>CM077089.1:43650731-44250731 GCA_039513925.1 Platanthera zijinensis | reverse complement strand
ATCATCCTAATTTTAGGCAGTAGAAGAGGCCTCCCGCAGTACTAGCTCCTCCACCATTATAGATGCATGACCTAATGAGACAGGATGATCGTGGCCACCGACAAGTGATTTGCTATAGGTGCCAACAGCTGGGGAATATTAGGGATGATTGCCCTTAGTAGTTTCATCCACATCCTCCACCTCCAACTCTAGCATCCCCTCCAGTACAGTAGGGTTGAGGCCGAGGATGAGGTCGAGGCCGAGGTCAAAGATATTATGGTAGAGTTTGAGGATATGATCAGATATATTCTTTGGACCTCGCCGAGCCGAGGAACCCTGAGGAAGTTATTATAGGTACTTAAATTTATTGCAAGTAAAATTTCAATATTTGTACCTTACGACCGCTAGAACAACCACATACTTTAACTTAAACCCCTAATATCAGGCATAGTCTTTATTAATGGCAAGCCTTCCCATACCTTATTCGATGCGTGTGCTTCACACTCTTTGTATCTAAAGACTTCTTGGAGGGACTAGCAGGCATAGACTGATTCACTGGCATGACAAGGAGGGTGCGTATAGCAGATGGATCAGAGCTTCTATCATCTACCAAGTGTAACCTAGAGGAAGAAATTGGAGGAAAGAAATTTTAAGCGTCGGCGATAATTTTGAGATTGCCAAACTTCGATCTGATCTTGGGCATTACTTTGTTGCATTTGACCCACGCCCAGATCGATTGCCTATCAAGGAAGATCACCATACGACATGGGGATACCGACATCATCATCGAAGGTATTAGAAATATTTCCCATACTCTTTTATCATCAGTTAAGGCTGTCAAATCCTATGAGCAAGAAGATGAGGTGTACGTGATCTGCTTCGAGATGGCGGAAGCAGAGGCCTCCATTGGTGATATTCTAATAGTTCAGGATTTCTCCGGCGTATTTCCGAAGAAATTTCCCAAATTACCTCCGACTAGAGACATGGATTTAGGGATCCAATTGGTGCCAAGAGCGAGGCTTGTGTCTCGGGAACTATACAAGATAGCACCCAAGGTGCTAGAGGAGTTTTTGACTCAATTACAAGAGTTGGTGTAGTTATGTTTTGTCCGAACAAGTTCGTCTCCATGGGGATCACCGGTGCGGTTTGGTAAGAAGAAGGATGGATCTTTACAGCTCTGCATCGACTACGGGGAGGTGAACGGATTGACGGTGTGAAATACATATCCGCTGCCCAGGATTGATGAGCTATTTGACCATCTACAAGGAGCCTTCTTGTTTTCTAAGCTCGACTTTAGATCACGATACTACCAGATGAGCATTCAGGAGGTGGATATACCGAAGACGGCCTTCAATTCTTGGTATGGACTATAAGAGTTCGCTGTAAAGCCCTTCAGGCTTATTGCATCTGCAAGTGCACCGGTCGCTATCAAGTAATATTTTTGGGGATAGCTTCCCCGAAAGTCAATCTCGAGGAAATGCGGGAAGGGTATCGTGATAGCGTCGTTGAAAGATCATTACTAAGAGTTAAATGGAACAATAGTTGTTGGCTTTTGATTCCTAATTCTAACAAAACGAAATGAAAACTAATGTGGGTCGTAAGCACCGCTTCGCTTGGTGGATGGAATTAATGTAGGCCACTATGTCGTGCTTCGTGAGGCGAATGGATGGAGAGCATGCAGATAGAATGAACACACGTGCGAAGAGTGTGGGTCCTAATCACCTCTGCAACCACCAACAATAGCCTTTGCTAGAGTGCTTCTAGTACGCAAGTTGAGAGGATGTGAATAGAGGTGAGTGCATCACTGTTAACTAAAGAGGATGAAAATAACCCAAGCAAACTTCATTCATAGACAAATAAAAGCAAGTTTTGGTTCATTACAAGCTTAAGAGTATAATCCACTATGGAGAAGAGGTAGAATAAACCGAAAGGGGGGAAACCTTAGCCGTGGTTCTTTGCCGGAGTGGTGGGTTGTCAATCCACGTCTCGACTCTGATTGTGGTTGCTTCCGAAGGTAAATGGGTTATCAATCCACGTATAATCATTCGTATTCTTCCCTTCCTTCAATCTCTTCTCTCTTTTGCCCAAATGAGTAGTACCAAAAGATCTCTGTTGCACAATGCTAGTGGCAAAGAACTCTCTGAAGGGTTGAAGATGACTTCAGATTACTGGAGAAAGCTTCCCGTAGGCTGGAGATGAGTGGAGGACTTGTGGGGTAGATAAACGGCGCTTCACGCGCAGTAGAGGACTAGGAAATGAGATTTCGTGCCCTAATTCGTATAAGTACGGGCTTAACTACAACAACAAAAAATCAGAGCGCACGATAAGTGGTGTACAACCGGTGGTCGTGTGCACTGATGATTGATGATCATGCGCTATGCTCTAAAGAAACACGTATTTAGACAGAAAAAATAATATATATGTGTACGATCAGTGGCGCACTACCAGAGGTTGTGCGAACTGGATCCCATGATCATGCGATTAGCAGTGGAAAAAAATCCAGAAAAAAGGTATAAATGTGCACAACTAGAGGTCATCCACATTATGTCCAATGGTCGTGCGATTTCCAAAGACAGAACTTGGAAAAAATGGAGAATAGTGCGCACGATCAATGGCTCATAACCAGTGGTCTTGCGCTATAGATCCAATGATCGTGCACAGTGTTCCTGTAAAATTTGGTGTTCGATGAACTGACCTCGCATGACCAGCGATTATGCGCTAAGGAGTCTACTGACTATGCGCGTATAAAAATGCACGATCAGTGACCCTTAGGCGAAAAACATTCCCAAACAATCATGGAACACTCACACAACCTTTGTACCTATAGTAAAAATAGAAAATCCACCGGAATGGGCATTCCACATTCTCCAGGTATAGAAAAACACCAAGTAAAGGGAAAAAGTACAATAACTGCGAAATCACACTAGAAACGGGCCTAAAGTGCACTAAACAAGGAATGGACAAAGTAACAAATATGAATGATTATAGCTCTCAAGTGTAGTGTATCATCGAGAAAACTATCTCAGATGAGTCCAAAAATATGTATATAACTTGGACTCATCACACCCCCAGACTTTAACATTTGCTCGTCCCGAGCAAATCATCACTCTATGGACTAGAAAATTAGTTAGATGGCTTAGTAATTTCCAATATATAATTTATACTTTTCGACAGGCGTAAATAAATAGTGTATCTAGTCAAAATTGGATCTCTAGAGAATCGTTCGGTCATATATAGGAAGAAAGTAGGCAGACCACTCAGGTGAGCATTGCCAAAGACCGGGGATCAGGATCACCTCCAAGAAATCCTTCAATATCTGGGACCATACGCTTGCCCGTTCTGACTCTCTCCACGGCACTAGTTCGACTCAAGCGTGAATCCGTAGGACTTCAGGATAATCATGGGGCTTAGTCTAAGGTTTGGTAGTCAAAGATAAACATGGAGGCTACACGCAACCCAAGCTAGAAAACCACAAGCTAAACAAATACAGCCCCTCAGAATTGCACGTGTGACACACCCCCAGACTAACCTTGAAAATCAGGTGTGTACACGGCCTAACTCGACCAATATCATGATAAACTTGATGGGGATTCTATTTCTCATTGTAACTCTTTTTAGATTTTCTTTTTCAATTTTCTTTTTTATTTTTATTTTCTTTTGCAATCCTCAATATTTAGCAAGTAGAATTTCTTGTATTCATCCACCACATCACATGAATTCCACACATCACACATCATCAAAATATTAAATTCACAGGAGCTCATGGATTTAATTGTGATAGGAGGATTGGCTTTAGTCTTTGGTTAAAGAAGGTGGAGCTGAATCAAAGGAGTGGTAGGCTCAAACTTGTCTTACAATGGTTAGCAACTAGGACAAGGTAAAGAAGGCTCAAACTAGCCAAATTAAAGGCCTACGTCACGCTCACGCTTGACTAACCATGAACCAATGCTTCGAGAGTAGCTTTGGGCAAGTTCTTAGCCATCGAGAAAGATGATCCTTCTTCCCGACTCGAGCAAAACGAGTCTAGTGACGACTGTACACATCCCTACACTACCGTTCGATTTCACCAGATTCAACATTTTTGAGTAGTACAAACAATATTTATATCTGCAGAAAAAGTATTAATCTATGAACATAAAGAAAATTTAAATCTATATTACTTCTATACGGACCATGAGTACTTGATTAGGAACATTACACGAGTTTCGCCGTACTCTATCCTAAAATCCTATGCCAGCACAACTATTTTAAAGTTTACATACAAGCAATGCATTTGACTCGAGCTACGCGCGTGGATATGATCGCGGTCAAGTGGGTGATTAGGTGTGTGTTACAGTGATTTTGAAATAAATAAATAACTAACTTGTATGCTAAAAAATGTTTCCTCATGTAGTGGCCACAGGTATGCTCTAATCCCAGACTTGAATGCGACAATTCGTAAAACTAAACGTTCCAAATAATATAAAGAGCTAGGGGTAAGAAGTACCTATGCTCAAAACTGAGCATACCAGTCGTGCTGCGAGGTTGTCCGTTAGTGGCTGGTTTGCCGCACTGCAAAATTTTCCAGCACCTGCGAATTAGAGATCCAACGCAAAAAAATAGAAATACACATATAAAAAGAAATAAAGCACACAAAACAGGACCAAGTGGTCCCACTTGGGTTGTATCCCGAGAGCCCTTTTGTTTACCATATTTAAGGTGGTCTAAATACCTGTATTAAGCATGATATATAAAAAAACATTCGGCACCCAAATGGGCGCCCATAAAAATACAATTATTCCATGACCAAACCTGCTGAATAAAGTACAATACAATTCCACAGATAAGTAAAATACTAAAAAATATGAGATGTGGTAGACTCACTACATGGCGAACTCCCATCACTCCTCCTTGCTATCGATGTCAAGAATCTCGATAGGAGATGAACGACGAGCAGGCACAGCTTGAGCAGAATGAGCTAGAGGCGGTGGAATATTCAGCCCGCCTCTCACCGCTTGCTGATATATCAAGTCTTGCATCTAGTACTGAGAGGCATCCAAATCAACAAGGCACTCTGTCAGATATTGAATGCTCTGCACCTGAGCTGGGTTGTACTGGCGACTAGTCTGTACCTCATCCTTCATTGGAGGCTGTTGCTGCTGCCGACTCTGCTGCGGTGGCTCTGCCGCTCTCCGCCTACCCATGGTGGAAGACTCGGCCGACACTCCCTCATCTTCCTCCTCATCTCTTCCTCCACGCGCATCTCTAGGCATGTTAACATCAAACATCCAGCAAGCTTTCATCCCAACCACCCGCAACAAATGAAAACTCACCATATTAGCCCTGGTGATCATGGTGGGAGTGTGAACTACTCCATCGGAGGTAGCTGGCTCCAAATCCCCAAACTCTTCGTGATGCGGGTAATGTATTAAGAACCCACGATCGCGCCCACGAGCCCGTAAGTGGCCTCGTGACAGAAGAAATGGGCCAGCATATACCGCAGATGAATGGGGTACTGCTGCTGCATGCTATACAAGGAGATCAAATCTTGCCATCCCACCAAGTTCTCGCTTAGGGACCTTGCGGTGAGTGAGTGACTAAGTAAGTGCTGCAAATACCTTAGAGCGGGGGAGACAATCCTTGTCGATATGGCGCTTCGGGCGACATAATCCTCGTTCCCCCAGTAAGAGAACACCATGCGACACACAGAGTGATGCCCTCCGAAAAATCAATGCACAACTGCTGAAAGTCAATCCTGGATGCATCAACCTCGGTGTAGATGCCAACATGAATGGCGATCTTGGGCAAAGAGATGATGAAGACGTGCCCAATCACACGAAAATAACAAGTTGGTAGACGGAGGTTATCCGAAGTTGTCCCAAAATCAAAAGTCGATAGGAATTCCATGGTCAGCTCCTTATACCCGTGCTCGTTGCACTCGAACATTTTTCTCCAATGATCGAAGGAGTAGAGAAGGAGGACGGCCTCCGCCAATGCTCCATTGTTTCCAATCGACCGAAGTCCATTCCAATCAACTTGCTGCTGAGAGAGGAAGGGCTTATCCTTCAAGGAATTGAAACGTTGGGTGTGCTTGGGCTTGGAAATAGCTATTCTTCCCAAAATTTGTGCTGGAGTAGCCGAAGAATGGCCAGAATGTTGGTGGGCATTCACCACACGATGGCTTCCTGGTTCCATGGAAGCACAACGCGGAGGAAGGAGACCGGAAAATGAAAGAGCTTACCGGAGAAGGAGCGAATCGACGAGAGATGGCGCATGTACATCGGAACAGAGCGAGAGGATCTAGGGTGCACGAACAGTGGTCGCCCGGCTGGGTTTAAAAGAAACTGGGCTGGCTCACGACCGGTGGTCGTGTGTTGCCAAATAGTGCGCACGACTAGTGGTCGTGCGCGGAGAAATTTTTCGCGCGCCCTGTTTCACAGTGAAACCCACACTATTGATCATATGGGTGCACATTAGTGCTCATCACGCAGCGGGGCTACCACAACCCTTTCGACAGTTAAATTAAGCAACTATTATAAACTAGTAACAAAAAGTACATAGATTTTTTTTAAAAAAAAGAAATGCTAATCTAGATAACTGATGGGTTTATTGTCTTCCAACGGGACTTATTCAAGGACCATGCACTCTCTTAACTGATGGGCATATGATATTTGAAGTGCTCAGGCAGTTGTTCAAGTTCACGTTTCGGTAGTGGGTACCGAAATGCCGGCAGAACAAATATCCGCATACCTGTATAGTAATACCTATCTTAAACATCATGCATTGGTAGATTAAATGTTATGAAGCTCGATGAATCTGACTCCACCTGCACTCGATCTCCATCAATGCTAGCCTGCATTACTAGCCCTTGCACAAAGTGGACCGGTTCCGCGATGTGGTTCTGCATAAAACTAGGAACGAGAGTGGGGTTAGGAAATAAATTAGAAGAATGACAAAAAGTAACCTCAGTCTTGGGGATGATTCCGGTGTCATCTCCCATCAGTGGAATTGTAGGTGGATCTACACAGCTGTCTAGGCTAGTGCAAGTATGCGCTAGAGCTGCATCCGCCTCATCCACGCATTGGACTTCCTTACATGGGACTGTTGCAGTAACCTCTGCCATACAGATGTCCTCCTCGACTAAATCCAACATAATGCTACAAACACCAGCTTCTCCCTGTGAATCAACCTCCCCAACAGTGTCTGATGCAGAAAGAATGTTATACAAAGTAGAGGATAGAAGAGCAGTGCTCGCTAAAAAGTTAAGCAAAGTCTCCTCACAACTAACAGACTCTATACAAGATGATATATGTACTTTAGGAGTAAAAACATCCGTGTCAGGGTATAGATCGACACATATATTTGTGCAAAAACTAGTATTTCTCCCTTCAAAATTTGACGGTGGCACTTGTACGTACCCAAATACAGAAGGGATGCTGCAAGTTATCAAAGTAGGGACAATCCGAATATCTGGTTCATCATCCTCCTCCAACTACGCCAAGCAAGCAGCACACTTCTTCAAAGAGTGATCCCAACTTCGACAAAATAAACACTGCTTAGCCGGCTTTGTCGATACAATGGGTACTGATGCCGAAAAAAAGTAGTGCGACAATGGAAGCGCGGATGAGTAGCTAACTGGCTTATGTCTACCATATTGAGTACCATATAAGGCTGGTGCTCCATATGTAGATCCTTGAGTGTCTTAGCTACCATAATCCTTAGGACATCAATCACTTGCATGAGAGATATCTCCACACCAGCGGCAACGGATATTAAAACTGGACCACATTGCAGAGATTTCTAATTTCCAAGAAATATACTACCTTGTAATCTCAATAAATATCTGACAATTCCAACTGATATAAAAAGCAAAAATAGACTAGGATAAAAAAATATTCAAAACAACAAACTCTATCATAACTCTCAAAATACAACACAAATCAACAATACGCTTGCACTCCCTAGCAACGGCGCCAAAAACATGATGCGTCGGCAAGTGCACCGGTCGTTGTCAAGTAATAATGTTTGGAATAGCTTTCCCGAATGTCGATCTTGAGCGAATGCAGGAAGGGTATCGTGATAGCGTCATAGAAAGATCGTTACTATGAGTTAAACGGAACAACCGAGGTTGGCTTTTGATTCCTAATACTAACAAAACAAAAAGAAAACTATTGGAACACCCTATTACCAATTTGGGCAAGGATCATTATGTTTGTCTTAGGAAACCAGTTTGACCTAGATGTATAGTTAAAAAGGTCAACATTAGAATGTGTTTAGGGCTTAGAATTCAAGTTTGAAGCTGCCCCCAGGACCATTCAAGGAATCAGACTTAAAGCTGAGGCAAAGACAATTATCATCGAGCTTAGGTCGACGAAACGTCGAACTCCGTTCGACGCTCTCTGAGCTCAACTATGCTAAATCGTCAAGCTCCGGTCGACGATCTTCGAGCTCAGATCGACGATCTGTCTTCGGCTTGTCCTTCAGGTCGCTGAGCTCCGGTCGACGATCTTCGAGCTCAGGTCGACGTTTTCTATCTGATCTTCATTCCAATCTTTGAGCTCAGGTCGACGATCGTAGAGCTCAGATCGACGTTTTTCCTAAGAGATCGATGATTTTAAGGATTCAAATCAAGTCAGACTTTGGAATGTTTTTCAAATTATCTCAGCATTTATTTCAAGAGATCTGCCAGCCGTTTCCCTTTATTGTGGAGCAAGTTTCAAGGAATTCTTTTTGAGAATGTTTATTGGACTTTCCTCTAGAAGACAAGACTTTTATGGAGGACATTTAATGTCTGCTAACGGCTATCTTGGATGGAGGATCTTCAGATAAAAAATGATCTTTTTTTTGGTCTGACAGATATACATAACAAGAGACTACACAAACATAGATAGTTAACAACAAGAAATTCTCAGTACAGATTCACAAGATAGAGAGATCAATTCAAAAATTAAAGTGATCAATTCTGAAGAATCAGTTGAACATTTTGGCATACTGAAAAAGTGATCATAGCTTCATCACAAGGACTCCAGACAATTCAATTTTCTCAGCCTCTGCTAAAACCATCTTCTGCTGGAGATCTGAAGCTTCTGAAGACCTATCACCCTGAAGCAAAGCTTCCACTCCTGAACTAGTCTACATCTCAGGGGGAGCTTTGACAACACAATCAATCCACTTGTGCTTCTCTCTTTGATTGAGACAGAGAAGACAACTTCACTCTTTTCCTTTTTCTTTCCTGCTGTAAAAGGGTTACCAAAACTCCCTTCAAAAGTCTTGATTCTGGTTCTGAGAACCTTGTCAAAACTCAGTGGTGGCAAGACACCTGATCAAAAAATCTAGTGTGGTTTTTGAGCACCTTATCAAAAGCTCATTGGTGCCCAGGACACCTGATCAACCCTTCTTGCAGTGGATTCCTACCAAGGGTGGTAGAAGAGTGGATGTACCCAGGTTTTTGGGGAACCACTATAGCTCCTTGTGTCTTCTAGTTGCTTGAGTATTTTCTTTGCTTTGTGCTGTGATTTTCTTTTTGCTATCTTAGTTTTAAAATTATATAGCAAGGCACCTTACACTTATACATAAATTAAATCTTAATTGTTTTGCTTGTTTAAATTGTAAAGTTATTTTAAAAATACTCTATTCACCCCCCCTCTAGAGTCAAGATAGATCTTACCCTCACTTTCAATTTGTATCAGAGGGAGGTTGGTTGTTCATACAGGCTAACACCTGAAGCAAAAGATCCTTGATAAGATCAATCTTTTAAGAGGGTTATTTTCATTATATTTAATTTTATATAAAGACATGGCACAGAACAAAGATTATGAAAGCACCAGGCCTCCAGTGTGCAATCTATCCAAGTTTGCACTTTGGAAAGCAAGGATTAGACTTTACATGAACTCTATTGATGAAGACATATTTAATTCTATTTTGATAGTGTGCCCAAGTCCACCAGCAAGCTCAAGTACAAATGCTATTCTGCCTCCTTCAGGAACAAATGCTGAAATAAAGAAGTGGAAGACTGCAGATGCCAAGGCCATGAACATCTTAGCTCAGAGAATGTCTGACGAGATATTTCAGAAGGTAGCTGAATACAACTCAGCCAAAGGAATTTGGGACAAGCTCTCTGAAATTGTCTCAGGATCTGCTGATGAAAGGAAAGATAGGAGATCCCATCTTATAAGCCAATATGAGAATTTCAAAAAGGGAGAAGCTGAATCAGTGGCTGACATGTACAATAGACTAAGTCTGATTGTCAATGAGTTAAAGACTCTGGATAAAGAAGTCTCACTGACTGAGCTGAATGACAAAATCCTAATGTGCTTCCCCAACACTTGGGATTCAAGAATCTGGTCAATCAAAGATGCCAGAATTCTAAATGAGATTACCACTGAAGCTCTCCTGGGCAAGCTCAAATCTTATGAGTTGGTTATTAAAAATAGAGAAGAAGAACAGAAGGATGCATCACCAGCCACAAGGAAAGAGAAGACAATAGCCTTCAAAGCTACAGAAGAGGAGCCTGAAGATAAAGCTACAGGAAATGATGAGCTACTAAGTCTACTAGCCAAAAGATTCTACAAGATGTCCAGAAAAGACTTCAGAGAAAGATCATACAAGGGACATGATAAGCCAAGGTATGAAAAATCAAATAACAATAAAGAAATTATATGTTTTGGTTGCAGGAAACCAGGCCATATTGTGTCTGACTGTCCAAAAAACCAGAACAAGGACAAGAAAGATAGAAGAGAAAGGAGAAAGACTTCAGAAAGAACAGCTCAGACAAACCCTCCTCCGTCAAGAACAAACATACAAGGAAGGGATTTGTTGCTGAGACATGGAGTGAAACTGAAGAGGACTCTGAAGCCTCATCCAGCTCTAGTGATGATGAGGATGATGCTGATGAAAAGGAATTTTGCATGATGGCTATCAATGCCTCTCAAACAGATTCAGAAGCAGAAGAGTCAGAATCAGATTCAGAAGCTCAACTAGAAGAAGATCATGTAATCGATTCATTTGATTTCAGTTCTGAGGACTTTAAACATGAGTTTAAAGTACTATGCCTAGATCTGTTGGAGTCTGAGAAGGAAATCACTTCCCTCAGAAAATATCTATCTGAGTATAGCACTTTAAAATTAGAGAACCTCAAACTCTTTGAAGAGTTAGAATGCTATAGAGAAGAGATAGATTCACTGAAAAGTGAACTATCCAAGGCCAAGCAATTTGAAGAATCCCTTAATGGGAGAAGTATCAAATTAATGGACATTACAAGCACAGTGAACTCAAGATTAAATAGTACACTGGGCTTGGGTGCTTCATCTAGCCAACCCATAGTATTAACAACCCCAATCAAATTTATTTCTGATAAAGGGAAGGGTGTTATAGAGGTAGCTAGGTAGAATTCAGATCTACCTTAGAAAAGCAAAGTTCAACAGAAAACGTCGAGCAGAGGTCGACGATCATCGAACAGAGATCGACGATCTCAGGCTGAAACGTCGAACTCAGCTCAACGATTCCTGAACTCTAAACTCTCTCATAGACGATCTTCGAACGGAGCTCGACGATTTTACCCAAGATCGTCGAACTCAGCTCGACGATCGTCGAACAGAGTTCAGAGCTTTGAACCTTCTTTCAGAGGCAAATCTCAATTCAATCCTAGAAGTGCTTCATCCCGCTTTAATCCTTATACTGAATGGATAATACCTCCTAGGAGATACCATCCTGAAGGTTATAAGAGTCAACCTGGGATGTCGTATATTTCTGAATTTAAGGGATATCAACCTAGGCCCAAGGTAAACTGGGTCAAAAACATATAAGCTGTATATGTGCAGGTGAAGACCTATCCAACATTAAACCAGCTATGTTATCTGGATAGTGGGTGCTCAAAGCAGATGACAGGGAATAAGGACATCTTCACATCCTTTAAAGCCAAGCTTTGACCCAAAGTAATTTTTGGTGATTCAAACATTGGAACTACAAAAGGATATGGTGCAGTCCAAATTGGGACAGTCACCTTCAAGAAAGTAGCCTATGTTGAAGGACTCAAGCACAACCTGATAAGCATTAGTCAGCTGTGTGATGAAGGATATCAAGTGACTTTCAACAAAGAAATATACAAGATCAAGTCAGAAGACAACACAACTGTGTTGACAGGTAACAGGAAAAGTAATATTTACTTAGTAGACTTTCATTCATCTAAGGTAGATATTTGCCTGTTTAATTCCATATCTAGACCTAATATTCTATGGCATAAGAGACTAGGACATGTTAACCTTAGAACCATTGCTAGGCTATCCAAGGACAACCTTGTCAGAGGACTGCCTTCTGGCCCATACAAGAAGGAAGGACTCTACAAGGCTTGTCAATTAGGCAAGCAAACTAAAAATAGCTTTAAATCAATTAACAAGAGTGATTCACCTAGGATTTTGTATATGTTACACATGGATCTTTTTGGACCCATTACAGTACAAAGCTTAGGAGGGAAATCCTATACTTTAGTGATTATAGATGACTTCTCAAGATTCACATGGGTATTCTTTCTGAGGAAGAAGTCTGATAACTTTAAGTGTTTGACAGAGTTTCTCAAATGCATTCAGATTGAGTTCAACACTCACATTACCCTGATCAGAAGTGATCATGGGACAGAGTTTGATTCTCTTCTCATGAAAGATTTCTGTCAAAGTGAAGGGATCAGGCATACTTTCTCAGCTCCTAGAACTCGTCAACAAAATAGGGTAGCTGAAAGGAAAAATAGAACCCTTATTGAATCTGCAACCACATTATTGACAGATGCTCACCTACCTCTATCCTTTTGGGCTGAGGCAGTGAACACCTCCAATTATGTGTTGAATAGAAGTCAAATACATAAACTGAAGGGCAAGACTCCCTATGAATTGCTCAAAGGGAAGAAACCTAAAGTAGACTATTTTAAAGTTTTTGGTTGCACTTGTTACATTCACAATAATGACATGAAATATTTAGCAAAATTTCAAGCAAAAGCTGATGAAGGAGTGTTTCTGGGATACTCCATGATCAGTAAAGCTTATAGGGTTTATAATAAAACTACTCTAAAAATAGAAGAATCTGTCCACATTTCCTTTGATGAAACTAATATGTCTTTAAATGAGAAGAATACTTCTACCATAGAACATTTGCAGGTGTATTCTCTAGCTGAAGACTTGGACAGATTACAAGTTACTCAAAAGGATGAAAGTAGTGAAGATGAAGAAGCTGCTCCACATATGGAAGAAAATCTTCTTGAAGAGCCAGTTGTTGTCCCACAAGAGGAAACAACAACACAGGCTGGTGAACAATCAACACCCCCTATTGATCTAGTAACAACAAGAGATCATCCAATCTCCCAAGTGATTGGAGATATCTCAGCTGGTGTGCAAACCAGAAATAAGGTCAATCAAAACCTGATGCATACTTGCTTTCTCTCTCAAATTGAACCTCAAACCATTCAAGATGCAGAGCAAGATCCACACTGGATTATTGCAATGCAAGAGGAGTTGCATCAATTTGAAAGAAACAAAGTTTTGGAACTAGTGCCTAAGCCAAAGGATCATTCCATTGTTGGAACAAAATGGGTGTTCAGAAATAAGCTGGATGATCAAGGAATTATTGTAAGGAACAAGGCAAGGCTAGTTGCTCAAGGATATTCTCAAGAAGAGGGGATAGACTATGACCAGACCTTTGCACCTGTTACAAGGTTAGAGGCCATAAGAATCTTCCTGGCTTATGCTGCTCACAAGGGATTCAAAGTCTATCAAATGGATGTGAAGAGTGATTTTCTCAATGGGGAGATCAAAGAAGAAGTCTATGTCAGACAACCTCCAGGTTTTATCTCTCTAACTCATCCAGATTATGTTTTTAAACTACACAAAGCATTATATGGTCTCAAGCAAGCTCCTAGAGCATGGTATGTGACTCTAGCATGCTTTCTGCTGAAGAATGATTTTGTTAGGGGGAGAGTAGACCAAACTCTTTTTATTAGAACCCATAAGTCCCATACCCTACTTGTACAAATTTATGTAGATGATATTATATTTGGGTCTACTGATTCAAATTTGTGCAAAAAGTTTTCCAAGCTTATGCACTCTAAATTTAAAATGAGTAGCATGGGTGAGCTATCCTTCTTCTTAGGATTGCAAGTTAAACAACATGCTGAAGGCATATTTATTTCTCAAACCAAATATGTAAAAGAATTGGTTAAGAAATTTGGGATGTCTGATGCATCATGTATGACAACACCCATGCCTACCAATGCTATATTGGATGCTGATGAACATGGGAAACAAGTTGATCAGACAACATATAGAGCATTGATTGGCTCTCTATTGTACCTTAATGGTAGTAGGCCTGACATAATGTTTGCTACATGTATATGTGCTAGATTTCAAGTTAGCCCTAGAGAGTCACACTTAACTTTAGTAAAGAGGATTCTTAGGTATGTTAAAAGCTGTCCAAATCTAGGTCTCTGGTATCCAAAAGATTCAGCATTTGACTTAACTGGATTTTCAGATGCTGATTATGCTGGATGCAGAATAGACAGGAAAAGCACCAGTGGAACTTGTCAGTTTCTTGGTGATAGACTTGTCTCATGGTATTGTAAGAAACAAACATCTGTGTCAACCTCAACTGCTGAAGCTGAATACATAGCTGCAGGCAGTTGTTGTTCACAAATATTGTGGATACAAAACCAACTCCTAGACTATGGTTACAACTTAGAGATGTCTAAAATATTTTGTGACAACAGCAGTGCTATTTCCATTGCACAAAATCCAGTCCTCCATAGCAGGACAAAACACATAGAACTTAGGCATCATTTTCTAAGGGATAATGTTGAGAAAAATAAAATTGAACTTCAATATATCCCAACTGATTTGCAAAGGGGAGATATTTTCACCAAGCCCTTGGATGAAAAGAAACACAACTTCTTCCTCAATCAGTTAGGCATGTTAGATGGAGGAAGCCTAAAGTAAATTACAAGATTTTGAAAAGCTAAAAACAGACCAAGATTAGGCTAAAAACTCATCTCTTTTTGTGTCTGTAGGATAGTTTCTGTCTCTGAACTGCGCTCGACGTTTTCCCCAGAAAGCGTCGAACGGAGATCGACGATTACCAGAGAAACATCGAATGGAGATCGACGTTTTCCCAAAACATCGACCTGAGTTCAAAGCGTGTCAGATAGTTGTATACTATCTCTTTCAAGCCTTCGATCGTCGACCTGAGCTCGACGTTCTCCCTAGATCGTCGAACTGAGATCTACGATATTGAAGACCTTTCAGCTTCCATCAAGAGTCCTGATCGTCGAAGGGAGATCGACGATCCTTCCTTTTTCGCGTCGAACCCTAATATAAAATCATTTTTCGGCCGCCGCTCGTCGTTTACGCTTTCATACTCTCTGCAACTCTTTCCCTCCAAACTTTCTACACTTGGTCGTGTTTGCTCAATCTTTGCAGGTACAGATGGCTGCGTCAGTTGCTGCTCTTTCAAATATGAAATTTTATACAGGCTTCGACATCGACATGAATTATTTCGATGGAAGCGACTAGAGATTCAAAGACATCTTAAATCTTTTTCAAGAACAACGGTTAGTTCAGATTATGTCCACCAGAGTGAAGCTTGCAGCAGACGAAATAAAAGAATGGTGTTTTTCTGCCACAAATGAGAATGAGAATTCTATAGTCGGCTCGATCAAAGGGACTCAGGTACCATTGTCCCCCGCTCTACTAACAGAAGTTTTCAACCTCAGTACTGGAAATGATTCTATTGATTTGTCTGGAGAAGAGTTTGATTCAATGCTAGATAGAATGGGTCACTCTGTTGTGAACCCTAATAAATTGCAGAAAAAAAAATTTATCTATTGAATTTCAATTCTTGGCTGATGTTGTTGGAAAAGTGCTCCTGGCAAAGCACTCCGCCCATGACATAATTTCAAGATACCAGTTCTGTCTAATGGGAGCATTGGTTGACAAAAAACATCTGGACTGGGGCTCCGTCTTCTTTAATTTTATTAAGAAGAAACTTAGCAAAAGCTGTGTAAGCTTTGGGAGGATCTTAGGGGTTTACCTGCACTCCAGATGCCCTGAACTGCTGACTTCAAGTGGGATGTACATCAATGCATCCAAAAGACTTACCTGTGCCCTCTTCAGCAGGTGGGACATGGAGATCATAAACCCCAATAGGGCTGCTATAGCAACACCTGCTTCAGGCACAAGGACTGCCTCAGTCACTCCTCCTCAGTTCTCTGCCCCAGTAGAAGATTTGCATGCTTCTCCTCCTCCCCCAGCTGTCTCTTCCCCAGTCATCTCAACCTCACCACCAATCTCCACCATAGCCATATCTTCCCCCATTACAATCTCTTCACCCCTTTCACCTCCTCTAGCCACTACCTCAGAACAATTCCATCCTTTATTCTACTATCCACCTGTCACCACTCCATCATTTTCTCTCTTGGATGACTCCTTCATGGATGATTCTCCTCCAACTTCTCCTGAGCTTCCCTCTACATCCTCCTACCAACAACTTCTTCAAGACATACTCTCTCAACCATCCTTTTCCCCTACCATCTCATCCATCTCCAACCCAGTTACATCAATCTCAACTCCTCCTACTCCTAGGCCATCCGTCCCTACACCTCTTACCTCCACATTCGCCATTCCATCAGCTCCAGCAAACATCATTCAAGCCACTTTCTCTCCTACCTCTACTCAAGCCCCTCTTGAGCATATAGATCTCTCAGCCTTGGTAGACAGGTTATATGAGTTGCTAGCCCCCAGGCTAACCTCATTGCTGGAGACCACCTTGGCTCCACTTCTGAAAAGTGTTCAGGAGCTGTCTACCAGGCTATCTCCCTTCCTATTCTCTCAGGCAATCCCTTCTTCTGGGTGCCTTGATCCAGTTGCCATTGAATCTAGGCAGGGGGAGATGCCTTATGAAGCTCTGGTTGTGCCTGAGGTTGCTGAAGGTTCAGTTCCTGCTCCTGTCCTTACAGTGGATCTTCAGAGTCTGCTATCAGTATTTGATTCTGTGTATTTCAGTTCTCTCAGTTCTCTGCCAGTGCAACAAGTTGAAGATCTTACTAAGGTCATTGTGCCTATCTCAGTATGTGATCCCAGCCTGATTTCCTCATATGTACATTCTTTCAAGGCTGTGGATGTTATTGCTTCCATCTCTATTGCTGCTTCTACTGCTTCCATTGAATCTTCTGATATTGAAATGTTGTCTATTATTGATGATACTGCTGCTAAAGAACTTGCTACATATCTGGAAGAATCTGCTCCTGCTCCTGCTCCAACTTCTGCTCCTGCTGTTGCTCCAATTTTTGCTAGTGCTGCTGTTCCTGCTCTAACTCCTGATCAATTGAAACAACAAGAGAAATATATAAAGAGCACTGATGATTTGTATGATAGACACCAAAGTTCAGAAAGTGATCTATTTCACACTGAATCTGATGACTCTTCTGGTACTATTGCCAAGAAAAGGAAGGCCAGAAGCAAGGCCATGATGAAGGTTCCTCCTACTCAAGCCAAAGATGCCAATGACATTCCATACTATATTCTGCATGACTGTCCAATCTCTGAGCCCTGGATACAGTTCTCCAAAAATCAATCGAAAGCTATGAAGAAAAGAAGGAAATTGGATAGATATGAGAAAGGATCTTCTCGGTTTCAGCCTCCTCCTCCTCCTCCTCAAGATTCAGGATCAGGTGGAGGCTCAGCTTCTCAAACCCCAGCTTCAAAGCATAGTTCCTCCCAGTCCTCACAAAGATATCATCCCAGGGGACAATCCCAAAGGGGTTCTCAGTCCAGAAGGGGACAGTATAGAGGAAATCAAAGAGAACATAGATCTCATATAAGGGAAGGACAAAGGCACATGGACTCAACTCTAGGTCCTTTCCCCTATAAACTCAGAGAAAATGTTGATACTAGGACTCCTACTGCTTCAAAAACTGTAAACAGATATGAGCCTGCAGTTCCTTTTGAAGATCCAGAGAACAATCCACTATCATGGACTGCTAGGATGAAAGAAATTGCTGCTTTAGATCAGTTGAAGAAAGCCAGAGAACAAGGGAAAGACTTCTCCAATATTACTACTTTATCAGATCAGAGAAAAGCAGAACTGGAAAGGTATGCATCAAGAAAACTCTTTGACCCAGTGGACTACATGAAATTGCATCCTGAGGCTGTGGTTCCCAAGGCTAGATCTCAAACCTCCTTAGGTGTAGAGGATGATAGAAGGTCAAAGAAGGAAGCTCTTAATCCCAACAGGGAAATTCTATTTAAGAAAGGAAGTGAAAAGAAGTAATATCTATAAGCAGACAATACAATCATTCTGAACATTTGCTGATATTCCATATGACTGCTGCCCTATTGCTTGCTCTATTCTTTTGTTTTAGTTTATTTCTCTTCTGTATGTTGTTGTTTTTATTTCTGAGATTTGTAAATAGTAATCCTAACCCAAATAGGGGGAGATTGTTTGAACACCCTATTACTAATTTGGGCAAGGATCACTATGTTTGTCTTAGGAAACCAGTTTGACCTAGATGTATAGTTAAAAAGGTCAACATTAGAATGTGTTTAGGGCTTAGAATTCAGATTTGAAGCTGCCCCCGGGACCATTCAAGGAATCAGACTTAAAGCTGAGGCAAAGACAATTATCGTCGAGCTTAGGTCGACGAAACGTCGAACTCAACTATGCTAAATCGTCGAGCTCCGATCGACGATCTTCGAGCTCAGATTGACGATCTGTCTTCGGCTTGTCCTTCAGGTCGCTGAGCTCCGGTCGACGATCTTCGAGCTCAGGTCGACGTTTTCTGTCTGATCTTCATTCCAATCTCTGAGCTCAGGTCGACGATCGTAGAGCTCAGATCGACATTTTTCCTAAGAGATCGACGATTTTAAGGATTCAAATCAAGTCATACTTTGGAATGTTTTTCAAATTATCTCAGCATTTATTTAAAGAGATCTGCCAGCCGTTTTCCTTTATTGTGGAGCAAGTTTCAAGGAATTCTTTTTGAGAATGTTTATTGGACTTTCCTCTAGAAGACAAGACTTTTATGGAGGACATTTAATGTCTTCTAATGGCTATCTTGGATGGAGGATCTTCAGAGAAAAAATGATCTTTTTTTTGGTCTGACAGATATACATAACAAGAGACTACACAAACACAGATAGTTAACAACAAGAAATTCTCAGTACAGATTCACAAGATAGAGAGATCAATTCAAAAATTAAAGTGATCAATTCTGAAGAATCAGTTAAATTTTTTGGCATATTGAAAAAGTGATCATAGCTTCATCACAAGGTCTCTAGACAATTCAATTTTCTCAGCCTCTGCTGAAACCATCTTCTGCTGGAGATCTGAAGCTTCTGAAGACCTATCACCCTGAAGCAAAGCTTCCACTCCTGAACTAGTCTACATCTCAGTGGGAGCTTTGACAACACAATCAATCCACTTGTGCTTCTCTCTTTGATTGAGACAGAGAAGACAACTTCACTCTTTTCCTTTTTCTTTCCTGCTGTAAAAGGGTTACCAAAACTCCCTTCAAAAGTCTTGATTCTGGTTCTGAGAACCTTGTCAAAACTCAGTGGTGGCAAGACACCTTATCAAAAAATCTAGTGTGGTTTTTGAGCACCTTATCAAAAGTTCATTGGTGCCCAGGACACCTGATCAACCCTTCCTGCAGTGGATTCCTACCAAGGGTGGTAGAAGAGTGGATGTACCTAGGTTTTTGGGGAACCACTATAGCTCCTTGTGTCTTCTGGTTGCTTGAGTATTTTCTTTGCTGTGTGCTGTGATTTTCTTTTTGCTATCTTAGTTTTAAAATTATATAGCAAGGCACCTTACACTTATACATAAATTAAATCTTAATTGTTTTGCTTGTTTAAATTGTAATGGTATTTTAAAAATACTCTATTCACCCCCCCCCCCCCCCTCTAGAGTTAAGATAGATCTTACCCTCACTTTCAAAAACTAATGTGAGTCGTAAGCACCGCTTTTCTTGTTGGATGGAACTAGTGCAGGCCGCTATGCTGTGCTTTTTGAGGCGAATGGACGGAGATCAAGCGGATGGAATGAACACACGTACGGTGAGTGATGGTGATAATCACCTCTTCAACCACCAGCACTAGCCTTCGCTAGAGTGGTTCTAGTGTGTGAGTGGAGTGGATGTGAATGGAGGCAAGTGCATCACAGCTAACAAAAGAGGATGTAAATTACCCAAGCAAACTTCATTCATAGATAAATAAAGGCAAGTTTAGTTTCATTACAAGCTTAAGAGTACAATCCACTATAGATAAGAGGTAGAATAAACCAAAAGGGGGAAAGCCTAGCCGTGGTTCTTGGCCGGAGTGGTGGGTTGTCAGTCCACGTCTCGACTTTGACCGTGGTTGCTTCCGAAGGTAAATGGGTTGTCAATCCACTTGTCTTCCTCGGTATTCTTCCCTTCTTTAAATCTTTTCTCTCTTTTGCCAAAATTAGAAGTACCAAATTATCTCTATTGCACACAGCTGGTGGCTGGGAACTCTCCTAACTATTGAAGATGACTTCAAATCACCGAAAAAAGCTTCCTGGAGGGTGGAGATGAGTTGAGGACCTGTGGGGGAGAGAAACGGTGCTTCGCGCGTAGCAGCTGGCTAGGAATTGAGATTTTGTGCCCTAATTTACGGGAGCATGTGCTTAAATACAACAGTAGAAAATCAGAGTGAACGATCAATGTCGCACGATCGGTGGTTGTGCGTAATGTCGGTTGATGATCATGCGCTCTGCTCTAGAGAAACATGTAGCTGGATAGAAAAAATAATATATATATGCGCATGATCAGTGTCGCACGACCAGAGGTCGTGCGCAGTAGATCACATAATCATTAAATTAGCAGTGGCAGAACTCCAGAAAAAAGGTATAAATACGCACAAGCAGTGGTGCATGACCATAGGTCATGCGCAATATGTACAATTGTCGTGTGATTGCCCCAGACAGAACTTGGAAAAATGGAGAATAGTGCGCACGATCCGTGGCTAATAACCAGTGGTCGTGCGCCATAGATCCAATGATCGTGCACAGTGTTCTTGTACTGTTTGGGGTTTGATGAACTGATCTGGCATGACTAGCGATCATGCGCTAAGGATTCCACTGACCGTGCACGTGTAAAAACACACGATTAGTGGCCTTTAGGCGAAAAACATTCCTAAAAAATCCCGGAACACTCACACGACATTTGTACCTGTAGTAAAAATAGAAGAGCCACCGAAATGGGCATTGCACATTCTCTAGACACAGAAAAACACTAAGTAAAGGGCCAAAGTACAATAACTACGAAATCACACTGAAAATGGGTCTAAAGTGCACTAAATAAGGAATGTACAAAGTAACAAATATTTATGATTATGTCTCTCAAGTGTAGTGCATCATCGAGAAAACTGGCCTAGTTGAGTCCAAAAATATGTATATAACTTCGACTCATAAGGGCTCACGAATACACCTTCCGCATTCATGAGTATAATGAACCGTGTGTTCGAACCGTACTTTGATATATTTGTCATAGTCTTCATTGACGATATATTGATCTATTTCCAAACAAAGGAAGAGCACACCCACCATCTGGATCGGGTGCTGAGCAAACTGAGGGAGCAATAGATGTATGCGAAGTTCTCAAAGTGCTATTACTTGCTATAGGAGGAAGCATTTCTGGGGCATACCATCAGTGGAGCTGTGTTTGCTATGGACCCGGCCATGGTGCAAGAAGTTAGAGATTGGCTGATGCCCAAGTCAGATTCAGACATCCGTAGTTTCTTGGGAGTATCAGGATACAATCGCAAGTTTGTGGAGGGTTTCTCAAGGATAACACTCTCCCTCACATCCTTGACGAAGAATGATACATCTTTTACTTGGACCGAGAAGTGCGAGGCAGCATTTCAGTAGTTGAAGGACAGGCATACCTCCTCCCCCATCCTTGCACTTCCATCTGGGAAGGAAGGATTTCACATGTATACTAACGCATCGTATCAGGGAATGGGTGTAGTCCTGAAGCAACATGGACACGTCATCTCATATGCTTCAAGACAACTGAAGAAGCACGAGCAGAACTACCAAGTAAATGATTTTGAGCTCGAGGTAGTGGTATTCACATTAAATATGTTGAGGCATTACTTATAGGGGGTTCATTGTGATATCTACTCAAATCACAAGAACCTGAAGTATATTGACATGTAGAAGGATCTATGAAAGATAGGGGATTTACCTAATTTACTCTAGAGAGGGGTGCGAGTTGAATAGAGTATTAAATCTTTTGGCTATTTTTCTTATTTATATAAGAGTTGAAAATATTTTATACCAATAATATAGAAGGAAATAAATAATAGGTTAAACTAATCTATCTATCACAGCCACAGTAAGAACTGAAAGAGAATGAACACAACCAGACAACACAAGAATTTTATAGTGGTTTCCCAACCTGGGTACATCCACTCTTCTACCACCCTGGTAGGAATCAACTATCAGGTTTTTGATCTGGTGACTACCACCACAAGATCTATTTCCAGGGAGATCTCACAACCCTTTAGGTTTTTGATCAGGTGCCCCAAAACCAAGAATAAACTTTTGAAGGGAGTTAATAAACCAAATATAGGAGGTCAGAGAGGGGTGATGGGGTCTTCTCTTTTCTCTAAACAACAGAGAAGACAAGTGGATTTGTTGTTGTCAAGACTCCTTTCTGAAATGATGTTGACTCAGAAAGATGTAGCCTTGCTCAGGGTGTAGGTCTTCAGCCTTGTCTGAAAACAATCATGGAACTTTCTGGCTGAATCAAGATGAGTTGTCATTGAATGTTCCTAGAGAAGAAGGATAAAGAAGACTCTTGATAGTGACGAATGTTCTTCTTCAGTCTTCAGAATGGACAAGGAAGAAAACAGAATGTTTTCTGTACTGGGAGAGAGTTGTAAATGTTCAGTCTGTGTCTCTCTATATACTTTGTGTGTTGTATGTTCTCTTCTTATATCTTTCTGAGTGTGTAAGTATGTCGACTGAAAAGAGAAAATCACTTTTATATTCTGCAATCAATAATTTCTCCTTTGAAATTTGAATTGCTGGCATTAATTGCTGATTGCCCTAGAAAAAGAAATGGCTGGAATATTTGCTTTAATGTGTTTCCTCAACTGTCCCATTAAAATAAGCAAGTAATTAACCTGATGAAGATCATAATTAATGCTGCCAATAACGGCTATATTCAGAAGGATATAAGCATTAATTACTTAAGAATATTACTGCTAAATAATAGAGAAAGTCAGGGATATAATTATGGAAAACTTTCTTTCTGACTCGGGACAGAATTCGTCGACCACTGAATAGAATTCATCGATCGGAGATCTAAGTTCATCATCCTGAGAATTCCTGTTCGTCGACTTGAGCTCTGCGAACTGCATTCAGAGAGTAACTTGCCAATTTTATGCTCTGAGTTCGTCGAGCTGAGAGTCTGTCTGAATGAATCGATCGTCGACTTGAGCTCGAATATCATTGGGCTCAGCTTAGAGAAATAATGTCGATCTGAGATCGACGATCGTCGAGCTAGTTCAAAAACATCGAACTGATAATTTTGATTTCTGAATTCTTCTAAGTCTGAGTCCACTGAGGTTCTCTACTGGCTGGTCCATGAAGGTTGAACCTAAAGACTAGCCTACTCTCTAGGACACATAGACTTGACCATGACTATACAATATGGGTTAGACACAACCTAATTTAGTGACCTTGCCCAAATCGAACTAGGGATCCAACAATCTCCCCCTATTTGTGTAAGGTCACAAAAAAAACAAATAAAAATAGAAATAGTCATAAAGAATAAACACATATATCTTAAAGAAATAAAAAATTCAACAGATATTTACAAATAAGTGCTTCATGATTAGACACACAGAGTTTTAACAGAAAATAAGAATAAAACATAAACAAGATCACTTGTTCTGCTTAGACTTTTCTTTCTCAAGCTTCTAAGAAGGCTGTCTGAAAATTATTTCTCTTTTAGGATCAGCAGCTTGTCTCTTTGACATGGTCATGTCTGATGCACCAATTATATTGAGAGATGTTGTTCTTGGAACTACAACATCTTGGTGCAATTTCATGTAATCATCAATATTAATGAATTTGTTTGCCTTGGCATACCTTTTAAGTTCTTCCTTCCTGTAGGAAGACATAGTTGAAAATTGAGAGGAATCCATTCCTTCTGCTTTTGCTTTGTTAATTTGAGAAAGTTCTATCAGTTCCTATAATCTGGACATTTTAGCTGTTGTCTCTTGCTCTTGATCTTCAAATGGTATTGGAAGAGATGCTGGCCTTTTAGGACTTGAGTCCTCCTGTGAATCATCAAAGGAGTCTATTGTATTTCTCTTATATGTAGCTGGAGGAGGTTTGCTCTGAGATGACTGCTGCTCACTGCCTAGCTTGGAATGTCTCTGATAGGTTCTTGTGATATGTGTAGATCTGTGAGATACATTTCTAGAGGCCCCTGATGATGGAGTAGGAGGAGGAGGGTCTTTCAAAAATTGTTTAGGAGGAGACCTGTACCTCCTTCTCTTCTTCCTTTCTTTCTGCTCATTCTTTGATTGCCACATCCATTGTGGCATCCCTGGGTATGGTGTAATATTTTGTAAGATATAGTATGGATTATCATTTGTGGGATTTTGCTTAGGAGCAGCCTTTGGAGCAACTTTTCTTTTCTTAGAAACAACCTTCTTTTTGGCCTTGGAATCATCAGATTAATCAGAATCATCATCATTTATGTCATTATCAGAAGAAACTTGAGGATTATCATACATTGCATCTATCTTCTTTAAAGTTTCCTTTGATATTTGTTTTTCAGCTTGTTGGAAGTGCTTGAGGTTTAGCAACTTCAGGTGGAGCAATATTCTCAGTGACCATCTGATTGTCTTCTACATCTTTATCAGTCAACAGAAATTCATTCAAAGCAGGATCATTCTGAATAAGTGCACATTCTTGTGCCATATCTTGAGCAATCAAATCATGTAAATTTGGGATTGGTCTATCATCCATGATAAAAGTTTGGCCTACTGGTTCCTCAATTACAGTAATAATAAACTTGCCTTCAGTTGATTAACAACTTCAGGACTTATTGGATGAGTGTAACAAACTATAGACAATGATGGCTCTGAGCAAACAACTAGAAGATAATTTATATATCCATAAACAAAAAGTTTCGATAAATTAAACAAATCTACTGTGGGATTGATAAAAAAATCACCAATATTCACAATCTAAGGGGGAGCAACTTGCTCATCTGCACTATACATATCAAAATCAATTGATTCAGCCTCTGTAATCATATGTACATCTATTGATGTGAACTCAACTATCTGCAAAACTGGATCTTTTGCTGCTGCTACTGCTACTGCTGCTTGAGGAGGCGAAACTGGAGCTTCTTCCCTAGATATCTCCCCCTGCCTGGCTACAGAGGGTCTTGTAGCCAGGCCCCCAGAAGAAGGGACAGAAAGGGCTGTAGGCAGAAGAGTAGAGAGGGTGGAAATGGATTCAGTAAGAGGTTTAATAGCCTCTACTATGAGTTGTTTGAGTAGTGGAGTGATGATTTGCAGAATAGAGGAAATAGAAGTGGGATCCATTTGCATGAACTCAGAGGGTGTCTGAGTTGATACAGAGAGATTGATGTATGAGGTTGAATGGAAGGGAGTTGAATCTGGCATGTGATCATCTGGAGGTATTGTATTATGGATGGGGGATGACAGCAGATCAAATGATGGTATGGATGATATGTTGTGTAGGGGGATATCAGCTAGATATTAAGGAAGATGCGATTGAGGAGGAGTGACATGCTTTGGAGTGTGAGGTGGAGTTGCATGCACCGGAGTATGGGGTGGAGATGGTTGGTGTTCAGGTGATTGGATTATTGTTGGTTGATCAATGTGGGAAGGTTGATGTACTGGAGATATGGGTGGTGTTGGGATATTAGCTTGAGATTTGGATGGTTTTTGGAGTGTTGAGGAAAGAATTGAGATTTGTAGAGGAGCAGATTGTTGAGAGGGAGGTGTTGGAATGTTGCTGGAAGGAAGATCTTCAGGGGTTGGGGGAGCAGCTGATACAGCTATGGTATCCTCAGATCCCCTGGAAGAGAAAGGAGCCTTTGATGGCTTTTGGATATTCCTCTCCCACCTACCAAATAAGGCACAAGTGCGCTTTTTGGAGGCATTAATGAATATGGTCTGGGAGACCAGGGATTCAGCAGCCTTTGCATGAAGGAAGATTCCAAGAATCCTTCCAAAGCACACCTCTTTCTTTGTATTCTTTTTCTTAATCATCTCAAAAATTATTCTAGTATAGTTCACCAACTTTCTGTTGACCACTACACACATCACTAGGAACTGTTGCATGGCGATGTAGTCATGGGCAGTATGCTTTCCTTGCAGTACCTTGCCCACCACATCATCTAGGAATTTATAATTAGCAGATAGGTGTTTCTTCTGCAGTCTATTAGGGTTGTCTCCAGTATAACACATCTTAATCTGCATTTCATCATATTCAGCACTGTCTATTTCCAACTCTTCTTCTCCATTTACTAGTCTTAATATTTCAGATAATAGATGGGGGTGAGAGAAACGATGTTACCCGATATTATTATTATCATAGTATCAGCATCTGGTGAGTAGGATATGAAAACGCATTATTGAATTTTTGTTACAACAATCTTTATCCGTGTTGTCATAAGATTCTTCAAGTGCTGATCTTCAAACAATTGTAGAATATCAAAGAAGATTTTATCTGAGTGCTTGAAGGACTCGAAGTCTATATCAAATCCCATATTGAATTTCATCGCCGCAAGAGTGATCGCTGGAATCGCCATTGTCACCTACAAAAGGAAAGAGAGAGATCAAGTGCAAAGGAACAGAAAGCGCGGGATGGAGCTCGAAGAAAACCTAGTTATGAGGTTTTTGGAATGTGAAGTGACGAACTCTGTCCTGTGAAAAATAAAAAATCATCGATCTCAGATCGACAAAAAATTTCGTAAAGAAATGATATCATCGATCTAAGTCTAAAGAGGGGAAAACATTTCGTCATTCGCAGGTCGACGAAAATTTTCTGAAGTATGATCGTCGATCTTCGGTCAACGAAAATGGCTCACACAGAGTGTTCGTCGACCTCAGGTTGACGAATTTTCTCAAGAAATGTCCTTAGTTCATCGATCTCCGGTCGATGAACTGTGAAGAATTCTTCGACCGCAGAGAAAAATTAAATTAATGCTTCTCCATTCATCATGCCTAACTGATTCCGAAAGAACAAATTGTTTCTTTCATCCAAGGGTTTAGTGAAGATGTCTACTCTTTGCAAATCAGTGTAGATGTAGACAAGATTAATTTTATTTTTGTCCACACACTCTCTAATGAAATGATGCCTTATTTCTATATGCTTGGTTTTACTATGATGCACTTGATTCTGTGCAATAGAAATTGCACTTGTATTATCACAAAGTAGAGTTGAATTATTTAAGTTGAAACCATAGTCTAGGAGTTGGTTTTGAATCCACAGCATCAGTAAAAATCAACTGCCAGTAAATATGTACTCAGCTTCAGCTATTGAGGTGGACACAAATGTTTACTTCTTGCAAAATAAGGACACAAGTCTAGCACTAAGGAACTGGCATGTTCCTGATGTGCTCTTCTTGTCCATTCTACATCCAGCAAATTCAGCATTAGAGTATCCAGTTAACAAAAATTCTGACTCTGTTGGATACCAGAGTCCTAAATTAGGAAAACTCTTTATGTATCTCAAAATTCTTTTTAGGAAAATTAGGTGAGATTCTTTAGGGTTCACTTGGAACCTAGCATAAAGATAGGTAGCAAACATAATATCTAGTCTACTTGCTGTTAGATATAACAGGGATCCAATAATGGACCTATATAATTATTGATCAACAGGTTTCCCATGTTCATTAGAATCAACCACAGCATTTGTAGCCATGGGTATTTTCTTAGCTGAGGCATCAGCCATCCCATACCTTTTTATCAGCTCTTTAGCATACATGGATTGAGATATGAAGATGCCATCAGGAGACTGCTTCACTTGGAGATTAAGAAAGTAGGAGAGCTCACCCATTCTAATCATTTCAAACTTGGAATGCATATGGTCAAAGCACATTTTGCATAGTTTGGAATCAGTAGAACCAAATATAATGTCATATATATATATATATATTTGTACTAACAGGATTTTATCATGATGATGATTAGTAAATAAAGTCCTATCTACAATACCTCTAGTAAAATTATGCTTTAAGAGAAAGCTAACTTAGGTTTCATACCAAGCTCTTGGAGCTTGCTTTCGACCATAGAGAGCTTTATGCAATTTGAAAACATTAGAGGGATGAGTAGGAGAAATAAAATCTGGTGGTTATTCTACATAAACCTCTTCCTTGAGTTCACCATTTAGGAATTCACCTTTTAAATCCATTTGGTATGCTGTGAACTTCTTGAAGGAAGCATAGGCTAAGAATATCCTGATTGCTTCAAGCCTTATAATAGGTGCAAATATTTGGTCATAGTCTATGCCTTCCTCTTGTCTGTATCCTTGAGCAACTAGTATGGCTTTATTCCTTATGAAAGTACCTTGAGCATCTAGCTTGTTTCTAAATACCCATTTAGTTTTAATGACTAAGTTGTCTTTGGGTCTTGGAACTAAATACAAAACTCTACATCTCTCAAACTAGTTGAGCTCCTCTTGCATTGCAATGATCCAGTGTCGATCTTGCTCAACATCTTTAATGGATTGGCGCTTAGTTTGAGATATGAATAGGCATGCCACATGTCCTGGTGGAGTTGATGTCTTGTCTGCACATCTATGGATAAGTCTCCAATCACTTGAGATACAGGGTGATCTCTAAGTATGACAAATTTAGTGGGAGGAGCTGGTTGATCAACAGCTTGGGGAGTTTATTCCTCTGATGGAATTAAGTTAGCTGTTGTTTGCTCTTCATTAAACTCAGTGTCTTCTTCTTCACTTTCTTCATCAACATGTGGAGAAAGATGTATAAGAGCCTCATTAGTGAGGGTCAACTCATCCAACTTCTCACACAAGTTAGGTACCTACAAAGTTTCACTGGTAGAAGCTATCTTCTCCTTGTAAAACATATTAGTCTCATCAAAATAAATATGAATAGACTCTTCAATTTTCATTGTTGATTTAATATATTCCCTATAAGTCATGCTTACTTGGGAATATTTAAGACAAATTCCAATTTAAGCCTTGGCATCAAACTTTCTAATATATTGCTTGTTGTTGTTATGAATGTAACAAATACATCCAAAGATTCTAAAATAATCTACTTTAGGTTTCATCCCTTTGAGGAGTTCATAGGGGGTCTTGCCCTTGAGCTTATGAATAAAACTTCTATTCAAGACATAGTTGGCTGTACTCACAGCCTCTGCCCAAAAGGATTGGGGCAAGTGAGCATTTGCAAGTAATGTGCCTGCAGATTCAATGAGTGTTTTGTTTTTCCTTTAAGCTACCGCATTTTGCTGAGGAGTTCTTGGAGCAGAGAAGAAATTCCTGATACCTTCCTTCTCACAGAATTCTTGCATGGGAAGAGACTCAAACTAAGTACCATGATCACTTCTGATAAATGCAACTGGAGTAGAGTACTCAATCCTTATGCTCTTAAGAAAGTCTGTAAGAAACTTGAAGTTATCTGACTTATTTCTCAAGAAGAACCCCCAAGTGAATCTTGAGAAGTCATCAACTATCACTAAAGTATAAGACTTCCCTCCTAGGCTCTGTACAGCAATGGGTCCAAAGAGATCCATATGGAGCAAGTACAGCATCCTATGTGAATCACTCTTATTAAGTGACTTAAAACTATTTTGAGTTTGCTTGCCTAATTGAGAAGCCCTGCAAAGGCTTTCCTTTTTGTATGGGCAAGAAGGAAATCCTCTTACAACGTTATCATTAGAAAGGTTAGCAATGTTTTTCAGGTTTACATGACCTAATCTCTTATGTTAAAGATCATTATTATTGTTGGTTTGGTTAAACAGGCATATTTCAGTTTTAGCTGACTTGAAATTAACTATATAAAAAATTCCTACTCTAGTACCAGTTAAAACTACTTGGTTATCTACAGAAGTAATAAAATAGGAAGATTTGATAAATGATACCTGAAACCTTTCATCACATACCTGACTTATGGATATAAGGTTGTGCTTCAGTCCACTTACATATGCAACCTTCCTGAAGGTGACAACTCCAATCTTGACTTTTCCATATCCCTCAGTCTGGACATAATTGGAATCACCAAATATTATTTTGCGTCCTAGCTTTGACTTATAGTTGATTAGGTTGTCATTGTTTCCAGTCATATTCTTTGAACAGCCACTATCGAGATACCACTGTTGCTCTGTGGTGGGATAGTATTTCACCTGTAGTAAAATAAATTAGTTATTCTTGACCGAGGTTACCATGGGTCCTTGTTGATTTACATAACTAAAGCTTGAAATATATGAGTATTCTGGTTGATTCTTGTAATCTAAGCGATGGTATCTTCTAGGTGAAATTATCCATTGGTTAAAGGGATTAGTGTTTTACCTTTGTAGATTAAAAGGTATGTTCAAATTAAATTTTCTGTTATTACAAACAAGGGTCGACAAATTCTGGTATGTTCGTCAATCTGAGGTCGACGAACAAGGATGAGTTCATCGAACTTCACTCAGATATTGAAAGTATTCATTTTCTAGGCCCCAATTTCATTGACCTTTGGTCGACGAACCATACTAATTTCGTCAATCGCAGTTCAGAGAATAGTTATAATAGAAGTTTGCGTTCTGAGTTCGTCGACTTGAGTTCAATGCACTGTACAAATTTCTTTGATCCTAGTTCGACGAAATCTGCTGAATATAGTTCTGGTTAAGATTTTTCTTACTCTTTCTCCTTTTCTTATTCTTGTGTTTAAGTTCTATTTGATTAACATTATTATCTTCTATTTTCTCTTTACCCTTTTGAGAAACGAAATTTATAGGGGTTGTTAATGTTGATGCGCAAAAAGCGACGGGGAAAACGGGCACCACCAGCTAACTGTTCGAGCACTCGGGGAAGAAAAGAAAAACAAACTGCGAGCAGCAGTCTACTTGGCGGACAGAAAAGCAAGAGCCGTGGAGCACGGCAACACTAAACTTCGCCCGTCGCGGCCTGAATGCCTCTCCTGCGACGGGCTTGCTTTTGATTCCAAAGAAGGGATTACACGAAGGGAAAAGGAAAACAATGCAGAAAGCAAGCTAGAGACCGCAAAGCCAGAGATTCGAGTCCGCAGCCTTTAACAAGTGGGCTCCTGGGCTCGAGTCAGCGTGCTTTAAGTGCACCACTTCCCCCTATTTATAGGCTGGGGGCCTGCCCAAACGGGCAGGGCTAATATAACCGGCTGCCCGGGGTACAAAGGAGCCGGGCAGCGGTGACGGGAAACAAAAAGGAAAGAAGAAGCAGTCCGCGCGGGACCGGCGGACTGGGCCAACGAGCTGGAATCCTCCCTTGGCCGCATCGAGCGCGATCCTGGCAGGCTAGTTGCGACCTGAGCGACCTGGGCGACCTGACTCAGAGCTCGCCGATCTGATCTTGACTCGCCGATGGGAGGTCGACGATCCTGCTCAGATGAGAACCAAGGGCGACCTTGGCGGACTGATATCTGGAATCCGGCCAAGGAGGAACGAGGCGCCTAGTTGGATATGTTGCGGATTCTGGGGTTAACATAATCCCCGCACATTTTTGAGTTTTGGAAAATTCTGAAAATGTTTCCTTAACCGCCGAGTCCGCAACTATCATTAATGCTGTTTTCGCTATAAATACCGGTGGAAACCCTGTCCTCTGTCAGAATTGGCTGCGCGACGGGTCTTTACTCACCTCTTGCGGTCTCCACATTCCAGTCCGGCATGGCGAGATTAAGGGATTTCTTTGGAAACCTTGCTACTTCGACTGAGAAGCCCAAGGCCAGCTCCCGCCCTAAAAAGACTAGCCGCCGTCACGATAACCCACCCCGCAATCGAGGAGAGAGCTCAGGTCAAGAGAAATCAGACCCAGCCCGCGACATAGAGCCTGAGAAAGTCGCGACTGTTGCTCCTCCAAACCCACCAAATGAGAAATTGAATCCGTCATCTATTTCCGACAAGAATCCTGCGAGCTCTTCCAGCATGGAGGTACACCGCTCTGCTTCTGGGACTATTATGCTGCGGATAGATACGGGCAAAGAAGTACCGTCGCCGAAAATCCAGCTGCAGATGATTGAGGAGAAGCTTCCTGCTGACGAACAGGTAGAGGAAAGGGCAGAAGAGGCTGCTGAGGAACAAGTTAAAGAGTCCGCCGAAGTCGCAGCTAAAGATTCCATTGAGCAAGCTAAGGAGCCAGTGCCTTCCCCGGCTCTGGTTGTCGCACCTAAATCAGTCTGCGAACAGCAGCAGGTCGTCATTGACTTGGATGAGGCGCCTGAAAAAAAGAGAAAAAGAGACAAGAGTACTGTTGCGGAGTGAATAGAGAAGAGGCTGAAGGTTAGGAAGGAGAAGAATGTCTCCAAGCGGACTGGTGCTGCGAGCTTGCAGCATAAGCCGAGAGAAAAGGAGGTTCATGATAGCGATCACGTCACCCCTACCCCTCTGTCCACAGAAGGTGATCCCCCTTCGACGCTAAGCCTATCGACTACTGAGATCCTTGACTCAATAGCTGACGAGCAGCTCGCGAGCATGAATCACTCTCTGCTGGAAGTGCTGCAGCCGGATGCCGAGGTTAGAGGAGAGAAACTCGCTGATCCTTCTTTTTCTGCAGTTGTAGAGAGGGAAAAGGCTAAGGAGCAGCTTGCCGTAATGAAGGCAAAGGTCGAAGCGGTCTCGGAGAAGCTTGCCGCGGATAAGCGGGCTGAGGATCTTCGGATCGCTGCCGAGCTATGGGGTCAGGTAAGTTGCAGCCGGCACCCAAGCGATTCCAGAGCTCATGGTTATATAAATCTCCTCCCCGTAAATCGCGGCCGGTCAAGACCATCACAGAAACTGACATAGTAAACGGGGAACTGCCTCCTGCTCTCTTCTCGGACCAGGACGGAACTAACTGCCTCGGGACCAACTCCCAGGTATAGGAACAACATCTCCCCTGCTCGGGGGCTCTGGAGTAAAGGTGTTGAGGTTAGCTGTTTTTTCAACTGCTCGAAAGCCAAAGAACACTCTTCTGTCCATTGGAACTTGGACGCTCCCCGTAGAGTCTTAAAGAACGGTGCACTCTTATCCCCAACTCGAGAGATGAATCTTCCGAGCCATGCCAACCTCCCCCCAACTGCTGAACCTCTTTTGGAGAATGGGGAGGAGCCATATCAAGGATGGCTTTGACCTTGTCAGGATTGGGAGCAAGACCCTCAGGAGTAAGGAGATGGCCGAGAAACTTCCCCTTACTCGCCCCGAAGATGCATTTTAACGGGTTAAGCTTTATTTTGTGTTTTCGCAGAGTGGAAAAGGTTTCTGCTAGGTCTATCAAGTGTTGCGGAAGAGACCTACTCTTAATCAAAAGGTCATCTACATACACTTCGAGGTTTCTACTTTTTTGCTCTTTAAACACACAGTCCATCATGCGTTGATAAGTCGCGCCAGCATTTTTAAGCCCAAAGGGCATTACAAGATAACAATAGCAACCATCATTAGTGATGAACGATGTGCGAGGGATGTCAGGTTTGTGCATTCTTATTTGGTGATAACCAGAGAACGCATCTAGAAAGCTCATAAACGGATACCCTACCGCAGAATCAACTAATAAATCTATCCGAGGCAAGGGGTAGAAATCTTTCGGGCATGCTTTATTCAAACGGGTGAAATCTACACACATACGCAACTTTCCCCCAGGTTTCTTAACCATTACAACATTCGAGACCCACTCGGGATACTGAATCTCTTGAACGAAGCGTGCTTTGAGGAGTTTGGCAACCTCCTCTCGGATGGGCTCTGCTAACTTGATAGCTACATCCCTCTTCTTCTGCTGGACGGGCTTGGCAGCTGGATCAACGTTGAGATGATGGCAAGCCATGTCTGGATCCACCCCTGGCATGTCCTCTGCTGACCAAGCGAAGACATCCAGATTCTTCAACAGGCAAGATATCAACTCCGTCTTCTGATCTTCTGGCAACTCGGAGTTGATGGAGAGCTTTCTTTCTTCCCCTTCTAGAATGGGGACTTCTTGCAACACCTGGGCAGGTTCCAGGTGAGCACCTTCTCTATCCACAATAGTCTCTGACGGAAGAGTGGCTTCTGCTGCTGCTGGAAAAGCTGGGGGGAAACCTCAGTCATGCTGACTGTTCGGAGGTAACACTCTCGGGCCTGCCTTGGGTCGCTCTTGACCCTGCATTGACGGCCATCTTTGCAAAACTTGATGGCCAAATGGTACGTTGAAATGATGGCTCGATACTTGTTCAACAACGGTCTTCCAAAGATAGCATGATAGCTGCTTGGAGCATCCACCACTATGAACTGGATCTCTTTGACCACCCCTCCGAGTACCACCGGGAGTGTGACATTCCCTTCAACCTCCTTTCTTTCGCCCTAGAAGCCATAAAGTGGCCCCTCGGTGGGAAGCAGAGACTTTCCTGTCCTCAGGGCTTCAAAAGTTGACTTGAAGAGGAGATTCACGGAACTGCCAGTGTCAATGAGAATTCTATCGACCGTGAAATCTCCGATGGCTGCTTGAACTACGATGGCATCATCGAAGGGATTAGCGGTCATAGGAAGGTCTGCAGGGCCAAAGGTGACGATTTCAGAAAGTGGGGCCAAAGAAGAAGTAGAAGCAATCTCAGTTCGGGAAAGCCTTGACAGAGAAGACTTCCAAGTAGACTCAGTCCCTGCTCCGCCATGGATGAAAAAGAGTCTTCCCAGGGCCCCCTCGTCGACAACGTCAATACATTCACTTGGTATATCAACGAGCCCCAGATGGCCCTCATCCCTTATCTCTATACACTCCTGCTGAACTTCAGCCACCTCCTTGCCCTTGGAGGTGGAAGGCTTTGAAGAATCACTCTTCCTGCCCAGGTCCTCGAGTTTACCCTCGACGAGCAACCTCTCAACTAGCTTCTGAAGAGCCTTACAATCTTTAGTCAGATGACCCTTCTCCTTGTGAAAATTACAGAACTGAGAGTTGTCCCTGGGCTTCCAGTCTCTCTGAGGCCCTTGCCTCTTTTCTTCAGCCTTCCTCTGGATTATCTGGATGACCTCTTCAAAGTCGAGGCCCAGATCTGCAAGCTCTTCCATAGGGCTGCTCTCATGAGGATTTGAAGCTGGCAGGGCGCTCTGAAGAATGGGGAGCGCTTGAAGGGGAACGGCGGGAGTGACGGCCAATGGCAGTCACTGACCATGAAACTGTTGATGGCCGAGGAAGGGTTTCTTATGGCGGAGGTTACGCCCCCTCTGAGATGGAGGTTGGAAATCAGGCCGAGGAGGCTTGCTGTGATATTGATTGCTGGAGAAGTTGGAGGCATCCCTTCCTCCATCTTTGGCTGTCAGGGATGAGATATAGGTCGGGTTGGCATTTTCCCCCTCAATAAAGCGATTAGCCATTGCTATGAGCTCCTGATAAGTTGATGGTGCCTTTGTTGTCACTTTGAATTTCAACGGGCCCTCCCGGAGGCCGTGGATCAGGGCAACTTTGTAATAATCGGGGTTCACATTCCTTACCCCTTGGATTTCTTTTTGGAACCGATCAATGAATCTTGACACTGATTCGTTGTCCCTCTGCTTGATGTCAAAAAGGGCTGCCAGCCTATCCTTTCTCTTCTTAGAGGTTGCAAACCTCAGGAGCAGCTCGCTGCGAAGCTCAGCGAAGGAAGAAATCGTGCCTGAAGGCAGCTCGTAAAACCATTCTCTTGCTTGACCATCACGAGTGGTCAACAGAAGCTTGCATTTCAAGGCATCAGAGAGGCTCCTTAATGCAACTGCCCCTTCGAATGCCTGCAGGTGGGAGACCGGATCAGTCTCCCCTGAATAAAAAGGGAGACGAGGTTCTCTGAAATTTCTCGGCGCTGACTCCCACCGGATTCGATCGACGAAGGGAGAGGGAGTTTCTGAATCAGGAGAAGGGCGGACTGGAAGATGAAGCTCTACGGGATCTGCGGACTGCCGATCAGCATAATCTAGTCGGCGAGCCGGAGTTCCCCGGGCTGCCTCCCTGAAGAAATCTATCAGGGGGGCGAACTCTCCAATCTGAGGTCGCAGGGGAGCTGCGGACTGGGCTTGGTGGAGAGGCGGAGGTGCGGTTGTAGGCGACTGCTGAAGAGGGGGGTGACGAGCTGGAGTCCGGCGGACCAGAGTCTGGCGAACAGGAGTCTCAGCAACTTCTTCTGCGACCTGAGGAGCAAGTCGCTGAGTTAGTGCCAACAGGGCCTGGCTGATCGTATCGAGCCGTTGGTCAGTCTCCCTTCGAGATACTTCAGCTTCCCAGCGGGACTGCTCCAACGCTTCCCACAACGAATCATCAGGCGAGCTGGAACGATCGGAGCTGCGGGCTAGCGGTCGGTCATTTCTATCCGCGGTTTCAAAAACTGCTCGAATCTGAAGGTCGCGTGTTAACTGTTGATGCGCGAAAAGCGACGGGGAAAACGGGCACCACCAGCTAACTGTTCGAGCACTCGAGGAAGAAAAGAAAAACAAACTGCGAGCAGCAGTCTACTTGGCGGACAGAAAAGCAAGAGCCGTGGAGCACGACAACACCAGACTTCGCCCGTCGCGGCCTGAATGCCTCTCCTGCGATGGGCTTGCTTTTGATTCCAAAGAAGGGATTACACGAAGGGAAAAGGAAAACAATGCAGAAAGCAAGCTAGAGACCGCAAAGCTAGAGATTCGAGTCCGCAACCTTTAACAAGTGGGCTCCTGGGCTCGAGTCAGCGTGCTTTGAGTGCACCACTTCCCCCTATTTATAGGCTGGGGGCCTGCCCAAACGGGCAGGGCTAAAATAACCGGCTGCCCGGGGTACAAAGGAGCCGGGCAGCGGTGATGGGAAACAAAAAGGAAAGAAGAAGCAGTCCGCGCGGGACCGACAGACTGGGCCAGCGAGCTGGAATCCTCCCTTGGCCGCATCGAGCGCGATCCTGGCAGGCTAGTTGCGACCTGAGTGACCTGGGCGACCTGACTCAGAGCTCGCCGATCTGATTTTGACTCGCCGATGGGAGGTCGACGATCCTGCTGAGATGAGAACCAAGGGCGACCTTGGCGGACTGATATCTGGAATCCGGCCAAGGAGGAACGAGGCGCCTAGCTGGATATGTTGCGGATTCTGGGGGTAACAGTTAATATGTTATTCTGAATCAGTGGGGGTTTGCTTGATTAATCTCCTAAGCCCAGCTTGTCATTGAGTCTGGCATTTACTGTGCTTGTGATGTTCATCAGCTTGATACTTGTCCCATTCCGGGATTCTTCAGGTTGCCTAGCCTCAAATAATTTAGTCTTTAATTTAATGATTTGTCCATTAGCTAGAGTGATTTCATCCTTTAACTTACTATTTTAAGAAAGCAGGTTTTCTTATTCATTTAGTCTTTCTCTAAGTTGCTTAATCTATTTTCAGACTTAATTAAATAAAAACATAAAGATTTAAATTCAGTTCTAAATTCTTCTAAATCTAAATCAAAAGAATACAATACCTGATCTTCTTGCGATTCAGAATCTTCATTGTCTAATTGTTCATTTTCTGCTTCTGAACAGCTTCCTGATGCATTGATGGCCATCATACATACTTCTTTTGCCGTTACTTCCTCTTCATCTTCACTAGAGCTGGAAGATGAAGTCTCTTCTTCAGTATCACTCCAGGTCTCATCCACAAAGCCTTTCTCCTTCCTTTTATGCTTGCTCAAGGAGGGCTTGTTGTAGTGCTGCTTCCTTATTTCTATTTCTCTTCTTATCTCCTTTTGTTGATTCTCTGGACATGCTAAGATGAAGTGTCCAGGCTTCCTGCACCCAAAACAAACAACTTCTTTAGTAGGAGTCTTGTTGTAACACCCCCATCCGTCATATGGAATATAACAGAAGGTCGAGCTGGAACCTGACTCCATATACCATGGACAGTTTGAAGGGTTACATAATAATACCAAATACTCAACTACTCGCCCTAACAAAGAGCATTCTAGCGGAAGCTTTGAAATAGTTCAAGAGAACCCAAAATTGCAAAACACTAGCATGAATGTCCACTATTCACTATAGGAATGAAATATAACAAATACACAATATGGTACTTGGCCTTATGGCCTTACAAATATTCACTTAACAACATAGTGTTTTACAGACATCAGCTCGCAGGCCGGCCACACATGATAGAAATAAAATAACTATTTGTTTTGGCCATCGAGGGCCAGCACAACCACTTGGGCTTCAGCCCACTATTTGGTACTTGGTTCCGCAGCACCTGCAAGCAACATTCCACAGCACAGTGGCAAACAAAGCAACGGTCAGTTAAAGTTGACAAAATTATAAAGACCCTGCCTCTTATTTGGGATGGCGGTGCTCCTTCCCTGCATTTCATTAGCCCAGCAAAACAATTAAGTGCATAAGTATATTTCGCTACAGGAGTAGGCTCGCCCGACCACATACCTCGTGCACTCAGGGCACATTCTCGGTAAATCCGGTCAATTCGGTGGCTTCACCACCATCCTCGGGACGGAAAACATTGTGAGCAATTTCTATTCTTTCCGACCGTATTCCAACACTCCCGACTATGCCAACGACCAGTTCCACTTTAGGGCCTCTAGCACCAAACCGCATAGCCCAGGTCCGTTTCCACTTGCCTGTTGCTCACTCTGCCTAGTCACCTTAAGACGAACGCTCGGGCCAAGCTTCACCCAGATCCTAACTAATTTCCAAAAATCACATAACACAGTTATGTTCAAGGCTGGCTCCACGGACGCCAAGTTGGCAGAATTACGTTTTCGCCCAGTTTTCCGGGTGCGCCTTGGAGTTAGCCCCCAAGGATCCCTGCTGCAATCTACCACGTATAAACCCCAAAACACAAAGCACAGAGTCTTCTGCGACAATCCATACACTATGCAACATCACCGATCTAGACATCCACGTTCGGGTAGGCTTCACACACAATGCCTAAGTCTGTACTTTGATTCTAGATTTTACATGTAACATAAGGGGGACTATTCACATCTACCCCAAGGAACACCACGCACTCACCGCACACTCGCCGGAGCGGGTTTCCGATAAAGAAAAGAAAAGCACTTCACATGTCCAAGTGGAGAATCATTACCCTTGAAGTCAGCTTTGGCGCCATGAGAAACTAGCCAGATGGAAGGCTTCGCAAGGGAATTCTCTCCACGGATCTGGTCTCGGTTCACAATTTGGTGCTCCGATGCTCCGCCGGCGGTCGGATTCCTCCCTTCCTTCTTCCTTGCTCTCTTCTCTCTCTAAATTCTCAGAAAGAGAGAATTTAGGAGGAAAATGGGGGATTAACCCTCTATTCCCGCACTTAACACAGCAGGATCTCATCTAGGCCGTCAGATCGTATTTAAAGAAAACGAACGGCTTCGATTAACCTAAAATTTCTTAATCCTGGGCCGAACACAGCTTTGCACACGGCCGTGTCCAGGCCGTGTGCCTAAATCCAGCCATGAATATCGAGCACAGAAAAGAAAACAAGTTGAGATACGCCTGTATTCCAACCTGACACGCCCGTGTCGGGTCCTCGACATACCCGTGATCAGGGGCCGTATCGCAAATAATTGCCATGCCAACCGTCACGTCCCATAGTAGACACGGGTGGCGACACTCCCGTGTTAGACTTGACATGCTCGTGTCAACTAGTACATGCCCGTGTTCCGGGCCGTGTACCTCAGTCGACACAGGACCAAACTTTCCAGAGAAGTACACGGCCATGTGACACACTTGTATCCCATGCCATGTGCCTAACACGCCCTTGGGCATGCCCGTGTCCCAGGCCGTGTTCGAGCACTCAACGCTCGTCGACCTCAACTCAACGACCCGAGCACGACACGGCCATGTGAAATGCCCGTGTCACAAGCCGTGTTCATCCTACCAAGACCCGAACTTGGTTCAAACACCGCCCGTTTCACATTGGAGTTTCATGGCGTTATAAATCTCCCCCCTTAAAGAATTTCGTCCACAAAATTATGTAAAGGTATACAAATCAATTTAAATATTACCTGAGTAAAATAATTCGGGGTTTTCTACCATCATAGTCTGCTCTCGCTCCCATAAAAGCTCCTCATATCCGCAGTTATCCAAACGGACCTTAACCATTCAGATTTCCTTATTACGGAGCCGTTTGACTTCAAAGTCTTCAATATGAACTGGCTTGACCTTTGTCGGCAACCCATTATCAATCGACACTTGATTGACCACAATGACCTGCCAAGGATCTTGTACCACCTTCCACAATATCGATACGTGGAATGCATCGTGTAGCCCACTCAACTCCACCGATAACTTCAATCGATACGCTGCTTCGCAAATCCGCTTCAGGATCTCAAACGGTCCAAGGTATCTCGGACTCACCTTCTTCAAGCGTCGAATCCGCGAGACACCCTTGAACGACTTGATTTTCAAATACACCCATTCGCCAGCACTTAACTCCACATTCCTATGCTTGGCATTATAGTATTTTGCCTGCCTGTCCTAAGCGATCTTTAACCGTTCCTGAATCGTACGTACCATTGAAATGGCGTCTTCCACTGTCTGACATTTGTATAACTTTGACTCGCCTGTCTCCAACAAAGACAATGGCATGCGACACCTTCTCCCATACAGGGCCTCGAAAGGAACCATTCCAATACTCGCTTGATAATTGTTATTGTATGCAAACTCTACCATGTACAGGTGATCTTCCCACTTTTTTCGAAATCCAAGACGCACATGCGGAGCATGCCCTCCATCGTCCTGTTGACCCTTTCGGTCTGAACATCCGTATGCAAATGAAAGGTTGTTCTGTAACTCAGCTTAATTCCCAACAACTTATGCACTAGCCTCCAGTCATTTGACGTGAAGCGTCCATCTCGGTCACTAACAATACTGCGGGGCACACCATGCAACCCTATGATAATATCCACATAGAGCTTGGCTAACTTTTCCACCGGATCTTCCTTCTTATTCGGGATGAAGTGCAACACTTTTGTCAATCTATCTACGACCACCCAAATGACATCGTTTCCCTTCTGTGACCTTGGCAAACCATGCACAAAATCCATGGAAATGTCATCAAACTTCCATTCCGGGATAGGCTAGGACTTCAAGAAACCTCCGGGCTTATGGCATATAAAGTGCTACATCCTTCTTAAACCCTGGCCACCAAAAAAACTTCTTCATATCCCTATACATCTTCTTGCTCCCCGGGTGGATTGAGTACTTGGTATGATGAGCCTCATACATCAACTCCTCCCGAAGCTTATCCGCACTAGGGATGCATAGGCTACCGTCCTTCCTTAGCTATCCATCTTCAACCGAAAATTAAAAATTTGACCCATCCAACGATTCATCCAAGATCTTCTTCATACTGCTATCCTGAACCAAAGCCAGCCGAATCCTATCAGCTAGGTCATACTGCACCTCTGTCCAACAAAAAATTGCCTCGGCACTAGAATTCTTATCAACGCAGGAGATCTCCATTGCCTCCAAATCATGGACCAAACTCTCATCATGTACTGCCAATAAGTTGGCATGCGCGGGTACCCTACGACTCAACGCATCCGCCACTGTATTTCCATTCCCGGGCACATAATGTATTTTGAAAGTGTAATCCCCCAGGAACTTCATCCTCCCCTACTGCATCATGTTCAGGTCCTTATGATCTAGCAAATACTTTAGGCTCTTATGATCGGTGTAGATATCGACATTCACACTGTACAGATAGTGCCTCCACAGCTTTAGAGCAAATATCATGGCCGCTAACTCCAATTCATGGACCGAAAAATTTCTCTCATGAACCTTCAATTATCGTGATCCATAGGCTATCACGCTCTCATGTTGTAGCAGAACACAGCCTAAACCACTGCCCGAAGCATCACTATAAATTTCAAACCCTTCGGACCCACTCGGCGAACGCAAAATAGGCGTCGTGACCAACCGCCTCTTCAATTGTTCAAAAGCCCGTGCGCACTCCAGCATCCACACAAACTTTTGATCCTTCTTTGCCAACATCGTGAGTGGTAGCGCTATCCGCGAGAAGTTCTCTACGAAGCGCCTATAGTAGCCGACAAGCCCCAAAAAGCTTTGGACATCCGCCACCGTAGTCAGCACTGGCTACTCTTGAATCGTCGTTATCTTTGACGGATCCACCACTATCCCTTCACCACTAACAATATGACCAAGGAAAGCTATTGAGGATAACCAGAACTCACACTTGGAGAACTTAGCATACAACTGATTCTTCCTCAACGACTCCAACACCATATGCAGATGCTTGTAGTGATCATCCTCACACCGCGAGTACACAAAGATATGGTCAATAAATACTATCACGAAATGGTCCAGATACTCTCTGAACATCCTGTTCATCAGATCCATAAACACGAATGGCGCATTGGTCAGCCTAAACGGCATGAACGTAAACTCGTAATTTCCAAACCGAGTGTTGAACGCTATCTTTGGGAAGTCACTCTCCCTTGTCCTTAGCTGGTAGTATCCGGATCTCAGATCTAGCTTTGAATATACCATTGACCCAACCAACTGATAAAATAGATCGTCAATCCTTGGGATCAGATACTTATTCTTTTTCGTAAGCTTGTTCAACTCTCGATAGTCGATATAGAGTCGCAAGCTCCCATCTTTCTTCTAAACGAAGAGGACTGGTGTGCTCCAAGGCGACGGACTTGGATGCACATACCCTTGCTTTAACAATTCTTGCAGTTGCACCTTCAGCTCCGCCATCTCCTTATGCATTATCCGATACAGAGAGCGTGACACTAGTTTGGCACCCGGCACCAGCTCAATTGTAAAATCAATGTCCTGCTGAGGAGGGGCTCCCGGGAGATCGTCTGGGAATATATCAGGATACTCGGACACCACTGCAATACTGCCAAGACTAGTTTTAGGCATTGAAGCCTGCACTAAAGTGACAAACAGCTCAACCCCAGAACGAGCTGCCTTAATCACTTGAAGGGCTGTCAATAAAATCTTGCTCGCCCCTTTCATTCAAGCAAATGTGGTCTACCGATCAGTATTCAGTCCCAACTTAACCTCCGTTCGATTGTAATCAATGCATGCTCGCTGCTCCGAGAGCCAGTCCATTCCAAAGATTACATCGAACTCCACAAACGGCAGCACCGATGCTTGCAAATCAAACTCATGATCCATGATCCGTAACTTTACCGTACAGACTCTATCCGCGTGCATGGAGCACACATTAGGCAACAACACATCCAACTTGTCTTTTGCCATCAAGGAAGGAACTCCGTTGTGCGATATGAATCTTTTAAACAAGAAGGAATGTGAAGCTCCCGTATCAAACAGCGCTCTCACCGGACTATCGAAAACTAACACCAAGCCTAACACAAACATTTATAAGATAACATGTAAAAAGGTAATAGCGACAAAAGCTAAACAGTAATAATTTAACTCATATCTGTCACCACGTCAGCTTGCTTAATGGCCTCTTGCAGACCAATGTTGTATACTCTAGGCTGGGCTGGAGCTTGGTGGGTTGCGATCGACTCCGCCGCCTTCCCCTTTTCTTCATACGTTGCTCCATGCCTCTTCTCAGACTTTACACGTCCGCTCAAACACTCCTATGCAAATTGTCCCACATTTCCACAGTTGTAGCATGCTCCTGGGACTCGACTTGTGCTTGCCCCCGTCACACTAGACAAAGGGGCTGAGCTCGAAGTCTTCAGCTTCTTGTTCCATCTACGGAAACAAGACTTTTAATTCGACGCTTTGAACTCTGACCTCTTTTCCCCTGGGTCCTTCTTCTATTGAACTTTCTTCGCGACCCTTTCCAATTACCGAGCCACATTTACCAAGGCTAGGAAGACCTTGGCCTTTGGCCCAGCGAGGAGTAGTTGTAGGTCGCCCCGTAAGCCCTCATAAATTCGGTTGGTCTTCCGCTCTTCTTCAGTAAACAAAGCAGCAACATAACGACCTAACCGAGTAAACTCGTGGAGATACTCATCCACGCTTCTTTCTCCCTGATTCAAACCAAGGTACTTATTCTCCATCTCAAGCTTATGGGCAGAAGGTAGGTATCTGGCCAAGAACAAACTTGAGAATTCCTCCATCGGTACATCAGCAAGTTGCCTTCCCACTAAGAGATGAACCTCCAACTCGTCCCAACACATCCTTGCCTCACCAGCCAATAGGAAGGTCGCTATTATGGTCTTCTGCCACTCCGCAGTTTTTGTGGTGGTCATGACCCCCTTAATAATTGAGAGCTAATCCTCAGCTTGAGTTGGAGTTCCCATCCCGTCGAATACTGGAGGATTAAAGCTCATCATATGCTTGAGTTGTTTCTCTGTGGCTCTCCTTGGTGTTACCGGATCAACTGCCCCATGATCTACCACTCCCGGCTCTGCCACTCTAATCGGTTCTTGCTTATTAGTAGGTGGTGCGTGCTACACTTGTTGGGAATTTAACAGGGCAAAGACTGCTTCAGCCACCAATCTGATGGTCTCTGCTGAAGGAGGTGTTCAAGGCACGTCACTTGGTGGAAAACTTTTCGCCGATTTCGGACGCTTCGATTGCCTAGCATCGCTCCTAACTTCCTATAGTAGCATAAACCCTTGATTAGGCGACGAATAAATTGCATAAAGCAATCACTGGAACACTCAGGATCCTCAAAATAAGTGTATTTTTTTCATTCCTAAGTGGACATTCATGGGTAATTTATGTGATAACGATGACGCACATACATGTGCTCACCACCTCTTAAAAGAATTCGCCAACGAATTCAACTACAGATGACCGAAACCTAACCGATACCAAATTGTAACACCCCCATCCATCATATGACATATAATAGAAGGTCTAGCTGGAACCCGACGCCATATACCACGGATAGTCGGAAGGGTTACATAATAATACCAAATACTCAACTACTCGCCCTAACACAGAGCATTCTAGCGGAAGATTTTAAACAGTTTAAGAGAACTCAAAATTGCACAACACTAGCATGAATGCCCACTATTCACTACAGGAATGAAATATAACAAATACACAATAGAGTACTTTGCCTTATGGCCTTACAAATGTTCACTTAACAACATAGTGTTTTAAAGACATCGGCTCGCAGGCCGGCCACACATGATAGAAATAAAATAACAGTTTGCTTTGTCCTTCGAGGGCCAGCACAGCCTCTTGGGCTTCAGCCCGCTATTTAGTACTTAGTTCCGGAGCACCTGCAAGCAACATTCAACCACACGGTGGCAAGCAAAGCAACGGTCAGCTAAAGCTAACCAAATTATAAGGACCTAGCCCCTTTTTCGGGATGGCGGTGCTCCTTCCCAGCATTTTAGCCCATCTAAACAATTTAGTGCATAAGTATATTTCGCCACAGGTGTAGGCTCGCCCGGCCAAACACTTCGTGTACTCAGGGCACATTCTCGGTGAATCCGGTCAATTCCTTGTCTTCACCACCATCATCGGGACGACAAAAATAGTGTGAATTTTCTAGTCTTTATGACTGTAGTCCAAGACTCTCGACTATGCCAACGGCTAATTCAACTTTAGGGCCTCTAGCACCGAACCGCATAGCCTAGGTCCGTTTCCAGTTTCCCGTTGCTCGCTCCGCCTAGTCACCTTAAGACGTGCGCGCGGACCAAGTTTCACCCCGATCCTAACTCATTTCAAAAAATCACATAACCCAGTTATATTCAAGGCTTGCTCCCCGGCCGCCATGTTGGTAGAATTTTGTTTCCACCCAGTTTTCCGAGTGGGCCTTGGAGTTAGACCCCAAGGATCCCTACTGTAATCTACCACGTAGAAACCCAAAAACACAAAGCACAAAGTCTTCTCCGATAATCCATACAATATGCAACATCACCGATCCAGACAGCCATGTCTGGGTAGGCTTCACACACAATGCCTAAGTCCATACTTCTATTCCGAATTCTACATACAATATAAGGGGGATTATTCATATCTACCGCAAAGAACACCACGCACTCACCACACACTCGCGGGAGCGGGTTTCCTATGCAGAAAAGAAATGGACTACACATGTCCAAGTGGAGAATCGTTACCCTTGAAGTCTGCTTTGGCGCCATGAGAAACTAGCCAGATGGAAGGCTTCGCAAGGGAATTCTCTCCACGGATCGGGTCTCGGTTCTCAATTTGGGGCTCCGATGCTCCGCCGGTGGCCGGATTCCTCCCTTCTTCCTTGCTCTCTTCTCTCTCTAAATTTTTAGAAAGAGAGAATTTAGGAGGAAAATGAGGGATTAGTCCTCTATTCTGGAACTTAACACAGCAGGATCTCATCTGTGCCGTCAGATAGTATTTAAAGAAAACGAACGGCTCAGATTAGCCTAAAATTTCTTTATCCTGGGCCGAACAAGGCTTTGATCATGGTCGTGTCCCAGGTCGTGTGCCTCGATTAATCCACGGATATCAAGCACAAAAAAGAACACGGGTTGGGACACGCCCGTGTTACAACCTGACATGCCCGTGTCGGGTCCTTGACACGCCCATGACCAGGGGCTGTGTTGCAAATAACCGCCATGCCAACCGTCATGTCCTATAGTGTACATGGGTGGTGACACGCCTGTGTCAGACTTGACACGTCCGTGTCAGACTTGACATGCCCGTGTCAACTATTACACGCCTGTGTTCCGGGCTGTGTCCCTCAGTCGACACAGGACAAAACTTTCCAGAGAAGTATACAGCCATGTGACACGCCCGTGTCCCATGTCGTGTGCCTTACATGCCCTGGGACACGCTCGTGTCACAGGCCGTGTTCGAGCACTCAACGCTCGTCGACCTCAACTCGACGACCCGATCATGACACAACCATATGACATGCCTGTGTCACACACCGTGTTCAAACTACCAAGACCCGCACTTGGTTCAAACACCGCCCGTTTCACTTTTGAGTTCCGGGGCATTACACTTGTCATGTAACATCCCATTTCCAACTAGACCCCTAAGAGTGGTTTTGTCATGACAAAACCCTAGGAAGCCCAAGAAAGAGTCAAGTGGACCTGGTGGTGTGGATAGGGCCACTATGGTCTGCACTTAGCAGATCTCTAAACCTTGGTTAAAGTGATCAAGGGGCTTCACCAAGACTCCAAGACCCCACCCATACCCTTATAACCCTAGAAAGAGATCAATGGGTCACTAAGGACCCATGAAGAGCAATCAAAGGACCTAAGTTGACCAAAGTCAACTATAACCCTAATTGGGTCAAATTGACCTACACAAGGGTCAATTGCAGTCCCTTAGCCCAGTAGACCCCACCCATACCTTCTTAGACCTAGTGAGAGGTCAATGGGTCACTAAGGACCCATAGAGAGTAGTCAATAGGGCTAAGTTGACCAAAGTCAACTATGACCCTAATTGGGTCAAATTGACCTACACAAGGGTCAATTGCAGTCCCTTAGCCCAGTAGACCCCACCCATACCCTCATAGACCTAGTGAGAGGTCAATGGGTCACTAAGGACCCATGGAGAGTAGTCAATAGGGCTAAGTAGACCAAAGTCAACTATAACCCTAAGTAGGTCAAATTGGCCTACACAAGGGACAATTGCAGTCCCTTAGCGAAATGGACCCCACCCCTACCCTCATAAGCCTAGTGAGAGGCCAATAGGTCACCAAGGACCCATTGGTACCAATCAAAAGGGCTAGTTTTGACCAAAGTCAACCCTTGACCTAAAATGGTCAAAATGCCCTAGTTAAGGGCCAAGTGACCTCCAAGGGCCAATCCAACCCCACCTTGACCCTAGGGGAGGCTAATGGGTCACCAAGGACCTATTAAGGAAATCTCAAGGATCAAATTAACCTAGATGGGCCCTAGTCCAACTTTGGGTCAAGTTAGCCCAAATGGGCTAACTCAAGCTCAAGCCCATTAAATTGGAGCTAACCTTGACTTAAGTGGCCAAATGGATTTGTGGGCTGACATGGGACATGTAGGAGCCAAAAATTCAGGCATGGTGACTAGGAGAGAGAAAGTCATCCATGGAGGAGAGAGAAAGAGAAGGAAGAAGAAGGAAGGAGGACTTTGTGCTCCTCCTCCCCCCCTCCCCAACCTCCCCATTCATTTCAGAAGGACAAGGGAGAGTGCAGCAGCCATTGTGGACTGATTAGAGCAAGCTCCACCCCCTACCAACCTAGCCGCCAAAATGGACTTAGGCCAAAAATGGCACATGCCATTTCAGCCACCTAACTCCGTCCTCTCCCTCTTTAAAAGCTTCAGTGAGGTCCAGGGATGAATTCCCACCAGTTTCCTGAAGAGGCCAAGCCCTAATTTGCATTTGTGAACAAGCCGACCACCACCGGCCACCACCATGCCAATCCGGCGATCAGCCAGGCTACAGCCACCACCACAGGTCCTCCTCCACTCCTTCTCTCATGGGTAGATCGTAGGAATCAATAGAACCAAGGTTGGAGCTCAATTGAGCCCAATCCAGATTTCAAAAATCATGGATTTTCACGGTTTTTCCGCATGCTGGGATCGCCGGAATAGTGCTTCCCGGTGGCCTAGCCGTCGTTTGGAGATAGCCCCGACCACCACGAAGGTGTCAGCGGCGGTGGCAGGCCGGGGAGGTGGCCGGAGTGACGGTGGCTGCCGCTGGAAATCGGCCCAGGCAGGATTAATCCTGGCCGTTGGCGCGTGGGGGACGATGATGGGATGCCGTCGGTTATGCGCCAAGATTCGTGCTGTATAATAATTAAACTATGGAATATATAGTTTGAATCATTTCATTTCTGTCACAGTTTTTACATTTATTGGTTTTAATTATTAAAAATAGCTGGAGCCATTTTCAAAGAAAATAGTCAACACCAAAAATGTAGCCCTATGGATCTACTGTCTGAAAAAATTAGTTTGAACCAATTTGGGTGACTGGTTTGACCAGGGCACTCATTTTGGTGGGGTCTATACAAATGAATAGGCAGTCATTAAACTAGTTGCCCACACTTCATCCTTGGTCCAAATGAGCTGAAATTTTAGAAGGGAGTCACCCTACCCTATACCTAGACCCTGCCCAAAAATGGGAATTTATGGGAATAATTTTCCTATAGTTTTGTAAAACATTTAATTATGCTAGGGTAAATTAAATTATGGGTCAAATGAAGTCCAAATTTATCCAAATTTTGGTGGGATGGATATGCGGTCAATATAGACCTCTGGTTAAAATTTCATTAAGTTTAGAGGTGATTTGAATTGGATTCAAGCAAACCCTAGCCTTGCCCTAAGAAGGGTATTTTGGTCCAAAATGTAATTTTGGCTTTTAGTGTCCAATTCACCTCAACAGAGGTTCCAATTTGGTACACTGGTTTGGTATGACAATATACACCTCCCAATGAAAACTTGGGGGCATTGGAGTTGATTTGGCCCAAGATCCTAGGTCAAACCCTAAGGAAGGGCTTTTGTACCTTGTGAAGGACATATGGCCAAAACACCTTGTATGGCTATGAAATTTTGTAAGGGTGGTATTTTGGTAACTATAACCCTCTGGTAAAAATATTAGGGTATTTTGGAAGGTTTATGACCCTCAAAACCCTAACCCTAGTTTAGGGCACAAATATGGTGGGATAGGAATGGGTTAGCTAAACCCCTTAAAATGATATAAAATTTTGGTAGGATGGTCATAATGATATTAAGAAGCTTTGGTTATTTATTTAGAAATTTTAGAGTATTATTTATAGCACTTCATTTGTAACACAAGAAATGCCTCACTTTAGTAAATAAATTATTATGCTACCTCTGACCCTTGAGAGGTCATGAAATTTTGGCAGTGGAGGTTTTGAATCATTATGAGATTATATAAATTTTATAAAAATACTTGGATACTTATTTGAAGTAGTTACTTCACAAGCTTGCTATATGATGGAATTATTCAATAAATTATTTAAGTCCATTTACTGATAAATAAATTATGAAATTTGGCCCAAACCATTTACATGCCATTAAATTCATACTTGAAATTTCTCTGAATTTTTGGAACCAATATAGTATTTTATAATTCTTAAATGAACTTTCAAGGATTTAAATGTAATATTGATTTAAGGATAAAACCTTACTGAAAAGAATTAGATATTTTGTAAGATAAGTTATAACATTATTTTGAGTAAAATAAAAAATTTGTACAATGATGTCTTGATTGAAAATAGTACTTCATGTTCATTATTGGAAATTTTAGACATTAAAATAATTAAATAAATTATTAAATAAATAAGGAAAATTTTGGAACTCTGGATGTAGGACTTAAAGGTCATAATGGACCTCCATTAATTATTATAGGGGTGTTGGATGATTATTTGATATACTTCCCATTTTACATGAAGTTTGACTTGGTGGTCTGCATTTAGCAATTTTGGAAAATTGTTTATATAGTTTGTTTGAAGTTTATCACTCCTTAATTCACTTATGATATTTATCCCAGAGCATTTATATTCCTTTGTTATCATGTTGGAAGTTTACTTGAAATTTTAGGAGTAATATTACCCTATTTATTTATTTTAATGAAATATGGTGAGATAATTTAAAAAAATAGAATCAGTGGCCTAAACCTTGCTGAAAAATCAAGAGATCTTGGATATTAGGTTAATTGTTATATTGAAGTATAACATAAATTTAAGGGAATTTTATCTTGTCAAAATTTGGTACCTTCAGTTCAATCTTAGAGACTTTGGCCACTATAAATATTTAATAAATTCCTAGATAAATAGGAAAATTGTAAAACTCTGGATTTGGGCAATAAAGGTCATAATGGACCTCCATAAATTATTATAGGAGTATTGGATGATTACTTGACATACTTCCCATTTTACATAACATTAAACCTTGGTGGTCTGCATATAGTAATTCTTCAGAAATAATCTGGAGTACAAGTTAGGTACATAAGAGTTCATCACTCAGGGTTGGATAAGATAGGAATAAGTTTGACTAAATGTTGGATGATGTTTTGGGATCGACGAAAGATCGTCTTCCCCATAAAGTGGAAGGTCAAATCTCCTTAGGTCTAGTTACTGTAATATGGAAATGAAAGGGGTAAAACCTAAGTCGTAGGCATAAAGTAAATAGTAAACTTAGGGTTTCACACATTCACACCCCAGTGTCCCGGGAGATAGTATGGGTTACTGGGGCAATAAGCCCGGTAGTTATTGGGTATGGTAGTCTGGCGAGCTTCAGCTCGGTTGTTGATTATGACGGACGAGATAGTCCGGGGAGCTTTGGCTCGGTGGTAGATTGTGACGGACGGGGTAGTCCGGGGAGCTTTGGCTCGATTGTAGATTATGATGGACGGGATTGTCCGGTGAGCTTCGGCTCGGTTGGTTGTTTGACTCATAACTATTGCATGTGCATAAAAGGTTTAAGGTGGTGGGTCTTCGATATTGGGGAGTTCGATGCACCGACACCAATATCGTTGGCTCGGCAAGTGTGGTGAGCACTTCGCCAACAGAAGTCCGGTGCGCCAGCCGGCAAGAGTACGCAGGCGTCCGCTTAGTGCACCAAGCGTTGAGGCGTACGATAGGTCTGACCGGTAGTGCTTTACTAGTTTAGAGGTGGGCGAGGCCCAACCCACCGCTTCCGTCTGCCACTACGGAGGTATCCTGGGAGGTAACGGCTCCGAAAGGGAGAACTAAAGGTCTGTGTACACAGAGTCAGTGGGTGAGTTGCACTTGCATGTTCACATCATAGCATAATTGTATTTCATAGCATAACCATTGCATAAAACCCGACACCTAATGTATAAGCGGTATGGGACGCTCTATACATTAGGCCTTGCAAAACGACCCCTTGGCCTATAAGCTCGTGTGAGCGTGCTTATAAGTCAAGGTTCTCTTTCAATATTATAAGCCTGCTAATAGAACCGACACCCTATCGTATAAATCGGTATGGGACTTTTTATACGATAGGAGCCCTGCAAAAGATCCCTTAGCTTATGTGTACCCACATAAGTTGAGGTTACTTATTTAATTTTGTATAATTATTATCATGCGTACACTATTAGTTTAGTTCCGCTGCCATCTGGAATTTGACTATTCTCCACCTTCATGTCCTTCCCTTTCCTTCTCCTCGCTCGGTGCTTAGGAGCCATGGGGGAAGGGGTGGGGGATGATAGGACTTAGTCTTTTAGAGTAACGGTTTTCGAACCACATCATTTAGGGGACCACGGAGCCCAGCATGGAGGAGCAGCCCCGGAGGTCGGCACGCTTGGAGATTGGACAGTCTAGTACCGGAGTCCAGACAGCAGGGACTGTGAGTCCCGAACACTAGTAGTTGTATTAGTTTGCTTCCGCGATGAGTGAGTTGTAGTGAGGACTTGATGTACCGGGCATAAGCCCGAGATTTTCATTATATGTACTATCTGTGGACACTCCCTTCGTGGAGTTTATTTTTCTATATATGTGATTTCTGTGGACTTGCTTTCATATTTATGCTACAGTAGAGATCGATTTGGCCGGCAGAATCGGCGTCTTGTAGTGACGACCTTCCCGGGCGAGAAGGTATCACCGCAAGACGGAGGTTCTGGGCCTAAGACCCCGGTGTCGAAAAAGAAAAAAAAAAGTGGGGGTCTTACAAGTGGTATCAGAGGCAGAAACATATCGATCAAAAGGTAGCAGTCCACAAACCCCGGGCCACCCCCGCCCGAGTTTAGTTTGGGGACAAACTAAGCAGCAGAAGCAGTGGTGGGCCCATATGGGAAATCACATGAAAATTGTCCACTTTTAGTTAAATCTGTGAGACTTCTTATATTTGACTTCTATTACGCTGCCCCCAGCGCAGCCAACACCACAAGGCGGAGTTCAGCAGACCCCGACTATTGCACCACCTTCCCCGGTCTCCACTCCATTCCTACACTCGGAGACGGGTCAAACGTTGACGGCCATTCTAGATGCCTTCAGGGCTCAGCAGGTTCCGGCTCCGCAACCAAACCCGGGGGCCAATTGGCTGAGCATCTTTCGAGGACTCTCTCCTCCATCCTACATGGGGACAGAATACGCCGTACGGACAGAGGAATGACTAGATATTATGTACGAAATGCTGACTGGGATACGGTGTCCCTGGGTGGAGAGGGTGGCCTTGGTTGTCTCCTGCCTGGAGTCCCATGCTAAGAGGTGGTGGAAGACGCTGCTGGACACAAGGTTTACTGATAGGGAGGTTGCGGAAGTTACCTGGGAAGAGTTCAGGACCGCGCTGCTAGAGCATTTTGTTCCATAGTCGGCCAGGGATGAGTTGGAGGAGCGGTTCTTACAACTGAAGCAGGGCACCCAGACAGTGGTAGAGTACCATCGGGAGTTCGACCATTTGGCTCGATATACAGATTCTTACCAGCTGGACGAAGCGGGATACATCAAGAGATTCTATAAGGGCCTGCAGGAGGACTTGAGGGAGGCTTTGTTGTTTGTATCCGACGGGCCTATCTCCCGGATTTTGGAAATGGCAAAGAGGATCGAGGCCGATTGGCACACCACTCGGGGCCGGAAGCAGCAAGCGGAGGATTAGGGACGGAGAGCCATAAATGATCAGCGGCAAGGTGCTATACCAGGTGGGAGAAGGACGGAGGACCAGCCTCGACAGGAAGTGAGGCAGGAGCCGAGGGAGCAGGTGATATTGGCCCCTCAGCCTCTTCAGATGAGGGAGGCACCGAGACTCGGGGGTATGGCATTTCCCCCACCGGAGTGCTACAACTGCCATCAGATAGGACACATTCGGAGAAACTGCCCCATGAGGGGAGCACCTTTACCAGCACCCCAGGATGCCCCGCATGCCCAATAGTTTGGAGGACGAGGACGTGGTCGAGGACGTGGTTTCCAGGGTGCAGATCGCAGGCAACAGAGGGAGCAAATTTATGCCCTGGATTTGGCTCAACCCCGGAACCCGGAGCAAGTAATCACTGGTATGTCAGAAAATTATAAACTTATTTCCTCATGACCTTTAAGTTTATATAGAAGTGATAATCTAGGGAAGAAAACCATAGCTAGATTCTAAGACATTTAACTTTCCCCACCCCCAGGAATAGTTTTCATCAGCGGCAAACCCGCTTATACACTATTTGATATGGGTGCTTCACACTCGTTTGTATAGGAAGCCTTCATAGAAGGGTTGGAAGGCGTGGAGCGATTCACGGGTCTGATGATGAGGATACGATTACCGGACGGATCAGAGTTGTTCACCTCTGCCCACTGCAATATGGAGGCGGAGATCGGCGGAAGGATATTTGAAGATCCAACGATGATCATAAAGATGCCAATCTTTGATTTGATCCTAGGAATGACGTGGTTGAACTGGAATCATGCTCAAATTGACTGCACATCCATGAGAGTTACCGTGAGACATGGAGATTCCTACCTCGTCATTGAAGGTACTAGATCTATTTCCCCTCTCATGCTGTCATCTGTACATGCCATCAAGGCTCACTTACAGGGGGAAGAAGTGTATGAGGTAATATTTGAAATGACTGAGGCCAAGGTCTCCACCTCGGGTATTCCGGTGGTGCGAGATTTTGCCGACGTATTTCCAGAAAAACTGCCTGGGCTACCCCCGCACCGGGAGCAGGATTTCCAGATACAGCTGGTGTCGGGGGCTAAGCCGGCAGCTAGAGCCCCTTACCGGATGGCCCCAAAAGAGCTGACAGAATTTCAAAGCCAACTCCAGGAACTGGTAGAAGCCGGATTTGTCAGACCAAGTTCCTCGCCATGGGGAGCCCCGGTCTTATTTGTGAAGAAGAAGGATGGGACACTTCGCCTGTGCATCGATTATCGAGCACTAAATAGGCTGACAGTACGGAATACCTATCCGCTCCCACGGATAGATGAATTATTCGACAAACTGGAGGGAGCCCATTATTTCTCGAAGCTGGACCTAAGGTCGGGTTACTACCAACTACGGATCCAGGAGGAGGACATTCCAAAGACTGCTTTCAGTAGCAGATATGGGCTATATGAGTTTACCGTGATGCCCTTTGGGCTCACAAATGCTCCGTCGGCATTCATGAGCCTCATGAACCGGGTCTTTGAGGCCTACTTGGATGTGTTTGTCATAGTATTCATAGACAACATCCTGATCTACTCTAGGACGGAAGAGGAGCACACTCGGCATTTGACGCTGACTCTGGAGAGACTACGGGAGCACAAGCTCTATGCAAAGATCAGCAAATGCCAGTTTTGGTTGAAGGAGGTGGCCTTCCTAGGCCATATCATCAGTGGTGCTGGGTTGGCAGTGGACCCGGCCAAGATCCAAGCAGTCCGGGACTGGCCACAGTTGAAGACGGCCACATATGTACGAAGTTTCCTAGGACTCGCCAGTTACTACCAGAAGTTTGTAGAGGGATTCTCTCGTATCGCCCTTCCACTCACATCTCTGACAAGGAAGGAGGTGCCCTTTATCTGGACCCCACAGTGTGAGGCAGCTTTTCAAGAGCTAAAGGGGCGACTCACTTCGGCTCCTATACTTGCTCTCCCTTCAGGAAAAGAAGGATTCCAGGTCTACACCGACGCTTCCTACCAGGGCATGGGTGCAGTACTGATGCAGAATGGCCATGTGATAGCTTATGCTTCTCGGCAGCTGAAGAAGCATGAGCAGAACTACCCAGTACATGACTTAGAAATGGGAGCTGTCATTTTTGCACTGAAAGTCTGGCGGCACTATCTGTACGGTGTCCACTGCGACATATACTCTGACCATAAAAATTTGAGGTATGTGGACACGCAAAAAGAGCTGAACATCAGACAAAGACGATGGGTTTAATTTTTGGCAGACTACCAGTATGAGATGCACTACCACCCGGGAAAGGCGAATGTGGTAGCAGATGCACTGAGCCGAAAGACCGCAAACGCCGGAGTAGGAACACAGTTGATGTCTTTGGAATTAGTTTAGATGTTAGATAAGATGCAAATATCCCTGGTGTCCGAGGATCACCCTGAGTTATACCGAGAGTATCTTTCGTCATTAATCGCCACTGGTGACATTCGAGAAAGAGTCAAGGATGGACAGAGGCAGGATACCCAGCTAGAGCCAATATTCTGGGCCTTAGAAGCAGGCACTGCGGGAGATTACACACTGAGTGATGATTTAGTGTGCTTCAGAGGACGGGTCTACATACCAGAGGGAGGCCAGATCCGGGAGGACATCCTAATGGAGGCTCATTGCAGTCGATATTCGGTACACTCGGGGATTACGAAGATGACTGCAGATCTGAAGAAGACTATGTTCTGGCCTGGCATAAAGAAGGATATCACCTACTTCGTGACCCATTGCAAGGCATGCCAGTTAGTGAAGGCGGAATGCAGAAACCCCACAGGATTATTACAGCCACTCCCAGTACCAGAGTGGAAGTTCGATGATATCGCCATGGACTTTATACACGGACTTCCTCGATCAAGGACAGGGAATGATTCGATCTGGGTGATAGTCGACCGGCTGACAAAGGTATCAAGGTTTATTCCAATCAGGAAGGATGACTCGGTGGGCGTGTTAGTCCGAAAGTTTGTGGAGCAATTCGTCCGCTATCATGGCATACCCAAGACGAAAGTGTCAGACCGAGATGGACGATTTACATCCTGGGAGTGGAGGTCTGTGCAGACTTACTTGGGCACTCGACTAACATTCAGTACGGCTTTTCATCCCCAGATGGATGGACAGACGGAACGAACCAACCGGACTCTGGAGGATTTACTACGACTCTGCATATTAGATCGCGGTGAACCTTGGGAGAAGTTGTTACCACTGATCAAGTTCTCGTATAATAACAGCTACCAGTCTAGTATAAAAGATGGCTCCTTATGAGGCGTTGTACGGACGAAAGTGCAGGACTCCACTGTCATGGATACAGGACGAGGACCCTAAGGCATTGGATTCGGAATTTGTTGAGGACACCGAGGCTCAGGTGAGATTGATACGGGATAGGATGCTAGAAGCACAGAGCCGGCAGGCTAAGTATTACGACGCTCGGCACCGTCAGGTGGAATTCCAGGTGGGAGATCAGGTGTTCTTAAAGATCCGACCAATGCATGGAGTTACTCGGGTACGCGGACAGAGGAAGAAGCTTAGTCCAAGATACATGGGGCCTTATAGGATCTAGGAGCGGATCGGTCCCTTGGCATACAGGCTGGAGCTGCCACCGGAACTGGCGAGTCTGCACGACGTATTCCATATATCCTCTCTTAGAAGAGCTCTACTACGCCCAGAGCAGCAAGTTACAACCATAGACGGACCGATAGCATCTGATCGGTCAGTTCACCTAGAACCGGTCCGGATTGACGACAAGGGGGTACGAGTTTTACGCCACAAGAAGGTTCCGTTAGTCAAGGTCCTGTGGAGAAATCACGGAAGAGAGGAGCACACATGGGAGCTCTAGGACTTGATGCGAGAAAGATACCCGGAACTCTTCAGTCAGGTATTCCTCACAACCACTCAAGATGTTCAATTTACCTTCTTATTTTAAGTAGAACTGAAATTTCAAGGATATGGGCTAAACTTTTGTTTATTGGGGGTCTAGACTTTGCCAATTGGGGGATTTGGTCTTAAATTTGACTATCACCTTTAAACCTCATATAATCAAACATGGTGTCGTGACATAAACCTTTCGACTCTCATGGGATGTTACAAGCTTTTTCCTTCCCGATGGGAGTCCCCGTAGGCTTAACCTGGATTTCGGGGACGAAATCTTTGTTTTGTTTATTGGAATTTGTAACATCCCATTTCCAACTAGACCCCTAAGAGTGGTTTTGTCATGACAAAACCCTAGGAAGCCCAAGAAAGAGTCAAGTGGACCTGGTGGTGTGGATAGGGCCACTATGGTCTGCACTTAGCAGATCTCTAAACATTGGTTAAAGTGATCATGGGGCTTCACCAAGACTCCAAGACCCCACCCATACCCTTATAACCCTAGAAAGAGATCAATGGGTCACTAAGGACCCATGAAGAGCAATCAAAGGACCTAAGTTGACCAAAGTCATCTATAGCCCTAATTGGGTCAAATTGACCTACACAAGGGTCAATTGCAGTCCCTTAGCCCAGTAGACCCCACCCATACCTTCTTAGACCTAGTGAGAGGTCAATGGGTCACTAAGGACCCATAGAGAGTAGTCAATAGGGCTAAGTTGACCAAAGTCAACTATGACCCTAATTGGGTCAAATTGACCTACACAAGGGTCAATTGCAGTCCCTTAGCCCAGTAGACCCCACCCATACCCTCATAGACCTAGTGAGAGGTCAATGGGTCACTAAGGACCCATGGAGAGTAGTCAATAGGGCTAAGTTGACCAAAGTTAACTATAACCCTAATTAGGTCAAATTGGCCTACACAAGGGTCAATTGCAGTCCCTTAGCCAAATGGACCCCACCCCTACCCTCATAAGCCTAGTGAGAGGCCAATAGGTCACCAAGGACCCATTGGGACCAATCAAAAGGGCTAGTTTTGACCAAAGTCAACCCTTGACCTAAAATTGTCAAAATGCCCTAGTTAAGGGCCAAGTGACCTCCAAGGGCCAATCCAACCCCACCTTGACCCTAGGGGAGGCTAATGGGTCACCAAGGACCTATTAAGGAAATCTCAAGGATCAAATTAACCTAGATGGGCCCTAGTCCAACTTTGGGTCAAGTTAGCCCAAATGGGCTAACTCAAGCTCAAGCCCATTACATTTGGGCTAACCTTGACTTAAGTGGCCAAATGGATTTGTGGGCTGACATGGGACATGTAGGAGCCAAAAATTCAGGCATGGTGACTAGGAGAGAGAAAGTCACCCATGGAGGAGAGAGAAAGAGAAGGAAGAAGAAGGAAGGAGGACTTTGTGCTCCTCCTCCCCCCTCCCCAACCTCCCGTTTCATTTCAGAAGGACAAGGGAGAGTGCAGCAGCCATTGTGGACTGATTAGAGCAAGATCCACCCCCTACCAACCTAGCCGCCAAAATGGACTTAGGCCAAAAATGGCACATGCCATTTCAGCCACCTAACTCCCTCCTCTCCCTCTTTAAAAGCTTCAATGAGTTCCATGGATGAATTCCCTCCAGTTTCCTGAAGAGGCCAAGCCCTAATTTGCATTTGTGAACAAGCCGACCACCACCGGCCACCACCATGTCAATCCGGCGATCAGCCAGGCTACAGCCGCCACCACAGGTCCTCCTCCACTCCTTCTCTCATGGGTAGATCGTAGGAATCAATAGAACCAAGGTTGGAGCTCAATTGAGCCCAATCCAGATTTCAAAAATCATGGATTTTCACGGTCTTTTCGCTTGATGGGATCGCCAGAATAGTGCTTCCCGGCGGCCTAGCCGCCGTTTGGAGATAGCCCCGACCACCACGAAGGTGTCGGCGGCGGTGGCAGGCCGGGGAGGTGGCCGGAGTGACGGTGGCAGCCGCTGGAAATTGGCCCAGGCAGGATTAATCCTGGCCGTTGGCGCGTGGTGGACGATGATGGGATGCCGTCGGTTATGCGCCAAGATTCGTGCTGTATAATAATTAAACTATGGAATATATAGTTTGAATCATTTCATTTCTGTCACAGTTTTTACATTTATTGGTTTTAATTACTAAAAATAGCTGGATCCATTTTCAGAGAAAATGGTCAACACCAAAAATGTAGCCCTATGGATCTACTATCTGACAAAATTAATTTGAACCAATTTGGGTGACTGGTTTGACCAGGGCACTCATTTTGGTGGGGTCTATACAAATGAATAGGCAGTCATTAAACTAGTTGCCCACACTTCATCCTTGGTCCAAATGAGCTGAAATTTTGGAAGGGAGTCACCCTACCCTATACCTAGACCCTGCTTAAAAATGGGAATTTTTGGGAATAATTTTCCTATAGTTTTGTAAAACAATTAATTATGCTAGGGTAAATTAAATTATGGGTCAAATGAAGTCCAAATTTATCCAAATTTTGGTGGGATGGATATGAGGTCAATATAGACCTCTGGTTAAAATTCCATTATGTTTGGAGTTGATTTGAATGGTAATCAAGCAAACCCTAGCCTTGCCCTAAGAAGGGTATTTTGGTCCAAAATGTAATTTTGGCTTTTAGTGTCCAATTCACCTCAACAGAGGTTCAAATTTGGTACACTTGTTTGGCATGACAATATACACCTTCCAATGAAAACTTGGTGGCATTGGAGTTGATTTGGCCCAAGATCCTAGGTCAAACCCTAAGGAAGGGCTTTTGTACCTTGTGAAGGACATATGTCCAAAACACCTTGTATGGCTATGAAATTTTGTACGGGTGGTATTTTGGTAACTATAACCATCTGGTAAAAATATTAGGGTATTTTGGAAGGTTTAGGACCCTCAAAACCCTAACCCTAGTTTAGGGCACAAATATGGTGGGATAGGAATGGGTTAGCTAAACCCCTTAAAATGATATGAAATTTTGGTAGGATGGTCATAATGATATTAAGAAGCTTTGGTTATTTATTTAGAATTTTTGGAGTATTATTTATAGCACTTCATTTGTAACACAAGAAATGTCTCACTTTAGTAAATAAATTATTATGCTACCTCTGACCCTTGAGAGGTCATGAAATTTTGGCAGAGGAGTTTTTAAATCATTATGAGCTTATATAAAGTTTATAAAAATACTTGGACACTTATTTGAAGTAGTTACTTCACAAGCTTGCTATATGATGGAATTATTCAATAAATTATTTAAGTCCATTTACTAATAAATAAATTATGAAATTTGGCCCAAACCATTTACATGCCATTAGATTCATACTTGAAATTTCTCTGAATTTTTGGAAGCAATATAGTATTTTATAATTCTTAAATGAACTTTCAAGGATTTAAATGTAATATTGATTTAAGGATAAAACCTTACTGAAAAGAATTAGATATTTTGGAAGATAAGTTATAACATTATTTTGAGTAAAATATAAAATTTGTAGAATGATGTCTTGACTGAAAATAGTACTTCATGTTCATTATTGGAAATTTTAGACATTAAAATAATTAAATAAATTATTAAATAAATAAGGAAAATTTTGGAACTCTGGATGTAGGACTTAAAGGTCATAATGGACCTCTATTAATTATTATAGGGGTGTTGGATGATTATTTGATATACTTCCCATTTTACATGAAGTTTGACTTGGTGGTCTGCATTTAGCAATTTTGGAAAATTATTTATATAGTTTGTTTGAAGTTTATCACTCCTTAATTCACTTATGATATTTATCCCAGAGCATTTATATGCCTTTGTTATCATGTTGGAAGTTTACTTGAAATTTTAGGAGTAATATTACCCTATTTATTTATTTTAATGAAATATGGTGAGATAATTTTAAAAAAATAGAATCAATGGCCTAAACCTTGCTGAAAAATCAAGAGATCTTGGATATTAGATTAATTGTTATATTGAAGTATAACATAAATTTAAGGGATTTTTATCTTGTCAAAATTTGGTACCTTCAGTTCAATCTTGGAGACTTTGACCACTATAAATATTTAATAAATTCCTAGATAAATAGGAAATTTGTAAAACTTTGGATTTGGGCAATAAAGGTCATAATGGACCTCCATAAATTATTATAGGAGTATTGGATGATTACTTGACATACTTCCCATTTTACATAACATTAAACCTTGGTGGTCTGCATATAGTAATTCTTCAGAAATAATCTGGAGTACAAGTTAGGTACATAAGAGTTCATCACTCAGGGTTGGATAAGATAGGAATAAGTTTGACTAAATGTTGGATGATGTTTTGGGATCGACGAAAGATCGTCTTCCCCATAAAGTGGAAGGTCAAATCTCCTTAGGTCTAGTTACTGTAATATGGAAATGAAAGGGGTAAAACCTAAGTCGTAGGCATAAAGTAAATAGTAAACTTAGGGTTTCACACATTCACACCCCAGTGTCCCGGGAGATAGTATGGGTTACTGGGGCAATAAGCCCGGTAGTTATTGGGTATGGTAGTCTGGCGAGCTTCAGCTCGGTTGTTGATTATGACGGACGGGATAGTCCGGGGAGCTTTGGCTCGGTGGTAGATTGTGACGGACGGGGTAGTCCGGGGAGCTTTGGCTCGGTTGTAGATTATGATGGACGGGATTGTCTGGTGAGCTTCGGCTCGGTTGGTTGTTTGACTCATAACTATTGCATGTGCATAAAAGGTTTAAGGTGGTGGGTCTTCGATATTGGGGAGTTCGATGCACCGACACCAATATCGTTGGCTCGGCAAGTGTGGTGAGCACTTCGCCAACAGAAGTCCGGTGCGCTAGCCGGCAAGTGTACGCAGGTGTCCGCTTAGTGCACCAAGCGTTGAGGCGTACGATAGGTCTGACCGGTAGTGCTTTACTGGTTTAGAGGTGGGCGAGGCCCAACCCACCGCTTCCGTCTGCCACTACGGAGGTATCCTGGGAGGTAACGGCTCTGAAAGGGGGAACTAAAGGTCTGTGTACACAGAGTCGAGTGGGTGAGTTGCACTTGCATGTTCACATCATAGCATAATTGTATTTCATAGCATAACCATTGCATAAAACTCGACACCTAATGTATAAGCGGTATGGGACGCTCTATACATTAGGCCTTGCAAAACGACCCCTTGGCCTATAAGCTCGTGTGAGCGTGCTTATAAGTCAAGGTTCTCTTTCAATATTATTAGCTTGCTAATAGAACCGACACCCTATCGTATAAATCGGTATGGGACTTTTTATACGATAGGAGCCCTGCAAAAGATCCCTTAGCTTATGTGTACCCACATAAGTTAAGGTTACTTATTTAATTTTGTATAATTATTATCATGCGTACACTGTTAGTTTAGTTCCGCTGCCATCTAGAATTTGACTATTCTCCACCTTCATGTCCTTCCCTTTCCTTCTCCCCGCTCGGTGCTTAGGAGCTATGGGGGAAGGGGTGGGGGACGATAGGAGTTAGTCTTTTAGACTAACGGTTTTCGAACCACATCATTTAGGGGACCACGGAGCCCAGCATGGAGGAACATCCCAGTAGGTCGGCACGCTTGGAGATCGGACAGTCTAGTACCGGAGTCCAGACAGCAGGGACTGTGAGTCCCGAACACTAGTAGTTGTATTAGTTTACTTCCGAGATGAGTGAGTTATAGTGAGGACTTGATGTACCGGGCATAAGCCCGAGATTTTCATTATATGTACTATCTGTGGACACTCCCTTCGTGGAGTTTATTTTTCTATATATGTGATTTCTGTGGACTTGCTTTCATATTTATGCTACAGTAGAGATCGATTTGGCCAGCAGAATCGGCGTCTTGTAGTGACGACCTTCCCGGGAGAGAAGGTATCACCGCAAGGCGGCTGTTCTGGGCCTAAGACCCCGGTGTCGAAAAAGAAAAAAAAAAGCGGGGGTCTTACATGTCATACCTGGGCTTATCATCTTGTCTTAATGAATTCCTCCTGAAGTCTTTCTTGCCCATCTTGTAGAATCTCATGGCTAAGAGAGTAAAAAATTCCTCATTGACTGTTGGGGCTTCTAATTCCTCATTTGGTTTGAATGCAATACTTTGCTCCTTTCTACCTGATGAAGGAGTCTTTTTCTCTGTAGCCTCTCTGGAGATTTTGCTCCTTTCTAATTGCTCATAAGACTTTAGCTTTCCTAGTAACGATTTTGTGGAAATCTCATTTATAATTCTGGCTTCCTTGATAGGCTAGATTCTTGAATCCAATGAGCTGGGAAGCACATGTGAATTTTATCATTTACTTCAGTAAGGATGATGTCTTTGTCTAGAATTTTCAGCTCATTGATTATTGAGCTCAGTCTGTTATACATGTCACCAACAGACTCTGATTCATCCTTCTTAAAGTTCTCATATTATGAAATGAGGTTGGATCTCCTATCCTTTCACTCATTAGTTACCATTTGGTTAAGTGAGTCCCATATTGCCGTGGTTGATGTGCATTCAGGCACGTTCTGTAAAATATCATCTGATATTGTCTGAGCCAGAATATTTATGGCCTTTGCATCAGGTAGTTTGGCCTTTTTCTGTGCATCTGTCCACTCAGGTGGTGGAATAGCATGTGTGCTGGAACTAATAGTAGTTGTTGCAACTAGAACTGGTGGTCCTATCAAAATAGAATTAAAGATGTCCTCATCATTAGAGTTCATATACAACTTGATTCTTGCCTTCCAGATAGCAAACTTATTTATGTTGCAAACTGGAGGTCTGGTGCTTGCATAATCTTTGTTCTGTGCCATGATATTAAATAAACAGACTAACTAGTGAGAAATTCGGATCTATCTAGGATCTTTTGGTTCAAGTGTTAGCTTGTATAACTAAAGGAACCTTCCTTTGATACCAATTGAAAGATAGAGGATAGACTTGATTTACTCTAGAGGGGGGGGGGTGAATAGAGTATTAAAACTTTTTGCTATTTTTCTTATTTATATCAGAGTTGAAAATAGGTGATACCAATAATATAGAAGGAAATAAATAATAGGTTAAACTAATCTATCTATCACAACCACAGCAAGAACAGAAAGAGAATGAACACAACCAGACAACACAAGAATTTTATAGTGGTTCCCAAACCTAGGTACATCCACTCTTCTACCACCCTGGTAGGAATCCAATATCAGGATTTTGATCAAGTGACTACCACCACAAGATCTATTTCCAGGGAGATCTCACAACCCTTTAGGCTTTTGGTCAAGTGCCCATAAACAATAATAAACTTTTAAAGGGAGTTAATAAACCCTTTGTACAAGAGGTGAGAGAGGGGTGATGAGGTCTTCTCTTTTCTCTAAACAACAGAGAAGACAAGTGGATTTGTTGGTGTCAAGACTTCTTCTGAAATGATATTGACTCAAGAAGGTAGAGCCTTGCTCAGGGTATAGGTCTTCAGCCTTGTCTGAAAACAATACTGGAACTTTCTGACTGAATCAGGATGAGTTATCCTTGAATGTTCATAGCGGAGAAGTTTGAAAGAAAACTCTTGATACTGATTAATGTTCTTCTTTAGTCTTAAGAATGGACAAGGAAGAAAACATAATGTTTTCTACACTGGGAGAGAGTTGTGAATGTTAAGTCTGTGTCTCTCTGTCTGAGGGTGTAAGTGTGTCGACTGAAAAGAGAAAATCTCTTTTATATTCTGCAATCAATAATTTCTCCTTTGAAATTTGAATTGCTGACATTAATTGCTGATTACCCTAGAGAAAGAAACGGCTGAAATATTTGCTTTAATGAGTTTCCCCAACTGTCCCATTAAAATAACCAAGTAATTAACCTGATGAAGACCATAATTAATGCTGCCAATAATGGCTATATTCAGAAGAATATAAGAATTAATTACTAAGGAAAATTATTGCTAAATAATATAGAAAGTAAGGGGAAGAAGTATGGAAAACTTTCATTCTGACTCGGGACAGAATTCATCGAACTCTGAATGAAATTTGTCGACCGGAGTTACAAGTTTATCATCCTGAGAATTCCTGTTTATCGACCTGAGCTCTGCAAACTCCATTCAGAGAATAACTTGCCAATTTTGTGCTCTGAGTTCGTCAAGATGAGAGTCTGTCTGAAAGAAACGATCGTCGACCTGAGCTTGAATATCGTCGAGCTCAGCTCAGAGAAAAAACTCTGAGTTCGTCGATCTGAGATCGACGATCGTCGAGCTGAGTCCGAAGAACTTCGAACTGATAATTCTGATTTCTGAATTCTTCTAAGTCTGAGTCCACTGAGGTTCTTCGCTGGCTGGTCCTTGAAGGTTGAACATAAAGAATAACCTACTCTCTAGGACCCATAGACTTGACCCTGGATATACAATATAGGTTAGAGTAAACCTAATTTAGTGAACCTAGCCCAAATCCAACTAGGGATCCAATAATCTAAATCTGCACCAGCAGAGATGGCTTGAGTTCCTATGCGACTATGACGACAAGATGAACTATCACCCGGGGAAGGCGAACACTGTGGAAAATACTTTGAGCAGAAGAGCTAGCACTACTTGAATGGAGCCCTGGGTGATAGCTATGAAGCTTATACATATGATGGAGGATATGCACATTACCATGGTTTCCGAGTCCGAGCCAGAGGTCTATCTGGATTACTCGAACTCCTTGGTCATCGAGTGTGATATACGGGAGCGCATCAGGACTCAACAGAGGCTCGATTCAGCTTTAGAGAAAGTATTCAGAGCCCTTGAAGGGGGTGAGTAAGAGGATTATTCATTGCGTGATGACCTCATTCATTTTCATTGTCGTGATTATATACCCATAGGAGGTGGTATCTAGGAGGATATACTAAGGGAGGCAAACTGCTCTCAGTACTCAGTGCACCCCAGTATCACCAAGATGACAACGGACGTGCGGAGCAGCATGTACTTGCTAGGGATGAAAAGGAAAATTATATATTATGTTACACATTGCGAGACCTTCCAGCGGGTAAAGGTAGAGTCCATGAGCCTAGGTGGACTCTTACAGTCATTGTCGATGCCAAAGTATAAGTTCGAAGATATAGCTATGGACTTCGTACACGGTTTGCCTCGCTCTCACTCTTGGCACGATTCTATTTGTGTCATTCTTGATAGACTAACCAGGATGGCTCAATTTATACCGATCAGGAAGGATGGCCCAGTTGTTTTTTTGGTGTGGTTATTTGTTGAGCAGTTCGTCAGGTACCACGACATCCCCAGGAATATTGTCTCGGACCTTGACGGTCGATTCACCTCTACGGAGTGAAGAGAGGTGAAGGCGTACTTAGGTTCTCATCTTGCTTTTAGAATCGCTTTCCATCCGGACCGACGACCAGACAAAGCAGACCAACCAGACATTGGAGGATCTGCTGCATTTCTGTATATTGGACACGAGGAAACCATGAGGGAGATTGTTATCACTGATTGAGTTCTCCTACAACAACATTCACCAGACGAGCATTGGGATGGCACCATATGAGGCCCTATATGGAAGAAAGTGTCGGACACCACTTTTTTGGGTCCAGGATGAAGATGAAAGATAAATCTATGGGTAGTTAATCACCTAGAGGGGGGGGGGGGGGTGAATTGGTATCTTTAAAATTCTTTGCCAATTAGATTAACTATTCAGTAGATATTTGAAAATATACTTTCACTAGATCATAACACAAACAATTCTCAAAACAAAGCACAAGCACAAGCAATCCACAGAGTACACATCAATTTATAGTAGTTCCCCTATCTAGGGTACATCCACTTTCCCCCTTCTTCCTTACTAGCAATGTGCTAGATAAGGTTATATATCCTCCTATTCAACTCAGATCAAATGATTTTACAGGCTCAGTTTCTGTTAAGAAACCTACACTCAGACCAACAAGTCCTACCTCAGAGATTGACCCAATCTCCTACTTCAGGTCCCTCAGGAACCCTACCTCAGCCTTTATAACACAGGCTTACACCTCAGTGATCCCATACAAATCACCTACCTCAGGTCCCTCAAGAACAATACCTCAGTCTTTTTAAATAAGGCTTAAAACTCAGAGAATTAATCTCCTACTCACTCAGATCTAAAATAGATCTTATAAAATAAAGAGGTAAACAAGAAAAGTAATCATCAAAAAACAACAGTTCTATAATCTGACTAATCTGATAATGCAGATTCTTCAATATAGCAGCAATGAATTAATTCTTGATAAATTGACTGGCTGAAAAGATACTTATCTAGATCTGAAATCTTCTTGTTGATGATCAGCTTGATTTCCTTGAAGAAATTGTAGAATAGATCCACCTTAATCCACTAATCAATCTTGCCGAAAGGATCTATAGATTTTCTGGAAGACCTTCGTCTTCTTTCTTCTTCTTAGGGTTGTCATCCTCCACTTAATTGGAAGAAATTAGAATGAGAGAATTGATTTGTCTGATTGTGTTCTGATTGCTTGATTCTGTGTAGACAACCCTTCTATTCATAACCTTTAAGGTAGTAGGCTTCTTATTGATGACGTCATCATTACGTCATCATACTTTAACTCTTCCTTCAAACAATTTCTGATAAGATATAATCATATTATAGCTGATGTGACATTTATGACATATCTTGACACTTTTTGTTGACTCTGCACATCTTCAGAAACATAAATATTGAGATGTCCAAAGTATGTCAACACTTTATTACTTAAGTGTTCTTAGAAGGTGTCGAGACATCTTAGTAGTCTCGACACAATTTTACTTCGTAGAATTTTCAGTTTGAACATGAAGGTGTCGAGGCAGTTGACTTGTCTCGACACAATAGTTATTTGTGTCGACATATTTAAATCTGCTCTATATCGAGACTGTTGAATTGTCTCGACACCACTGCCTGTTGGGTGGCGACACTTGCTTTTTTCTTCACTGTGTCGAGATAGTTGAATTATCTCTACACTTTAGTCTGCCGGTGTTGACACTTGCTTTGTTCTTTACTGTGTTGACACAGACTAATTGTCTCAACACTTCAATTGGTCGGTGTACACACTTTAAGTCTGCACTTATATTCTTCATTGTATTGAGATATCTAACTTGCCTTGACACTACTGGCTTAAGGTGTTATGATATCTGACTTGTCTCGACACTGCTGACTTAAGGTGTCGAGATATCTGACTTATCTCGACACAGCTGTCTTGAATCTTTAAGGTGCCGAGATAACTGACTTGTCTCGACATAGCTCTTGCAAAGGTGTCGACATAGTTGAAGTGTGTCGACACTTTTGTACTTCGCCATTTTTCTGTACTGTAAGTTGCTTGATGTTGACTGTGCTGACTTCACTCGATGCTTTTGTACTTAGAAAATTTCTTAACTTTTTTGTCAGCTTCTTTGAGTCCACCTGTCAATAAGACTTGAACCACCTGTCCAATGAATATGAAATAGGAAACCTGCAAACATAAACTAAAACATAAATCAAATACATACTTGTGTGTATATCATTGAGTTGAAAGGGCTTCTTCAAGTCAAGTACATTGTTTCCAATGTACCCAACAATATCCATAACCTAAATTCAATGATATACACCACAATACCAATCCATAATAATTATGATGTATAAGAGAAGTGCTGAACAAAATATAAAAGAACCAGCAATATGAAGACAGAAATATCAAAGTGCAACCATACTTTTTAATTTCAATATGTTCAAAGAATACACTTTTAAGTTTTGTTACGATGTTCTTAAAAATAAAATTACATTCTGCCTAAAAAAAATATCCTAAGATTGCTCTGGCACTTTGATGATAATGCCTTTTCCTGACTGTATTTTTGCTTTGACTTTGGGCACATTGTCATCAGCCACTTTCTTTCCCTTGATATCTTTAGCCTTAGAGATTTTATTTTGCTTGATCCTTTTCCTTTCAAGATAATGATATGGCATGGGGAAGTATTTGCTGGGCTCAATAGAATCAGCGGTAATCTTCTCTACCTTCAGATCTTTTCTAAATTTGTGTATGATCTCCTGCTGCTTTGTATGATTGACCCATTCCTTTTCTGAATACCACTTTCACATATCAGTTGTATTATTATTGACTTCTTTCCATGTAGTGAGTATAATTGATCTAGAAGTTGGACTCCACTGCTCAAAATCTGGCCAAGCTTCAGCCTGTTCCTAGAATCTTTTCTTAGATAGCTGAGCTTCTTTCCCTTTAAGCAATGCAGAAACAATCATCTCCACCTCCTCACATACTACATTATGAATTTTTGGTGGAGTACTATACATGGATTGGACAAAAGTTTGAATGGCCTCAAAATGAGCTGGTTTATAACCAGAATCAGCAGTTTGATCTTTATCATACCATATGGGAGGATGGCCTAGAGTTTCTCTAATGCTTTTTGATGTCAAAATAGCATGCTCAGAGCTTGACTTTATCATTACTCTCTCCCCCTTTGTGACTTCACTCTCTATATGATCTCTCAAATTTTTATTTATAAAACTTGACCTGACATTCAAGATGGGTAATCCCTGAGGACAAGTGATTCTTTGCCTTGAGCAAGTGGTCATTAAGTTCTTTGCAAGAAGCCTTAATATATTTAATCACAGAGGTGGAATGAGAAGATAGCTGAGTTTCAATATCTTTGGAGGAAGAGGTTTTCTTGTTCTCTAGAGAGTAGTTTTCTTTGCTATCTCTGCCAATGTAAAATCATGCAAAACTATCATATCTCATTCATTCTAGTTTGATTTTCCATGACATAACCGTGTTTTACAACTATTTCATCTTCAATTTTCTTTGACTCCACTTATTGTTTAATAATATACATAACAATATTAGCTCCTCTTTGAAAGAAATCCATCATATCTTTCTTTAATAAATTAACTTCAAATCTAATGGATTTGATTTCTTATGTAAGCTGAAACTGTTACACCTTGTTATTTTCGTCCACATAATTTTTTAGTTGATTCCTCTATTGATCTAGCATTATCTATTGTTGAACAAGAAGTGAGTTTGAATCCATTGCAGGATCAAGTGTTGATCCAGACTAAATGATCTACTTATAGATTTTACTCCTCTTTTTGAGTTCAGTTATTTTCCTTTTCTTTTTTTTGATATGTTTCTTCCTCCTCAAATTCTGAAGAACATACTACTTCCATAGATGTAGGCTCTTTAGCTTTTTCAGTATTTGGGGTCAAGTCTGCTATCTCCCCCTCAACCCTTACACCTTCTTCACCAATATTGGTGTTTTCCAGGTTGACCTCATCTTTATCAGCCACAGCATCTGCAATAGAGTCCTCTGGAGGTGCAGTCAACTCCACCTGGTTAACTATATCTTGATTCAAAAAGATTTCTTGTACTTTCTCCTTAGAGACTGCATCTTCAATCTCCCTATCAGGCATTTCCTATTCAGGAACCTCTACCTATTCCAGAACAGTGTCCAGCACTTGTACTACTTCCATTACAATAGTATTCACAGTATCCATATCAATATCTGGTAGAATATTGAGGTTCTCCCCCTCACTTGGATTCCTATCTAGAATTGTCTTCCCCTGCATCTGATTACCAGTAGTAGGAGAGGTTCTTGGAGATTTTATGGTTGATGTATCATCCTATTTTTTTGAGCAAGAACTTTCTTGTTCTTTAGATCCACTAGAAGAATCATCTTTGACAACCACTACCTTCTTCTTTTTCTCCTTCTCCTTTTCCACTACATGTGTTTCCTTGGATAGTACTCTATCCAATCTTGCCAGTATTCTCATATCCATTCTTCTCATATGATTGATCTTAGATCCAATTTTTAGATTGATAATGTCAGGAATGGCATGTACCAAGTATTGGCTTATAATTTTGCCCATATAAGGCTTCTTGATGCTCTCTGCAATCTTGTCAAAGACTATTTTACTCCAGTTAGTCTTGACTTTAAATATAATTCTGGTCATCAGCTCAAACATGAATGCTGAGATCTTGTCATGTGCTCCTATCTTACACAACAGCACCTTCCCTATAATTTAAGATAGAAATTTTCCTTGGGTATTCATTCCCTTCCTGGTAAGAGTGCTTCCAATTTTTTTGGTTGGGGCCAATCCACACCACACTAAATAATCTGCAATCCTGGCAGAATAAATGTCATCGTCTTGATCAATTCTTGGAATTTGAAAAGCCTTGGCCAATCTCCTGGTTGTGAGTTTAAACTTTTCTCCAATTACTTTAGACTTAATCTTTTATGAGTTTGAATCTGGTTGAGCATTTGAGAAGAATTCTGAAACTTCTCGTTTCCCTTTTTTTGAAGGTTCAGAGAGTAGATATTCTAAACCTGCTTCATTGATTAGGGTTATTACATTCCTAATGTCTTCACCCGCCGAGTTGAATCAATTTTGAAAAAGCTCATACCCTTCAAAGATGTTATCGTCAATCTTGGGTGCCATTGGAGTAGAGAGAAATGATTGACAAGTGTTGACTGATCTGGGTTCTTGTTCTCGACACTCAGGAATTAAAAGTTCAAGAAATCAAGAAAGCTTAGTCGACTTCTACTCTCACACCTTATTTATAGTCTAATCTTTCTTGAAGACGAAAGGGCGCGCTGTATTTAGGCTTTTCAAAATTTTTAGGTAAATACCTAGTGTCGACACAGGAATACTTGTCAGTCGAGATGTGTTGATACAAGTCGACACAAGGATAATGTCTCTCGACATATAACTTTGAGTCATGACACCCTTATGTCTCAACACTTACTTTAGTGTCTTAGCACAATGCAGTTATGCAGTGTCGACAGACATTCTGGTGTCTCGACACATTACTATATATAGTGTCGACACATTTTCTGGTGTCTCGACACTTACTTAGATGTCTTGACACATTCTCTAGTTTCTCAGCACAACTTTTAACTTAGTCCATATTTTGTTTTCTAAAATATAGATACTTGTCATTTTTAAGATTTATTCTTGATATTTAGGTAAGTAAACTTAATTACTGACATTTATATTTAATTCTTATTTTATATTAGTTTTTTTTATGTATGCATAAATTTCTCAAGATTCAACATGTCAAGTTCAAATTTAAAGAAATTAAACTTCTCTACATCAAGGGGCTTAGTGAAAATATCAGCAATTTGTTTATTTGTTGTAATAAATTCTAGATTAATATCTCTATTTTCTACATGATCCCTAATAATGTAATAACTAATTTAAATATGTTTTGTTGTACTATGTGAGGCAAGATTGTTTGTAATTGAAATAACACTAGTTGAATCACAAAATAATGGAATTTTGCTTAGCAGAATGTTGTATTCTTATAACTAATGCTGAATCCAAAGCAATTGTGCACAACAACATCTAGCTGAAATGTACTCAGATTCAGCTATGGATATTGCTATACTTGTTTGCTTTTTGCTACTCCATGACACCAGCTATATTCCATGAAATTGACATGAGCCTATTGCGCATTTCTTGTCTTCTTTACATCCTGTATAATATGCAACTGAAAACCCTTTTAGTTGAAATTCACTGTTCCCGAGATACCATAGGCCAAGATTAGGTGTCCCCTTTAAATATCTCAATATTCTTTAAACTGTTGTATAGTGAGATTCTTTAGGGTAAGCTTGATACCTCACACAGACATAAGTATCATATATTATGTCTGGTCTACTATCTATTAAATAGAGCAGTGATCCAACTATGTGCCTATACAAGGTGACATCAATTGGCTTTCCAGCACCTTCCTTGTCTAAAGACATACTAAACCCCATAGGAGTTCTCATGGAAGTGTTTGTTTCCATGCCATACTTCTTGATTATCTTATTGGTGAACTTAGACTAACTAATGAAAAGTCCATCTATAGTTTGCTAAACTTGGAGACCAAAGAAAAACTTGAGTTCACCCATACTACACATCTCAAACTTACCTTGCATAAGTTTGGAAAACTTAGTTCAAAGTGACTCATCAGTAGAACCAAATATAATGTCATCTACATATATTTTTACTAAGATGGTCTGTCCTTTGACTTCCCTTAGAAATTGTGTTTGTCTATTTCCCCACTTGAGAATTTGTTCTCTAGAAGGAATTTATACAAAGTCTCATTCCAAGCCCTTGGGGCTTATTTCAATCCATAAAGAGCTCTTAATAATAAATAAACATGATTAGGTTTAGTAGAGTCAACAAAACCTGATGGTTGCTCAACATAGACACTTTATTTAATGTTACCATTAAGGAAGACTGACTACACATCCATTTGGTAAACCTCAAATCCTTTGTAGGCTGCATATGCCAGGAAGAGTCTAATAGCATCCAATCTAGCCACTTGTGCATGTTTTGATCAAAGTCTGTACCCTCTTCTTGTCTATATCCCTTAGCAACCAGTCTAGCCTTATTTTTGACTATAACACAATTCTCATCTAGTTTGTTCCTGCATATCCACTTAGTTCCTATGAGGTTACAGTCATCTGGTTTGGGAAACAGCTTCTATACTTTATATCTCTTGAACTGGTTCAATTCTTCCTACATAGCCTCTATCTAAAATGGATGTTTATTGGATTCTTCAAATTTCTTTGGTTCTCATTGTGATAGAAAACTTGAGTACATCACAGTTTTGTGATGTCTACTTCTTATGGTCCCTCCATGTGCCACATCTCGAATGATCAATTCCCTTGGACAATCTCTTAGATGTCTGAGAGTAACTGGTAATGTGACCTCTTCTCTATTAATAGCTTCGTCTTGTTGCTGAGTTTCTTCTTCTGGTTGTTCCTATGAAAGCTCTTCTTCAATAATGTTTACACCATCTTGTATATTTTGTCTTGCTGGAACTAAATCTTCTTTAGACAGCTTCTTTAGCTTCAATTCTTCTCCTGTTATGCTTGATTTACCTAGCTTATCATTATAAAACATAGAACTTTCATCAAATACAACATGAACAGACTCCTCTAAAACTTGATCCCTCAAGTTGTAGACCCTATAGTCCATACTGTGGTTACTATAACCATCAAATATGCCTTCATAGAACTTCTCAGCAAAATTAGTTCTGTATGTTTTCACATTATTTAGGACAAAACATCTACATCCAAAGATTCTAAAATAGGCTAAGTTTGGTTTTCTACCCTTCATTAGTTCATAAGGAGTCTTATTCAACCTTTTGTTGATTGAAGCTCTATTAAGAACATGGCATGTTGTGTTAATAGCTAAAGCCCAGAAATATTTTAGAAGAGAAGAATCACTCAGCATGGTTCTTCTAGCATCAATGAGAGTTCTGTTCTTCTTATCAGCAATTCAATTTTGCTGGGGTGTTCTTGGAGTGGAAAACTCTTACTGAGTCCCAAGTTCTTCACAAAACTTTGTCATGCACTCAGATTGAAATTCAGTTTCATGATCACTTCTGATTCTTACCACCAAACATTTTAATTCATTCTGTATTTGTTTGATAAATGTCTTTAAGATATTAGAAGTTTCAAACTTTTCCTTAGAAAGAGAACCTAAGTAAATCTTGAATAATCATAAACAATCACAAAAGTGTAGAATTTCCTTCCTAAACTATGAACTGGCATAGGACCAAACAAGTTTTAAACAAAGAAAATTCAAGCAATACACATTCCCACACCTAATGCCTGTCAAGATGACATCTTGGTCACATGACTTTTTTATGAGGCACAAATCATTGTGGAATGAAATTTCATAGCCAAGATCACAAAATTGGCTTATGCTTATAAGGTTTTGTTGCACCCTCCACATAATCTACTTTAGTAAAAGTCACTAAGCCTTTTTAGATCTTACCATAAACTCTGGTAATTCCTTTTTCAGCTCCACCAATGATCAACTATGGTCCATCCTATTTCCCTCAAGTTATTCCTTATTCCAGTAATGTGTCTGGAAAATCAACTATCAAAGTACCATATGGGTCTATCTCTGGTGCTTGGGCATACCTACAAAATAAGAATTTATTTATCCTTAGGAAACCAAATTGTCTTGGGTCCTAGGTGTTTGTTAGTTGTGCCTCTATTGAGACCACCTAAAAATTTCTTAACTGGGAAGATCTTCTTCCCAAGAGGCACAGTTTGATTGAACCAACATTCCAGGGCAAAGTGTCCAATTTTTCCTTAACACCAGCACTCATATCTGTTGTACCACCTCTTTGGAGGAATAGAAGGAACCTTATGCTAACATTTCTTAGGATAAGAATCAGCAAACTTGACAGTTGTATTTTGACTGGGAGAATAATAATAGTTTTGCCTCTCAATCACAACAGTCCTCCTTGGAGCAAGAACATTAAGAACAACTTTCCTATTCACATATGAGTTTGGTCATACTGGTCGAGACTTTTGGATTTCTTTTCCCTTAGTCTGGAATACAGGTTGTGGCACGACTATAAATTTCTGTCCTGTCAGCTTTTTGACACTTCTTCTCTTTGGTTTAACATAACCAAGTCCACTTCCAGGTGTTCCTGAGAAGGTATCTATAATGGACAACACAGTTTTAGGTTTAGAAAATAACTGTACTAGTCTTTTCTCATTCAGGATTTTGAGTTCTAACTCCTGAATGGTTGCATTGTTTTGTTTTAGCAACATAATTTGATCATCAATGATCTTAGTCAGCTTAGCCAACTTTGAGCTTTTAAGACCTATCTTCTGAGTATCAATCTTATGATGATACTCAATACCTTTTAGTGATGTAATTTCTATAGCTTGTTCTTTGACAAGCTTCTTGCTATTTACAAGAGCTTTCAACAGTTTTCTAAATTTGACTATGACTATTGCAGTTCAGTCTTAGGGTTAGACTTATGTGAATCAATCTTTGAGTCACATGAGTCTAGCTCATCCACAGTCTCATGAACAGAATTTATAGAACAATAAGAATTGTCAAAGATTACCTGAGTATCTTGACATTCAGAAATTTCCATATCTTGATTATCAGACAGTGCAATCAAATTAACCTCCATATTATCTTCAGAATCACCATAGTGTGATGAAGTTGTAGAGTTATTGCCCTTGTATATGGCCTCTCTGATGAATTCCTCTTTATAGGAGAATAGTCCAATATGAGCATGTTCTTCTTCTTATTCTGTTGAATAAGTATCACTATAAGATAAAGTCTTTGGCTTCTTTGCCATCAGACCCTTTTTTGATTTATTGTCTTTATATAACTTCTTATCCTTGGACTTATTGTTCACCTTTCTTTTTATTGGACAGTAAGCAATGAAATATCTAGGCCTATTACAGCAATAACAAAAATGTCAGTCTTAATTTGTTTTTTCTGATGTGAATCATACCTGACCACATATTTGTCTTTGTGTTTGTCTTTGCTTTTACTGGAACTTTGTCCAGATGATTTCTTCTTATTCCATTGCTTTCTTCTTCTCATCATCTTCTTTAATTGTCTTGTGAACAGTGCCAATTAATCATTTGACAATTCTTTTGATGAAGAACTAGTTCCAGTGCTATATGAATCTACATCCCTTCTTCGTGGTGATGAGATTTCCTTTCTAGCCTTCTTTGGTGTATCTGCTTTGAAGGCCATATATCTAGATTCACTTGAACTTCTGGCATATTCAGCTTCAGCTTTTCTAGAATCTAACTGAAGCTTATGTGATAACAGCTTCTCGTACAAGTCTTGGGATAACATGTTTCTCTGATTCCCAATTTCTCTTACATCACAAATCTTTATGTCTTATTCTTTATTTAGGGATCTCAGAAATTTATTATTAAGCACATTTTTTGAGAATTCTCTACCATAATTCTTTAATTCATTGTTTATTTAAAGAACTTTTCATAACATAGTTCTATAGAATCAGTCTTTCCTTGCCTGAATGCCTCATACTACTGGTTGTGTAGAGACTTTCTGTCATCAATTACTTCTTCTGTGCCTTTCAAGTAGAATATGAGAGTGTCCCCCATCTCCTTGGATATTTTACAGTGCACTAGATTGTGGAAGGTTGAAGTATCTATTACACTGCCAATTATATTTTTTGCTCTTTTATCTATGGTGCCGAGAACCACCTCATCCTTTGTCATCTAAGAAAGTTTCTTAGGGCTTTGAAAATTGGCATCTAAGAAAGATATCTTCATTGGAATATATGGTCCTTCTTGTACAGTGAAAAGGATTCTTGGATCTGAAGCCTCCATAAACAATCTCACTCTTTGCTTCCATATTGCAAAGTTATCCTTAGTACATATAGGCAATTTCATATAACTGAGTTCTCTGTGAGATTCAGAAGCCATTAGAACTGATATATTTCAACTACCCTTAGGATCTTTTTCAGACTGTTAGATCTTTCTTTGAATAACCTCGCTTTGATTCCACTTGAAGGATAAATCTATGAGGAGTTAATCACCTAGAGGGGGGTGAATAGGTGTCTTTAAAATTCTTTGTCAATTTGATTAACTGTTCAGCAGATATTTGGCAATATACTTTCACTAAATCACAACATATACAATTATAAGAACATAAGTACAAGCACAAGCAATCCACGGAGTACACAACCATTTATTAGTGGTTCCCCTATCTAGAGTATATTCACTTTCCCCTTCTTCCTCAATAGCAATGTGCTAGATAAGGTTATATCTCCTCCTCTTCAACTCAGATCAAATGATCTTGCAGGCTTAGTTTATATTAAGAAACATATACTCAAACCAACAGGTCCTACCTCAGAGATTCACCAAATCTCCTACCTCAGGTCCCTCAAGAACCCTAGCTCATACATTATAATACATGCTTACACCTCAGTGATCCCATACAAATCACCAACCTCAGGTCCCTCAAGAATCCTACCTCAGTCTTTATAAATTAGGATTACAAATCAAAGAATTAATCTCCTACTCCCTCACATCTAAAATAGATCTTTCAAAATAAAGAGGTAAATAAGAAAATCAATCTTCAGAAAATAACAATTCTGTAATCTGACTAATATGATAATACAGATTCTTTAATTCAGTAGCAATGAATTAATTCTTGATAAATTGACTGGCTGAAAAGATACTTCTTTGGATCTGCAATCTTCTTGTTGATTATTGGCTTGATTTTCTTGAAGAAATTTTAGAAACAATCCACCTTAATCTACTGATAAATCTTGTCGAAAGGATCTATAGATTTTATTGAAGACCTTCATCTTCCTTCTACTTCTAAGGGTTATCGTTCTCCCCTGACTTGGAAGAAATTAGAATGAGAGGATTAAATTTTCTGATTATGTTCTGATCGCTTGATTCTATGTAGACAACCCCTCTATTTATATCCTTAACAAGTAGTAGGCTTCTGATTGATGACGTCAAATTTATGCCATCATACTTTAATTCTTCCTTCAAATAGATTCTAATAAGATATCACAATACTGTAGCAGATGTGACATTTCTGACATATCTTGACACTTCTGTATTGACTCTGCATATCTTCAGAAACATAAGTGTCGAGATGTCCAAAGTGTCTCGACACTTTATTACTTAAGTGTTCTTAGAAGATGTTGACACATCTTAATAGTCATGACACAATTTTACTTAGTAAATTTTTCAGTCTTAACTTGAAGGGGTCGAGATGGTTGACTTGTCTCGTCACAATAGTTGTCTGTGTCAACATCTTTAAATCTACACAGTGTCGAGACAGTTGAATTGTCTCGACACTACTGCTTGCCGGGTGTCGACACTTGCTTTATTCATCACTATATTGAGATAGGTTAATTGTCTCGACACTTCTGTCTGATGGTGTCGACACTTACTTTATTCTTTACTGTGTCGAGACAGATGAATGTTTTTCATCACTTTAGTCTACCGATGTCGACACTTTAATTCTGCACTTCAATTCTTCATTATGTCGAGATATCTGACTTGTCTCGACACTGCTGGCTTAAGGTGTCGAGATATATGACTTGACTCGACACTGCTAACTTAATATGTCGTGATATCTTGCTTATCTTGACACACCTATCTTGAATCTTCATGATGTAGAGATAACTGACTTGTCTCAACACAGCTCCTGCAAGGGTGTCGAAATTGTTGAAGTGTGTCGATACTTTTGTACTTAGCCATTTTTCTGCAATGCAAGTTGCTAGATGTTGACTGTGTTGACTTCACTCAGCACTTTATAGACTTCACTAGACAATTTGGTACTTACAAAATTTTCTTCACATTTAGTCAACTTTTTTGTGTCCACCTTATAATATGACTTGAACCACCTATCCAATCAATATGAAATAGGCATCCTGCATACAGAAACTAAAACATACACCATATACATACTTATGTATATCATTGAGTTGAAATGACATCTTAAAATCAAGTAGATTATTTCCAATGTACCCAACAGAGGACCCCAGGGCACATGGATTGGATTATATTGAGAATACGAATGTTCAGATACGGCTGGTCAGGGATCAGATGCTTGAGGTACAGAGTAGGTAGGCCAAGTACTACGATGCAGGGAATTAGAAGGTGGAGTTCAAGGTGGAGGATAGGATGTTCTTGAAGATACGTCTGATGCATCGTGTCTCATGGGTACTGAGGCACAAAAATCTCAGCCCTCGATTTGTGGGACCATACTTAATCTAGGGGTAGATCGGTCCCTTGGCTTTCCGGCGGAGCTGCCGCTAGAGTTGGGGAATCTGCACGACGTATTTCACATCTCCTCGCTTCAGAGAGCTCTACTTCAGCTAGAGCAGCATATTACCACTATAGCAGGCCAGGTAGCACCTGATAGATCAGTTTGTTTAGAGCCGGTTCGGATCGATGATACACCATTTCGAGTACTGCGGAAGAAGAAGGTTCCCTTTGTCAAGGTTTTATGGTCCAAACACAGACAGGAGGAGCACCCTTGGATCCGATTGATCTCATGCGTGAGCGGTACCTGGATATTTTCGCCTGAGGTATACTTTAATTATGTTTAATTTTCTTAAATTTCTTGTGCATAAAAACACTGTAGACCGGAACTTGAATTTAAGGGACGAAATTAATATTTTTTTATTGAGATTTGTAACATCCCATTTTCTTCTAGGCCCCATAACTTGGTTTAGGGTAGAATATATAGTGAGTGAATGGGGTTAGGCTAGGTTAGACCCAAGGAGATTGGGTGAATTCAATAGGCGTCGAGTGAACATGACGCCACTTGACGAAGCGTCGAGTGCATTGAGTGGACTCAACGCCATGCTCTTTAATCAATAGGCATAAAGTGAACACGATAGGATTCGACGAGGTGTTGAGTGTAATCAATGCGTCATTGAGTGGCCTCAATGCCACTCAACGCTTTTGACTTGGAAACATTCTGGATGGTGAGACGTTGAGTAGACTCAATGCGGTATTGAGTGGTCTCAGCGCCACTCAATGCTTTCGACTAGGAGATAGTCTTAATGCTGTTGGTATTGAGTGAACTCAACACGGCATTGAGTGGTCGCAACGCCACTCAATGCGGCATTGAATGGTCTCAACGAGACTGAATGCGACACTGAGTGGTCTCAACGCGGCGTTGAGTGGTCTCAACACCACTCAACTCCACTTAATGCGGCATTGAGAGGTCTCTATGCCACTCAAGGAAGCGTTGAGTTGTCTCAACACAACTCAAATCCACTTAATGCGGTGTTGAGTGGTAACAATGCAACTCAACGCGGTATTGAGTGGTCTCTACACCACTCAATGCTTTTGGATTTAAGAGTATTTTCATCTGCTTCACCTGTATGACTGAACCGGGTTTCCGAGATAAGTGTTGATGGCACATTTGATGCCGATTCTCTTCAATAACCTATTTAATATGTTGATCTTCTCGAGAAGATTTATTTAAAAAATAATGATTGGCTGTCCAAAACTACGGCGACACGTGGCAAAGCAACCCAAACTAATTTGCGGTCCAACATTAGGATGACACGTGGAAAAAAACATAAGCCCTAATTCTTCTTATAAAGAGAAAGAGACAAGGAACCCTAGCCATCACTCCCACTCCTTACCTCGACCTCCATCATCTTCATTGAGCCTAGGGGAGTGGAAAACGATAGTTGTAGCTAAGGACTTTCCTGAGAAACAAAAAATCAAGCTAACTCGTCGGAGAAAGGGTCGGCCATGGCTCACCACTATTGTACCCACTGCCAAGCTCGAATCAAGATCCATTTCTCCTCCCCTCCCTCTGTGCTAGTATTCTATATCCTCTAGGAGAGATATCAGTCTCAATTGAGCTCTATGCCATATGAGAAAGACTGTTACAACCCGTATTTTCTCCGCATTTGACGATATATCAGAGTAAGGTAAAAGGAGCGTCATGATGCCATGTCAGTAGGGGATAACTGCAGACGCTCAGGCAAAACTCCAGCTTAACACTGTATGAAAGATCTGTAAGTTATTTAGAGAAAATCCATTTTAAGTTAAGCAGTTAGTCGTATCCCTCGGCTTAGTGGCTCATCTATTCCCCGAGAAAAGATTGTTATACGCTGCAGAAAAATACTTTATTTACAAGATTAGACGTCCTACATAAGTATAAACATCCCTAGAGGACAACTCATGGTATGCAAGACTCTAGATTTATAATAGTAGTAAGGGTAGCTTTTATGGTCGCTAAATAAAGTGATTTAGATTTAAAATATGGTATGTATGATGTAGTAATCGTGAAATTATACTTTAAAATATCTAACATGCAACATATCATTGAGCCTTCTTAGAGAGCAAGTAAAAACAACCATAAAGTGGTAAACTAGCAGCTAGCAAAGTATTTGATATAACGCCCCCGGTTTTTTTCTATGATTATTTAATCCTTGTTTGGGGTTACGTTGACGGATTTTCAGCCTTTTGCCATTGTTAGAGTGTGGTCTTAGCTCTTAAGGCTCTCTGAGTGGCTTGTGTTGTAGCCTGTTTGCAAGGTTCCCAAACGAGGCGGAGTTTGTTTTGGTGACTCGGTGGAGCCTCTCCGGGAATGCTTGTGTTTTGGGCTTCGGGAAGTGTTAGCCCGAGTTTTGTTTGCCGGATAACGATTCCAACTTCGCCATTAGATTCGTAGCGTGGATATTTAGCTTCGGTGTGAATTTCGTTAAATTCCGATATAGTTAGATTTTCGCGTCGTTTTGACGTTTTATTTGGTGTTATTTAACATTTAAATAATATTATATTAATCTTTATTATTTTATAGTGGTAGAATTATATTTGACTTAAGAGTCTTAGGATATAGTATATTATAGCTTTTAGGTAGTGGCTGCCTTTTTATGGGTGGCTGTAATTTTTATATGTTAAGATTTTATCATATTTTATAACTATAGTGGCTGACTTTGTAATAATGTTTTAGCTTGGTGGCTAGATATAGTATAATATAGCTTATTTTAGTATATCTCCTTCATCTTCCCCAAGAAGAGAGAGACGAAAAGCTTCCAGTGGAAGGCTTCGGGCGACGGAAGTGCTGGAGCTTCTACTGGCGTTTTTTGGAGGGTTAGGGCTCGGTTTTCTCGGGTAAGGGAAAATCTGGACTGCTCTCACTCAGATCTTCCTTCCTAGGTAAGTTTTGCTTGCTCTAGAGCTGTCTTAAGAGCTAGAGTCTCTTCGGGTTTGCTCATTTTTCCCTCTTTAAGCTTCAGGTTTGCTGTTTTTTTGGCTGATCTTGCCGCCTGTGCCGGAGTTTGGTAGGGCAGCTGCTGTATCCTGGAGGTAGAGGCAAGTGGTGCTCTTTGCCCTTGCCAAGCTTGTTCATTCATGTTATTTTTTTTCTTCTTTCTTTCAATTTTTCCTGGAGGTAGAAGCTAGGGTTGCTGCAGGGATTTTCCCGGGCTAGTTCTGTCTAAATCTTGCCCATATTTCAATTTTTTCTCTCTCCCTAGTTGTCATTTTGTGTCCAGGTAGGGGATGGAGGTAGGAAATTAGTGTACTAAGTTTTGCCCAGCTTAGTTGGAAGCTGTAGCTGGGTAGAAGGAGTAGAAAGAGGAGTTTAGAATTTTTTTAGTAAAGTTACAACTCTCTGGATAGTAGGCGTGTAGTGGTTTTTAGGCTAAGTCCAAAGGCATTAGGTGTGGTGGACACACTCAACTCCTAGCTATTTTGATTTTGAGGCTATGTATAAAATCTTTGAGTGTAGTGGACACACTCAACTCCTAGCTTTTTGGTCTGGAGACTAAGTCCAGAAGCATTGACAGCGTTGAGTGAGGTGAGCTCACTCAACGCCGTCTGCCTTTTGGCTTTGAGTGAGTTGAGCTCACTCAACGCCGTCGGCCTTGGAAAATTTCTAAGTATTTCAGCGTTGAGTGAGTTGAGCTCACTCAACACCATCAGCCTTTTGGCGTTGAGTGAGTTGAGCTCACTAAACGCCGTCTATGTTTGGCATTGAGTGAGTTGAGCTCACTCAACGCCGTGTTGCTAGAAAATTTTTTTCTAAGTCTTTTGGCATTGAGTGAGTTGAGCTCACTCAATGTCGGCTGCCATAGAATTTTTTTAAGTCCTTTGGAATTGAGTGAGTTGAACTCACTCAATGCCATCTATCATTTAGCTTTGAGTGAGTTCAACTCATTCAATGCCGTCTGGGTGTGCCATTTAGTGAGTTGAGCTCACTCAACGCCGTATAGTCTGGCGTTAATTTTCTTCTAAGTTAGAAGCGTTGAGTGTGGTGGAGTCACACAATGCCTTCGGCTGTTAGCGTTGACAGCGTTGAGTGGGCTGAACTCACTCAACGTCGTCGGCCAGTGAGCATTTTACGGCTAAGTCTTTTGGCGTTGAGTTAGTGGAGCTCACTCAACGCGGCGTCGAGTGGACTCGAAGCCTTCCCTGCTTAGCTTTTGGAATTGAGTGAGTAGTAATCACTCAACTCGCCGTCAAGTGGACTCGATGCTTCTTCCTTAGGCAGGTGTTTTTCTACCGAGTTGGTTAGTGCGGGTTTGCTCTCGGTTTGGTGATGTTTCTCGACTGGTTTTGAATGCCGATTCGTGAAATATGACAGGTGCTTTGGTTTGTTTCTCTGAAAGGGGTGGTTTGGCTTTAAAGTTGTGGTCACCACCATTTTGGCCCCAGTTTGGGCTGGTTGTGTTTGTGTGTTGGACCCTTGGGCTGCCACTGGTTGTTTTCACCCTAGAGAATTTTGGGGATCTGGTTGTTGGGGGTGAGGACTGTTTTTGGTCACCAACCAAGATCCATGGTTTTCCCCACTGTTCATTATTCATAAGTTAGGGATGTTAGTTCCCTTTCCGTTTAAAAATTGCTATTTTGGCATATGTTTGCCTTATTGCTGCTGCAAGTTTTCTTTTTTTTAGCATGGCTTGTTGCTACTTTCTCGCACTTCGTGTGTTTCGATTATTCCTTGGATAGTGCTTCTTTTACTATCTTGTTCTTTTCTTTCTGTTAAATTTGATAGCATCTTTATTGCAGGGTTTGGTAATCCCTTCTTTTTATCTGATTATATACTTCCTGAGGTTTTCTTTCTTTGAATTCCTCAAGTTCAGAGCAGTAGCTGGTTGAGCGGCTAGGTGTCTTTTGGGGGCGTGCTGGGATCCTCTGGGCTGTTGAGGCTCACCTTCCTAAGACTATGAGGTAGTTGTTTTCTTTTTTTTATATATACATGCATACTCACCAGTGGGTTCGTATGAGGTTGTTGATGCCCACTGGTGGTTTTCTTGTGATACTAAATATGAATAGAAACTGCTATTTTATTTGCCTTTGTGGAGGTTGTTTACTTGCTCTTTGGGAATTCTTTATGCTAGGTTGCATGTTAGGTATTTTAAAACCCTAAAAGCATTACTATATGTACCTCATGCACGTCATGTTTATAAAACTAAATCACTACTTTCCAAAGTAACGTAAAGAATATTATTTAAACTATACTAAATTTAGAGTCTTGCATATAATGAGTTGTCCTTCTGGGATGTTTACACTCATGTAGGATGTCAAATCACCTTAACCAAATTATTTTTCTGCTGCATATAATTTTTTTTTTTTTGATTTGGACTACCTGATCCACTGTGCAGAGGGATACAGCCATCTGAATTAACTAGATTTTTCTTTCATAATAAGTCATGATTCTCTTTAAGCTTTTGAGTCTGGTGTTTTGCCTGAGCGTCTGAAGTTATCCCCTGTATGACGTGGCATCCAACACGCATTTTCTCGTACTCTAATATAATTTTATTGTTGAGGAAATGTGGGTCGTGACATTTGATATTCCAAGGAAATCTACTAGTAGGCATCAACAACATGACACGAACCAACTGATAGTATGCAAGTCTGAGCTAAAAACATAAACTACAAACTACCTCACGTCAGTGAGGAAAGACGCTGCAAAAAATGCAGTCCAAAAGCTACCACCTAATACAGCCGCTCTACCAGCTACAGCCCTGAACCTAGGGCATTTAAAAGAAGAACACCTCAGTAAGAAAATACAAGTGGAAATGAAAGCAAGCAAGTAATAAGTAAAAAGGCAAGAAAGTTTTTTTCAAACCCGACTATAAGGAATGCTGAAACAACAACTGATTAGTCAAATATAAACAGGTAAAATAGAAGTCTACAATAATGGAGTTAAAACAACACTGCACCAAGTGCGAAACAAAGCGCATGATTCTACAAAATATGCAAAGATTAGTATGAAATAGCATAAACTAATCTAAGAAGCAAACTGAGCACAAACAGATCGGAAACGTGAGTCATTAACACAAGGCAAAAACAACCAGGGTGGAGCCGGAAACAAAAACGTCCAAAGTCGATCTACCAGACCCAAATGTCTCACAAAGGCACTGCGAAGGTGGCCACCAGGCCCAACACAACCCAACATGCAACAAATAGAGACCAACCGAACCACCAAGTGCAATGACTCACAAAACGACATCCAGTTGATGGTCCTTTATCCACTGCCAACCATCATAGCTGAAGAAACATCATAGCTAAACAACTGAACCCCAAAACCCAAAGGAATACCTAAACCAGCCCAAAAATCACTCTAAGGACCATACACGATTAATCTTACACGAAACGACAAAATATTCTAAGTCCTGACAAAATTCGACGAGTATACCCGATGAACCACAAGGATACTCGATGAATTGCATAATGATACTCGACGAATGCTACATGATACTCAGCGAATCAACCAATGATATTCGACGACTTACCTTGATACACAACGAAATTCCCTTGGCTCCACCGACCACTCTACACTTACATACACAATACTCGACGATCCCCTTTGATACTCGCCAAAAAACACTAATACCTACAATCTACACTCGACAAATCGTTACCTGACGAAATTGGCTTAAGGAATTTCGGCGATACTTGCCGAATTATACTCTACCGATACTCGACGAATTAGGCTTACGATACTCGCCGAATTATACTTAACGACTCACGACGAATTCTCACCTGATTAACCTACCATATTCGATGAATCCTACCTTCGATACTCGACAAATCTTCTAACCTAAACCCGCTAAATTTATCTTATTCTCTAATCCTATTCTCCAAGCCTTGGCCGAAAATTTACCCTACTCTAGGATTTCCTTTCACAGTTAACCTACACAAATCCTACTCTCTAAGGTAGGAGGAAAGAAGGGAAGAAAACAACTAGGATTAGACATGCAAGGGGGAAATATCCACTTGTCTTGAAACTTTGAATAAACACGTCCCACTCGCCCCACGATAAGGATTGACCGCTAAATGATCTTAGCAATGTTTCCTGAAACTTTTGGAGGAAGAATGTAACGGCCCGACCCGTAAGCTCATAGGATGCCGCACCCGCTATGGGCCACACTGCGTGGCCGTAGACCGGGACCGTTAAAGGGCTGCAACCCAGCGCCACCCCAACCCATCACTAGCCTATTTCTCAGTATAGTAGGTTTTTGATGCTGAGTTTTGAACCCGGACACCCTTCATAAGGCGCCTTCAACAGCCCTCATCACCAACTGAGCTGTAGCTCAGTTGGTGATGAGGACTGTTGAAGGTGCCTTATGAAGGCAGCATGGGTTCGAAACCTTTAACGGTGCCGGTCTACGGCCACGCTGTGCTGCCCATAGCTGGTGCGGCAGCCTCTGAGCTTACGGGCCTGGCCGTTACAAAAAAGTCCACTTTTTTTTGTAATGGCCCGGCTCGTAAGCTCAGAGGCCACCCAAACTCATCTCTGGCCTATTTCTCAGCACGGTAGGTCCTTGTGTTTGCAAAAACCTACCGCGCTGAGAAACAGTCTGTAGATGGGTTTGGGTGGCACTGGACTGCAGTCCTTTAACGGTTTCGGTCTACGGTGACGTTTTGCGGCCCATAGCGGGTGAGGCAGCCTCTGAGCTTACGTGTCGGGCCGTTAAAAAAAAGTGCACTTTTTTGTAACGGCCCGACCCGTAAGCTCAGAGGCTGCCGCACCCGCTATGGGCCGCACAACATGGACGTAGAACGGCACCATTAAAGGACTGCAGCCTAGCGCCACCCCAACCCATCAATGTCCTATTTCTCAGCACAGTAGTTTATTGATGCCGAGTTTCGAACCCGGACACCCTTCATATCACCGACCACCCTTCATAGCACCGAACACCCTTTATAGCACAGTAGGTGGTCAAAATCACTAACCCTAACACCTAAATATCAAGGAAATGGGGAAATCTTACCACATTCGGGTAGATCTCTGCAAGGGCTTTCCAAATCTCTAATCTATTGCCGAAACCGACCACAAAAAGGCTGAGAATCTCCGGCCGAAAGCACGTGGAATGACGCTCCTCTTCCGCTTCGTTAAAACAACCGCCATTCGGTTCAGGACGAATATGAATAGGGTTTGACGCAACCTAATAACCATCTCTATATATATACATACATAAATAATTATAATAATATAATACAATTAATAATACATATTTCCAACATGACTCGAAATCGAAACCAACTCGGAATCTTGCGAAAATCGCAGCGTAGCTAAATACTGATGCTACGAATCTAACGGCGAAGTAAAAATCCAAATCCGAGATACAAAACTCGGGTAAAATACTACCCGAAGATAAAACTCCACCACATCCCTATAAAATGCTCCACCGAGTCACCAAAACCGACCTGGCTCGCGAGGGATTGTGCATAACCATGACAAAACCAACCACACCGGAAAAACCACTAAGCAAACCTATACCCTAACAAACGACACCCGTTAACTACGCATCAAAATAACGCCCTAATGCCAAAAATATATCACTACGGGAATTAAAATAAATATCGAAAAATCAAGGGCATTACAGCCACCCCACCTAAAAGGAAGTTTCGTCCCAAAACTTGACATAAATTGTATCGAATCCAAAACAAAAGAAAATAAATCATAGGCCATCAAAGAAAACACTTACCAAAAGAATCAGGAGAACAGATGAGGATGAGCCTCCCTCATAGCTGACTCCAAATTCCAAGTCACGCTCTCGACGTCTTGGTTCGTCCACAAAACCTCAACCATGGGTATTGTCTTCCTTCGCAATACCCGATCTTGAGTATCCAAAAAACGAACAGGCACATCCACATATGAATTATTAGGATCCAACTGGGGCAAATCATAAAGAATCTTCCTGTCGCTCAGTACACACTTCCGCAATTGGCTCACGTGAAAAACATCGTAAACACTTTGAAAATTTGCTGTCAAATCAAGTCTATAGGCTGATACACCAATCAGCTGCACAACTTTGAAAGGTCCCACATACCTGGGATCTTACTTATGGTTCTTACCAAACCTCTTAATGCCAGACATCGGGGAAACCTTAAGAAAGACCATGTCCCTAACAACAAACTCCAAATCAGTCCTACGCCGATTGATATTCTTCTCATAACGCTCTTGAGCTATCCGACGCTTCTCTAGAATATTCTTAACAAAAATATCAATCTCTTTTAATGCTTCAGGACCCAACAATGGTCTCTCACCAACATCGGCCCAAAATAAGGGTGTCCTGCAACGTCTCCCACACAAAGCATCAAACAGGGCCATCTGCGAACTGTCTTTGTAACTACTATTGTACGCAAATTCCATCAGTCTCTAATGCTCATCCCACGCACCCCTGTGGTCCAAAATATAACATCTGATCATATAATCCAGGATTTGATTTAATCTCTCTGTCTGACCATTTGTCTGTGGATGATAGGCGGTGGAATACCTCAAATTGGTACCCAACCCCTCCTGTAAACTCTTCTAAAAGTGAGAGGTAAACCTTGAGTCTCGATCTGATGCAATACTAACGGGCACTCTATGTAACCTGATGACCTCATCCATGTATATATCAGCTATTTTCTTCATGGAGTAGTCGATCTTGAATGGCACTAAGTGAGAACACTTCGTCAATCTGTCCACAATAACCCAAACTAAATCACGCCCTCGGGGAGATTCCGACAACCTAGTAATAAAATACATTAAAATACTCTCTCACTTCCAACTTGGAATTTTTAAAGGCATCAAATTGCCTCCAGGCCTTCCATGATTGGCCTTCACTCGCCTGTAGGTAAAATATTCTAATACAAACATTGCTATATCGCCCCTCATACCATACCACAAAATTATCTGATCCTTATACATCTTGGTAGAACTGGGGTGGTAGGCAATACTAGAACCATGTACCTCTTTGCATAACATAACCCAGATATCCTTAACTACGGGGATACAAAATCTGCTGTGGTACTTCAAGGTACCTGCATCATAGATTGAAAAGTCTGATAATTCACCTTTCACAATCCTATTATAAAGGTACAGCAAATCAGGATCATCCTTTTTATGTAGCCTCGTATGTGTAATCCTTGAAGGCTCTAATACTTCCAAGCTACTGAGCGAGTCGCTACTCCCTACTGATATATCTATCAAGTGAAATTCCTCCACTAGCAAATCAACAAAAAGGTTAAAAAAATTCACTGACTTCCTACTTAGGGCGTCGGCTACCACGTTAGCTTTGCCCTCATGGTACTGGATCTCAACATCATAATCTGCCATATATTCTAACCATCTACGCTTGCGTAAATTCAATTCCTTTTGAGTGAAGATGTACTTTAAACTCTTGTGATTAGTATAAATCTTTGCATCGAGCACCATATAATAGATGTCTCAAAAACTTCAAGGTGTAAATAATAGCTGCAAATTCAAAATCATGTGTATTGTAATTCTTCTCACGTACCGTTAAATGTCGCGACCCATACACAATAACTTTGCCCTCTTGCATCAACACGCAACAAAGACCAACGTGCGACGCATCCACATACACATCATACTCTATCCCTTCGGTAGGCAAGGACAAAACAAGAGAAATGCATATTCTCCTTTTTAATTCCTGAAAAACCTCTTAACACTTATCGCTCTAAACAAAAGTTGCATTCTTCTGCGTTAGTTTTGTCAATGGCGTAGACAACGTAGAGAAACACTCTACAAACCTTCTATAATAGCCAGCATCCCTAGGAAGCACCTTATCTCTTTGGGAGTGGTAGGCCTATTACAATCCATAATCTTTGAGTCAACTGAGATTAAATCCTTATTAACCACATAAGCCAAGAAGGAAACTCGAAGCAACCAAAACTCACACTTGCTTAGCTTAGCATACAACTTATGTTCCCTCAAAGCAGACAAAACTAAAAGTAAGTACTGTGCATGCTCTTCAGCACTGCGGGAGTATACCAAAACATCAACTATGAATACAACCACAAAACGGTCAAAGAAATCCTTAAACACTATGTTCATCATATCCATAGAGGCATAGGGTGCATTAGTTAATTCAAAGGACATCACTAATAAATTGAAATGTCCTTGCCGTGAACGTAAAGAAGTGTATGGAATATCTATCTCGCGAATCCATAACTGATGGTAGCCTGAACAAAGATCAATCTTTGAAAACACAGTTCTACCACGCAACTGATCAAACAAGTCATCTATTTTCGGCAGGGGATACCTATTCTTGATGGTTTCTTTATTCAGATCTCTATAATCAATGCACAGCCTCATCGATTAGTACTTTTTCTTCACAAACAATACAGGAGCACCCCACGTTGAAGAGCTTGGTCTAATGAATCCATTCTGCAGCAACTCATCCAATTGATTATGCAACTCCTCCAGCTCACGCGGGGCCATACGGTACGACGCCTTAGAAATAGGACGGGTACCCGACTCCAGATCTATAATGAACACCATGTCTCTCTCAGGTGGAAGACCAGAAAGGTTATAAGGAAAAAGATCTGGGAACACGCGCACTACAACAATCTCCTTTACACACGACAAACTACCACCGGTATCCATTACCAAATCCAAACAGGAAAAACATCCATAATTTATAAGCTTTCGAGTACGTACCACAGAAATAATCGGAGAAACTTGGCGCGAAAAACCATAAACACTCCTTGGATGACCATTGTCCGTCTTCAAGTCTAAGCGCTTGACCTTGCATTAAATAACCGCATCATACTTAGACAACCAGTCCATGCCCAAAATCACGTCGAAATCTTCCAAGTCTATCACCTTCAGATCAACAATGGAAAGAAAATCACCTAACTAAATTGTACAACTCTGAATGCCATGGTCCGACATTACAGAATTGCCAGAGGGAAACTTGACACTAAACGCATCACGAACACCAACGAGGGTCAAATGGTGACACTCTACAAAGATTCTATCCACGAACGATTGGGTAGCATGGAAATCGAAAAGAACACGCGCCCAACGGTTATTTACCTTAAACTTTTCTATAAAATCATATACACAACTAAGGTAACGAACGTCAAAACTATAGCTATTAATTAAAAGCTGGGTCTAGGTTACGGTCTAACCTATAATCACTTGAGTAGATGTCCGATCTTCCTCAAAAGACACCGCCCTCAGCTTGCCCTACTCCTTGTCCAATAGTTGCGGTGGTGGGAAAGACTGAAGTGGAACCGGTTGCAACAGGTACTGAGCCTGCGGGCACTTCAAATTAAAATGTCCTTTCTGTCCGCACTGGTAGCAGACTCTTTCCTTTCCCCTAGTAATGGACAAAATCGTGCCCTCTTCGTTTACATGCAGAACAAACTAAATCTCCTTTCGGAGCACTCTGAAATTCATGCACATACTCCTACTTCTGATCTCTTATCCTCTTGTAACACCTTTTGAACTGGTGGCCTGACCAGCCACAGAAACTATATATCTCCTTGCTTCTCTTACTTGGAGAAGAGCCAAATTCCTTAGAGTTCATACTCTCATCAGATTTACTCTTATCCTGTCTCCTTGGTTGACCTCGATTCATGACATTATCAATCGCCTCAACCTTCAGAGCAGCCTCCAAAACTTTAGCATATCTCTCGGATCCATAAACACTAGCTAGCTGCTGGATGTCGTTCCTAAGAGCACCCATAAAATGTTTAACTCGACTAGATTCTGAAGACACCATGTCAGGGGAAAAACGATACAGTTTGCTGAACTCCATCTTAAACTAACTAATGGTGAGCTGTCTTTGCTTTAGATGCAGAAAATAATTCATCAAACAGTCTCTCTCGACCGATGCCAGAAACTTTTTCACTATCAATTCCTTAAAGGATTCCCAAGAACACCCATCCTTAAGATTTTCCTTTTCTCTCAGCCACCAAATCTTTGCAAGTCCCTTATGTTGGTACGGAGATGGTATTACGTTTTGTATTCTTAACTATTAAGGTGTATTTTTTAGTTTTTATTGCACTTATCTTATCTTATTATCTTATTTTTTATCTTTCTTATGTAAATATTATTGCCACTAACATTTTCTTGTCTTTTTTTAGGTTTCCAGAATTTTGGCCAAAAATGACCTGACACTCCCCCCTTTCACACCCTCCCTGGGCATGCCACAAGGCATTTCACCCGATCCCGAGGAAGCTTGCTGATAGAGAAAAAATAACAGGAAAAATGGTTGTCACGCCCCCTGACACGCCCTCCCCGGGTGTGTCCCGGGGCGTGACACGGGGCATGTCGCCCTCTGCCCAATGCCTGCCGCCGCATTAAATGTTATTTCGCCTAAGCACGACAATAGTTATGCCCCCATACACGGTCATGACTCAGGGCGTGACCCTCCTTTTCTGGTGACAGATGGATTTCTGACCAGCGATCGACACTTGACGCGCCTGATACACCCCTTACACGGGCGTGACCTAGGGTGTGTCCATCATCATATAGGAGTAATCATCATTCTTGCCAGAATTCAGAGCCCGAGGTAACCTCCATGCATATCACTCCCCTGACACACCCTCCCTAGGGCGTGACCAACCCGTGGGAAAATCTATAAATTCAGATGTTCCCCTGCATTTCAGAAGAAGTTTGGGCTGAGAGGGGGAGGTGCTGCCTCTTTATTTCTTGTCTTTTTTAGTGTTATTCCCTCTCTCTTTCTCATTTTGTATTTTTTCCTTAACCCTAGCTTAGTGCTGGCTTTGTTTTAGCTTTTTGTGTAGTTTTGCATTTGCTCTAGTTGTTAATGGTAGGGCTAGTATAGAATTTTAATTTCCTTGTAATAGTAATTTTCATTTCAAGTGTAGCTCTCCTTCATTATCAATATAAAGTGCTCTTTTTTATATTTGTGTTCTTAATGCTTTACTACTCATCCCTCTCCCTCCTCTATGCTATGATTAACTAATCCTCCTTGAACTCGATCTTTATGATCTGAGGTCCGAGTGATTAAGTTATGATGCTTTAATTCTACCTTTTCTTTTTAGGGTTTTAGACCTTGGATTACTCTTGATTAACCCTTGCTTGGAGATATATTATCGATATATATTTTCCATCCTAGCTTTCATTCTTGGCTAGCCGAGAGGCCGATAGTTTGAATCGAGCACTCAAGAGTAAAGAGAGTTATACACAACCCTCGAGAGAGGAAGACGTCCAAATCTCCTGGATTGGAGTAAAATCCAATAGTGGGGTTCACCGCGTAAAGCGAGCTTTAGGCCTCCGATTTAGATGAGAGTCGGTCGAACCTTCCTAAACTCAGTTGGGCACGACTTCGAGAGAAGCATGTTCAAGCTTTAGGTACCACCATGGTCAAGGACTTTTACAATATTAAGTTTTGGTTTTTATCGCATTTCCTAGTTAAATCTTGCCGAGGTGATTCTTAATCGAGTACTCTTCCATTTCATAGTTTCAACCCTTCATTGTAATCGCTTATAATAGCTCTTTATTTAAAAGTAGTTTTCGTTTTAGTGTAATATTTCCTTTAGTGCATTTAGATTTCATTTAGACCCTAAATTAATCATTCGATAAGGTAAAGTCTTCGTGTGAGTAGGTTTACTCAACAACTCCCGGATTTCAATACGACACTTGTGTTCCCCTAGCTACAATTCGATAGGTATACTTTCCTAGATTTATTGCTAGTTTGGTTGCCTTTATTTTCTTCGAAGCTTAGCGACCACCAAGTTTTTAGCGCCGTTGCCGGGGAGCAACTTTTGTTGATAATCTGAAAACATAAACCTATTACTTTTATCATTTCTCTTTCTCATCCTCTTTCTTAAAAAATTAAAATCCAAAAAATTTATTTATCGCTCTTAATTGAAACCCACTCCACAATTTTTCTACGCCACCTAATTATCTCGAAAAGGGAAAAGGGCTTTATGTGCCACTTTCTTGTCTAATACCTTACGAACCCTTCATTGGGTAGCCCTTGGGAAGTTCGGGAGTTAAAACATAAAAAAATCTATTTTAAAAAAAAATTATTAGTTCTCTTTTTTCTAGTTTATTTATTTCTCTTTCTTCATCTTCTCTTTTTTTAGTTCATGCCCCGCGGGAATCCGTCGGCTATATTGGACTTAGACCATGAAATTGAGCGTACTCTTTGGATAAGATCGCGATTTCAAGGCCCTACTCTCCAAATACTGGTTGAGGATTCTGAGTCATTTTCTACATTAAGAATGGAAGAACCCCACGTGGAGGAAGCCGTGCAAAGGACTATTTCCTATTGTGCACGACCGAATCTCGATGGTACAGAATCAAGCAATGTTTGACCTATGATAGCTAATAATAATTTTGAACTTAAGTCTAGCATAATTCAAATGGTGCAGCAGTATGTGCAATATGACGGACTTTAAGATGAAGATCCTAATGCACATATAGCTAGCTTTCTTGAGATTTGTGACACCTTTAAAATAAATGGTTTTACGAATGATGCGATTAGGCTAAGACTCTTTCCTTTTTATCTTTGAACTAAGGCTAAGCAGTGGCTGAACACTCTACCTAAAAATAGCATCACAATTTGTAATGAATTAACTGAAAATTTTTTTGCAAAGTATTTTCCGCCAGCTAAAACTGCAAAACATAGGAACGATATTTCTTCTTTTGGACAAATAGATTCTGAAAACTTATATGAAACCTGGGAAAGATTCAAAGAACTTTTAAAATGATACCCACATCATGTGCTGCCTGTATGGTTATAAGTGAAGACATTTTATAATGGGCTAAATCAAAACACAATGCAAATGATATACGCAGCTTTTGGTGGTACTTTAAACCACAAAACCCCGAAAGCAGCTCTTGAGCTTTTCGTGGACATGGACATGAACACATACTAGTGGAATGTGCCTAGGTCCCGCCCGAACAAACCTGCAGGTATCTTTGAAGTGGACAACATCTCCAAGCTAGCTCTACATGTAGAAATATTAATCAAAAAAATTTATGGAGATGACTGCTGCCTCCGCCCCTCAGGTATGGGAATCTGCAACTCCTGCTCCAGAACAATTAGATTATTTTAATAATAATAAGCCTATAAATGCTTTTCATAATTTTTCTACTGCGAATTTTCCTGGGCCGGGTTTTAATTTTCAAAATAATTATAATCCTGCTTTAAGAAATCACGCGAATTTTTCATGGAGTAATCCCTCGAATGCAATGCGCCAGCCACCACATAAAGTTTTTTCTGCACCACCACCACCTCTTCAAAACTATCCAAAACCTCCAATCTTGGAGGAGTTACATTCTAAATGTATAACCACAAATGATGCTACTATAAGAACCTTAACCGGAAGTGTTAAAAGTCTTGAAAATCAAGTTGGACTACTCGCAAAAAATATTTCTGAGCGACCGTCGGGTCTCTTCCGTCCAATACCGATCCCAACCCGAGAGATCAAGAGAAAGATATAACTCTTCGGAGTGGGAAGCAAGTTTTCGGTAAGGTTAGCGAAGAGCCTGAGGCAAGCTCTGCCCCTGTTTTAAAAAAACAAAGCTTCGTTCCTGTTTTAAAAATTCCACCCTCTGCCTAAGAAGAAGAAGTTATCACTCCACTATCTACTTTAGAAAAAGATCTCGCTCCACCACCCATTTTTAAAAATAATCCAACTCCGCCATACCCTACCAAACTTAACAAACAACGTCAAGATGATCAATACTCTCATTTCTTTGAAATGTTTAAGCAAATCCACATAAATCTGCCTTTCCACGAAGAATTTTCTTAGATGCCGAAGTACGCTAAGTATCTTAAGGACCTCTTGACTAATAAGAACAAGTTAGAGAACTTATCACACATCATGCTAAATGCTAAGTGCTCTGCTGTTTTGACAAACGGATTACCAAAGAAGATCAGTGATCCGGATAGTTTTTCTTATTCCGTGTTTCTTTGGTGATCTTTTTGTCAAGCACGCATTAGCCGACTTAGGTGCGAGTTTAAACCTGATGCCCCTCTCATTATTTAAGAAGTTAGGAATTGGTAGCCTTAAACCCACACACATGAGTATCCAGCTCGCTGATAGATCTGTTAAATACCCATTAGGAATAATGGTGGATGTCTTAGTAAAAGTCGCCAAATTCATCTTTCTGGTGGATTTTGTAATTTTAGACATCGAAGAAGACGTCTAGATTCCCCTGATCCTTTGGCAACACTTCCTTTCCACCTCCCTATCCATCATTGACATAAGCAACGCTAAGCTCTTCCTTCGAGTAGGCGACGACGAAGTCACTTTCTCTATCACCCCTTCGATGAAAAATACCTTAGCAAATGACGACTCCAGTTTTTTCGTAGATGCCTTAAGTGATGAATCCTCCTATTGCCTCTCTAAATTTGAAAAAAAAAATTCTTATTTTTGTTCCTCCTCTACTCTTCCAACTGAATCGCTGCAAGAAAGTGAAGAATCCTCCTATCGCCTTTCTGAATTTGACAAAGAATTTTCTGATTTTTGTTCCTCCTCAACTCTTCAAACTGAATTGTTGCAAGAAGCCGCCATGGCCACAAGAACCACCCCTTTTAACTTTCCATCTCAAAAAGTCTACGAAGACATGGTATTTGAAAAATAAAGAATTTCTAAAACCTCTTATTAAGAACCCCCTACCCTAGAACTTAAAGAACTTCCTGAATATGTCAAGTATGCCTTCTTAGAAAAAAATTCCAAACTGCTAGTAATAGTTTCGGACAACCTCACAAATGCGCAAATTGATAAACTTCTTTTAGTTTTACGTAAACATCGCCGAGCTATTGCTTGGCAGATTTCCGATATCAAGGGAATTAGCCCACCTTCTACACTCATATAATTTTAATGGAAGATAATTCGCGTAAATCCACGCAACCTCAGCAGCATATAAACCCGAACATGAAAGAAGTCGTAAAGGGCGAGGTTATGAAATTGTTAGAAGCAGGAATTATCTACCCAATATCTGAGAGTAATCGAGTTAGCCCTATTTAGGTAGTGTCGAAGAAGGGTGGATAACTGTATTTATAAATGAAAATAATGACTTAATCCTGACATGGATGGTGACAGGGTGGCAAATGTGTATTGATTATCGAATGTTAAATGACGCCACTCGCAATGATCACTTTCCCTTTCCATTCATCAATCAAATTTTAGAACGATTATCCGCCCATATCTTTTATTTTTTTTCTCGATGGTTCTCGGGGTATTTTCAAATCCCCATTTCTCTCGAGGACAAGGAGAAAACTACATTTACTTTTCCCTTCAGCACCTTCGCCTACCGAAGAATGTTGTTTGGATTGTGCAATGTACCAGCTATATTCCAGCGATGTATGCTCGCTATCTTTGACAATTACGTAGAAAGCATTATGGAGGTTTTCATGGATGATTTCTCGGTGTTTGGTGATGCATTTGATAGTTGTTTAAAAAGCCTTGAAAAGTCTTAGAAAGATGCGAAGAAACTAACCTTCCCATAAATTGGGAAAAATACCATTTTATGGTGAGGGAAGGGTTAGTTTTGGGTCATAAAATTTATTAGAGAGGTATTGAAGTAGACGTAGCAAAGATAGAAGTTATCGAGAAGCTGCCGCCACCTACGAACGTGAAAGCTATAAGAAGTTTCCCTAGGGCACGCTGGCTTTTACCATCGTTTCATAAAGAACTTCTCCAAGATCTCCAAACCTCTTACTTCACTCTTTGAAAAAGATGCCCCATTTATTTTTGATGACTCTTGTCTATCTCCATTAGAATCGATAAAAGATAAATTAATTAACTCACCCATTATGATAGCTCTCGTGTGGGACCTTCCATTTGAGATAATGTGCGAAAAGAGTAGTTTTGTGGTGGCAGCCATATTAGGTCAACGCAAATCTAAAAACTTCCACCCAATCTATTATGCAAGTAAAATGCTCGCATCTGCACAAGAGAATTACACCATAACCGAGAAGGAGTTCCTAGCTATAGTATTCGCTTTTTATAAATTCCGCCTTATATTACACTTTAAAAAATTATCGTTTTTACGGACCACTCGACCCTCAAATATCTTCTTGCTAAGACTGATTCCAAGACGCGCTGTATTCGCTGGGTCTTACTCCTCCAGGAGTTTGACTTAGAAATCCGTGAGAAGCGAGGAGCCGAGAATTTGGCCGCCATCATCTCTCACGACTAGATAATCCTAATATTGAAAATTTAGAAGAAAAATCTTTTAATGATTATTTTCCTGATGAGAAGCTGCTTTCAATTAGCACTTCTCATTCTCCTTAGTTTGCACACATTAAAACCTATTTAGTGGCTCGGGTGCTCCCAAAAGAGTTCTCCACTCAACAAAAGAAGAAATTCTTTTCTGAGTTGAAGAACTATTTTTGGGAGGACCCACGGCTTTTCAAAGTCTGTGCAGACCAAGTGATAAGGAGATATGTTTCTTATGAAGAAGGAGTAGGTATTTTAAAACACATACATGATGGTTCGACTGGTGGGCACTATCAAGCTTCTCACATCACTCATAAGGTGCTATGCGCGGGTTTTTACTGGCCCAGCTTGTTTAAAGACGCGCAAACCTTTGTGAGTAGGTGTAATATTTGCCAACAGTCGGGTAACATTTCCAATAAGAATGAAATGCCGAAAAATTATTTCCTTGAGTGCGAAATTTTTGACCTATGAGGAATTGATTTTGTTTGCCCCCTTCCTTCTAGCTTCGGAAGTAAGTATATTTTAGTTACTGTTTATTATGTTTCACGATGGGGCGAAGCCCAAGCTCTTCCTATGAACGACTCCCGAGTTATAGTAACGTTTTTTTAAAAAAAAAAATTCTTACTTTAGTACGCCACGCGCCATCGTTAGCGATACGGGTTCCCATTTCTGTAACGTATAGTTTTCATAAATCCTTATTTAATACGGCGTTACACATACGATTTCAACTGCCTACCACCACCAAGCTAAAAGACAAGTCGAAGTAGTTAATAGAGAAATAAAAAGAATTTAAGAAAAGACTGTTTCAACTTTAAGGAAAGACTAGTCAACAAAATTAGACGATGATCTATGGGCCTACCGAACAGCATACAAAACCGCCATATAATTTACGCCGTATCGGTTGGTTTATGGAAAATCGTGTCATTTACCCGTACAACTCAAACACTGCTCTTTTTGGGCCTTAAGTTTTTAAATTTTGATCCCCACTCTATCGACGTCCTTAGAAAATTTCAACTCAACGAACTCAAAGTGTGGCGCTCTTGCGCGTACGAAAACGACAAATTTTATTAAGAACTGACGAAGCGTTTACACGATAAACACATATGGCATCCGAAAACCTTTAAGCCGGGCGACTAAGTTCTTTTATACAACTCTCATTTACGTTTATTTCTTGGCAATTTAAAGTCGCGATGGTCTGGGCAGTTTTCTATTTTAGTTGTTTTTACTTATGTTGTTGTTTTGGTTTCACACCTTGATAAAGGTAATTTCAAAGTGAATGGTCAGCGTTTTAAACTATATTTCTGTGGTGATGTCAGTCCAAACTGTGTTAACTCTATCCTCCATGATTTGACTTTTGAATAGTTTAAAACTTTGTTTTATTATTATAAGAACTATGAATAATATTTTTGGGATAATATTTTGGACAATATTTTTTTGATGCGTCGAGCTCAAATGACTCTTTAAACAAAGGGCGCCCTTGGGAGGCAACTCCAGTTTTCTTTTTCTATTTTTTCCCCAGATGGCTCTAACAAGATGAAGCTTCTGCATTCGCTAGATCCAATATTGCTGAATCCATCGCGAAGTCCAAAGAAGACATTTCATGAAGATCTAAAGAGCTAGCATGGGGAGCGACATCACTCAGCTTTCGCAGTAAATAAATCCGGGGAAGTACCTGGTTTTCAATTACGTAATTTCATTTTTCTCTCCTCCTCTCAATCCCCTTCTTTTGTCATTGAGGACAATGTCCGTTTTAAGCTTGGGGGAGGACTTCCTCCTTCTTTTTGCAATGTGTGAATATTTTGTTTTTTGTGATTATTTTTTAAAATATCAAAAAAATGAATATCTTAAAATCCAAAAAATAGAAAATATTTAAAAATTAAAAAATATATATATGCTTTTTTTTCATTACTTTAATAGTTTAGACATTTTGGTATTTCAATAGTACCCCTTGTTTTTGTTTTGTTTTTATCAAAATCTCATATAAACAACTTAATTAATTATAATATTTCTAATCGCCCTTTTTAATTATGTTTCCCAAGTAAAATGTTTGCCATTCTGTGTTTCTAATTCACAGTAGCACGTTAATATGAGATGTTTTTCTAAAACTCGCATTTCCATTATGTTTTCGTTCTTTATTTTATTTACTTTCTTAAAAATTCATCATCCACTGTTTTCCTTTTTGTTTTTGGATAATTTTTGTACGGTCAACTTTTGAATAGTGTAGTAGATGTGAACGATCCAAGTCACCTATTATTTCTATTTTCAAGATAATTTCATCAATCTTCTTTTATTATCTAGGACTTGCTTTTTGAAAATTTTCAATTTAAAAGCATGAAAATGATTTAGGCAATTTTTGTTTTCGTTTGAGCTTTCCTGCTAACATAAGAACTTTCACCACTAGTTAGCCGCTTTTGAGCCTTTTTCCAATTTCATTTGATAGCTCCTCTTTTCATATCATTTTCACCAAAGCAAAAATTTCCAACCTATCCACTCACTCTATCCTTTTAAGTTTCTTATATGAATTTTCATGATTATGATAGGTTATTTTGTCATATTTTTGGAAAAAGTTTCTGAAAAAAAGTATGCTAAATAGAAATGTTTACTATTGTTTGGCCATTTAAAAATGAAAATTAAAATATTTATGGCCTTGGTTTTGAAAAAGAAAAAAAATGGAAAAGAAAAAAAGAAAGAAAAATATCTACTTTATATTTTTTTTGAAACTCTTTGTTTTGGTTTAGTGTGATTTTAATCCTCCCTATTTATCTTGGAATTCCACTCCAAATCATAATCCTAAACCAAACGTTTTGGTCCTATTAAGTCCTTTTGATTCATGCTTTTGAATTTTATTTAATAACTAAGAAATAAAGAAAAGTAAATCAGTATTAGTTTTGGATTTAAACTTAGATTTTTGTTATTTAATTGATATAATTATAATGCGTTTCCTGGATCTAGTAACAACTCAATGCATTTTTTCATTTTCGTTTCTTTGCTTAAATTTATTTAATGAAATTTGTCAAAATTTTGGAAGATTTATTTTTGTAAAGTAAAGTTAAATGTTAAACTATACCTAAATAATTGTTTTTGATCTACGTTTCACCTTCTCCCTACTTAGAATTTCACATATAACCCGTGTAGGCATAATTAGAAATTTTTGATTAGTCCTATTTTATGGTTATCTAGTTTTTATATTTTTGCTTGGGGACAAGCAAAGCTTAAGCTTGGGGGAATTTGATATATGTTTTGTAGTCTTAACTATTAAGGTGTATTTTCTAATTTTTATTGCGCTTATCTTACCTTAATAGCTTTTTTTTAATCTTTTTTTTGCAAATATTATTTCCACTAATATTTTCTTGTCTTTTTGCAAGTTTCCAGAATTTTGGCCAAACATTACCTGACACGCCCCCTTGTCACGCCCTCCGTTGGCATGTCACAGGGTGTGTCACCCGATCCCGAGGACGCTTGTTGATAGAGAAAAAATAACAGAAAAAACGGCTGTCACACCCCCTGACATGCCCTCCGCAGGCGTGTCCCAGGGCGTGATACGGGGCGTGTCGTCCTCTGCCCAAAGCCTGTCGGCGCATTAAATGTTGTTTCGCCTCAGCACACCAACAGTACTGTCACGCCCCCTTACATGGGCATGAATCAGGGCGTGACCCTACTTTTCCAGTGATAGAAGGATTTCCGACCAGCGATCGACACATGACGCGCCTTACACGACCCCCTATACGGCCGTGACCAAGGGCGTGTCCACCATCGTACAGGAGCAATGATAATTCCCACAATAATCTAGAGCCCGAGGTCAACTCCATGTATTTCACAGCCCCTAACACACCATCCCTAGGGCGTGACCAACCCGTGGAAAAATTTATAAATTCAAATGTCCCCCCTGCATTTCAGAAGAAGTTTGGGCTGAGAGGGGGAGGTGCTACCTCTTTGTTTCTTGTCTTTTTTAGTGTTATTCCCTCTCTCTTTCTCATTTTGTATTTTTTCCTTAACCCTAGCTTAGTGCTTGCTTTGTTTTAGCTTTTTGTGTAGTTTTTGCACTTGTTCTAGTTTTTAATGGTAGGGCTAGTATAAGATTTTAATTTCCTTGCAATAGTAATTTTCATTTCAAGTGTAGCTCTCCTTCATTATCAATATAAAGTGCTCTTTTTTATATTTGTGTTCTTAATGCTTTACTACTCATCCCTCCCCCTCCACTATGCTATGATTAACTAATCCTCCTTGAACTCGATCTTTATGATCTGAGGTCCGAGTGATTAAGTTATGATGCTTTAATTCTACCTTTTCTTTTTAGGGTTTTAGACCTTGGATTACTCTTGATTAACCCTTGCTTGGAGATATATTATCGATATATATTTTCCATCCTAGCTTTCATTCTTGGCTAGCCGAGAGGCCGATAGTTTGAATCGAGCACTCAAGAGTAAAGAGAGTTATACACAACCCTCGAGAGAGGAAGACGTCCAAATCTCCTGGATTGGAGTAAAATCCAAAAGTGGGGTTCACCGCGTAAAGCGAGCTTTAGGCCTCCGATTTAGATGAGAGTCGGTCGAACCTTCCTATACTCAGTTGGGCACGACTTTGAGAGAAGCATGTTCAAGCTTTAGGCACCACCATGGTCAAGGACGTTTACAATATTATGTTTTGGTTTTTATCACATTTCCCAGTTAAATCTTGCCGAGGTGATTCTTAATCGAGTACTCTTCCATTTCATAGTTTCAACCCTTCATTGTAATCGCTTATAATAGCTCTTTATTTAAAAGTAGTTCTTATTTTAGTGTAATATTTCCTTTAGTGCATTTAGATTTCATTTAGACCCTAAATTAATCATTCGATAAGGTAATAGTCTTCGTGTGAGTAGGTTTACTCAACAGCTCCCGGATTTCAATACGATACTTGTGTTCCCCTAGCTACAATTCGATAGGTATACTTTCCTAGATTTATTGCTAGTTTGGTTGCCTTTATTTTCTTCGAAGCTTAGCGACCACCAAGTTTTTGGCGCCGTTGCCGGGGAGCAACTTTTGTTGATAATCTGAAAACATGAACCTATTACTTTTATCATTTCTCTTTCTCATCCTATTTCTTAAAAAATTAAAATCCAAAAAATTTAATTATCGCTCTTAATTGAAACCCACTCCACAATTTTTCTACGCCACCTAATTCTCTCAAAAAGGGAAAAGGGCTTTATGTGCCACTATCTTGTCTAATACCTTGCGAACCCTTCATTGGGTAGCCCTTGGGAAGTTCAGGAGTTAAAACATAAAAAAATCTATTTAAAAAAAAATTTATTAGTTCTCTTTTTTCTAGTTTATTTATTTCTCTTTCTTCATCTTCTCTTTTTTTAGTTCATGCCCCGCGGGAATCCGTCGGCTATATTGGACTTAGACCATAAAATTGAGCGTACTCTTTGGATAAGATCGCGATTTCAAGGCCCTACTCTCCAAATACTGGTTGAGGATTCTGAGTCATTTTCTACATTAAGAATTGAAGAACCCCACGTGGAGGAAGCCGTGCAAAGGACTATTTCCTATTGTGCACGACCGAATCTCGATGGTACAGAATCAAGCATTGTTTGACCTATGATAGCTAATAATAATTTTGAACTTAAGTATAGCATAATTCAAATGGTGCAACAGTATGTGCAATATGACGGACTTTAAGATGAAGATCCTAATGCACATATAGCTAGCTTTCTTGAGATTTGTGACGCCTTTAAAATAAATGGTTTTACGAATGATGCGATTAGGCTAAGACTCTTTACTTTTTATCTTTGAACTAAGGCTAAGCAGTGGCTGAACACTCTACCTAAAAATAGCATCACAATTTGTAATGAATTAACTGAATTTTTTTTTGCAAAGTATTTTCCGCCAGCTAAAACTGCAAAACATAGGAATGATATTTCTTCTTTTGGACAAATAGATTCTGAAAACTTATATGAAACCTGGGAAAGATTCAAAGAACTTTTAAAATGATGACCACATCATGTGCTGCCTGTAAGGTTACAAGTGAAGACATTTTATAACGGGCTAAATCAAAACACAATGCAAATGATATACGCAGCTTCTGCTGGTACTTTAAACCACAAAACCTCGAAAGCAGCTCTTGAGCATTTCGAGGACATGGACATGAACACATACTAGTGGAATGTGCCTAGGTCCCGCCCGAACAAACCTGCAGGTATCTTTGAAGTGGACAACATCTCCAAGCTAGCTATACATGTAGAAATATTAATCCAAAAAATTTACGGAGATGACTGCTGCCTCCGCCCCTCAGGTATGGGAATCTGCAACTCCTGCTCCAGAACAATTAGATTATTTTAATAATAATAAGCCTATAAATGCTTTTCATAATTTTTCTACTGCGGATTTTCCTGGGCCAGGTTTTAATTTTCAAAATAGTTATAATCCTGCTTTAAGAAATCACCCGAATTTTTCATGGAGTAATCCCTCGAATGCAATGCGCCAGCCACCACAAAAAGATTTTTTTGCACCACCACCACCTCTTCAAAACTATCCAAAACCTCCAATCTTGGAGGAGTTACATTCTAAATGTATAACCACAAATGACGCTACTATAAGAACCTTAACCGGAAGCGTTAAAAGTCCTGAAAATCAAGTTGGACTACTCGCAAAAAATATTTCTGAGCGACCGTCGGGTCTCTTTTGTCCAATACCGATCCCAACCCGAGAGATCAAGAGAAAGCTATAACTCTTCGGAGTGGGAAGCAAGTTTCCGGTAAGGTTAGCGAAGAGCCTGAGGCAAGCTCTGCCCCTGTTTTACAAAAAAAAAAGCTTCGTTCCTGTTTTAAAAATTCCACCCTCTGCCTAAGAAGAAGAAGTTATCACTCCACTCTCTACTTTAGAAAAAGATCTCGCTCCACCACCCATTTTTAAAAATAATCCAACTCCGCCATACCCTACCAAACTTAACAAACAAGGTCAGGATGATCAATACTCTCATTTCTTTGAAATGTTTAAGCAAATCCACATAAATCTGCTTTTCCACGAAGAATTTTCTTAGATGCCGAAGTACGCTAAGTATCTTAAGGACCTCTTGACTAATAAGAACAAGTTAGAGAACTTATCACACATCACGCTAAATGCTCAGTGCTCTGCTGTTTTGACAAACGGCTTACTAAAGAAGATCAGTGATCCGGAAAGTTTTTCTTATTCCGTGTTTCTTTGGTGATCTTTTTGTCAAGCACGCATTAGCCGACTTAGGTGCGAGTTTAAACCTGATGCCGCTCTCATTATTTAAGAAGTTAGGAATTGGTAGCCTTAAACCCACACACATGAGTATCCAGCTCGCTGATAGATCTATTAAATACCCATTAGGAATAATGGAGGATGTCTTAGTAAAATTCGCCAAATTCATCTTTCCGGTGGATTTTGTAATTTTAGACATCGAAGAAGACATCTAGGTTCCCCTGATCCTTTAGCAACCCTTCCTTTCCACCTCCCTATCCATCATTGATATAAGCAACGCTAAGCTCTTCCTTCGAGTAGGCGACAACGAAGTCACTTTCTCTATCACCCCTTCGATGAAAAATACCTTAGCAAATGACGACTCCAGTTTTTTGGTAGATGCCTTAAGTGATGAATCCTCCCATTGCCTCTATAAATTTGAAAAAAAATTCTTATTTTTGTTCCTCCTATACTCTTCCAACTGAATCGCTGCAAGAAAGTGAAGAATCCTCCTATCGCCTTTCTGAATTTGACAAAGAATTTTCTGATTTTTGTTCCTCCTCAACTCTTCAAACTGAATTGTTGCAAGAAGCCGCCATGGCCACAAGCACCACCCCTTTTAACTTTCCATCTCAAAAAGTCTATGAAGACATGGTATTTGAAAAATAAAGAATTTCTAAAACCTCTTATTAAGAACCCCCTACCCTAGAACTTAAAGAACTTCCTGAACATGTCAAGTATGCCTTCTTAGAAAAAAATTCCAAACTGCTAGTAATAGTTTCGGACAACCTCACAAATGCGCAAATTGATAAACTTCTTTTGGTTTTACGTAAACATCGTCGAGCTATTGCTTGGCAGATTTCCGATATCAAGGGAATTAGCCCATCCTTCTGCACTCATATAATTTTAATGGAAGATAATTCGCGTAAATCCACATAACCTCAGCAGCATATAAACCCGAACATGAAAGAAGTCGTAAAGGGCGAGGTTATGAAATTGTTAGAAGCAGGAATTATCTACCCAATATCTGAGAGTAATCGAGTTAGCCCTATTCAGGTAGTGTCGAAGAAGGGAGGGATAACTGTATTTATAAATGAAAATAATGACTTAATCCCGACACGGATGGTGACAGGGTGGCAAATGTGTATTGATTATTGAAAGTTAAATGACGCCACTCGCAATGATCACTTTCCCTTTCCATTCATCAATCAAATTTTAGAACGATTATCCGCCCATATCTTTTATTTTTTTCTCGATGGTTCTCGGGGTATTTTCAAATCCCCATTTCTCTCGAGGACAAGGAGAAAACTACATTTACTTTTCCCTTCAGCACCTTCGCCTACCGAAGAATGTTGTTTGGATCGTGCAATGTACCAGCTATATTCCAGCGATGTATGCTCGCTATCTTTGACAATTACGTAGAAAGCATTATGGAGGTTTTCATGGATGATTTCTCGGTGTTTGGTGATGCATTTGATAGTTGTTTAAAAAGCCTCGAAAAGTCTTAGAAAGATGCGAAGAAACTAACCTTCCCATAAATTGGGAAAAATACCATTTTATGGTGAGGGAAGGGTTAGTTTTGGGTCATAAAATTTCTTAGAGAGGTATTGAAGTAGACGTAGCAAAGATAGAAGTTATCGAGAAGCTGCCGCCACCTACAAACGTGAAAGCTCTAAGAAATTTCCCTAGGGCACGCTGACTTTTACCATCATTTCATAAAGAACTTCTCCAAGATCTCCAAACCTCTTACTTCACTCTTTGAAAAAGATGCCCCATTTATTTTTGATGACTCTTCTCTATCTCCATTAGAATCGATAAAAGATAAATTAATTAACTCACCCATTATGATAGCTCTTGTGTGGGACCTTCCATTTGAGATAATGTGCGAAGAGAGTAGTTTTGCGGTGGCAGCCATATTAGGTCAACGCAAATTTAAAAACTTCCACCCAATCTATTATGCAAGTAAAATGCTCGCCTCTGCACAAGAGAATTACACCATAACCGAGAAGGAGTTCCTAGCTATAGTATTCGCTTTTTATAAATTCCGCCTTATATTACACTTTAAAAAATTATCGTTTTTACGGACCACTCGACCCTCAAATATCTTCTTGCTAAGACTGAATCCAAGACGCGCTGTATTCGCTGGGTCTTACTCCTCCAGGAGTTTGACTTAGAAATCCGTGAGAAGCGAGGAGCCGAGAATTTGGCCGCCGATCATCTCTCACAACTAGATAATCCTAATATTGAAAATTTAGAAGAAAAATCTTTTAATGATTATTTTCCTGATGAGAAGCTGCATTCAATTAGCACTTCTCCTTCTCCTTAGTTTGCACACATTAAAACCTATTTAGTGGCTCGGGTGCTCCCAAAAGAGTTCTCCACTCAACAAAAGAAGAAATTCTTTTCTGAGTTGAAGAACTATTTTTGGGAGGACCCACAACTTTTCAAAGTCTGTGCGGACCAAGTGATAAGGAGATGTGTTTCTTATGAAGAAGGAGTAGGTATTTTAAAGCACTTACATTATGGTTCGACTGGTGGGCACTATCAAGCTTCTCACATCACTCACAAGGTGCTTTGCGCGGGTTTTTACTGGCCCAGCTTGTTTAAAGACGCGCAAACCTTTGTGAGTAGGTGTGATATTTGCCAACAGTCGGGCAACATTTCCAATAAGAATGAAATGCCAAAAAATTATTTCCTTGAGTGCGAAATTTTTGACCTATGAGGAATTGATTTTGTTTGCCCCCTTCCTTCTAGCTTCGGAAATAAGTATATTTTAGTTACTGTTTATTATGTTTCACGATGGGCCGAAGCCCAAGCTCTTCCTATGAACGACTCCCGAGTTATAGTAACCTTTTTTTAAAAAAAATATTCTTACTTTAGTACGCCACGCGCCATCGTTAGCGATACGGGTTCCCATTTCTATAACGTATAGTTTTCATAAATCCTTATTTAATACGACGTTACACATACGATTTCAACTGCCTACCACCCCTAAGCTAAAAGACAAGTCGAACTAGTGAATAGAGAAATAAAAAGAATTTAAGAAAAGACTGTTTCAACTTTAAGGAAAGACTAGTCAACCAAATTAGACGATGATCTATGGGCCTACCGAACAGCATACAAAACCGCCATATAATGTACGTCGTATCAGTTGGTTTATGGAAAATCGTGTCATTTACCCGTACAACTCAAACACTACTCTTTTTGGGCCTTAAGTTTTTAAATTTTGATCCCCACTCTATCGACGTCCTTAGAAAATTTCAACTCAACGAACTCGAAGAGTGGCGCTCTTGCGCGTACGAAAACGACAAATTTTATTAAGAACAGACGAAGCGTTTACATGATAAACACATAAGGCATCCGAAAACATTTAAGCCGGGCGACTAAGTTCTTTTATACAACTCTCATTTACGTTTATTTCTGGGCAATTTAAAGTCGCGATGGTCTGGGCAGTTTTCTGTTTTAGAAGTTTATCCTTATATTGTTGTTTTGGTTTCACACCTTGATAAAGGTAATTTCAAAGTGAATGGTCAGCGTCTTAAACTATATTTCTGTGGTGATGTCAGTTCAAACTGTGTTAACTCAATCCTCCATGATTTGACTTTCGAATAGTTTAAAACTTTGTTTTATTATTATTAGAACTATGAATAATATTTTTGGGATAATATTTTGGACAATATTTTTTTGATGCGTCGAGCTCAAATGACTCTTTAAACAAAGGGTGCCCTTGGGAGGCAACTCCAGTTTTCTTTTTCTATTTTTTTATTTTGCAATTTTTTCCCCAGATGGCTCTAACAAGATGAAGCTTCTGCGATCGCTACCTCCAATGTTGCTAAATCCATCGCGAAGTCCAAAGAAGACATTTCATGAAGATCTAAAGAGCTAGCATGGGGAGCGACATCACTCAGCTTTCGCAGTAAATAAATCCAGGGAAGTACCTGGTTTTCAATTATGTAATTTCATTTTTCTCTCCTCCTCTCAATCCCCTTCTTTTGTCATTGAGGACAATGTCGGTATTAAGCTTGGGGGAGGACTTCCTCCTTCTTTTTGCAATGTGTGAATATTTTGTTTTTTGTGATGATTTTTTAAAATATAAAAAAAAATGAATATCTTAAAAATCCAAAAAATAGAAAATATTTAAAAATTAAAAAATATATATATGCTTTTTTTCATTACTTTAATAGTTTAGACATTTTGGTATTTCAATAGTACCCCTTATTTTTGTTTTGTTTTTCTCAAAATCTCATATAAACAACTTAATTAATTATAATATTTCTAATCGCCCTTTTTAATTATGTTTCCCAAGTAAAATGTTTGCCATTCTGTGTTTCTAATTCACAGTAGCACGTTAATGTGAGATGTTTTTCTAAAACTCACATTTCCATTATGGTTTTCGTTCTTTATTTTTTTTACTTTCTTAAAAATTCATCATCCACTGTTTTCCTTTTTGTTTTTAGATAATTTTTGTACGGTCAACTTTTGAATAGTGTAGTAGATGTGAATGATCCAAGTCACCTACTATTTCTATTTTCAAGATAATTTCATCAATCTTCTTTTATTATCTAGGACTTGCTTTTTGGATAATTTTTGTACGGTCAACTTTTGAATAGTGTAGTAGATGTGAATGATCCAAGTCACCTATTATGTAGAAAATGATTTAGGCAATTTTTGTTTTCATTTGAGCTTTCCTGCTAACATAAGAACTTTCACCACTAGTTAGCCGCTTTTGAGCCTTTTTCCAATTTCATTTGATAGCTCCTCTTTTCATATCATTTTCACCAAAGCCAAAATTTCCAACCTATCCACTCACTCTATCCTTTTGAGTTTCTTATAAGAATTTTCATGATTATGATAGGTTATTTTGTCATATTTTTGGAAAAAGTTTCTGAAAAAAAGTATGCTAAATAGAAATGTTTACTATTTTTTGGCCATTTAAAAATGAAAATTAAAATATTTATGGCTTTGGTTTTGAAAAAGAAAAAAAATGGAAAAGAAAAAAAGAAAGAAAAATATCTACTTTATATTTTTTTTGAAACTCTTTGTTTTGGTTTAGTGTGATTTTAATCCTCCCTGTTTATCTTGGAATTCCACTCCTAATCATAATCCTAAACTAAACGTTTCGGTCCTATTAAGTCCTTTTGATTCATGCTTTTGAATTTTATTTAATAACTAAGAAATGAAGAAAAGTAAATCAGTATTAGTTTTGGATTTAAACTTAGATTTTTGTTATTTAATTGATATAATTATAATGCGTTTCCTGGATCTAGTAACAACTCAATGCGTTATTTCATTTTCGTTTCTTTGCTTAAATTTATTTAATGAAATTTGTCAAAATTTTGGAAGATTTATTTTTGTAAAGTAAAGTTAAATGTTAAACCATACCTAAATAATTGTTTTAGATCTACGTTTCACCTTCTCCCTACTTAGAATTTCACATATAACCCGTGTAGGCATAATTAGAAATTTTTGATTAGTCCTATTTTATGGTTATCTAGTTTTTATATTTTTGCTTGGGGACAAGCAAAGCTTATGCTTGGGGGAATTTGATATATGTTTTGATGTAGGCCCGCTCTTTCGAGCGTTTTGGTGGCCGACAAATTAACGCAATGCTCTCTGATAACTCTCACGTCACACTCATGCATTTAACGTAGCAGCGGATCAATTAAAATTATTATTAGATTAACAATTACGTGGGGTTCGCAAAGCCCCTTAAGATAATACCAAGGCGATAGGCCAAGGTCCTCTCAAGCGAAAAGAACCCACACGGTTCGATCGAGCGTGTTGTACCAAACGAGAAACCACCGAAAACAAACGATTCGGGCAAGGATGGTTCTCTCCCAACAAAATACAAACGAGGGCCGCCACGCCTCACGAACTTAAACAAAAATACGGTAAACAAGACAATAACTAAAAAAAATTAAACCACGAAAAATCAAGCATTACACAAGCCACGCAATTTGCCAATGCCACAAGAATTATCAAGGGAAGAGAAACACATAAAGTAGAAATTTTCATTACCCAACCGGATGGGATGAGTCCGGTTTCACTCGACTAGAATCGTTCCTTAACGACACCACCAGAGATACGACGGAGGGAGAGAAATTCGTCGCCTTCTTCGTGTCACGCCAACCAGAAAACTTTTACACAAGATAACTGTGGGAGAATCACTCTCTCCACGGATTCGCCGGCGTCACACCGAGGGGTTTGCAACCTTCTTCCAAGGAGTCGCACCGAAGGAAGCCGCGCCGGAGTCGCACCGAATGGATGGAGGGAGCAAGGGGGGCGGCGGCTTCACACCACAAGCCAAGGGGCGGCGGCAAGGAGGAGTTCTCTTTGGCCGAAATTTCTCTTAGAGAGGAATTAGGTTTTAAATTTTCATTCATTCACTAATTAATCCTTCATAACATGGCTATATATAGCCTACACCACTCAATCTCCCTCCAATCAGCATTCAAAATTCAAAATGCAAAATGAAAATTATGATGGTTATAAGCACCCATCATAATACAAGAAATGAAATAATGAAAACAACCAATGATGGTTATAAGCACCCCATCATTACATGACTTATTTAAATGCAATAAATATAAAAATGCTTGAAATAAAATTGCTTAAAATAATAAATTAAAAAATATATAATTATAATTATTTAATTTATAATTATATATTTCTATAAAATGGCGGCGGACGTCGAGCAAAACATGTGGCGGAGGTGGCGGTGGCGTCGCGGAAGAAAAGCCATCCTCGAGCTTATGGCAACGATCGTCCCAATCCACAAACTCTCTCCGATGGGGATCAATGGCGGTCGCATCAGCAACATCTCCATTCAAATTTACCGGGTCACCATCATCGTCGGAGGGAGGACGCTCCTTGGCCACATGTCGTGGGAAGTCGGCTCCATCAATCCTCCCCCTCTTAAAAATACTCATCATTGATGAGTATGCCTGTTTGTACTCGCCTAGAAGGTCGTCAGCGGGGAAGAAGAACCTGCATGGCAAAAGGTGGTCTTGGAGGGACCTCAAATACGTGTTAGCCAAAGAAGGAAAAAGAATTTCAACAACATCCACCAACGTACCTCCGATGGAGACCGAGAAGGGGAACGATCCTAGAAAACTATCACCACCCAACCCAATAGAAAGCATAGTGGAAAATATATACGGAGAGGTAGACAGTTCTGGTGGCATTAAAACATAAAGCGTAAAGTATATAACGATGAAAATAGGAGCTATGCCCCAATCAGTGGAAAATTTTATCAGGAATATCATGTCACCAAACTTCTGTAAAATTCGTAAAAAATGGATTAGCCTATTCGTTAATATTTCTAAAGTGCCCGGGGGCATCCGTTTAGGGGTGAGACAAATTAAAACCAAACCATTCACATAACGGCGGAAGACTATTCGAAACAACCTCGCAAGTAATTTAAAGGACGCATTTAGAAGGGTCAAGAAATTAAAAATGCGTCTAATTAAATTAAAACCATGAGGGGAGAACCCATGTGCCACATGACTTGAATTAATAGAATAAAATAACGGAATTATGTCCGGTGGCACATGTGCTTTAAATTCAAAAATTAACGTAGTGGGTTCCAACGTTTTCGTTTTAAATTTAAAATTAAATTTTGTTTTAAAAATATCATAATAAATACTCAGCGGAAAACGTTCGTCATCAACTACGTTCGCCCACGTCCTTCTAAGTAAGTTTAACGGGATGGCGGGAATAATAAACTTCTCTAAATATGAAGGGATAGAAATGACTAAATCATCTACTCGAGCTAAGGTAACCGGAGGGAGAGTCGATAGGGTTGACTCCGTAGGGGGAACCAAGTCACACTCAACGTCAAAGCATGGATTAAGCGTCCAAGAGAACGCCTCCGGTTGCAAGCCTTTAAAATCAAAAGTAAACTCGAATAGTGGATTCGTCCTCACTGAAAACTCATCCTCAGTTAACGTTTCTCCACAGAATGAATCCACCAAATCATTAGAAATTTTACTTACGTCAGAAACAGTGATCGTCTCAATTGTAGGCAAATTCGTATCCGATAAAATTTCCAAACTAACTTGGGCCTCAGGCGAAGGGGCTATCATCAAAGAAAAGTCAGTTGGGCCCTCAGTGCTATCGTCATCCAAACATAATTCTTCCCATGAGGTGGGGACATCGTCTAAGTAAGAATAGGGGGATGGGCAAATCGAATCCAGGGGAGTATAATAATTAGCTTGAGTTCTAAACGACGATAATAACGTCAAAGGACTAACTCTCGGATGTATCACACTAAGCTTATCCCAAACTGAACATCCATCCCAAGGTGACTCTACCAATACCGTAGAAACCTCTAATAATCCTGGGTCAACCAATATAACGTCAGATCCTAGCAAGTCATCACCTAAATCAGTGACATGTAAGCTCTCAGCATCGGATGACTCTACCGACTCAACCGGAATGTCTACTAGCTCAGGGTCAACAGAAGATTCCATGACTAAATTATCATCGAAGGGGATTGGAGATGATTCCTCAGGGGAGAAATCCTCTTCCAGGTCACTAGGGTAACCAATCTCCTCAACGTCACTAAAAGCGTCAGTGAAACTTGCCTCGTCCTCAGTGACGGGTGCAGTCCTAATCACATCCTCAGGTTCAACAGGAGAGTCAGGCACTATCATAAGTGAAGGAAGACTCTCAACTAGCTGATTGATTTCATCTTCCAGAGATTCTATATCCACATAAGAATCCTCAGAGGTATCAGTCACTATATCAGAGGGCTTAGATGTCGAGGCTAAGGAAGCAAGCACCGTAATAGTAACCACTTTCGAGTTCAAATTTTTGGGTCGGAATGGCTTATGTTTCCTATAGGTGGGACTAGGCACACTCTGGGTAATACTACATCTCTGGGGATAGGATTTATCCTGAGGCATAGGGTCACTCCTATAAGCCGATACGTGTCTAGTGCTGTAACTATTCTTACTAACAGATCTGGTGCTATTAGTGCGCAGGTAGGCGGGATCAAATTGATCCGAGAGGAGGTTACGCATGTGCGGCCATGCATAACGATAGCTACCAACACGACGCTCTTCGTTTAACCAATATAATCGGGCCCAACTTACTAATCGCTCTCAGGCAAAGCTAACCTTTTCGTAGTCATCCCATAAGTGATAATTAAAATATTGTTCTAATCCCTTAAGCCAGTCTCTAAATTTTTTGGGATACTCTAAACCGTCATAAGTAGGATAAATGTGGTGTGCCCTAGGGGTGTGTTTAGCCATATCCTTAGCATAGGAATAGTCTAACCGAGAAGCATATACGTCATATGCTATTTAGTGAGAACCGGAGGAGAAACTCGATCCGATACTTGTGCACATGCAAAGAAAAGTAAACTGGCCCTAATTAAATCTCAAAGATTTAATTGTTCCCGCTAGTTTAAAAAATAATACATGCATATTTTTTTATTTTTCAAGCAAGAAAATTATAAGGATTATTAATTAAATTTTTTCAGATTTTTTTATTGCAGAAAAAAAATTTTAGCCAGCTATTGGCACACCAAATACTAAATTTTCAAATTAATTAATAAAATTAATTACTGAATAAATTTGTTTTTTAGTTTTCTTACTAATAATTAGATGGAGAAATACCAGAAATTTTAAATTTTAGATTTTGAGAAAAAAAATAACATTTTTAGGCTGCTATTTGCAGACCACAATTATTATTTTTTTTGTAATTTTGAGAAAAATTGAAATTTTGGGATTTGAAATTTGAATTTTGAATTTTGAATTTTGAATTTCGAAATTTGAAATTTGAAATTTGAAATTTTGAATTTTGAATTTTGAATTTTGAAATTTTAATTTTGAATTTTGAATTTCGAATTTTGAAATTTGAAATTTGAAATTTGGAAATTTGAATTTTGAAATTTGAAATTTGAAATTTGAAATTTGAAATTTGAAATTTGAAATTTGAAATTCAATTTCAAATTTGAATTTTTAATTTTGAAATTTTAATTTTTAAAATTTTAAATTTAAAATTCGAAATTTGAATTTTAAATTTTAAAATTTGAAATTTGAAATTTTGAAAATTTTAAATTTGAAATTTTACTTTTCAGATTTGAATTTTTTTTTTTTTGAAATTTCGCTGAAAAATAAAGATTTCAGCCCGCTATTTGCAGAGTAACTGGACAGAATTACGATATTCCAATTTTCAGGCTGACCTAACGAGGACAAATCGAAAAATTTTCTGTTTTAATATTGCTGGAAATAAGTGCAGGAAGCTACAGAATTTTTTTCAGATTTTTTTGACAAGTTTAAAATTCCGAAGGGTTTTACTAAACGCAGACCAATCCGAAAATTTCAGATCCTAGAAAGATGAGATCGACTAATGAAGAACGCAGAGAGGATGTTTGCAACTTGGGAGTTGAAACGACCGCCTCTGATACCAAATTGATGTAGGGCCGCTCTTTCGAGCGTTTTGGTGGCCGACAAATTAACGCAATGCTCTCTGATAACTCTCACGTCACACTCAAGCATTTAACGTAGCAGCGGATCAATTAAAATTATTATTAGATTAACAATTATGTGGGGTTCGCAAAGCCCCTTAAGATAATACCAAGGCGATAGGCCAAGGTCCTCTCAAGCGAAAAGAACCCACACAGTTCGATCGAGCGTGTTGTACCAAAAGAGAAACCACCGAAAACAAACGATTCGGGCAAGGATGGTTCTCTCCCAACAAAATACAAACGAGGGCCGCCACGCCTCACGAACTTAAACAAAAATACGGTAAACAAGACAATAACTAAAATAAATTAAACCACGAAAAATCAAGCGTTACACAAGCCACGCAATTTGCCAATGCCACAAGAATTATCAAGGGAAGAGAAACACATAAAGTAGAAATTTTCGTTACCCAACCGGATGGGATGAGTCCGGTTTCACTCGACTAGAATCGTTCCTTAACGGCACCACTGGAGATACGACGGAGGGAGAGAAATTCGTCGCCTTCTTCGTGTCACGCCAACCAGAAAACGTTTACACAAGATAACTGTGGGAGAATCACTCTCTCCACGGATCCGCCGGCGTCTCACCGAGGGGTTTGCAACCTTCTTCCAAGGAGTCGCACCGAAGGAAGCCGCGCCGGAGTCGCACCGAACGGATGGAGGGAGCAAGGGGGCAGTGGCTTCACACCACAAGCCAAGGGGCGGCGGCAAGGAGGAGTTCTCTTTGGCCGAAATTTCTCTTAGAGAGGAATTAGGTTTTAAATTTTCATTCATTCACTAATTAATCCTTCATAACATGTCTATATATAGCCTACACCACTCAATCTCCCTCCAATCAACATTCAAAATTCAAAATTCAAAATGAAAATTATGATGGTTATAAGCACCCATCATAATACAAGAAATGAAATAATGAAAACAACCAATGATGGTTATAAGCACCCCATCATTACATGACTTATTTAAATGCAATAAATATAAAAATGCTTGAAATAAAATTACTTAAAATAATAAATTAAAAAATATATAATTATAATTATTTAATTTATAATTATATATTTTTATAAAATGGCGGCGGACGTCGAGCAAAACATGTGGCGGAGGTGGCGGTGGCGTCGCGGAAGAAAAGCCATCCTCGAGCTTGCGGCAACGATCGTCCCAATCCACAAACTCTCTCCGATGGGGATCAATGGCGGCCGCATCAGCAACGTCTCCATTCAAATTTACCGGGTCACCATCATCGTCGGAGGGAGGACGCTCCTTGGCCACATGTCGTGGGAAGTCGGCTCCATCATGTTTTGTAGTCTTAACTATTAAGGTGTATTTTCTAGTTTTTATTGTGCTTATCTTACCTTAATAGCTTTTTTTTAATCTTTTTAATGCAAATATTATTTCCACTAACATTTTCTTGTCTTTTTGCAAGTTTCCAGAATTTTGGCCAAAAATTACCTAACACTCCCCCTTGTCACGCCCTCCGTTGGCATGTCACAGGGTGTGTCACCCGATCCCGAGGACGCTTGTTGATAGAGAAAAAATAACAGAAAAAATGGCTGTCACGCCCCCTGACACGCCCTCCCCAGGCGTGTCCCAGGGCGTGATACGGGGCGTGTCGTCCTCTGCCCAAAGCCTGCTGGCGCATTAAATGTTGTTTTGCCTCAGCACACCAACAGTACTGTCATGCCCCCTTACATGGGCATGAATCAGGGCATGACCCTACTTTTCCAGTGATAGAAGGATTTCCGACCAGTGATCGACACTTGACGCGCCTTACACGACCCCCTATACGGCCGTGACCAAGGGCGTGTCCACCATCGTACAGGAGCAATCATAATTCCCACAATAATCTAGAGCCCGAGGTCAACTCCATGTATTTCACAGCCCCTGACACACCATACCTAGGGCGTGACTAACCCGTGGAAAAATCTATAAATTCAATTGTCCCCCCTATATTTCAGAAGAAGTTTGGACTGAGAGGAGGAGGTGCTCCCCTTTGTTTCTTGCCTTTTTTAGTGTTATTCCCTCTCTCTCTTTCTCATTTTGTATTTTTTCCTTTACCCTAGCTTAGTGCTTGCTTTGTTTTAGCTCTTTGTATAATTTTTGCACTTGCTCTAGTTGCTAATGGTAGGGCTAGAATAGGATTTTAATTTCCTTGCAATTGTAATTTTCATTTCAAGTATAGCTCTCTTTCATTATCAATATAAAGTGTTCTTTTTTATATTTGTGTTCTTAATGCTTTACTACTCATCCCTCCCCCTCCACCATGTTATGATTAACTAATCCTCCCTGTACTCGATCCTAATGATCTGAGGTTCGAGTGATTAAGTTATGATGCTTTAATCCTACCTTTTCTTTTTAGGGTTTTAGACCTTGGATTACTCTTGATTAACCCTTGCTTGGAGATATATTATGGATATATATTTTTCTTCCTAGGTTTCATTCTTGGCTAGCCGAGAGGCCGATAGTTTGAAGAAAGCACTCAAGAGTAAAGAGAGTTGTACGCACCCCTCGAGAGAGCGAGACGTCCAAATCTCCTAGATAGGAGTAAAATCCAATAGTGGGGTTCATCGCATAAAGCAAGCATTAGGCCTTCGATTTAGATGAGATTCGGTCGGACATTCCTAAACTCAGTTGGGCACGACATCGAGAGAAGCATGTTAAGGCTGTAGGAACCTCTACGGTAAAGGTCCTTTACCCTATCAAGTTTAGGTTTTTATCGCATTTCTTAGTTAACTCTTGTAGAGGGGATTCTTGATCGAGTACTCTTCCATTTCATAGTTTCAACCCTTTATTGTAATCGCTTCTAATAGCTCTTTAATTGCAAGTAGTTCTCGTTTTAGTATAATATTTCCTTTAGTGCATTTAGCTTTATTTTAAACCCTTAATTAATCTTTAGATAAGATAATAGTCTTCTTGTGAGTTGGTTTACTCAATAATTCCCGAATTTCAATACGACACTTGTGTCCCCTAGCTACGATTCAATTGGTATACTTGTCTAGATGGATTGGAAGTTCGATTGCTTTTATTTTCTTTGAAGCTTAAAGACCACCAGGAGCGACCATTACTCTCTTGTCTGCTGAAACTTCTGAGTATGTGATCATCTCCTCGATGACTATAATCCAGTAATCCAAAGACATAAAATCTCCTCTACCATCATAGGTAGGGGGTCCTAGTCTCTACAAATGCGATATAAACGTCATCTCCAGTGGCAACAAAACTTGGGGCACCAAAAAGTAGGGGGAATAGGACCGGTTTGACTTACAGTTTGTTCCTACACTCTAGGCAGCTATTGGGTATTGCATCCACAATAACAAAGATTTGCATGAAGTCACCGTTGAACTACGATGAATTAAGTTGTATTTGATATCCTTGTTCTAGTTGAATGTTTGTATATTCTTAGTGCTAAGTGTAGACCAATGTCAGTCTACAGTGGGTCAGGAACACAAGACCATACGGTGTAATCCCTCACTGTGTGATCCAAAGTGTTGACTCATGTATAGCCTCTCAATTGAGAAACACTTCATGTTCAAATATTGGGAGCATGGGATGAAGACAGGATCAGAAGAAAACATTCTCTAAAATTCTTGAAATTTATCTAAGTCAAGTTCTCGAGAAGCAACTTCAGAGTTCTCGAGAAATGTGGTTTAGTTCTGGAGAAGCTCTCATAGTTCTTGAGAAGCTTAACTACATTGTTCATGAAAAGCCTGGACAGATTTAAGAAATTTTCTAAGTTATAGTTCTCGAGAAGTCCTCCTTGTTCTCGAGAAGTATTGGTCAGTTTTCGAGAATCCTAAGGTATAGTTCTCGAGAAGTCTTACTTGTTCTCGAGAAGATTGACTTCAGTTCTCGAGGTACTGCCAGCTCAATTTCTTGAACAGTCAGGATTTGCCTCAAAAAGTTTCCTAAGTTAAGTTTTCGAGAAGTCTTATTTAGTTCTCGAGAAGGCCTCCTTTAGTTCTCGAGAAGTCTTCCTCTTTGTTCTCGAGATGTTCAGAAAAATTGTCTAAGTGATTGTTCTCGAGAAGTTTAGGAATTTTTCTAAGTTTAGTTCTCGAGAAGTCAATTAGTTCTCGATAAATAAAACTTGTGTTCTCTAGAGGTCCAAACTTTTTCTAAAGAACTTAGTTCCCGAGAATTCTTGATAGTTCTCAAGAACTCAGTTCCTAGTTCTCGAGAACTATAGCCACTTCTCGAGAGCAAAGTTGATTTTCCAGAAATTTTTGTTCTATGTCTAGAACTGTGGAAATTTCAAATACCTCGACGTGATTGGTCCATTTGTCATCATTAATGCCCTTTCTAGCCGTTAAGGGTAATCCTATATAAAGTCTTTTCCCTAAGACATAACCCTAACCAAGCAGAAATGAAAAACAATAATTTTTAAGAGCGGATTCCATACTTTCCAAATTTACTGGTTCGGCCGACCTTTTCTCAAGAACGACATCTGAAGCCACCACTCTCGTCAGATCGATCTCTCTTTGCATTCGACCTATAAGATTTGCTGATTAAGGAATCATTTTTCTCTCCTTGATCGAGTAGATTCAAATTTTCTCAGGCCTGATTTTGACAGGTTCTTCTCCTACAAATTCTTATCAAGCCGCAACTTTCAAGAAGAAGACCTAGAGTCAAATTATTTCAGATCTGAGAATATTTCTGTTTGTATTTTCAAACTCTATTTGTAAATCTTGTAGGAGATTAATCTCCGAGTGTAGGAGCGTTGTTCTCCGAGTGGAAGGAAGTTTTTGTCTTCCGAGTGTAGGTCTAGTTGGAACGAGTTTTGCAGGAACGTGGTTTTGAGGTGTAGGATTGGTTTGCAATCCGAGATAGTCGAGTAGCTGAGTCTAGTGATTTGCTAGATCGGTGAGGAAAGTGGACGTACAAAAGATCGGGGAACCACAATAAATCTCCTGTCATCTGTGTGATTGCTTGCTTACTTATTTGTGCTAGTTGATAAATTTTTTATTCCGCATTAGACACACATCTCACCTATTCACCTCCTCTAGGTGATTTAGGTAGACAACTTACATCTTTCAATTGGTATTAGAGGGAGGTTGATCATTAAAAGGTTAACACCTTGATCTGATCCTCCCCAAGTTGTCTTTAGAGAAGTAACAAGCATAAGTAAGACCAAGGATTTATCTAAGCTCCCTATATGCACCAAGAACAATTTTCCTATGTGGAAGGAAAGAGTTAAACTCTTCATGGAAGCTGATAATACGTTTGGTAGCCTAAACTATTATCGTATTTTTCTAGTTTATAATGTATAAATTATGTCTTTTTAGTTTATCTTTTATCCTTTTTATGTAAATATTATTGACACTAACATTTTCTTGTTCTTTTGCAGGTTTTCAGAAAATTGGTTAAAAATGACCTGACACGCCCCACTGTCACGCCCTCCCTGGGCGTGACCTAGGGCGTGTCGCCCGATCCCGAGGACTCCTGCTGGAAGGGACATAAAAATGAATAAAACGGTTGTCACGACCTCTGACACGCCCTCCCCGGGCGTGTCTCCAGGCATGACCAAGGGCGTGTCGCCCTCTGCCGCAAAGCCTGCCGCCGCATTGAATGCTGGTTCGGCCATAGCACGCAATAGTACTGTCACGCCCCCCGTCACGGGCGTGAACTGGGGCGTGACATCAACTTTTCCGACGAATGACAGATTTTCGACCAATGATTTCGACATGACGTGAGTGTCACGCCCCCTACACGGGCGTGACCTAGGGCGTGACCACCGACATACCAGAGCAATCATCCCTCCTGCCAGAATCCAGAGCCCGAGGTCAACTTCGTACATGTCACGCCCCCTAACACGGTCCCCCCTAGGGCGTGTCGTAGGGCGTGACCAACCCGAGAATTTTTTCTATAAATTCAGACCCCCCCTTCCATTTCAGCAAGCTTTGGTTGAGTGGGGGAGGTGCTGCCCCTTTGTTTCTTGATCTTTTTTATGCTTCTCTCTCTCTCTCTCTCTCTCTCTCTCTTTTTTTTTTAATTTTTGGTAAACCATAGTTTAGTTTTTAGTTTGCCTTAGCTTTTGTTGAAATCTTCCTTTTTCATATTGCTTAATATAGGGCTAGAATAAGACTTTAATTCATGCACTTGTAATTTCAATTTCATTAGTGTAACTTGCTCCTTTTAATTAATATAAGTGCTCTTCCTTTACTAGTGTTCCTTTTATATGCTTTACTACTCATCCCCCCTCCTCCACTCCATTATGATTAACTAATCCTCCTTGTACTCAGTCTTGATGATCCGAGGTTAGAGCGATTAAGTTATGATGTTTTAATTAATCTTTTCTTTTTTAGGTTAGGGCCTTGAATTACTCTTGATTAATCATGGGTTGGAGGTATATTTTCGATATATACCCTCCACCTTTGCTTTCATTCTGGGCTAGCCGAGAGGCCGATAGAATGAAGTGAGCATTCAAGAGTAAAGGGAGTTGTACGCACCCCTCGAGAGAGGCAGACGTCCAAATCTCTCGGATTGGAGTAAAATCCAATAGTGGGGTTCACCGCGTAAAGCAAGTTTTAGGCCTCCGATTTAGACGAGAGTCGGTCGGACCTTCCTAAACTCAGTTGGGCACGACTTCGAGAGAAGCGTGTTCAAGCTTTACGAACCTCCACGGTCAAGGACCTTTATCCTATTAAGTTTAGATTTTTATCTCATTTTCTTAATCGTCTTTAGCCGGGGTGATTCTTGATCAAGTGCATTTCCATTTCATATTTTCAACCTTTCGTAGTAAACACCTATCTTGTGCTCTTTAATTAACTGCAGTAGTTTCCTTTCTAGCATAGTTCTTTGCCAAATAGCACTTTACTTAATTGCGGTAGTTCTCTTTCTAGTATAGCTTTACTCTTCCTTGCAATTAGAATATCTAAAACCCTAGTTTTTCCGTCGATAAGATAAAAATTTTTGTGTGAGTAAGCATACTCAGCAGTTCCCGGATTTCAATACGACACTTGTGTCCCCTAGCTACAATTCGATAGGTATACTTGCCTCATTGGGTTGCTAGTTCGAATGCGTTTATTTTCTTCGAACCCTAGCGTGCAACAAGTTTTTGGCGCCGTTGCCGGGGAACCAACTTTCGTTGATATACTGAAAACACAAACCTATTAATTTTATCTTTTCTCTTTCTCATCCTCTTTCTTTAAAGTTTTAAAAAATCAAAAAAATTTATCACCGCTCTTAACAGTAACCATCTTCGTAATTTTTCTACGTCACCTAATTCTCTCGAAAAGGGCAAAGAGCTTTAAGCGCCACTATCTTGTTTAGTACCTTGCGAACCCTTCACGGGGTTGTCCTTGGGAAGTTCGGGAGTTAATCTATATAAAAAAATCTATTCCAAAAAGAAAAAAATTTCTAATCTAGTTTTTTTTCTAGTTTATCCTTTTTCTCTTTCTTTTCTTCTTTTTTGTTCTTTTAGTGTATGACCCGCGGGAGTCCGTCAGTTATTTTGGTCTTGGACCACGAAATTGAGCGTACTCTTGGGATAAGATCGCGATTTCAAGGTCCTACTATCCAAGTGCCAGTTGAGGACTCCGAGTCATTTGCTACTTTAAGAATGGAAGAACCCAACGTAGATGAGGCCGTGCAAAGGACTATGTCCTATTATGCACGACCGAACCTCGAGGGAACAGAATCAAGTATAGTCCGCCCTGCTATAGCAAACAAAAACTTCGAATTAAAGCCTATCATAATTCAAATGGTGCAGCAATATGTGCAATTTGACGGACTTCAAGATGAAGATCCGAATGCACATATAGCTAGCTTTCTTGAAATTTGCGACACCTTCAAGATAAATGGTGTCACAAATGATGCAATTAGGCTAAGACTCTTCCCCTTCTCTTTAAGAACTAAAGCTAAGTAGTGGCTTAACACTCTACCTAAAAATAGCATAACCACCTGGAATGAATTAACTGAAAAAATTTTGGCGGAGTACTTTCCGCCAGCTAAAACTGCAAAACTTAGGAACGACATCTCTACCTTCGGACAAATAGACTCTAAAACCCTATATGAAACTTGGAAGAGATTTAAAGAATTATTAAGACGATGCCCACATCACGCGCTTCCTGTATGGTAACAAGTGCAGATGTTTTATAACGGGCTAAATCAAAGCACGAAGCAAATTATAGACGCAGCTTCTGGCGGTACTTTAAATCATAAGACCCCGGAAGCAGCTCTTGAGCTTTTTGAGGACATGGCCATGAACACTTATCAGTGGAATGTGCCTAGGTCCCGCCCAAACAAGCCTGCAGGTATCTATGAAGTGGACAACATCTCCCAGCTCGCTCTGCAAGTAGAAATCCTAAGCAAAAAAATCACGGAGATGATTGCTGCCACCGCCCCTCAGGTATGGGAATCTGCAACCCCTACTCCAGAACATTTAGATTATGTTAATAATATACCTAGAACTGCTTTTAATAATTTTTTTGCTGCGAATTTTCATCCTCCTGGTTTTAATTTTCCGAATAGTTATAACCCTGCTTTAAGAAATCATCCGAACTTTTCATGGAGTAATCCATCGAATGCGATGCGCCCGCCACCACAAAACAATTTTTCTGCACCAGCACCACCACCACCTTTTCAAAATTATCCAAAACCTCCAAGCTTGGAGGAATTACTTTCTAAATATATCACCACAAATGATGCTACTATATGAACTTTAACCGGAAGCATAAAAAGTCTAGAAAATCAGGTAGGACAGCTCGCGAAAATAATTTCTGAGCGACCCACAGGGTCTCTTCCTTCCAATACCAAACCCAACCCGAGAGAGCAAGCGAAAGCTATAACTCTTCAGAGTGGAAAGCAAGTCTCCAGTATGGTAAGTGAAGAGCCCGAGGCAAGCTCCGCTCCTGCCTTTAAAAATCAAAGCTCCGCTCCGCTTAGACCCTCTACTGAAGAAGTTATCACCCCTATTTTAGAAAATAATCTCACTCCACCACCCATCTTCAAAAATAATTCAACTCCTCCATACCCCTCCGAACTTAATAGACAACGTCAAGATGATCAGTACTCCCGCTTCTTAGAGATCTTCAAGCAAATCCACATTAATCTTCCCTTCCACGAGGCTATTTCGCAGATGCCGAAATACGCCAAGTATCTTAAGGACCTCCTCACCAACAAGAGAAGTTAGAGAATCTTTCGCACATCACGCTAAACGTCGAGTGCTCTACTGTTTTAACAAACGGTTTGCCGAAGAAAATCAGTGACCCGGGTAGTTTCTCTAACCCGTGTGTCTTCGGTGATCTTTTTGTTAAACACGCGTTAGCCGACTTAGGCGCGAGTATAAACCTGATGCCCTTTTCATTGTTTAAAAAGCTAGGAATTGGTAGCCTTAACCCCACGCATATGAGTATCCAGCTAGCCGATAGATCCGTCAAGTACCCGTTAGGAATAGTGGAGGACGTTCTAGTAAAAGTCGACAAGTTCATCTTCCCGGTGGACTTTGTCATTTTGGACATCGAAGAAGACGTCGAGGTTCCCCTGATCCTTGGCCGACCCTTCCTTGCCACCTCCAAAGCCATCATTGATGTAAGTAATGGTAAGCTCTTCCTTCTAGTAGGCGATGACGAAGTCACTTTTTCTATCACACCTTCGATGAAGAACACCCTAGCAAATGATGAATCATGTTTTTTTGTAGACGCCGTGAGTGATGAATCTTCCTGCTGCCTCTCCGACTTTGAAAAGGAACTTTCTGAATTTGTTTTCTTCTTCTCTTCCCGCTGAATTGCTGCAAGGAAGTGATGAACCTTCTGATTGTCTTTCTGAGTTTGAAAAACAATTTTCTGATTTTTGTTCTTCCTCTTTTCTTCCAACTGAATCGCTGCAAGAAGCCTTCTTGGCTGCTAGCCCCACCCCTAATTACGTTCCTTATAAAAAAGTTTATGAAGATATAATTTTTGAAAAAGAAAGAATCTCTAAATCCTCTTATGAAGAACCCCCTACCCTAGAACTTAAAGAACTTCCTGAACACCTTAAGTATGCTTTCTTAGAAAAAGATTCCAAGTTACCAGTTATCGTTTCAGCCTACCTCACGGATATGCAAAACGATAAACTTCTTCTAGTTCTATGTAAGCATCGCCGGGCTATTGCTTGGCAAATTTCTGATATCAAGGGCATAAGCCCATCTTTCTGTACCCATAAATTTTTAATGGAAGATAATTCGCGTAACTCTATTCAACCTCAGCGCTGTATAAACCCGAATATGAAAGAAGTAGTTAAGGGCGAGGTTATGAAATTATTAGATGCAGGAATTATCTACCCTATTTCGGACAGTAAGTGGGTTAGCCCCATTCAGGTAATGCCAAAGAATGGAGGGATAACTGTAGTTAGTAATGAGAATAATGAGTTAATCTCAACACGGACGGTGACGGGTTGGTGTATGTGTATAGATTACTGATGAGTCCCTATTTCATACCGAATTCCGGACTCATCTAGGCTCATTTGCATGTATTTGCATTGCCATTTAGCGCCATTAGCACTCCTTTTGGTTCGCTACGACATTCCACGTCGTGTGCACTCTTTTAGCCTATTTCTGTGCGTGTATTTATTCTCATCGTGTGATGCATTTTTATTTCTATCTGTGATTGCCATGTCGACATCCCGTCCAGTTTTCCTGCAGGTTCTGGGATTGTGTGGGCGTCCGGGATAGGGCTTTCACTTTTTGTAGCAAAGGAGTCAATGGTCGTGCGTTTTTACCTAGACACGACCATTGACCTCTTTGGCGCATGACCACTAGTCGTGCGCAGTCTGAGCTCTCGTTTTATTGTCCCGTCCTGCCATATCGCACGATCATCAGCTATACCGCGCACGATCACTGTTCGTGCGCTGCCGGTCGTGCGCAGTCATGCTATCTTTTTCCATTTTTCTGGCCCATATCGCACGATCACCACCCTTGCCGCGCACGATCACTAATCGTGCGCTGCTGATCGTGCGCATTCTTATATTTCCTGATACAGGTTCTATAGGTTGTTGCTGCACGGGCGCTGACATTGTTCGCGCACGACCACTGGTCGTGCGCCGGTGGTCGTGCACGCTATTTAACCCTGTTTCTATATATACGCCTGTTCCGCGAATTAGAAAAAGAGACCGGGATCGAACTCAGCCGCCACTTCGCCCTTCTGCATTCCAGACGCTCCATCCACCTCCACCTTCATCCCTACCATCGGGAGGTGATTTCCGGCACATCTAAAGCATTCCGCATCCTCCGGTGACCCCTCCGGCCATTAATGACCTCTTCTCCGAGCTTTCTACCGAAGAAGATGATGAAGACGACCTAGAGAATGGACTCAAAGGACCTCGAGGTGACAGCTCGACGGTACCGGAAGCCTCCTCGGACTGCGCGTAGAAGCGGATTGACAACCCGCACCTCCGGCCAACAACCGCGGTGGATCTTCACTCTTTTGGTTTACTCTTCCACTACCCTTCTTGTAGTGTATGAATGACTCAAGCTTGTTATAAACTTCGAATTCCTAGTTATTTGTAATTGGATTTTTTTGTTTAAACTTGTTTGTGGGATTTGTTTTGTGATGCGCCTTGCCCCATCTCACTTCCGTCGTTTCATGTGATTGCACTCCACACTAAACACCTCACCCACTGGCTCACCGTCCACTCGCCCTATCGAAGTACGCCATAGCGGCCGATACACCCATCTCGCCTTGTGAAGCGGTGAATGCGACCCGCATAGTTAGCTTTAATTTCTTTGTTTGTAAGAACACAAATCACAAAGCCCTTTTGTTTCTTCTTTCATTTTACAAACTCTATTAGCAATAAATTCGGATTGTTCGTCGTTCCACGCCAATTGCATTCCTCAAGAGACCGACACTCGGGGATCCATTCCCAAACTTTATTACTTATGCGACCGATGCACTTGCCGTATTTACACGCATCAAGTTTTTGGTGCCGTTGCCGGGGAATGCAACTGTAGAACGACCACGACGCACGAAAGTGTTGTTATAGAGTTAGTTGTTTTTTTTTGACCGCTGTTTCTTTGTGTAATTGCCGCAGTGAATGCAAGGACGCGCTGCTAGAGATCTCACAGCTTACAACCCCGAGATCGAATGAACTCTTTGTGCACAAGGCATGCCACTGCCACCAATCTAGTCCCAATAGGGGACCATCTGAACATTGATGCCGGGAATCGTGTCGGAGGAATCCTTCATGGTGACCGAAACGGCGATGAGAATGAAGTAAACCCGCCCCAGGTCCGCACCATGAGGGACTACACCACACCGACTGTTGGGAGTATTTACCCCGGTTTCGGACCGGCGATCACGAACCAGCAGTTTGAGATCAAACCTGCTATCCTGAACATAATCCAGAACAACGCACAGTTCTCTGGAATGGCCACTGAAGACGCCCATCTTCACTTGGCTGAATTTTCCGAAATCTGTGCCACGTTCCGCTATGCTGGAATCCCGACGATACAGTCAGCCTCCACCTTTTCCCCTTTTCCCTCAGGGACAAAGCCAAGACTTGGCTCCACTCTCTTCCGCCTGGAGCAGCCACCACCTGGGAGGCGTTGACAACAAAATTTTTAGCTAAGTTCCATCCGGTGGACCGGATAGTGAGCATGCGACGTGCAATTGCCAACTTTTGGCAAAATGATCAAGAAAGCCTGGCTGAGGTTTGGGAATGCTTCAACGAGTTGCTGAGGAAGTGTCCAAACCACGGATTCCAAACATGGAATCTTGTCGAAAGCTTTTATTTTTCTATTGAACCACAGCACAGGGCTATGATTGACGCCGCCTCTGGAGGGACTATAATGAATCTTGCGCCTGATGATGCATTAAGAATTTTCCAGGATACTGCCACCCACAGCGTATATTGGACTGCAAGAAGGAATTTTCCACGAGGTACGAGTGGAGTTTTTGCTATGGAAGCATCCAGGCCTGCCGCTACTACTGCCCCAGTTATGGCAATCTCATGCCAGGGTTGTGGAGGTTCCGACCACCACAGCTTTGAATGTCAAGCAGGCGAGGTACGTGATGAAACTACCTTCTTTAATGAATCAGTTAATTATATTGCAAACCAAAATAGGGGAGCACCTTATGGGAACACGTATAATCCGGGGGTGAGAAATCATCCAAATTTTTCTTGGAATCAAAACGTGCCAGGCCAACGATGGCAGCCGGGGCTGCATCAAAATGATGCGTATGCCTCCGGAAGACAACCGCGGCCACCTCAACCGAATTACACCCAAGGGCCCCCTGCGACAAAAACAAACTCTTTAGCGGAAATGTTCGAAAAATTCGTTGAGGTCTCCCAGACCAACATGACGAATCAAGCTGCCTCAATGCGTAAGCTAGAGGCACAATTGGGCCAACTAGCCCAAATGGTCTCTGAGCGGACTCAGGGCACTTTGCTGAGCAACACCGAAAAAACCCCTATGAGCAAGGAAAAAGCCTTGGGGAAGAAAATAAAGATAAGACTCATGAGCTCGTTGTGGAGTGTAAAATTAATAATGTTGAAACTACCGCCTTGTGCGATTCCGGAGCATCTTGCAATATCCTCGCCATGTAGGATGTTGCGAGGATGAACTTGCATATTGATCCAGCAATCCGGAAGTCGCTAGTTTTAGCTAATGGTAATTTGGTTGACACCGAGGGAGGTGTGCAAGAAGTTGAAATCGAGGTTAATGGGAAGTGCATAACCACTGATTTCCAGGTATTGGGACCCAAGGAAAATAATTCGATTCCTATATTGGGGGTTCCATTCCTGAAGGCTAGCGGCGCATCTCTTGATTTCTCCAAAGGATGCGTAACTTGGCCGGTTGTTGCTTCAACCTTGGATGTCGCTTCTGCACATGACCCTCTTCTCCATAACGATAATTTTCATAGTGCTGCAGATATTCAGATTGGATTGGAATTTGCCTTGGTGAGTGATACTCAGATGAAGGAGATGATTAGGGAAGTACCTTCCGAGGAGGTGATCAAGAATGATGAGAAGGAGTTCAAGGAAGAGACCAAGTGCACTGATGCAAGGGCCACCTTCCCGTCTCCTGTCGCGTCGATTTTTGAACATAGCAAAACTAGTTTTATTCAGGAGAAATCCCTGAACAGTGAATTTTGTAATATTGTTTCAAACTCTGCTAAGCGATAAGTAGCTTGGGCTGATCCGGTTGCCGTTCTGGTACCGGAAATGAAGCCGCCAACCGAAAAATTGGAACCCCCCATGGACCGCAACATTTGGAAATCTCCTACGGTGGAGAAGCTGAAAAAGGCTAAGCGTATACGCGATGAGCATTATGCCGCCCTATTGCGTGAGGAGGTGCACATTCAGAGTAAAGGGAAAGTCCTTTCTCCCAATGCAAAAAGGCACTCTGCTGTTCCCTCGCGCCCCACCGGAGAGATTTATCACAAGTCCGCGTTTAGCTGAATTCTCCGCCCTTTTTTTGATTATCACTTATGCTTGTGCTTACTTATTTTCCGGCAAATCTTCTTTTACTGCAAGAACATTTTATAACTGCTAATACAGGTATTTAGTCCACCTTAAGGACGGTAAACAAAAGGGCTATTCGGGAGACAACCCAAGCTTGGACCTCTTTTTCGTCCCTTCTTTTTGTGCTTTTTATTTTTGCTTTTATATTATATTCTCGGTTATTTGTCTTTTCTGCGGCTCTACCTAATTTGCAGGTTCAACATTCTTTTGTGTGATGCAGCAACCTCCGCCTTCTGGTATGCTCCTTCTTTGGAGCAAGGGTACCCTCTCTCCTCAGCTTTCTTTTTATTTTAGATGCTCATTTTCATTTCTGCTTGTGTTTTCATTCAAGTCTGGGGGGGATAGCCACTTATGCACACCACGAGCACACTGTTAGCATGCTAGTAGTTTATTTTATGTTCATTATTGTAGAATCCTGTCACGCACCACTGCACCCACTTGAGCGCGCGCTTAGCTTTTGCGTGTTGCGAGTCAAACTCGTGTCTTTGTTAGATTTGGGAAAATTTTGGTGCTGGTTTAGGATTGGGAGACAAAGTAAAATGTTGACCTTGCTGTGTTTCTAGTCAACTGCTCTCGTCTTGTGTAGAAATTCGTGTAGATTTAATTTTTCTTTATGCTTATAGTTTTGAAATTTTTTATTTGCATAAATTCTTTTTATTCTACTCAAAAATTGTGAATCCGGTGTGAATCAAACAATAGTTTAGGAATGTGTGTAGCCGCCACTAGACTCGTTTTGCTCGAGTCAGGAGGAAGGATGATCTTTCTCGGTGGCTAAGAACTTGCCCCAAGCTACTCTAGAAGCATTGGTGCATGGTTAGTCTAGCGTGAGCGTGATGTAGGCCATCATTTTGGCCCGGTTGAGCTTTGTACCGTTCCGAATGTCATACCCTCGCTAGCCCCGTTGTGCCTACCCATCTTTTGATTCAGCTCCACCATTACTTCACCAAAGCTTTATAGCCTATCCTAGCTGCACACCCAAGTCGAGCTTAGAGTTTCTCTCTTCATGTTGGGATGTGAAGTGGTGTTATTACTTGTGAATATGTGGATGTGCTCCAAGGCCTATTTCTACTGAGATTGTGAAAATAAAGCAAATGTTTTGAAAAGAAAACAAAATATATATATGTCAAAAAGAAAAGTGAAAAGTAAAAGTCTAATTGAAATATTTATTTGAGATGACTTGGATTTGGAGTAGGCGGTGCACACACCCATGTTATAAAAATTAAGTCTGGGGGTGTGGTGTACTCATTTATATTATGGGGTTTTTGAGGGATTCTTTTTGGCTAGCTCACTTGGGTTAGGTGCAAAGCCAATTTTTTTATCATTGTTTACCTCGCCGTAACCCAAGCCCCGTAATTACCTTAAGTCCTACGGATTTGCGCTTGAGTTTAACTAGTGTCGTGGAGAGAGTGTAAACGGGCAAGCGTATGGTCCCCGACATTGGTGGATTCCTTTGGAGGTGATCCTGAGCCCCGATCTCTGGCAAAGCTCACCTTAGTGGCCAGCCTACTTTCTTTCTGTGCATGACCAGTTGATTCACCGTGATTCTATTTTTGAGTAGTAATAAAATGCTTTTACGCATTGTGAAAAATATAAACTATTTTGCATAATTAGGAATTTCTTCTATTGTATTTTTTATGCACGCGAGCATGCGACTTCGCATGGTACCCCATATTTCAATCTCTATGTCAGCTAGATTATTTTCCCTGCTTGTTTAGATTGTGTTTGCTCGGGATGCGCAAACAGTTAAGTCTGGGGTTGTGATGAGTCCCTATTTTATACCGAATTCCGGACTCATCTAGGCTTATTTCCATGTATTTGCACTGCCATTTAGCGCCATTAGCACTCCTTTTGGTTCGCTACGACATTCCACGTCGTGTGCACTCTTTTAGCCTATTTCTGTGCGTGTATTTATTCTCATCGGGTGATGCATTTTTTTCTATCTGTGACTGCCATGTCGACATCCCGTCCAGTTTTCCTGCAGGTTCTGGGATTGTGTGGGCGTCCGGGATAGGGCTTTCACTTTTTGTAGCAAAGGAGTCAATGGTCATGCGTTTTTACCCATGCATGACCATCGACCTCTTTGGCGCACGACCACTGGTCGTGCGCTGTCTGAGCTCTCATTTTATTGTCCTGTCCCGCCATATCGCACGATCATCTGCTATACCGCGCACGATCACTGTTTGTGCGCTGCCGATCGTGCGCAGTCATGCTATCTTTTTCCATTTTTCTGGCCCATATCGCACGATCACCACCCTTGCCACGAACGATCACTGATCGTGCGCTGCGGATCGTGCACATTCTTATATTTCCTGATGCAGGTTCTACAGGTTGTTGCTACACGGGCGCTGACATTGTTCGCGCACGACCACTGGTCGTGCACCGGTGGTCGTGCGCGCTATTTATTCCTGTTTCTATATATATGCCTGTTCCGCGAATTAGAAAAAGAGACCGGGATCGAACTCAGCCGCCACTTCGCCCTTCCGCATTCCAGATGCTCCATCCACCTCCACCTTCATCCCTACCATCGGGAGGTGATTTCTGGCACATCTAAAGCATTCCGCATCCTCTGGTGACCCCTCCGGTCATTAATGACCTCTTCTCCAAGCTTTCTACCGAAGAAGAAGATGATGAAGACAACCTAGAGAATGGACTCAAAGGCCCTCGAGGTGACAGCTCGACGGTACCGGAAGCCTCCTCGGACTGCGCGTGGAAGCGGATTGACAACCCGCACCTCCGGCCAACAACCGCGGTGGATCTTCACTCTTTTGGTTTACACTTCCTCTACCCTTCTTGTAGTGTATGAATTACTCAAGCTTGTTATAAACTTTGAATTCCTAGTTATTTGTAATTGGATTTTTGTTGTTTAAACTTGTTTGTGGGATTTGTGTTGTGATGCGCCTTGCCCCATCTCACTTCCGTCGTTTCATGTGATTGAACTCCACACTAAACACCTCACCCACTGGCTCACCGTCCACTCGCCCTACCGAAGTACGGCATAGCGTCCGATACACCCATCTCGCCTTGTGAAGCGGTGAATGCGACCCGCATAGTTAGCATTAATTTCATTGTTTGTAAGAACACAAATCACAAAGCCCCCTTCTTCTTTCATTTTACAAACTCTATTAACAATAATTTCGGATTGTTCGTCGTTCCACGCCAATTGCATTCCTCAAGAGACCGACACTCGGGGATCTATTCCCAAACTTTATTACTTATGCGACCAGAGCGCTTGCCGTATTTACACGCATCAATTTCTGTAAGTAAAATGATGCCACCCGCAAGGACCACTTTCCTTTACCGTTTATCAACAAGATTTTAGAACGATTATCCGGCCATAGCTTTTATTGTTTTCTCGATGGCCTCTCGGGGTACTTTCAAATACCCATCTCTCCCGAGGACCAAGAGAAAACTATGTTTACTTATCCATTCGGCACCTTCGCTTACCGAAGAATGCTGTTTGGATTGTGCAATGCGCCAGCTACATTCCAGCGATGTATGCTCGCAATATTTGACAAGTACGTAGAAAGAATTATGGAGGTATTTATGGACGATTTCTCCGTGTTCGGCGATTCCTTCGATAGATGTTTAGAAAACCTCGAAAAAGTCTTAGAACGATGCGAAGAAACTAACCTTGCCCTAAATTAGGAAAAATGCCATTTTATGGTGAGGGAAGGGTTAGTTTTGGGTCATAAAATTTCTGCTAAAGGTATTGAGGTAGACATTGCCAAGATAGAAGTTATTGAGAAGTTGCCGCCGCCTACAAACATAAAAGCTATAAGAAGTTCTCTAGGCCACGCTGGCTTTTATTGTCGTTTTATAAAGGACTTCTCCAAAATCACAAAGCCCCTCACCCGTCTCTTAGAAAAAGACGCTCCATTCATTTTTGATGACTCTTGCCTTTCTGCCTTCGAATTAATTAAAGAAAAGTTAATTAACGCACCGATTATGATGGCTCCGGTGTGGGACATTCCTTTTGAGATTATGTGCGATGCAAGTAGTTTTGCGGTGGGAGCCGTATTAGGTCAACGCATATCTAAAAACTTCCACCCCATCTATTACGCTAGTAAAACCCTCACATCTGCACAAAAAAATTACACCACAACCGAGAAGGAGCTCTTAGCTGTAGTATTCACATTTGATAAATTCCGCCCTTACATTACACTTTCAAAAATCATTGTTTTTACGGACCACTCGGCCCTCAAGTACCTTCTTGCCAAAACGGATGCCAAGCCTCGCTTGATTCGCTGGGTCTTAGTCCTCCAGGAGTTTGACTTAGAGATCCGTGATAAGCGAGGAGCCTGAGAACTTGGCCGCCGACCATCTATCTAGATTAGATAACCCTTTTATAGAAAAATTAAATGAAAAATCTTTTAATGATTATTTTCCTGACGAGAAGCTGCTTTTAGTTAACACATCTACTTCTCCTTGGTTCGCACACATCGCCAACTATCTAGTGGCCCGGGTGCTCCCAAAAGAGTTCTCTTCTCAGCAAAAAAAGAAATTATTTTCTGAGCTGAAGAACTACTTTTGGGAAGACGCGCATCATTTCAGAATTTGTGTGGATCAAGTAATAAGGAGATGTGTTTCTTATGATGAAGGAATTCATATTCTAAAACATTTGCATGAAGTTTCGACAGGTTGGCACTATCAAGCTGCTCGCACTGCTCACAAGGTTCTTTGCGCGGGTTTTTACTGGCCTAGCCTGTTTAAAGACGCGCAAGCTTTTGTGAGCAGGTGTGATAGTTGCCAACAGTCGGGCAACATTTCTAATAAAAATGAAATGCCGCAAAATTATTTCTTAGAATGCGAAATTTTCGACCTCTGGGGAATTGATTTTGTTGGCCCCCTTCCTTCTATCTTCAGAAACAAATTTATTTTATTTGCTGTTGATTATGTTTCACGATGGGCTGAGGCCCAAGCTCTTCCAACGAACGACTCCCGAGTTGTAGTCATGTTTTTTAAAAAATTATTTTCTAGATTCGGTACGCCTCGCGCAATCGTTAGTGATAGGGGTTCCCATTTCTGTAACGCACAATTTTCAAAAATCCATACCAAATACGGCGTTAAGCATAAGCTTTCCACTGCCTACCACCCCCAAACTAACGGACAAGTCGAAGTAGTTAATAGAGAAATAAAAAGAATATTTGATGAGTTGTAAATATACCTATATTTTTGTATTTTATTTAAGTCAATTTTGTTTATTTTTTGTCTTTTTTATTAGTTTTATTCAATAAATTGCTTATTTTTGTAAATATTATTTCTAACTTAGCTTTATTTTTATTCCAGAAAAATTCCAGAAAAATTCCAGAAAAAGTCAAAATGTTGACTGACACGCCCGTGTCACGCCCTCGACGATCGCCGACCACAGGTGCCAGCTCGACGATCGGCGATCATCAAACCAAGCTCGAGACGCCCCTAAACACGCCCGTGTCAAGGTGTGACACGGGCGTGACTTAGCCATCTAGCCCGACGTGACACGCGCGACTTTGCGGCCGGACCGCGCCCAGATCGACCTCCCCGACACGCCCTAGTCACGCCCGTGATTGACACATGTCACGCCCGTGACCTAGGGCGTGACCGCCACGTTTTCAGCCGAAGTCAACTTTCTAGTCAAGTCACCCGATCAGCTCATGTACAGTATCGACACGCCCCCCTGTCACGCCCTAGTCACGGGCGTGACCCACCTGAAAATTTGCCTATAAATAAGAGCTTCCAGGAAGCTTTTCTTGTCCACTTTTTTTGACCACTTTGCTTAGGGGAGGTGCTGCCCATTTGGATTCCATTCTTATGTAAGGAGAATTTCTCCCCCCTCTCTCTCTCTTAGTTTGTATTAGGGTGTTTGCTTTAATAAAATTTGAAACTTTCTCTCTTCCTTAGTATGAAAAATCCATTTGAATGCGCCTACTTAAGCAATTTTTCGTTCATCTTTTTGTGTTTCTTTTTATGTTTTCATTTTTATAGCTTTGATAACTTAGTTAGATTTAGGATTTATCGGCATTTCTAGCCGTTGTAATGTCCGTTTTATTTTCATAATCCGCACTTGTTTAGGTTTAGCTTTTCCTTTTTTCCTTATTTTTCATTCTTAAGGGTTTATAAAACCAACTAATAAAGTGCTCATTTTGAATTTATTTAACTTAGGCTCTTTAGGATTGTAAACCTTTTCGCCTTTTTTAGTTTTATTTTCACTTTTTAGGAGCTTTTATAAAAACTTAAGAATGAAAAAATCATTGTTATAATTTTTCGTCAACTTCATTTTAGCTTTTTAATTTCAAAACTTTTTAGTCCCTTTAATTTTTATTTTCACTTTTTATGCATTTCTACCGCATTCTATCGGTAGAAATGCAGTTGTTCTAATTTTTCGCCAACTTTCATTTTGCGTTTATTTGCAAAACTTTTCGCTCCGGTTAATTTTTATTCACTTTTTATGCATTTCTACCGCATTCTAGCGGTAGAAATGCAGTCGTTTTAATTTTCTGAGCACTTCACTTTTCTTATTTTTTTGCAAGGGTGCGTGCGTGTACGAGTTAGAATTTACAGCTTTGTTTTAATTTCTGTAGAGTGTGTGCGTATGCATTTATTTTCGCCTACTCGTTAAGAGTTAAATGGCGCTCTGCTTTCATTTTCCGCCCACTCGTTTGAGTGGGACTTGTCTTTTTACTGCTTTCATTTTCTTCCTACTCACTTGAGTCGGAAAACTTTGTGTGTGTGCGTGTGTTTTCATTTCTGTAGAGTGCATGTGTTTGTTTTACTTTCAAGTAGAGTGCGTGCGTGTATGAGATAAATTTACCGCTTTATTTATCGCTTTCTTCAATTAAGAAGAGTGTGTGCGTGTGTGCATTTATTTCCGCCTACTCATTTGAGTAGGGCTTGCTTTATTTAATTTTCTTTATGTTTTTGAAGTGTGCGTGAGTGCCTGCATCAATTAGCCTTCAATTTATCTAATTGTCCTATTTTTTGTGTTTTCTCTTATAATCGTTCAGTGCTTAATATAACACTCACGCTTCACCTAAAAACATAAAGCCGTCCCCATACCGATGAGTGGCTAATCTCTACTAGCCTTCGGCATCGAAGAGCATTGGGACAAATAAAATGATTTGAAATAATTAAAGAACTTTATTTTTATTTTAATTTAAGGACTTATGGTTTGCCCCGGGTTAACGACGCATAGGACCACATAATCGATGTGTGGGCTCTATTTCCGTTATCCATACGCGATGCCGAGAGGCTGCACGTATGGACCGATCCCCCTTGGGTAAAGAGAACTGCGTACACCCCCTCGAAAGAGGAGAAACGTAGTTCTGCCGGATTGGGTTCCCCACCCAATAGCGGGGTTCTTAGCGTAATGCGGACGTTAAGGGGAATCCTTCATCGGACTAACGTTCGGTCGAATAGCCTTAGCTCCCAGGTGAGCGATATCCCTAGACCAAGGTGAGCTCATGTTCTTGGAACCTCCACGGCCAAGTGCCTTTTATTAAATTAAAAACAAAGTTCAATAATTGTTAAGTATCCGCCAAGACCTACCTAGGCATAAAGCCCTAAAACTCAAAGCAAGCTTTTATCCTATAGCTCAGTGATCCAAAGATCACCAAGCTCAGACTATGTTAATAGTCCTACACTCAGTCCAGGAGGATAGCCCTACAACTAAGTGAGGAATAATCTCCCACCTTAGATCTGAAACAGATCTTACTTTATGCTAACAACCCTACACTCAAATCAACACAGGGATACTACCTCATATTCATGGCCTAAATCCTACCACTCAACCTTTAAAAAATAGGCCTACACTCAGTCTTTATAATATTAGGTTTACACTCAGATCTTGTAAAGATCCTACAAGAAGTAGAAAGGTTGGTTGATGTAGAATCGATACTAGAGAAAGTTTATCTGTGTCTTCCCCCTTCTATTCTGAGTTGACTCAGTACCGATATCCTTTTCACAGCTCCAAAAAATGTTATTTAGGAATAAAGCTGCTTGAGCTATGAAGATGATGCATCTAGGGTTAGCTTTGACTACTTCTTCTTATACATCAGAGAAGTTTCTCTCAAATTTTTGTTAAAGGTGTTAATCACAATAACTAACTTACTTGAACTCTTGGATCAGAAGTTTGGACTTATTCTTCAGGCTCTCCAACAGTGTCGAGAGGAAGAAGATGAAGTTTCACTTTTTCAAACTGATAAGATCCCTTTTCTATTCCACCATCCATCGGCTCTTTGAACCATGGGTCCACTTAGATTTGGTAGCTATAATCTTGCTTTTGCATTAAATGCAATACAAAGGCATGCAACGCCATTTGTCGCGTACTGTAGAGTTCCCACTATAATTTTGAATTTTGTTGACGTCAGCATCTGTTGACTTAGCCAAATTCAAGCAATTTATCATAGATGTTGAGTGAAGGTATTCCACTCAGTGCCAAAACACTTAGCTAAATATTCTGCAGCACCAGGCATTGAGTGTGTGTACAATATTAATGAATATAGACTTTGGCCATCTTAATTGAGTAGGCGTTAAGTGAACCTTCATCAATCAACTCATTTGTGCTTAGACGCTTCTTTGAATGGAGGCGTTGAGTGCATTGTCTTCACTCAATGCTTTTGTCCTTAGATAAACTTTATGTTGATAAGCATTAAGTGCATTGAGAGAGCCTTCATCACTCAATGCATAATTTATTTTCCTATCATCTTGATGAGGCGTTGAGTGAATAGCCTTCACTCAACACTTCTGTACTTAGTTGTTGTTTATCTATATGAAGGCGTTGAGTGAGTTGTCTTCACTCAACGCTTTCTTTCTTTGCCTGTCTTTTTGATGAGGTGTTGAGTGAACTGTCTTCCCTCAACTATTCTGTACTTAGCTGATTTCTCTATTGAGTTGGGGTTGAGTGAACTGTCCTCACTCAACATATTTGGACTTAGACATATTTTCTGTCTACATCTTCAGAGGATTTGACTGAAGCTTGTTCTGTCAACGCTTTCTGATCTTGGAATTGAGTGAACTTGCTTCAATCAACGCTTATGGACCTAGCCAGATTTTTTCTCAGTTTCTTTGGCTTTGTCAGCGTAGATCTTTACTCGACGCATCTTTCTTCAAGCGTCGAGTTAGCTGTCCGAACTCGATGCTTCTGGACTTAACAAGAAATCTTCCTTGTCAATGCTAAAGCTTTGATAGTCTGAGCTATACTCGACACCTATTGTTATATAGCGTTGAGTGAAATGCCTTCACTCAACACCCGTGGACTTAACCAAAATTCTTCTTTGTCAACAGTCAGGCTTGACTGCCCATGCTTTTCTCGATGCTTTTTGACTTCTGGCATTGAGTGAACTGGCTTCACTCAATGCCTGTAGACTTAGAAAATTTTTTGTCTTCCCAGCATTCTTCCTTGTGTCCACCTGTCACTATCACTTATACAAAATGTCTAATCATTATGACAAAGAACATCCTACACACTTTGTACTTAGAGCATGTATTAAATACATCTATGTGTATATCATTGACTTGTTTGGCGTCTAAAAATTTGGGACATTGTGACTAATGGACCTAACACTCCTCCTACCACTTCCTTCCTCTCCCTAGAGAACCTGAATTAAGGTTCGTTCGAGGCCAACACCCTCTTGGCCTCTACTTTCATTACATCAAACACCTTCTTTAATATGACGTTGACGAAACTTCCATTATCGACGAGGATCCGGGCAAAGGTGAAATTCTTAATGGCAGCTTTGATTAATAGCGCACTGCAGATTGGATCCTCGTGATCCGACATATCCTTCTATGCGAAGGTGATCTTCTAATCCGAGGGCGGGACTTGGTACGTCGTAGAAATACATCGACGATACATGGTATGGAGAATCGCCTTGCGGGCTGCCTCGACTCCCACCCCACCCCCACACCCCCATGGATCGCTTTGATCCCCCCTAGGCCTCATACATCAGCCCTGTCCTCGCACATGTCCTCCTCTAAACATGGCTGAACTTCTTTTACCCGTGCCTCCTCGAGGTGTTACTATTATTGGGTCGGTCCCCTAACTACCCTCAATGCTAAGAACCCTGGGCAAGTAGCCGTCATATGGCCATCCTACTAGTGGAAGTCACAGTAGGGTAACTCTTATTTTCCTCCCAGCCTCCTCCTCTAGACACCTCTCCTCCTTCTCCCAAGAGCTATAACCATAGCCTGGTGTTGTTCAGGGAGATGGGGTCTCTGGCCTTGCCTCTAGCCTAGTGGGTTGAACCACCCTTGCCCCCGAGGATTGTTCTCCTAAATGAAAACCTATACTTTGTCCCTAATCGTGTGGATCCTGCTGCCTCCAGCCCAGTGTATTATTCAAATCCTGGAGACCCCACCTCTGTTGCTACTACTACTAATCTCGCAGCTTGGGCTTTACCCTCCTGACTTCCTGGCCCTTGCCACCTCATGGCTCTCTCTCTTCTTTTGCAGCCTACTTGCCTAGCTTCCTGTCAAACGATGGGTTCGATGCTTATCCCTTGACTTCCTGTGCTGCCCTCTCCATTAGCTATTCGAAGTACTGTGAAGGCACCTACGTCAGTTCCATCCTAAAGAACCCCTAGTGTTGTCCGAGGGTGAAGGACACCATGAGGGTGTGCACATGCATCTCTGAAATTTGGAGGAACTCCTCCTAGAACCTATCGATGTAGCTTCCCAAAGTATCCTCCATACCCTGCTTGATGAGAAACACGGACTACGACTCCTTCCTCTTCTTCAAAGTTGAAAACCTCAGCAAGAACCCCTGAAGCAGGAAATCAAAGTAGTAGATGGAGCCGGCGGGAAGTTGATGGAACCACTCCCTTTCCTTCTTTTTGAGGGTTGTGGAGAAGAGCTAGTACTTGAAATCATACGACATCTTGCTGATCAAGACAATATCCTCAAACCACTGGATGTGTTGGAGCGGATCACCCTTTCTAGTGTAGTTTAACAACTCCGACTCGTCAAACCCATTCAGAACCGGGGCGGATGTAACCAGCTCACTAAAGGGACTTCCCTCCCCTGTCAGGCGAGTCGGACAGTCTCGCGCCTCCATCTCACCGATCCTGCCCGCCCTCGCCGAGCCGGGGAACAGGGCTCGCCTTGTGAGATATTTCTCGCTACCTTCCTCTATAACTACTTTCATAGGCCGCCTGATGGGAGCATTCTCACCTAGAGCTAGGGAAGCGATTACTAGGACTGCGGGTGTTGAGCATTCACCGCAAGACCCGAGCATGAAGAGTACACGATTTCGGACTTCCTTCTTGAAGTCCTCGATCATTTCGACGGTGGCGAGAGGGGGATAAGGTGGCGAGTCAGCACCATCAGACCCTTATCCTTCGTCTCCAGCTATTGAACTTGTTAAGGAATTTTTGAGCTGGTCTCACTCCACGGTCATCGCACAAAAAAATTGAAACCGAGACTAGGTATTTGTGGAGTTCAGACCCTATAAAGGGGAGGTCGCACACTTACTTCTCCTAGTAAGCCTACTTGACTGATAACTTAGGATTTGTAACTAACCTAAGGATATAGTACGAAGGTCTCACCACACACCCAGAAGATCTTAGAGCACTTCACCTCCTAAGCCAGTGTTGAGCTAAGGATACCTTAAAAAGTGCTACGAGACTAAAGATTGAGAAATCTTGCCTTTTGAGGTAGCCCATTGTGTTCTATTTATAGATTTCAAATTTTTGTCTGCCAACAACATAGCTCCGCTATTCTAAAAGTCTATATGTAGCTGAACTGGGTCTACCAACAGTGTAACTCCACTATTCTAAAAGGCTATATGCAGAACTCTAAGGGCATTGATGAGTCCTATTTATATAGTGATTGTCAGACTCATCTGGGCTTGTTTTCTTATGCTTGCACTTCACTTTTCGTTCATTATCATTTATATTTCATATTATCCTTATTGTCATAGGAAGTGCACCTTTCGGCCCGTAGTTGTGTCAATTTTGTACTTTTATTGGTTGTTCATCTTTTCATGTTTATCTGGAATGTCTGCAAACATCAGTGATGGGTTTAGGGGTTGCATGCATGTTCCGGGGATGTTTGGAAGCAGGAATACTGCGCACGATCATCGGATATAGTGTGCATGACCACTGGTCAAGTGCTGATGATCGTGTGCAATGTACCGTGATTTCAAGAATCTGCCTGGGGTAATCGCACGACCATTGGACATAGTACGCACGACCACCGGTCATGCGCCACTGATCGTGTGCATTGATTCCACTTTTCCTGGAGTTCTGCCTGGTGTAATCGCATGACCACTGGACATAATGCGCACGACCACCGGTCGTGCGCCATTGCTCGTGCGTGTTACCCCAGTTCTTCTCTAAATTCTGCCATGCCAATACACAGGATCACTGGCCATAGTGCGCACGACCACTGGTTGTGAGCCCGTGATCGTGCGCATTGTTAAATTTTGCTTCCTATAAATATCGCAGGTCTCGCACTAATTCCTCATCTTTCGGAGAGCTCGCCATTTTCCGCCATTTTTCGCCTCCGCCGTTTTCCGCAAATATCAAAACCCCCATCGTTAACTCCGACCTAAAAACATCAATCTCAAGTTTTCCATGAAATTAACTCCACCTTACTGTGTTCCTTGAGAGATCGATACTTGGGAAAATTCGCCCATTTTATATTACTTGTGTGACCGATACACTTGCCGTTCAATGCATCAAGTTTTTGGCGTCGTTGCCGAGGAACACAATCGTGTGAGTTTCTGGAGAGGGAGACATGAGATTGCTTTCATTTTCCTTTGTAAATCGCTTTTGTTTTGTTCTATTTCTGTTTAGCTTGCTTTTTTCTTGTTTGTTTAGGCAACTGTAGTAATATAATGTTGGATTTAGTATTTTGCACAATTTATTTTGAAACTGTTATTTCGACACCATGTGGGGATATTCGTATGCCCAATGTCGTTGGTGTGGAAAGTCCTCCCATGCTAGTCATGAATGCCCTATGAGAGATATTGAGCATAATCCTCAGCACACAATGCATGAGATGCTGTATTCGTACAACCCTTCAAACACTGTGCCCCGAGCTTATGGCCATTCGACCTTGTTACATACACCGTTCTCTTATTCCTCTCTGACCCCACAAGGACCGCAGAGTACTAGGAGGAAGTGTTTGTATTATCGTAGAACAGTTCATGTCCTGAAGGATTGTGTCGAGTACCTCCAGGTTATGGAAGAGGATGATGAGCCAGACATACAGATCATCCCGACTCTCACCCTTGGTGACACACCTTCATGGTCTGGCTATGTGACCCTGTCACCTTCATGTTTGGAAGGGAATGATGCAGACACAACAACCAGATGTGTGGCAGATCTAGGCTTTGACATAGCTGAGCCTATCTCTCTTGTACATACATCTCCAAGTGTGGAGCCAATTCTTTGTGAGAAACCAACACTTGACTTTTATCCAAGCAAAGTTCCTCCGCCTTTTGTGCATTCTAATACAGTCGTCTCTGATGACATTTTCGACAATACAACACAAGTTGAGGCTTGTGATACATGGATTATTTCCACTCCCATGGAGGAGGACAACCTTCGTGGTGTCGACGATTCGACCTCGATGCCAAAGGAGGAAGTCTAAGTCTTGGTGGAGGAATCTATGGATCCTGCCGAGCCTTATAGCATTGTCGACAATGCCGAAGATATTTTTCTACCTCAGCCTTTTGGGAGAGAAACCGGGATCACTCCCCCGATTATTTCTTTATGTTCTTCGTCTCTTTTATTTCTTGACCCCCCCTTCTTTATTTGAGCATATGCAGGTTGAATCTCCACGGGTAAGTTGTGTTGACGTTGAGCCTTGTACTCAGGCTGTCGACGAGTGCATCCTCTTGTGTGAGGAGGTTCCTACATCCTTCACAGTGGAAACCCCTGCCGTCACCTTCTCCCCTAGCGAACTTGTGGTGGATGAAACCTTGCTAGGCAAGGATTTATTTTATTGTGAGATGAGTGAGGACCATGCTTCCTCCTCATTTTACTTCCTATTTCCTCTTCCTGTGAGGAGCAGGTATGACTATTTGGGCAGAGGGGTAACTGATCTATCTCCATATCTGTACCAGTTACCGCAACAAATATTAGGCAAGTTACCTGTGCATTTTTCCTTTCATAAACCCATTAGCTAGAACTGTATAGAATTTAATATGTCGTGCTGCGATGACAGTAACCCCAGTATTTATCTTATATTTTCTGCATTTAATTTTTCATGTCTCTTTTTAGTTTTAGTATTTCTTTTTGTATATTTTTCATTTGTTTTTGCGGAGCTTACCCCTACAGGTATTCATGGGAACTCCGCATTGGTGGGGTTGTGATTCTTCGTATAGCAGGCCTACTTCTACTTTTCAAGCGTGTTCATGTATGCTCACTAGCTAAGCATTATGTAACCTCTTCCCTTAGTCCTTTATGATTTTATTTCCCATATCTTATGATGTGTTGTTTAGTTTAAGTCTGGGGGAGAGCTTATGTTTGTTACCTCTTGCACGTGCATATTTCATGTGCATACTAGAAGCTTTAATAGTTATTATTTTGTTTAGTTCATTTCTTCGCACACCACTGCACCCACATGAGCGCATGCTTAGTTGTTAGCATGCCACGAGTTAAACTCGTGTCTTTGTTAGATTCAGGAAAATTATTGTGTTGGCTTAGGATTGTGAGACAGAGTAAAATGTAGACCTTGTTGTGCTCCCAGTCAACTACTCTCGTTTCATATAGAAATTCGAGCAGATTTAATTTTTTTTGTATGCTTATAGTTTTATATTTTTCTATTTGCGTAAATTCTTTTTATTCTACTCAAAATTGGTGAATCCGGTGTGAATAAAACGGTAGCGTAGGAATGTGTGTAGCCGTCACTAGACTCGTTTTGCTCGAGTCATGAGCAAGGATTATCTTTCTCAGTGGCTAAGAACTTGCCCCAAGCTACTCTCGAAGCATTGGTACATGGTTTGACTAGAGTGAGTGTGATGTAGGCCATCGTTTTTTCCCGGTTAAGCTTTGTACCCATTCCTAACGTCTTATCCTCGCTAAGCCCCGTTGTGCCTACCCTTCTTTTGATTTAGCTCCACCTTCATTCACCAAAGCCTCATAGTCGATCCTTGTCGCACATCCAAGTCGAGCTTTAGTGTTTAATTATCATTTTGTGGTGTTGCTATGGTGATCTCTTTGTAAAGATTAAGGAAGTGCTCCCAAGTTTATATTTGCTGAGATTGTGAAAATAAAAAGATGAAAAAGAAAAAAGAAAAATATTTGTAAAGCAAAAATTGAAAAGAAAAAGTTTGATTGAAAATATTTTTGGAGATGTGATTATATATGGAGTAGGCGATATACACACCCAAATGTTAAAAGTTAAGTCTGGGGGTGCTGTGTACTCATTTGTATTGTGGTTAGCGGTTGGATTCATTTGTTTTAGGCTTGCTCATTTGGGTTGGGTGCATAGCCTTCCTGTTTATCCTTGTTTACCTCACCATAACCCAAGCCCTATCTCTTACCCTTAAGTTCTACGGATTCACTCTTGAGTCGAACTAGTGTCGTTGAGGGAGTGTGAACGGGCAAGCATATGGTCCCCGACATTGGCTGAATACTTTGGAGGTGATCCTGAGCCCCGATCTTTGGTAATGCTCACCTTAGTGGCCTGCCTACTTTCTTCCTATACGTGATCGGATGATTCACCATGATTCCATTTTTGAGTAGTAATAAAAATTTGATACGCATTGTGAAAAGTATAAAATATTTTGTATACTTAAAAATTTCTTCTACTATATTTGCACGCGTAGGAGCATGCGACTTTGCATGGTACTCCGTATCATAATTTCTATGTTAGCTAAATTTTTTTTCCCTATCTACTTAGATTTTGTTTGCTCGGGATGCGCAAACAGATAAGTCTAGGGGTGTGATGAGTCCTATTTATATAGTGATTTTCGGACTCATCTGATCTTGTTTTCATATGCTTGCACTTCACTTTTAGTTCATTATCATTTATATTTCATCTTATCCTTTTTGGCATAGGAAGTGCACCTTTCGGCCCGTGGTTGTGTTTATTTTTTTACTTCTATTGGTAGTTCTCCTTTCATGCTTATCTGGAATGTCTGCACACATCAGTGATGGGTTTAGGGGTCGTGTGCGTGATCCGGGGACGTTTGGAAGCAGGAATACTGCGCACGATCAAAGGATATAATTTGCACGACCACTGGTCGTGCGCCTATGATCGTGCACAATGTACCCTGATTTCTAGAATCTGGCTGGGGTAATCGCACGACCACTGGCATAGTGCGCACGACCACCGGTCGTGTGCCTCTGATCATGTGCATTGATTCCACTTTTCCTAGAGTTCTGTCTTGGGTAATCGCATGATCACTGGACATAGTGCGCACGACCACCGATCGTGCACCATCGCTCGTGCACGTTACCCCAGTTCTTCTCTTAATTCTCCCATGCCAATAGGCACGATCACTAGCCATAGTGCGCACGACCACTGGTCGTGCGCCCGTGATCGTGTGCATTGTTAAATTCTTCTTTCTATAAATATCGCAGGACTCGCCCTAATTCTGCATCTTTCGGAGAGCTCATAATTTTCCGCCATTTTTCGTCTCCTACGAAGGGATTCGCCGATCTCCTTCAATCTCTAGCTTAGGGAGGTGCTCCGAGTAAGCTTTCACCTCCAAATCCAAGACGGAGCTTCCTCTCGGCCTCCTCCATCATCTCTTGGGCTCATTTCAAGCTTCAACATCATAGCCATCAAGCAAAGGGAAGCTTGCAACTTTCGTCCGCTATCGTGACACGAAGAAGACGGGCCATTGGAAGGTGGTGACAGCCCTTCTCTACCCTAGACGCAGTTCAGGACCGAGCTTGGATGCGGATTGACAACCCGGCGATTCTAACTGTGAACCCACAACAAGACTTCAGATTCGGTCGATCTCTTGCCCTGTTCTTCCTTTATTGTTGTTTATGTTTTGTTGTAAACATTATTTATAGATGACATGCGCTTAGTTGTAAAACGTTTAATTAAATCATGTCTATGTGATTTTTATTTTCATTATATTTGCTTGAGGTATGCCATATTCAATCCACCATCCACCCTTGCCGCATTAGCAATTGCTAGTGGCGTCCGCCACGAAGAGGTTCTCTCAACCCTCATTCTGCAAGCCTACTCGCCCATCCACCTAGCGATTCGGTGCATAGTGGCCCAACTAGTCTTCCATCCCGCCTGGCGAAGCATTGCATAGCGGCATTGCAAGGGAATAGTTATTAGCATTTTCTTTTCTTTTCCAGCAAATATCAAAACCCCCATAGTTAACTCCGACCTAAGGACTTCAATCTCAAGTCCTCCTCGAAATTAACCCCACCTTACTGTGTTCCTTAAGAGATCGATACTTAGGAAAATTCGCCCATTTTATATTACTTGTGCGACAGGTACACTTGTCGTTCAACGCATCAGGTATCCAGGTAATTTTACCTTTGGAACCCATCGGTCGAGTGGTCCATGAAGGTACCACTCGCCTAAAAGGGCAAATGCTGGGAGATCCATGCATTCGCAAACTAAGCGAGAACCTTCTCTCATGCACAATGAGGCACGAGACTTGGGCGGGTGCATTATGAAGAATGCACTCGCATGAAGGCCAGACTGCTCTCTTGGGCTTGGGTGAATGCCCCTTGAGGCACTGTGCGAGTGCGGGTAATACTACCCCACTCGCCTCTTCTAAAACTCTCAGACTTGACTGTTCTAAAATTACCAAGAACTGTCTTGAGCCAGCCGGAAGTGCCTACTCAGTGAATACGATATTGTACATTACTGATAAAGAATGATAAAGATATGACATATAGAATCCAAGCGGGTTGGTTGAAGTAGATAGGTGCATTAGGGATCTTATGTGCTCATACAGTAGCATTATAGGTGAAGTTTTACCATACTATAATTACACCAGCGATGATCTATGGTTCTAAGTGTTGGGCAGAGAATTGTGTACATGAACAAAAAATAGGAGTTTAAGCGATGTGAATGCTTCGGTAGATGTGTTAAAACATGAAACTGGATAAAATTCAGATTGAATATATTAGCGATAAGACATGAGTAACACTAATTGCAAAGATGCGAGAAGCTTGACTAAGATAGTTTGGACACATACCAAAGAGACAATTAGAGGCACTAGTTAGGTGTTGTGGGAGTCTAATCACTAGGAATGTTTATCGAGGTAGGGGCAGACCAATAAAAACATCGATTAAAACTATAAGGAAAGATATGATGTAATTAGGCATTAGTAAGATTATGACAAAAGATTGGGTGAGGATCCACATAGGCAACCCCACTATAGTGGCATAAAGGATTAAGTGTAGAGTTGATATAGCAATTGAGGCATTTTTGTACTGTGATACTTGACACTCTCGAATGGATTTCGATCAGTAAAGGGGAAAGTGCACACACGATTGTCATCAACTGATAAGGAAACAAGGAGTGATCTGGTGGTCGCTAAGCCTCGAAGAAAATAATAGCAACCGAACTAGAATTCCAATGAGGGAATTATACCTATCGAACTATAGCTAGGGGACACAAGTGTCGTATTGAAATTCGGGAACTGTTGAGTAAACTTACTCACACGAAGGCTATTATTTTATCGACGGAAAAAACTATGGTTTAGAGAAATTAATTGCAATAAAGGAAATAAAACAATGCTAAAAAGAGAACTACTGCAGTTAATTAAAGAGAACAAAGTAAGCTATTACAACGAAGGACTGAAACTATTAAATGGAAATGCACTAGATCAAGAATCACCTCGGCTAAAGACAACTAAGAAAATGCGATAAGAAAAACCTAAACTTTATAGGGTAAAGGTCCTTGACCGTGGAGGTTCCTAAAGCTTAAACACGCTTCTCTTGATGTCGTGCCCAACTGAGTTTAGGAAGGTCCGACCGACTCTCGTCTAAATCGGAGGCCTAAAGCTCGTTTTATAGAGTGAACCCCACTATTGGATTTTACTCCAATCCGGGAGATTTCACGTCTGCCTCTCTCGAGGGGTGCGTACAACTCCCTTTACTCTTGAATGCTCACTTCATTCTATCGGCCTCTCGGCTATCCCAGAATGAAAGCAAAGGTGGAAAGTATATATCAATAATATACCTCCAGCCAATGAAAAATCAAGAGTAATTCAAGGCCTAAAACCTAAAAAGAAAAGGTAAATTAAAACATCAAAACCTAATCGCTCGAACCTCGGATCATCAAGATCGAGTATAAGGAGGATTAGTTAATAATAATGGAGTGGAGGAGGGGGGATGAGTAGTAAAGCATAGTAAGAACACAAGTAAGAAAAGAGCACTTTTGTTAATACTAGAGGAGAGCTACACTTGCATGGAAATGAAAACTACACTTGCATGAAATTAAAATCCGATTCTAGCCCTACAATTATCAACTAAAACAACTGCATAAATTACAATAAAAGCTTAAACAAACTAAGACCTAATCTAGGGTTAAGAAAGATTACAAAAAGAGAGAGAGAGAGGGAAAAACATGAAAAAGACCAAGAAATAAAGGGTCAGCACCTCCCACTCTCAAGAGAAGCTTGCTGAAATGGAAGGGGGGTTTGAATTTATAGGAAAAGTTCACGGGTTGGTCACGCCCTTCAACACGCCCGGGGAGGGCATGTCAGGGGGCGTGGCAGGTATGGGGTTGACCTCAGGCTATGTATTCTGGCGGGAAGGATGATTGCTTTTGTACGTCGGTTGACACGCCCTTTGTCACGCCCGTGTAGGGTGGGCATGACACGTACGTCGTGTTGAAATCATTGGTTAGAAATCTGTCAGTCATCGAAAAAGGAGTGTTCACGAATTGTGTCATGCCCGTGACAGGGGGCGTGACAGTACTGTTGGCGTGCTGAGGCAAAATGGCATTTAATGCGGTGGTATGCTTTGTACAGAGGGCGACACACCCCGTGTAATGCCTAGGGACACGCCCGGGGAGGGAGTGTCAGGGGGGCGTGACATTCGTTTTTCTTGGTATTTTCCTCTGTCTTCTGGAATCCTCTAGAAAAGGTGACACGCCCTACGTCACCCCCAGGGAGGACGTGACAGGGGGCGTGTCAGGTCAATTTTGACCAATTTTCAGAAAAGCTGCAAAAAGAGAGGAAAAAGTTAGGGGCAATAAAATTAACATAAGAAAGATAAAAATAAAGCTTAAAATACAAGATTTGTACATTAAAAACTAGAGAAATACGATAATAGTTAAGACAACAAAATGTACTATCAAATTAAACCAAGCTGAAGCTTTGCTTGTCCCCAAGCAAAAATATAAAAACTAGATAATCATCAAAAGGACTAATCAAAAAGTTCTAATTATGACCACACAAGTACTATGCGAAATTCTAAGTAGGGAAAAGGTGAAACGTAAATCTAAAACAATTATTTAGGTATGGTAAAACATTTATAAACTTTACTTAATGAAAATAAATCATCCAAAATTTTGACGAAATTCTTTAAATAGATTTAAGCAAAGCAACAAAAATGAAAAAACACATTGAGTTGTTTACTAGATCCAAGCAACACATTATAATTATATCAATTCAATTAACAAAAATCTAAGTTTAAATCCAAAACTAAAACTGATTTACTTTTCTTCTTTTCTTAGTTATTAAATAAAATTCAAAAGCCGTGAATCAAAAGGACTTAAATAGGATAAAAACATTAGGTTTAGGAATATGATTAGGAGTGGAATTCAAAGATAAACGTAAAGGCTTTAAATCACACTAAGCCCAAACAAAGAGTTTCAAAAAAATTTAATTTAAAATAAAAATATTTTCTTTTTCTTTTTCTTCTTTTCTCCATTTTAGTCTTTTTTCAAAACAAAGGCCATAAATATTTTTATTTTCATTTTGAATTGGCTAAACAAACAAACATATCTTTTAAGCATACTTTTTTCAAAAACCTTTCTCCCAAGAATATCACAAAATAACATATCAAAATCATGAAAGTATTTTATAAAACTCAAAAAGGCTAGTGTGATTAGATAGGTTGGAAATTTTTTCCTTTGGTGAAAGTGAAATGAAAAGAGGAGCTATCAAATGAAATCGGAAAAAAGGCTGAAAAGCGGCTAACTAGTGGTAAAAGTTTTTATGTTGGCAGGAAAGCTCAAACAAAAACAAAAACGACATAAATCATATTCACGCTTTTAAATTTATTTTAAACATAGATTTGAAAAATTTCAAAAAGTGTCTCCTAGATAATAAAAGAAGATTGATAAAATTGTCTTGAAAATATAAATAATTGGTGACTTGGATCGTTCATATCTACTACGCTATTCAATGGTATACCTTACAAAAACTATCAAAAAATGAAAAGGAAAATAGTGGATGATGAATTTTTGAGAAAGTAAAGGAAATAAAGAACAAAAAACCATAATAGAAATGGGAGTTCTAGAAAAATATTTCACCTTAACATGCTACCGTGAATTAGAAACACACCATGACCAACATTTTACATGTGAAACATAATTAAAAAAGACGATTAGAAATATTATAATTAACTAAGTTGTCTATAGGAAATTTTGAGTAAAACATAACAAAAACGCGGGGTACTATTGAAGTACCAAAATGTCTAAACTATTAAGGCAAAAACAAATAGCATATATATATATTTTTTAATTTGTGAAATATTCTCTTTTTTTTGGAATTTGGAATTTTTTTTTGGAATTTTAGGATATTCATTTTTTTGTGGTTTTTTGAAAAGAAAAATATACACAAAAAGAAAAAAATTATTTACACTAAGCAAAAAGGAGGAATTCCTCCCCCAAGCTTAAAATGGACATTGTCCTCAATGGCAAAAGAAGGGGATTGGAGAAGGAGGGAGAATGAAATTATAGAATTGAAAAACAGAATTGAAAAACAGGTACTTCCCCGGATTTATTTGCTGCGAAAGCTGAGTGATGTCGCTCCCCCAAATGTCTTCTTTGGACTTTGTGATGGATTCAGAAATGTTGGAGAAGGCCATCGCAGAAGCTTCAGCTTGTCGGAGTCGTCCAGGGCAAAAATTGTAAAAAAAAGAAAACATAAAAAAGATAACTTGGGTTTCCTCCCAAGAGCGCCCTTTGTTTATAGCATCGTTGAGGTCAACGCATCAAAAATAATATTGTCCAAAAATATTGTTGACCAAAAATAAAATTGTTTTTAACAAAAAATAAAAGTTCAAAGTTAGAGTTCGTGCAGCAGATACTTAACAATGTTTGGACTGACATCATCATCACCAAAGAAATAAAGTTTTAGACGTTGACCATTCACATTGAAATAACCCTTATCAGGGTGAGAAATTAAAACTGTTCCATACTGGAGAACTTCTAAAAAAAAAGGGCCCAGACCAACGTGATTTTAATTTGCCCGAAAATAAACGTAATCAAGAATTATAAAGAAGAACATGGTCGCCCAGCTTAAAGGTTTTAGGGTGCCTTAAGTGCTTATCGTGCAAACGCTTCGTCCGCTCTTTATAAAGTTTGTTATTTTCATAAGCGTAAGAGTGTCACTCGTCAAGTTCATTAAGTTGAAATTTTCTAAGGTCACCGACAGAGTGGGGATCGAAGTTTAAAAATCTTAAGTCCCAAAAAGTGCGGTGTTCTAATTCTACAGGTAGATGGCACGATTTTCCATAGACCATCCAATACGGCGTACATCCGAGGGAGGTTTTGTACGCTGTTCGATAGGCCCATAAAGCATCGTCTAATTTGGCTGACCAGTCTTTCCTAGAAGTTGAAACAGTCTTTTCTAATAATCTTTTAATTTCTTTATTTACTACTTCGACTTGTCCATTAGTTTAGGGGTGGTAGGCAGTTGAAAGCTTATGTGTAACGCCGTATTTGGTAAGGATTTTTGAAAACTCCGCAATATAGAAATGGGAACCCCTATCGCTAACGATTGCGCACGGCGTACCAAATCTAGAAAATAATTTTTCAAAAAGTTGACTACAACTCGGGAGTCGTTCGTAGGAAGAGCTTGGGCCTCTGCCCATCGTGAAACATAATCAACGGCAACTAAAATATACTTATTTCAGAAGCTAGAAGGAAGGGGGCCAACAAAATCGATTCCCCAGAGGTCGAAAATTTCACAATCAAGGAAATAATTTTGCAGCATTTTATTTTTATTTGAAATGTTTCCCAACCGTTGGCAACTAATACACCTACTCACAAAGGCTATCGCACCTTTAAATAGGCTAGGCTAGTCAAAACCCGTGCAAAGCACCTTGTAAGCGGTGCGAGTAGCTTGATAGAGCCCACCTAGCAAACCTTCATGTAAGTGTTTTAAAATATAGACTCCTTCTTCATAAGAAACACATCTCCTTATCACTTGGTCCGCACAGACTATGAAAAGATGTGGGTCTTTCCAAAAATAGTTATTCAGCAAAGAAAAGAATGTCTTCTTTTATTGAGAGGAGAACTCTTTTGGGAGCACCCGAGCAACTAAATAGTTGGCGATGCGTGCGTGCGAACCAAGGAGAAGTAGATGTGCTAATTGAAAGCAACTTCTCATCAGTAAAATAATCATTAAAAGATTTTTCATTTAATTTTTCTAAAATGAGATTGTCTAATCTTGAGAGATGGTCGGCGGCCAAGATCTCGGCTCCTCGCTTATCAAGGATCTCTAAGTTAAACTCCTGGAGGAGTAAGACCGAGCGAATCAAGCGCGGCTTGGCATCCGTTTTGGCAAGAAGATATTTGAGGGTAGAGTGGTCCATAAAAACGATGATTTTTGAAAGCGTAATGTAAGGACGGAATTTATCAAATGCGAATACTACAATGAGGAGCTCCTTCTTGGTCGTGGTGTAATTTTCCTGTGCAGATGTGAGCATTTTACTTGCGAAATAGATGGGGTGGAAGTTTTAAGATATGCGTTGACCTAATATGGCTCCCACTGCAAAACTACTCGCATAGCACATTATCTCAAATGGAAGGTCCCACGGCGGAGTTATCATAATCGTTGCATTAATTAACTTTTCATTAATCAATTCGAAGGCAGAAAGATAAGAGTCATCAAAATTGAATGGGGCGTCTTTTTCTAGAAGATCGGTAAGGGGTTTGGTGATCTTTGAGAAGTCTTTTATGAAGCGGCTGTAGAAACCAGCGTGACCTAAGAAACATCTTATAGCATTTATATTCGTAGGCGGTGGCAGCTTCTCGATAACTTCTATCTTCACAATATCTACCTCAATACCTCTCGTAGAAATTTTATGACCCAAAACTAACCCTTCCCTCACCATAAAATGGCATTTTTCTAATTTAGGGCAAGGTTAGTCTCTTCGCAAAGACTTTTTCGAGGTTTTCTAAACATCTATCAAAGGAATCGCCTAACACGGACAAATCGTCCATAAATACCTCCATAAAGCTTTCTACGTACATATCAAAGATAGTGAGCATACATCGCTAGAATGTAGCTAGCGCATTGCACAATCCAAACCTCATTCTTCTGTAGGCGAAGGTGTCGAAGGGACAAGTAAACGTAGTCTTCTCCTAGTCCTCGGGAGAGATGGGGATTTGAAAATACCCCGAGAGGCCATCAAGAAAAAAAAGAAGCTAGGGCCGGATAATCGTTCTAAAATATGGTCAATAAACAGCAAAGGAAAGTGGTCCTTGCGGGTAGCCTCATTCAGCTTCCGATAATCTATACACATATGCCAACCTGTCACCGTTCGTGTTGGGATTAATTCATTATTTTCATTAATAACTACCGTTATCCCTCCCTTTTTTGGTATTACATGAACATGGCTAACCCACTTACTATTTGATATATGGTAGATAATTCCTACGTCTAATAATTTCATAACCTCGCCCTTAACTACTTCTTTCATGTTCGGGTTTATATGGTGATGAGGTTAAATGGAGTTACACGAATTATCTTTCATTAAAATTTTATGAGTGAAGAAAGATGGGCTTATGCCCTTGATATCAGAAATCTGCCAAGCAATAGCTCGGCAATGCTTACGTGAAAATAAAACAAGTTTTTCATTTTGCACATCCGTGAGGTAGGCCGAAACTATAACTGGCTACTTGGATTTCTTTTCTAAGACAGCATACTTGAGATGTTCGGGAAGTTCTTTAAGTTCTAGGGTAGGGGGTTCTTCATAAGAGGTTTGAGAAATTCTTTCTTTTTCAAATACTATATCTTCGTAGAATTTTTTATATGGAAAATTAAAAGGGGTGGAGCTGGTGGCCATGGCGGCTTCTTACAGAGATTCAGTTGGAAAAGTAGAAGAGGAACAAAAATCAGAAAAATCTTTTCCAAAATCAGATAGAAGATAAGAGGATTCTACACTTTCTTGAAGCGATTAAGTTGGAAGAGAAGAGGAGGAACAAAAAGCATAAAATTACTTTTCAAATTTGGAGAGGCAATATGAGGATTCATCACTTAAGGCATCTATGAAGAAAAGTGACATGCGAAAGGTTCTATAACTTTTTCTTGTTGGTAAGGAGGCCCTTAAGATAGTTTGCGTACTTCGATATCTGTGAAATCATTTCATGGAAAGGCAGATTTATGTGGATTTGCTTAAACATTTCTAAGAAACGAGAGTACTGATCGTCCTGACGTTGTTTATTAAGATCGGAAGGGTAAGGCAGGGTCGGATTATTTATAAAGATGGGTGGTGGAGTGAGATCTTTTTCTAATGTGGAGAGATGGGTGATAACTTCTTCAACAAAGGGTGGAATTTTTAAAACGGGAGTGGAGCTTTGATTTTTAAAACCGGGGCCAGAGCTTGCCTCGGGCTCTTCACTTACCATACCGGGAACTTGCTTCCCACTCCGAAGAGTTATAGCTTTTGCTTTCTCTCTCGGGTTGGGCTCGGTATTGGAAGGAAGAGACCCTGCGGGTTGCTCATAAATAATTTTAGCAAGCTGTCTTACTTGATTTTCAAGACTTTTAATGCTTCAAGTTAAGGTTCTTATTGTAGCATCATTTGTGTCGATATATTTGGAAAGTAACTCCTCCAAGCTTGGAGGTTTTTGATAATTTTGAAGGGGTGGGGGTGGAGGTGCAGAAAAATCATTTTGTGGATGCGGGCGCATAGCATTCGATGGATTACTCCACGAAAAATTCGGATTATTTCTTAAGGCAGGATTATAACTATTCGGAAAATTAAAACCAGGAGGATGAAAATTCGCAGTAGAAAAATTATTAAAAGAATTTCTAGGCATATTGTTAACAAAATCTAATTGTTCTGGGGAAGGAGTTGCAGATTCCCATACCTAAGGGGCGAAGGCAGCAGTCATCTCTGTTATCTTTTTGCTTAATATTTCAACTTGTAGAGCAAGTTGGGAGACATTGTCGACTACAAAGATACCTGTAGGCTTGTTCAGGAGGGACCTAGGCACATTCCACTGATAATTGTTCATGGCCATGTCCTCAAAAAGCTCAAAAGCTACTTCTGGGGTCTTATGATTTAAAGTACTGTAAGATACATCGTCTATCATTTTCTTTGAGCTTTGATTTAGCCCGTTATAGAACGTCTGCACTTGTAACCATATAGGCAGCACATGATGTGGGTATCGTCTTAATAATTCTTTAAATCTTTCCCAAGTTTAATATAAGGTTTCAGAGTCTATTTGCTTAAAGACAGAGATGTCGTTCCTAAGTTTTACAATTTTAGCTGGCGGAAAATACTTCGCCAAAATTTTTTTGGTTATTTCATTCTAGGTGGTTATGCTATTCTTAGGTATCGTGTTTAGCCACTGCTTAGCTTTAGTTCTTAAACAAAACGGAAAGATTCTTACCCTGATCGCATCATTTATGACACCATTTATCTTGAAGGTGTCACAAATTTCAAGAAAGCTTGTTATATGTGCGTTTGGATCTTCATCTTGAAGTCCGTCAAATTGCACATACTGCTACACCATTTGAATTATGCTAGGCATTAATTCGAAGTTATTATTAGCTATCGCAGGGCAAACTATACTTGATTCTATTCCATCTAGATTTGGTCGTGCATAATAAGACATAGGTCATTGCACGACTTCCTCCACTAGGGGTTGTGCCATTCTTATAGTAGAAGATGACTCGGAATCCACAACCGATAATTGGGAAGTAGGGCCTTGAAATCGCGAACTTCTCCGAAGGGCATGCTCAATTTCACGGTCCAAGTCCAAAATAGTCGACAGATTCCCTCGGGGCATGCACTAAAAGAAGATGAGAGAAAAGAAAGAGATAAATAAACTAGAAAAAAAATTGGAGATTTTTTTTTTGAAATAGATTTTATTAATAATTTAACTCCCGAACTTCCCAAGTATTACCCGATGAAGGGTTGACAAGGTACTAGACAAGATAGTGGCGGTTAAAGCCCTTTGCCCTTTTTGAGAGAATTAGGTGGAGTAGAAAAATTGTTATGTTCGTTACTATTAAGAGCGGTAATAAAAATTTTTGATTTTTAAAATTTTTTTAGAAGGATGTTGAGAAAGAGAAATGATAAAATTAATAGATTCGTGTTTTCGATTTATCAACGGAAGTTGGTCCCCAGCAACGGCGCCAAAAACTTGGTGGTCGCTAAGCTTCGAAGAAAATAAAAGCAACCGAACAAGCAATCCAATGAGGCAAGTATACCTATCGAACTGTAGCTAGGGGACACAAGTGTCGTATTGAAATCCGGGAACTGTTGAGTAAACTTACTCATACGAAGGCTATTATTTTATCGACGAAAAAACTAGGATTTAGAGAAACTAATTGCAATAAAGGAAATAAAACTATGCTAGAAAAAGAACTACTGCAGTTAATTAAAGAGCATAAAGTAAGTGATTACAATGAAGGGTTGAAACTATGAAATGGAAATGCACTCGATCAAGAATCACCTCGGCTAAAGACGACTAATAAAATGCGATAAGAAAAACCTAAACTTAATAGGGTAAAGGTCCTTGACCGTGGAGGTTCCTAAAGCTTAAACACGCTTTTCTCGAAGTCGTGCCAAACTGAGTTTAGAAAGGTCCGACCGACTCTCGTCTAAATCGGAGGCCTAAAGCTCGCTTTACGCGGTGAACCCCACTATTTGATTTTACTCCAATCCAGGAGATTTGGACGTCTTCCTTTCTCAAAGGGTGCGTACAACTCCCTTTACTGTTGAATGCTCACTTCATTCTATCGGTCTCTCGGCTAGCCCAGAATTAAAGCAAATGTTGATAGTATATATCGATAATATACCTCCAGCCCATGAAAAATCAATACTAATTCAAGGATTAAATCCTAAAAAGAAAAGGTAATTAAAATATCATAACTTAATCGCTCGAACCTCGGATCATCAATATCGAGTACAAGGAGGATTAGTTAATCATAATGGAGTGGAGGAGGAGGGATGAGTAGTAAAGCATAGTAAAAACACGTGTAAGAAAAGAGCACTTTTATTAATACTAGAAGAGAGCTACACTTGCATGGAAATGAAAACTACACATGCATGAAATTAAAATCCTATTCTAGACCTATAATTTTCAACTAAAACAAGTGCATAAAATACAATAAAAGCTTAAACAAACTAAGACCTAAGCTAGGGTGAAGAATGATTACAAAAAGAGAAAGATAAAGAGAGGGAAAAACATAAAAAATACCAAGAAACAAAAGGGTAGCACCTCCCCCTCTCAAGAGAAGCTTGCTGAAATAGAAGGGGGGGGGTCTGAATTTATAGGAAAAGTTTATGGGTTGGTCACGTCCTTTGACAAGCCCGGGGTTGACCTCGGGCTCTGGATTCTGGCAGGAAGGATGATTGTTTCTGTACGTCAGTCGACACGCCCTGGGTCATGCCCATATAGGGTGTGCGTGATAGGTATGTCGCGTCGAAATCATTGGTCGGAAATCTGTCAGTCATCGGAAAAGGAGGGGTCACGCCCTATGTCACGCCCGTGACATGGGGCGTGATAGTACTGTTTGCATGCTGAGGCAAAATGGCATTTAATGCGGCGGTAGGCTTCGTGCAGAGGGCGATACGCCCCGTATCACGCCCGGGGACATGCCCGTGGAGGGCGTGTTAGGGGGGGCGTGATAGTCGTTTTTCCTGGTATTTTCCTTTGTCTTCATGAATCCTCTAGAAAAGATGACATGCCTTAGGTCACGCCCGGGGAGGGCGTGACAGGGGGGCATGTCAGGTCAATTTTGACCAATTTTCAGAAAAGCTGCAAAAAGAGAGGAAAAAGTTAAGGGCAATAAAATTAACCTATGAAAGATAAAAATAAAGCTTAAAATACAAGATTTATACATTAAAAACTAGAGAAATACTATAATAGTTAAGACAACAAAATGTACTATCATGATCCCCGTTTATCGATCTCACACGGAGCACATAAAGGTGGATTTTACTTTTTGGAGAGACTTGAGATTGATGTCTCTAAAATCAATGTTTAGCGGAGGAGGTTTGATTTCGGTTAATAGCTCTAGCAACAATGAAAAACTAATTAATTAAGCGGCTCACCAACACGACTTTGCACCAACGCATTTCACCAACCTATGTTTCACCCTTACATGGGTCTCCAACCTCTGCATCATATAAATCTTATGCCTACAAAAGCAACAAAGCCATAAAGCTCACTCACAACAAACACTCATAAACATGGGGGAGATCACAAAAATATGGCAATAGTCCTCCTAGGCTACACTAATGAAAAGAATATTGCATGAAATGATTTAATACTAAAAAATGAGAGTCTACATAATTCTAATCCACCACCATCTACAAGAGAGAAAGAAAATAACTTCCAAATCAACCAAATGTGTTGGGAAAAACCCTTATGATTTTGCTTTGCAAAATATGTTTAGTGATTTTACATCCTAAGTCTATTTCTCATGTTGTACATTAAGGTTAATTAGGTCTTAAAATTCCTAAGGTGTTAGTGATATAAAGGATATATTTATAGGACATTCTGAATTGAAGAGAAAAATCATGAATTACCAACATGTGTAGACTAGATCTCGATGCAACGTCGAATGAAATTCGACGTTACTTTGAATTGAATCAGTGAAACTTTATTTGTATAAGTCAATGATACTTAAGGATTAAATCAACATAAGATTTGACATAATATCAACGAAATGTCGACTACAGAGATTTTCATACAGACGTTCATAAATCGATGTTGATTTGACAAGAACTCGATGTTATGTCAACTAGATTTCATAACAAAATTTGTTTTATGGATTCAATCTTAATTAAATCAAGAAGGGGTTTACATAACAGATTTTTATAGAAGTAAGAGGATGTCGATCAATATATATATACTGAGATATAGAAAAAAATAATAAAAGAAACAATCGCAAATTATCAATCATCAACAGTAGAGGATCACAAAAATCATATCAGATCATAAGAAGACTGAATTCAATAGAGAATGCTTGGAAGATTATCATTTGTAATTGAATATCTTACAGTATCATTTGATTGGTTTGATAGTTGTTGATTCTGATTAGAAAATTAGTATTTCTTCTTAAGAGAAAGTTATAACAGATTCATAGACAAATATTAAAAGGTCATCTAGAAATTGGGCTTATAATTTTTTTTATTTTGATATTTAGAGATTAATCAGAAGTTCCATATATCATCATTAATTTTCCTCTAAAATTCTAAAGAGAGGACACCAAGAGAAGAATCATCTTAACTTAAATCTTCTCTTAATTTTCTTTTTAAATTTGAGAAAAAGAGTTTTAAGAATCCCTCTGCAAAGGATTCAGTGAGAGGTTCTATGAGTCTCCTTGAGAAAAGACTCAGATTGTATAGGTTTAAAGATCTATTTATCAAAAGATCTGGTGTGGTTCTAAGAATCTCCTAATCAAAACACTCAGAAACTATGAGAGTGAATTCCTATAAAGGGGGTAGAAGAGTGGATCTACCCAGATTGAGGGGTAACCACTATAATCTTTGTGTCTTTTGTGATTTAGCTTTTATTTATTATTTTGTGCAATTGTGTTGTGCTTTTAATTAACTACATCTGATTCTTATTTATATTTTATGTAAATGCAAATTTTGTAAATTAATAAAAGTATTTGAAAATAATTTAAATCTCTATTCACCCCCTCTAGTGAAAACTCTAAGGAATATAAAAACTAAACTCCTATTTCAATTGGTATCAATGCAAGGTTGATCATCATTAGGCTAATCAATAAAAGATTAATCTATAAAAGGATAGTACTTTGATTAAAGGATTATTTCAGTTGCAATAATAACTTAAAATATTTATTTACAAAAATGGCTTCAAATACTTTCAAAATATTTGCATGTACTAGGCCACCAATTTGTAATCTTGATAAGTTTATACTCTGGAAAACAAGAATTAGATTTTATATGAACTCTAATGATGAGGGCATTTTTAAATCAATCTTGATAGGACTATAAATGCCATATAGAAGGGATGTAGATGGCAATATAATTGCAAAATATGTACCAAGAAATGTATGGACTGATGTAGTGAAGAGAGTTAAAGATTATGATGCAAAAGCTCTGAATATCTTGGTCTCTACTATGTCAGATGATATATTTATAAAGGTTGAAGAATGTCTCTCAGGAAAAGAGATATGGGAATCACTATCATGGATTGTTGATGGAAGTGCAGATGATAGAGAGGATAGAAGATCACTTCTAATCTCTCACTATAAAAATTTCTAGATAAAATTTGATGAATCTATAACAGAGATGTATAAAAGATTCAGTATGATAATTAATGAGTTAAAAGGACAAAACATGGACATATCTCTCACAGAAATTAATGATAAGTTACTCATATGCTTTCCTAGTACATGGAATTTTAGAATTTGGGCCATTAATGAAGCATGGTGTTATAAGGAAATCACTACAGATGCTTTGATTGGAAAATTGAAATCTTATAATAAAATTTGAAAAGTAGAGCAAAAAAAAAAGCTAAAGAGAATATCTTACCATCTAGAAAAAAATCAGTTACATTCAAAGTTACTGAAGATGAACTATTTGTTACATAAAATAAAATGTTCAATATTCTGGCAAGAAGATTTAGAAAATGGATTAAATTAGAAGGTTCAAGAAGAAGAGATAGAAGTATGGGAAAAACAAAATCTGACAAGACACCAAATCAAGAGATAATTTGTATTACTTGCAAAAATCTTGGATATATTTCAATAGAATGTCCAGGACAACAAAAGAAAAGATCAAGCTCAAAGGATCAAAAGAAGAAATATCTTTAGAAGAAGGATAAGAGAAGGGGAAAAGGTTTTATTATTGAAACCTGGAGTGACACAATCTCTGAATCTAGTTCTTAACATGATAATGAAGAGGAAAAAGCTACTTAAGATGCTTGTCTCATGGCTCAGGAGACAAAATTTAATCATGATTCAATTGATGTACTAGATTATTTTCATGATATAGACTTTACTTCTAAGGATTTTATGATTTGTTTTACAAAACTTTGTATAGATCAAATAGAACTTGAAAAGGAACTCAAATCATTAAGGAGAAATTTAAAAATATATGAAGATTGTCCTGATAATTTTAAGCAAATAGAACAAGATAATCATTTAGAAGTTCAGAAAAATAATTTGAAGAAATAGATTTAAAAGTTAACAGAAGAAAACTTGTACCTTTGCTAAATTAGCTCATGTTAAAGGACTTTAACATAATCTGATTAGCAATCGTAAACTTTGTGATGGTGAATACAAAGTTGTTTTCACTAATATTCATTTCCAAATAGTAAATTCTATAACCGATAACATTGTGCTAACTGGATCTAGAAAAGGAAATATATATATTACTGACTTTGACTCTACTAACAATGAATGATGTTTATTCAATACTGAATTTGAAATGAATGATCCGTGGCATATAAGGCTTGGCAAGGTAAATCAAGAAACAATTACAAAGCTTTCAAAGAATGAGTTAGTAAGAGGCTTACCATAGAAAAATCAATCTGTGTAGAGCTTATCAGCTAGATAATCCGGTGAAATCTTTATACAAACTAATTGGTAAGAATGATTCCCCAAAAATCTTTTACCTACTACATATGGATTTATTTGATTTTCTTACCACTAAAAGTTTAGGATGTAAGTCTTATACATTTGTTATTGTGGATGATTTCTCAAGGTTCAGCTAGGTGTTCTTTTTAAAAGAAAAGTCTGAAAACTTCTCAACCTTCACAAGATTCATTAAACAAATTCAATCTGAATTTGATACCAAAGTGTCATTGATTAGAAGTTATCATGACACGGAGTTTGAAAATTAGTTGATCTGTAGATTCTGTAAATATAAGGGGATAAGGCAAAGCTTTTCAACTCCTAGAACTCCTTAATAAAATGAAGTTGCTAAAAGAAAAAACAGAACACTCATTGAAGTTGAAAGAACTTTATTAATAGAGTCGAAGTTGCCTAGATCTACTTGGGCTGAAATAGTGAACAATGCTAATTATGCTCTTAATAGAAATCTTATTCACAAGACCAGACTAATGACACCTTCTTAACTTTTGAAAGGTAAGATACCTAAGGTTTCTTACTTCAAAATATTTTTTGTGTCTATCATATTCTTAATAATGAAAAATGTGACCTAGCCAAATTTGATAAGAAAGTAGTTATTGGAATATTTTTGGGATATTCCTTGTCTAGCAAAGCCTATATATACTATAATAAAAGGACACTTAAAATTGAATAATCGATGCATATAGTATTTCATGAAACTTTATGCTTGTTTCCAAGCGGTGGAAATAACCACTAGAAACTTATTGCAAGAATAGTTTATTATGGATAAAAACTTCAAAGAATTTAAGATTGTGGAGAATATAGAAAGCACTTATGCAAAGAATAATCATCAAAAAGAAGATGACACTGAGAGCTCAGAATATGAAGTTCCTACAGAAAGATATATTAACCCAACAATCATGGTATAAGTTAATTCTAAAAATGTTGGATTACATCATGAAGAAGGAATATGTGAACAAATTCACAATGATTTAATTAATCAAACAAAAATTGATCTGAATTGGTAGATCCTAAGGGATCATCCCTCTTATCAAGTCATTGGCCATATAAATCAAGGGGTAAAGACTAGAAGACAACAATCAACTAGAGAAATATTGCAGTGCTTCTAATTTCAGTTTGAACAAAAGAAATTTTAGGATGTTGATATTGATCCACACTAGATTATAGCTACGCAAGAAGAACTTACGTAATTTGAAAGAAGTAAAGTGTCGGAATTGGAGAGACCAAAGAATTATCCAGTTATTGGAACTAAATGGATTTTCAGGAACAAATTGGATACAAATGGAGTGATTGTGAGAAATAAAGTTGGACTAGTTGCACAAAGAAATAGATAAGAGAAAGGAATAAACTACAATCAGAACTTTGCACTAGTAGCAATGCTAAAAGCAATCATGCTATTTCTAGCGTATATAACTTATAAAAGGAATACTGTTTACCAAATGGATGTCAAGAGTTGATATAAAAATAACGTGTGCGGTGAAGAGAGAAGAGACGGTTGAGAAAAGAGATGGAAATGAGGTTGAAAATCTTTTCCAATTCTATATCCAATAAAGGATAGTGTACGTTATCATTTATAATATAGGATATTTAAGTTTAATATCAAGGTCATATTACCTAGGGCGGATTGATTACTTCTACTTAGAGGAGTTTCTAGTATCTTATCAAATGATTTCTTTGGTTTGTTTTTCTTAACTATAAGAGCGCTAAATTGCACTTTATAAAAAAGTTAATCTACAGATAAAGGAATTAGTACTCGATTTTGAATCACTTCGTCATAAATTAATTCAAATGTAATAACATACTAAATCTTAATAAAGTAAAAGGCAACATGACTGTGGGGGTTCCCAAAGCTTGAACAAAGTCCTCTCTGAGAAGTGCCCAACTGAGTTTAGGAAGATCCGACAGAACTCTAGTCCGGTATTCGAATGTCTAAAACTCGTCTTAAGTGGTGAACCCCGCTATTGGATTTGACTCCAATCAGAGTGATTTACATCATTCTCTCTCTTGAGGTGCATGCAACTCTCTTTACTTTTAGGTGATTAATTCAAACTATGAGCCTCTCGGCTAGCTAAGAATGAAAACCTAAGTTGAGACTATATATCGACAATTTAGTCAGACTAATTTTAAATCAAGAGTAAATCGAAGGCTAATACTTTAAAAAGAGAAAGAAAGCTAAAGCATCATAACATGATCAACTCATCCTAAAATCATCGCGATCGAGTACTAATGAGGATTTAGTTACTCATGGTGGATGGGTAAGAGAGAGATAGGTGGTAGAAGTTTATGAAATACTAAATAAAGAAAGGAAAAGAAAAAGAGGAAGAGAGAAACTTTTATTAATAAAACAAAGGGAGTTACAAGTTGAAATAAAAATTATAATTACATGAATAAAAGATTAACTACGCACTAATTTCATACTATTAAAAGATATTACAAGCTTATTACAAAGGTTGCACGAAAAGTAAAATAGAAAGAACTTGAAGTGAGAGAGAGAAAGAGAGCGAAATAAAGAACATAATCACAAAGAAAAACGAGTAGTAAGACACAAACTCTCAACTAATCTGCTCACAAACTGCACACAATATGCTCTATCTGGGCTACAACACTTAGAGCTTACTAGTATTTATAGAAAACTTTCGGGGAAGTACACGCCCCCTTACACGCTCGTGTAGGGGGGCTTCTAAGCATTATTGACTTCGACTGAGGGAAATATGGTGGGACAACGACTGGCTCAGAAGTTGACCTATGTATTGGGGGGCGAGAAAGTTATGACGTGATGACGGCTTGACAAAAGTCAAGCTGTGGTGGGAGTGGGGGTACACGCCCATGGGACACGCCCATGTAAGGGGAGTGTGTAAGCTACGGTGTGATCGTGGAGCGGCGAAAGTTGTGTTGCGGCGCCAAAAATGTGGACTTGGTGGGACACGCCCTAGGTATACACTAGTGTAGATGGTAAACGGTCTTGATCTAGGGGAGTGTAAGGTGGATTTTTCTTGAACTGGACTCCGAACTGTATCTTTATTGGGATTGGGTTACATGCCCTAGGTACACTCCAATGTAAGGGGTACACGACCATGACCTAGGGGAGTGTATGGTTGAAAATTACCAAAAAGTGTCCAAATCCTGAAAAATAGAAAATAAACTAAGTTAGAACAATTTTTTTTGTAAAAGAAATTAATTATAGGATCAAAATTCATAAGGTATATAATTTTAAACAAGAAAATATAAGAATTTACTCAAGTAATTTATGCTAAAATAAGTATCATCAAATTCCCCCATACTTATGCTTTGCTTGTTTCCAAGCAAAGATATAGAAACTAGCCAACACAAAAGTAACTAATCAAAAGACTAAATAATGTTACAAACGAGCAACCCGCAAAATTCGAAGTAGGAGGAAAATGAAAAATAAACCTAAAGCTTTTACTTAATTATGAAATAACATTTTAAAATTTTTACTAACAAAAATTGATCATCCAAAATTTTAACTGAAAGTCTTTAAACAAATCCAAGCAATGTAATGAAGGAATAACACATTGAGTTATTACTGTACCCTGAGAGACAAATTATAATCATATCAATCTAAAATCAAAAATCTAAATTCGTATCCATAACTTACCTAATTTATTCTTCTTCTCTACTAAACTAAAAACAAACTTAGGAGCATGAATCAAAATTACTTCATTAAGACCGAGATATGGCATAGGTAAATGATTTGGAATGGAATTCAAAGATAAAACTGGAGGCTAATAATCACACTAAACCAAAGCATGAGTTTTATAAAAATTTCAATCATGAAAAAAATATAACAATTTTTGTTTCTTTTACTTTTTTTTGATATAATATTTTTTTTCCAACAAAAGACTATAAATATTTTTCTTTTTAAATTGGTCATACAAACCTTTTTTTAACTAATACACATATTTCTTAGATAATCTTCTTTTGAGCATACTTTTTTTGAAGTTCTCCAAATATCTCACAGACCTATCACAATCAAGAAATAAAAGGTTAGTATGATCGAATAGGTTGGAAAAATTGGCTTTGGTGAGATGATAAGTGTAGGTAATAAGTAAAACATAGAAGAAGACCAAATAGAGGCTAACTATGGATTTATTTAAAAGGCTGGCATGAAGTCTCAAACGAATTATAATATTGCCTAAATCATTTCCATGCTCCTAAATTCATTTAAAGCATATGTTTTGAAATTTTTTAAAAAGAATAAGTCCTAGATAGCAAATATTGACTAATGAAATTATCATGAACATAATATAAGCGTCTTGGATAATTCACATCTACTATACTAGTCCAAAGATAACATTACAAAATTTTCAAAAAACTAAATGGAAAATAGTGGATGAAGAATTTTAAGAAGGCAAAGAGAATAAAAGAAGAAAATCATAAAGAAGTGCAAGGTTTAGAAAAACTTTTCAAATTAATATGCTACCTAGATTAGAACACTACATGGCCAACAATTTACTCGTAAAACATTTTTAAGAGGAAGGATTAGGAAAAATTTAAATTGCCTAAGTTTATATAAAAGAATTTGAGAATTACAAAACATAAAGCATGGGGTATTATTGATTCTACCACTATTAGTCTAAAACTTATATTGATTTCACCATGATTTTTTTAAAAGATTTTATAAATGTTTTTTTTGAATTTTTGAAATATAATCTTTTTTTTCTTTATGATAAAATAAAAAGAAACATTAGTAGAAAGAAAATTAAAACCTAAATAACTTAAGATTTTTTAAGTGCTTAAGAGATTAAAAAAAGAGAAAATATTTTTCAAATTTTCAAAGTTTTGTAATTTTCTTTTATGGAAGGATAAAAAATAAGGAAAGTCCCCCCCACAACCCATACTTAAAGATAAACATTGTCCCCAATGTTTAAAGCTAAGTACGAAGTGGAAGAAAATAAAAGGCTGGAGGGGGAAAAGTTGGCTTCCCTTCTAGCAAAGGAGGGGAAGACCACAACAGAAATCATGCACAAAATTGTTAATACAAGAAAACAAAACAAAGAACTAATAAGGATAACAATGGGGTGCCTACCACAAGCGCTTTGTTTAAGTTCACGAACTTGACCCACGTGGAAGCAATGAATATTTAGGGCGGAAGGTCGAAAGAATTAATTTTCTCCAACGATGTGTCTCCTAGGAGGTATAACTTAAGGCGGTGCCCGTTCACTTTAAAGGATCCATTTTCTGGGTGGGAAATGAGAATCGTCCCATATGGCCAATCCTCATTAATGATAAAGGGGCCAGAGCATCTCGATTTTAATTTTCATAGAAAGAGGAGAAGACGAGAGTTATAAAGAAGGACGAGATTGCCCGACGAATAAGTTTTAAGAAATTTCATATTTTTGTCGTGAAAAAACTTTGTTCGCACTTTATAAAAATTATTGCTCTCGTATGCATTTGCGCGCCACTCATGGAGTTCATTTTGCCTGAATTTTAGTTGTTTGGCAGCTAGGATAGGATCTAAATTCAATAGTTTGAGTGCCCAGAATGCACGGTGCTCTAACTCGATGGGAAGGTTGCAAGATTTTTCATAAATCAAACGATACAGCGTGCAACGAATGACTGTCACGAAATAATTTTGTTTGAAAATGTGTTTTTGCTCACGATTAAAGACCTCGACTTCATCGAGCTTCAGTGCCCAATCCTTCCTATTCAATGAAATAATTTTTTTGAAAATGTGTTTTTGCTCACGATTAAAGACCTCGACTTGACCGCTCGTCTGGGGGTGATAGGCGGAGGAGAGTTTATGCATGACACCATATTTTGCCAAAATTTTGGCAATTTTGCTATTGTGAAAATGTGTGCCGCTATCACTAATGTTAGCGTGAGGCATACCAAATCGAGAAAAGAACTTTTTTAAGAAAATTAATAACTCGCGCATCATTGATATGGAGATCTCGCGCTTCCGCCCACCTCGATACGTAATCGATAACAACGAGAATATATTTATTTTGATAAAAGGGAGGGAGAGGTCCAACAAAATCAATGCCTTAAAGATTGAAAATTTCGCACTCTAAGAAAAGATTTTGATGCATCTCATCCAGACGGGAGATATTTCCCAACCACTGGCATCTATCACAAGTGCTCACAATGGTGTGAGCATATTTAAAGAGTGTGGGACAATAAAAGCCCGCCTCCACTGCCTTCCTTGCAGTACGGTGTGCCTGATAATGACCACCTATTGTTCCCTCGTTGTCACTTCCAGCATTTTCCCAACATCTAAGTTATATCAGAGTAAGAGAAAATACGTGTCGTGATGCCTTGCCGTGTAGTGGATAACTATAGGCGCTCAAGCAAGAATCCAAAGTCTACAGTTTAAATTAAATCCATAAGTTATTAAGTAAAAAACCAGTTTAAACTTAGATGGTCGTATCCCTCGGCACAGTTGATCAGCTAGTCCATGAGTAAAAGTATAGTTATACTCTACAGAAATACTTTGATTATGTTGGATTAACATACTACACGAGCATAAACATCACCAAAGGACATCTCGTGGTATGCAATACTGTTGATTTATTATAAGTATAGAAATAGTCTTTAAGTTAGTTAAAAAATAGCATTTTAGTTTTAGTAAGATGACATGTATGAAATACTAGAAGTAATGCTTTATAAGTTAAAATACCTAACATGCAACCTAGCATAAACATTCCCAGAGAGCAAGTAGACCCAACCACACAACTGGCCAACTAGGCAGCTTAGCAAAGTAATTAGAACTTCAAAAGAAAACCCACAGTGGGCGTCAACAACCTGACACAAACCCATTGGAGAGCATGTATGTCTATACAAACATGAAAGCAACAAAACACTTCCTCACTACTATGAGGAAAACCTCTTCAAAATAGAAGTCCACTAGAAAACTTCAAAACCTAGCAGCTCACCCGGCTACTGCCCTAAACCCGAGGCATTCAAAAAAAGAACACCTCAATAAGAAAATACAAGTGACAATAGAATTCAATCAATAGATAACAAAATATCAAAAGGGTTACCAACCCATGACAAGATGATTATAAGGAATCATCAACATTTAAGCCAAAGGAAAAAGGGAAGAAGGAACTAACAAAAGTAAAACATCCCAAGTTGCACCAAGTGCTATAAGGATCAAGGATTAAATAACATAAGCATAAATACGTTTATAATTGAAAAGAAATTGGTTAATTTATAATTAGAGAGCAAAATAACAGCAAAGTCTGGCATAAGCAATGGGAGGGACCTACCCAACACACCTTGGAGGAAGAGACCTACCCGACTCAGTAATAGTAAAGCTTCACTAGGCAAAAGAAAAGGTGGTGTCATACCTCAACACACCCAAAACCAGATAAAAACCGGTACCTGCGGTGGAATGGACCTACTCAACAAACCAACAATCACAAACCCATAATAGAAGGGACCTGACCAACACACCAGCAACCACCTACCCATATAGGGTAAAGAACTACAAACCAGGCACCAAAGGCCCTAACATCCATGAACGGGCAAAACTTCAATAGACACAGGTTTATTCTGCTATAATGAGGATGAAAAACCCAAATTCACCTTGAGGCTCATACCCAAGGAATCAAACAAGAAATGGCGAAATAATTCTAAGTCCATGGAAAAGCGTCGAGTACACTCGACGTAGGGTCGAGTGCAGTCAATGCACTCGACGCTATCCAGCTAAACACTGCGAAAAACCAAACCACTCAACACCGCATTAGGTCTACTCAATGCAACGTTGAGTCCACTAAATGTTGTCGACTCTTTTTGACTTAGACTCAGAATTCCTACCTGGAGAGGCTTCACTCAACGCTGTATTGAGTGAATAACACTCACTCAACGCTTTCTTACATACACAGCAAATTAAGCGATTGTGTTGAGAGACTTCAACAAACTCAATGTTGCGTTGAGTGAAATCAGCTCACTCAACGCTTTTACCCTTGGCCTCTCACACACTTAGCATGGAGTTGTGTGCATTCAACACACTATGCGCCGCGTTAAGTAAAGTCAGCTCACTCAATGCTTTTACACTTGGATTAAATTCTGATGGCATAGACTGTCTTAAAATCACTCAATGCCGCATTGAGTGCGTGCAGCACACTCAATGCTTTTATACTTAGCGTTAAAATCTGATGGCGTGAGTGTATTCAACACACTCAACGCCTTGTTGAGTGTTTACAACACTCTCAATGCTTTTATACTCAGGCTAGAAACTGAATATCAGTGCTAAGGCTATACTCAACGCCTTAGACAAAAACTTGGCAGAAGTATTATCCTACCTAAATAGAGGATATTAGACTTACAACAACCCCTAATTTTTCAATAATTTAATTAATAGTATTAATAATTATTTTTCACAATATATAAACCTAGAACAAGAACAATTTACTATTATACTCACTCAGGAAGATATTTCTCCTGTAACAATTCTCCCTCACCACAGCCACTAGTTTGCTGCTAAGCTAAGCACTATTCAGCCTACTAGGAAAGAACAATAACATGAAAGCATGGCATGGGTGTAAATCATAACTTACCCCAAGATTTACAGAAGCTGAATTATACAAGGAGGAGATCCTACCCTAATTCACCTCTATACTGGGAGGAATCAAGAAAATGTGAAATAAAAACAAGCAAGGGGGGAAACCACCACTTGCCTCAAATCGCCAAATACGGCCACTCAAACGCTCCTCCTCAAGAATCTGGCCGCAAGATCACCTAAGCAACACTTCCTAAAACTTTTCAGGATGAAATAGGGTCAAAAAAAATTCCTATCACCCAAAATTTCATGAAAAGGGAAAATCTTATAGTAGAAACGTAGATCTAGGTGAGAGCTTTCCGGATCTACCCTCTAACAACAATTTCGAGCACCAACACTCCATAAATTGATGGGCGAAAGCTTAGAAAAGACTGTCGTTCTCGCTCTTCCAGTAACAGGCGACGGTTTGTAGAAGAAGACGATGAATAGAGTTTTTCTATTCTCAAACTATTTGTACCTAGAAATATAAGTATTATAATAATAGTTTATTATTAAATATTGGTCCAAATGACTAAAAATTCGCGCTAACACCGATTTCTAAGAAAATCACGCCATAGATAAATACCGAAACTACGAACCCAATAGCGCTGTAGAAATTATGATTCGACAAACCAAATGTAACTCCCCAAAAAGACTCAAAGTTGGAATTGAGGTGTAGGTTGCTTAACACGGCCTGGGACACGGGCGTGTCCCAGGGCGTGTCGGGGTACATGGCCTGGGACACGAGCATGTCCCAGGGCGTGTTCAGGTTAGTCGACGATCGGAGGTCGACGATAGTCGAGCCTGGGACACGGCCTTCGACACGGGCGTATCCCAGGGCGTATCACTCAATAAAATGCCGTATCGAGTCAGAAATGTACACGGCCCGGAACCAAGGCTTGAACATGACCGTGTCAGTTTGGACACGGGCGTGTCAGAGGGCGTGTGCCTACCCGTGTACTGCTCTGACTGGATTTAACGCTCGTTGAGTACCGTGTAACAGGTGTGACACGGGCGTGTCATATGACCGACACGGGCATGTCAGGTTCGACACGGGCATGTCGATGCCCATGTTCTGGTAATTTTTAGTCGGTGCGAGTGCCGCGTGTGCCGCTTAAGGGTACACGGCCTGTGACACGGGCGTGTCACAGGCCGTGTCGGCCAAAAAGTTCAATATTTTGGGGCAGATCTTGGCCGTTCATTTTCCTTAAAGAGGATCCTGTGGCTGGGGATCATTCCTGGGCTGATAAGGTCGGGAAAGGAGGAGAAGAAGGCTCATTTCTTAAGTTCTACTCTCTTTCTAACTTTTAAGAGAGAGGTGAGAGCAAGGTGAGGAAGAAGAAGTGGAGTCCGGCTGCCGGTGGAGCTACTGTGGTCCAAATCGCGAGCCGAGTTCGGATTTGCGAAGGCAACGCTGCTGCGAAGGCTTTCATCCATCTCAAATTTCTCTCCATGGCTCCGAAGCGAACTCCTAGGGTAATGATTTCCTGCTTGGACATGTGAAGTCCTTAATTCCTGCATTGCATAGGGAAAACCCTTCCCCGCGAGTGTGCGGTGGGTTGTGGCGTCCCTTGGGGTAGATATGTGAAGTCCCCCTTATTAGAGTCCGGAATTAGAGTACGGATCTAGGCATGCTGTGTGAAGCCCATCTAGACATGGTCTGGATTGGTGATGCTTGTTTGAATATCGGAGAAGACTCCGTGATTCTTTCTTGTAGGCATGATGGATAAAGTACTGGAGGAAGTCCAGGAAATTATGAGAGTTGGACTCTCTTGTAGCCGTTAGTTGCTACTTTGTATGAGGTTGAGCCGTGGGGCTGCAACTAGGAAACGTGGAACGGGCAAGGTGAAGCAATACCCCCGTCAGTCCAGGCATGAGTCTGACGATGTGAGCAACGGGAAAGGTGGATCTGTACCCGCGTTATGGTTGTCTAACCTTGGGTGCTTAAGACCCTGTTAGGATCACATAGCGAGAGTCGATGGCCTGTGAGCCGATCAGACTAGAATGCTCATATTGAACCGTTATGTCTGGGACCTCTGAACGGTGGTGTGGCCGTGGAAATACGGAACACGGATAATGTGCCCTGAGTGCACGGAGTGTCGGGCCGTCGTGCCGGCGTTTGTGATATGTGACTGTGCGGGCGTGCACGTCTTGCTTAAATTGCTATATATATCATATTGGAAGATTGCTATGCAGGGATGGAATTCCGCTGCCCCGTACCAGGGGCAGGGTCGTTATAATTGGTCAGCTGAATGCTGACCGTTGCCCTGTTTGCCACCGCTTGGTGGATTGGTTCTTACAGGTACTGGAGTTGCTGGTCCGAGCGGGACTTAGCGGAATGAAGCCCAAAGCTGCGCTGCTGCCCTCGAAGGCATTGTTTTGTTTCTTTTGTTCATGTGTGGCCGGCCTGCGTGCCGATGTTTGTAATCCACACTCTTGTTAAGAGAAACTGTTGTAAGGCCTTAAGGCCAAACTCTTGTGATGTTTATATATATATTCCTAAGTTTTAGTGGACAATGTTATTTATCTTGAGTTCAATAATTCAACCGTGAAGCTTCCGCTAGAATGCTCTGTGTTAGGATGCGTGGTTATGATATTATTTCGTAGCGTCTCCGCCTGTTTGTGGAATATGGTGTGGGGCCCCGGCCGGACCCTCTATTATATTCTTCTTGACAGGTAGAGGTGTTACAATTTGGTATCAGCTTGTTAGTCGATCTCTTCCGAATTCGTGGTCGAATTCTTTTGATAGGTGGCGAGCACGTGTCAGTGCCGTCGTTATAACTCTTAATTTGAACTCAAGATTGTCTACTTAGGAATATAAATACACTTGTTTGTTGAACTTGTGTATTCTTTTTGGTATGGTTGCCGTTTTCATTGGTCGTTAACCTGTGTATTTTACACATATAGGTGACCAGAAGTGTTGCGGGTCAATCCGAACCACAACGTTCTGTTGAGAGTGCGGCACCAGCCGAGGTGCCCACAACTCCTCCATCCGCTGAAACAGTCTGTCTCATCATGGAAACGGTGCTTGCGGTGATGAATGCTCAGCAGGCGGGGCAGGCACGTCCTGCAGTGGTGCCAACGCAAGCTGGGGTACGGCAAGAACCGGTAGAAGCCGAAGTTGATCCGCGGGTAGCAGATCAACAATGGAAGCAATTCTTGAGCTTCAATCCTCCGCAGTTTCATGGGGCGGGTACACCGGCCCAAGCAGAGGATTGGCTTGCAAGAGTCAAGAGGATTATGAGAGCTATCAAGGTTGAGGAGGAACAAAAAGTTATGTTAGCCACTTTCCTACTGGAAGGAGAGGCGCGATTGTGGTGGGATGAGATTGAAATGCATCTCTTGGCTGGCAGGAAATTGGCAGAGGTTACAATGGATGAATTTTCTCGATTGTTCTTAGCACAACATCTACCGATGCAGCAAAGGATATCGATGGAAATGGAATTTCAACGGTTAGAGCAGGGAGATCGAAGTGTGGATGACTACCTGCATGAGTTCACCCGGTTGGGAAGATATGCGGGCACGATCTTCGCCGAAGAAGAGAGTAAGACTAGTCGGTTTTATGCGGGACTGCGAGATGAGCTGCGGTATTTGCTCTCGAGTTCTGTGAGTCAGGGATTCCAAGCCTTAGTCTGTACGACTCGTTCTTTGTTGACGGACATGAAACGGGGGCAAGCAAAGGGAAACTTGGCTATTGTGAAGCCAGAGTTCAAGCCGCCGCGGCCGGACAAGTTTAGCTACCGAAAGAGATGGAACAAGAAGTCTAAGTCTTCTGGACAAGCTCCTTCTGCGACTGTGACAGATACATCTGGGTATGGATCTCGTGCTTATTTTACGTGCGGGAAGGTTGGACACTTCGCACGTGAATGTCGATTTGGTCCTCCAAAGGGTGACAAGAAGACGGGAGCGTCTTATGCGGAGAAGGGGAAGGCTGTGGTGGAGTCTTCTGCCTCGCACGCGCAGCCCAGGGTCTTCAACCTTGGAAAACAGGAGGCCATTAAGCAGGCGGATGTCGTCACAGGTGCGCGTAGGTTTTAATGTTGTTATTAAGATGTGCTGTGCTTGTTTTAATTGTAATGTTATAGGGTTTGTCCTTATATGAGAGTATCCGGCGCGAGCACTGTTCGACATAGGTGCTTCACATTCGTTCCTATCTGAGGACTTTGTCTTTCGTGTTGGGGTGCCGATCCGGACCACGACATATAGTATAAAGGTGTTGTTGCCTAACGGATGTTTGATGTGCGCGGATCGATCTTGCGGTCTTGAGGTCAAGATAGGAAGTCGGGAGTTCAAGGTGGAAACATTAGTATTGCCGATTAAAGAGTTTGATATAATCTTTGGTATGGACTGGCTTTCAGAGCAGCGTGCCTGTATAGATTGCACTTCAAAAGAGGTCACACTTGGGCAAAATACCGAACAAGAGACCAAGTTCATTGGTATGCAAGGGATGAGTGGGATGTTGTTATCCGCTCTCCAAGTTGTTAAGGCAGTTCGGAAGGGTGCGTAATTGTTCTTCACACTCATAGAGGCGATGGCGCAGAAGGCCAGTGTGAGTGAAGTGCCGATTGTGTCGGAATATGCGGATGTGTTTCCAAAGGACCTTCCGGGGTTACCTCCCCAAAGGGAAAGCAACTTCGCTATCGAGCTGGTGCCGGGTGCGAAACCCGTGGCCCGTTCGCCGTATCGGGTAGCGCCAAAAGAAATGGCCGAACTGAAAGTTCAGTTGCAAGAGTTGTTGGAGCAGGGATATATACGCCCAAGTATGTCACCTTGGAGCGCGCCTGTTCTTTTGTGAAAAAGAAAGACGGTGGTTTGCGATTATGTATTGATTATCGCGAACTGAACAAGCTGACGGAGAAAAACAAGTATCCAATTCCACGGATCGATGACTTGTTCGATCAGCTAGCAGGCTCAACCGTCTATTCGAAGTTGGATTTGAAGTCCGGGTATTACCAGTTGCGGATTAGGGAAGGTGACATTCCCAAGACAGCGTTTGGCACACGCTATGGTCATTATGAGTTCACAGTGATGCCATTCGGCTTATGTAATGCGCCTTCGGTATTCATGGATCTCATGCATCGAACGTTCCGCGAATACCTAGATCTGTTTGTGATTGTGTTTATTGATGATATCCTGGTATACTCACAATCGGAGGAAGTTCATGCAAACCACTTGCGATTAGTATTGCATACCTTGCGAAGGAATAAAATGTATGCCAAGTTCTCTAAGTGTGAGTTCTGGCTCTCGTCGGTGGCTTTTCTAGGCCATGTGGTAAGTGGAGAGGGCATAGCGGTGGATCCGGCTAAGATAAGTGCCATTCGTGATTGGCCAGTGTTTTCTTCGGTGGCCGAAGTCAGGAGTTTCCTTGGACTGGCGGGCTACTATAGACAGTTCTGGAGAACTTCTCCCGGATTGCTTTGCTTCTGACTACGTTGACGAGAAAGGACCAGAAGTTCGTTTGGACGCCGGAGTGCGCACGAGCTTTTGATGAGCTGAAGAATCGTTTGACCACAGCGCCCGTTTTGACGTCGCCATGTGGTATAGATGGATTTGAAATATACAGCGATGCGTCAGGAAGCGGCTTAGGCTGCATTCTCCTGCAGTTTGGGAAGGTGATCGCTTATGGTTCACGTCAATTGAAAGTGCATGAGCGTAATTACCCCGTCCATGACTTGGAGTTGGCGGCGGTGATCTTTGCGCTAAAGTTGTGGCGGCATTATCTTTATGGCGTGAAAGTGGATATTTATACAGATCATAAAAGCTTAAAGTATCTGCTTGATCAAAAAGAATTGAATATGCGACAAAGGAGGTGGATGGAATTCCTTGGGGATTATACCTTCGACATTCACTATGTTCCCGGAAAGGGAAATGTGGTCGCTGATGCCTTGAGTCGTTGGACTCCGGTACGGGCAAATTGGTTGCGGATACATGATGAGCAGTTAATCCAGGAGTTGAAAGCTTTGGAGATATCTTGTGTGGAAAGAGATTCGTCAACTGTTGCATGCGTGAACTGGTTGGAGGTTCAATATGACCTTGCTGACAGGGTTCGGCGGGCAACGGAGTTGGATGAAAGTCTCCAACGCTATGCAAAGGAGGGGTCTGGTGATCAATTCTCCTGGGATGAAGGTTTATTATGAAAGGATGGCCGATTGTGCGTCCCTAGTGCGGGTAAATTGCGAGAAGGATTGCTATATGAAGCACACTTTACAAAGTATTCAATTCACCCTGGGAGCACAAAAATGTACAAGGACATGAAGAAACTGTTCTGGTGGCCTGGTTTAAAGAAGGACATAGCCGCGTATGTGGCTAAATGTCGCACTTGTGCTTTGGTAAAGGCAGAATGTCAACGGCCGAGTGGTTTCCTGAAGTCATTGCCGGTTCCACAATGGAAGTTTGAAGATATTTCTATGGATTTCGTGCACGGATTGCCGAGATCTCAGCGTGGCCATGACTCAATCTGGGTGATTGTAGACCGGTTGACAAAGGTGGCTCACTTTATCCCGAACAAGCGGGACGATTCAGTGGAAACGTTGGCAAAGCTCTATGTGGAGCAGATTGTTCGATTGCATGGTGTTCCCCGGAGCATCGTAAGTGACCAAGATGGGCGCTTTACTTCGAAAGTTTGGAGATTAGTTCATCAGATGTTGGGCACGAAGTTAGCATTCAGTACGGCCTTTCACCCGCAAACGGATGGCCAAACTGAACGTACCAACAAAACGATGGAGGATATGCTCCGTATGTGCGCCCTGGATTTCGGTAAGAATTGGGAAGAGCATCTTGTTATGGTGGAATTTGCCTATAATAATAGCCATCAAGCGAGTATAAGCATGGCCCCGTTTGAAGCGCTGTATGGTCGGAAATGTCGTACACCGCTAGCTTGGGCAGAAACTGGCGAGACTAAACTTTTAGGCAAAAAGGAAGTCGAGGATGCTACCTCAACAATACGCTCTATTCGAGAGAGGCTCCTAATAGCCCAGGATCGGCAAGCCAAATATTACAATGCGATGCACCGGAACGTGGAGTTCGCGGTGGGTGACTGGGTCTATTTAAAGATTAAGCCCTTCAAAGGCGTATCTCGGATTCGGCGGTTGAAAAAGCTAAGTCCGCGATACCTTGGTCTGTTTGAAGTGGTGGAACAAGTTGGGAAAGCCGCCTATCGGCTAGCTCTTTCATCGGAATTGAGTGGATTGCATGATGTGTTTCACATCTCGGTGCTACGCAAAGCAATAAAGGATCTAGCTCAAGTAATTGGCAATGATCGAGTGCCGGTTGAGTATGGGCTAACAACAAAGGTGAAGCCTATACGGATCGAGGATCGAGCCGAGAAACAGTTGCAGAACAAGGTGATCGGGATGGTCAAAGTCCGATGGGACAATTGTGGCCGTGAAGATCTAACATGGGAGCGTGAGCAGACCATGCAAGCCGAGTTTCCCGAGTTATTTTCGTAACTTGTTTACTCGTTATATATGTAATAGAAACATATAACTGTTTTGTTATTTTTCTACCTATTGTCTGCAAATTTCGGGACGAAATTTTATTAAGGAGGGGAGGGTTGTAACACCCCAAAAAGACTCAAAGTTGGAATTGAGGTGCAGGTTGCTTAACACGGCCTGGGACACGGGCATGTCCCAGGGCGTGTCGGGGTACACGGCCTGGGACACGGGCGTGTCCCAGGGCGTGTTCAGGTTAGTCGACGATCGGAGGTCGACGATAGTCGAGCCTGGGACATGGCCTTCGACACGGGCGTGTCCCAGGGCGTGTCACTCAATAAAATGTCGTATTGAGTCAGAAATGTACACGGCCCGGAACCAAGGCTTGAACACGGCCGTGTCAGTTTGGACATGGGCGTGTCAGAGGGCGTGTGCCTACCCGTGTACTGCTCTGACTGGATTTAATGCTCGTTGAGTACCGTGTAACAGGTGTGACACGGGCGTGTCACATGACCGGCACGGGCGTGTCAAGTTCGACACGGGCATGTCGATGCCCGTGTTCTGGTAATTTTTAGTCGGTGCGAGTGCCGCATGTGCCGCTTAAGGGTACACGGCCTGTGACACGGGCGTGTCACAGGCCGTGTCGGCCAAAAATTTCAATATTTTGGGGCAGATCTTGGCCGTTCATTTTCCTTAAAGAGGATCCTGTGGCTGGGGATCATTCCTGGGCTGATAAGGTCGGGAAAGGATGAGAAGAAGGCTCATTTCTTAAGTTCTACTCTCTTTCTAACTTTTAAGAGAGAGGTGAGAGCAAGGTGAGGAAGAAGAAGTGGAGTCCGGCTGCCGGTGGAGCTACGGTGGTCCAAATCGCGAGCCGAGTTCGGATTTGCGAAGGCAACGCTGCTGCGAAGGCTTTCATCCATCTCAAATTTCTCTCCATGGCTCCGAAGCGAACTCCTAGGGTAATGATTTCCTGCTTGGACATGTGAAGTCCTTAATTCCTGCATTGCATAGGGAAAACCCTTCCCCGCGAGTGTGCGGTGGGTTGTGGCGTCCCTTGGGGTAGATATGTGAAGTCCCCCTTATTAGAGTCCGGAATTAGAGTACGGATCTAGGCATGCTGTGTGAAGCCCATCTAGACATGGTCTGGATTGGTGATGCTTGTTTGAATATCGGAGAAGACTCCGTGATTCTTTCTTGTAGGCATGATGGATAAAGTACTGGAGGAAGTCCAGGAAATTATGAGAGTTGGACTCTCTTGTAGCCGTTAGTTGCTACTTTGTATGAGGTTGAGCCGTGGGGCTGCAACTAGGAAACGTGGAACGGGCAAGGTGAAGCTATACCCGCATCAGTCCAGGCGTGAGTCTGACGATGTGAGCAACGGGAAAGGTGGATCTGTACCCGCGTTATGGTTGTCTAACCTTGGGTGCTTAAGACCCTGTTAGGATCACATAGTGAGAGTCGACGGCCTGTGAGCCGATCAGACTAGAATGCTCATATTGAACCGTTATGTCTGGGACCTCTGAACGGTGGTATGGCCGTGGAAATACGGAACACGGATAATGTGCCCTGAGTGCACGGAGCATCGGGCCGTCGTGCCGGCGTTTGTGATATGTGACTGTGCGGGCGTGCACGTCTTGCTTAAATTGCTATATATATCATATTGGAAGATTTCTATGCAGGGATGGAATTCCGCTGCCCCGTGCCAGGGGCAGGGTCGTTATAATTGGTCAGCTGAATGCTGACCGTTGCCCTGTTTTCCACCGCTTGGTGGATTGGTTCTTAAAGGTACTGGAGTTGCTGGTCCGAGCGGGACTTAGCGGGCTGAAGCCCAAAGCTGCGCTGCTGCCCTCGAAGGCATTGTTTTGTTTCTTTTGTTCATGTGTGGCCGGCCTGCGTGCCGATGTTTGTAATCCACACTCTTATTAAGAGAAACTGTTGTAAGGCCTTAAGGCCAAACTCTTGTGATGTTTATATATATATTCCTAAGTTTTATTGGACAATGTTATTTATCTTGAGTTCAACAATTCAACCGTGAAGCTTCCGCTAGAATGCTCTGTGTTAGGATGCGTGGTTATGATATTATTTCGTAGCGTCTCCGCCTGTTTGTGGAATATGGTGTGGGGCCCCGGTCGGACCCTCTATTATATTCTTCTTGACGGGTAGAGGTGTTACACCAAACTCGGGCAAACACCTCCCGAAGCCAAAACACAAGCATTCCCAATGAGTCTCCACCGAGTCATAAAAATAGACCTGGCTCGCTAGGGAATCTTGTAAACAGGCTAAACCCAGCCACACACAGAAAAACCTAAGAGCTAAAACCATGCTGTAACAACGGTGAAAGTTAGGGTTAGATTTTATATACTCTACAGGGGGGTGAATAGAGTATGTCTGTGTGTTATTTTAAAATTTTCTTATTTAACAGTAAACTATCTTTACCTTTAACAACTATATCTAACTATCACAAATTAACGTAAAACAAAGATCACAGAATATCAAACTAACACAGCCACATCAAGAATAGAAGATAAAGAGCAACCAGACAACACAAGAAATTTATAGTGGTTCCCCAAACAGGGTACATCCACTCTTCTACCACCCTTGGCAGGAATCCACTGTAGGTTTTGATCAGGTGACTGTCACAAATGAGCTTTTGATCAGGTGCACAAAAACCAACCCAAGACTTTTGGAAGGAGACTTCGAACAAGAAAATTTTTGAAGGGAATTAAAACCCTGTATAGAGGTGGGAATGAGAGAGTGATGTAAGTCTTCTTTTCTCAAGTCAAAATGAGAAGACTGTGTTGATTCTTGTTTGTTGTCAAAGCTCCCCCTGAGATCTTAAATGGTTCAGGAGTGGAAGCTTTGTTCAAGGGTATAGGCCTTCAGCTTTTGATGATTGCTCGACAGCAGGCTTCTAGATTGATAAGAATGTTTGTCACTTGGAAAGCCTTGGAGAAGACTGATGACAGGTGATGAAGTACAAGATTTTTGTCTCTGTTTATTGTTGATCTCGTGTGTGTTCTCATTTCAGCAAAATAATGACCTCTTGGTTTTTCGACCACCATTTGAATTTTTAAATTCCTCCTATAATCGATGTTAATGACGTTGAGAGTTACACGACATTTATTACTTTCCCCAACTGTTTCATTGAAAAAATGGTAGGTAATAATCCTGATGAAAACCATAATTAATGCTCTGTCTAACGATAATATTCAGAGAATGTTAGAACATTAATTACCCAGGAATTACTGCAATATAATAGAAACAGAAGGAAGGAAATAACTTAGTCATGAATCGTCGACCAGAATACATAATTCATCGAGCTGAGTCCATAGTTCGTCGAGCTAAGTATTGTTGTTCGTCGAGCTAAGTATTGTTGTTCGTCGAGCTGAGTTACAAGATCGCCGACCTCTGAATAGCTGACTGCTGCTTGATGAAATCTTCTTGTCATGTGCTCTAAGTTCGTTGACCTGAGACTGTGATGTTAGTTGACCTAAGAACTTGGTAAATCTGTTGGCGTTGAGTGAATAGCACATTTGGCATTGAGTGTTCTTTTTCTCTTAGTCTGCCGTTGCTTTGAGTGAATTATGGCGCTGAGTGTTGAAGAGTTAGTCGATCTGAGAATGAAGTTCGTCGAGCTCAGATCGGATATTTTAGCTCTGAGTTAGTCGAGCTGAGCACGACTATCATAGACCTGAGTTTGACGAATGTAGATTTCTTTTTCTAATTCTTGATTTCTCTAAGTCTTGAGTCTTTGGCAGTGATGGAGGCTGGTCCTTTGTATTGTTGACTCTAAGGACATGGACTAGACATAATAAACACATAAAGTTTGACCCTTCTATACAACATGGGTCAAAACCTAAGAAGAAAACCTAGCACAAATCACCTAGGGGTTCCAACAATCTCCCCCTATTTGGGTGAGGTTACTTCAAATAAACAAAAAAAAAATCACAAGACAAAATGACGTAAACATAGCATGAAAATTGAGATAACTGATAAAATAAATAATCTATCAGTACCTTTATAAAGCTATGTACCCAGATTGTTCACAGAAAACACAGAAAATAAATAGTTTAAATGTTCTTGTGAAGGTCGGAATACTTAGCAAATATGATTTTCTTGCTTGGGTCTTGAGCTTGTCTCATAGTCTTGGTCATGTTAGCATCTCCAAGAGTCTTTTGAGAGGTGGTTCTTGGAACCACAGCTTCAGGATGTTGACTCATATATTCCTCAGCATTGAACAGCTGCCCTACATAGTACCTTTCAAATTATTTCTTTCTGTAGTCTGACATGGTAGAGAATTGAGATGGATCTTGGCCTTTTTCTCTGGCTTGCCTAATTTTAGAAAGAGTCACAGATTCCTTGAATATAGCCATTCTTGTAGTTGGACTAGCATCAAGATCATAAGCTGGAGTTGGAAGTTCTTCAGGGCTATTAGCTTTGCCAGGAGATAGAGGAGGGGAAAATTTTGGTTGAGAAATAGGCTGTTGAGCTGACTGATATCTGGGATAAGACTGATGTCTCTATTTTTGCTGACTGTCTCCATAAGACTGAGAGGGTCTTCCCTGTCTCTGATAAGTTTTAGTGAGAGTAGGTTTAGTGAATCCTCCTGAGCTCTGAGAAAAGGTTCCTGAGGCGCCTGTAGCTGGAGGAGGAGGAGGATGAGCTCTTCTAAACCTCTGTGGAGGAGGAGAATACTTCCTACTTTTCTTCCTTGCTTTCTATTCATTTTTAGATAGCCACATCCATGCTGGCATACCCTTGTATGGAGTTATGTTTTGTAGGATATAATATGGTGTATCATTGGTATTTCCAGGTTTGGGAGCAGGTGGTGGAGGTGGAGCTTTCCTTTTCTTGTAGATTTGTTTCCTCTTTGGAGCATCATTAGAATCATCATCATCATTATCATTAGACAAAGTATTGTCATACATTTCATCAATTTGATTGATCAAATCCTTGGGAATTTCTATGCTAGCTTGGGTGGGAACAACTTCAGATTCAGCTACTTCAGCTTCCATATCAATATCTTGATTTATTAAATCATCTAAACTGGGAATAGTGCTATTATCCATGATATAAGTTGGCCCAGGAGGACTAGATCTTTGTTCATATAGTACTACTGGAGGAGCTATCAGACTTTTCTTTATAATGTCTAATACTTCTGAACTCGCAGGGGAGGTGTAGCATACTATTGCTCTGGATGACTGAGTGGGAAAGAAGAGGCAGAACTGAATATAATATCCAAAGATCTTCAGCAGAATATGTAGATTTACTTTAGATTTAATGAAGTAGATCCTTCCAGGCAAAACTTCTGGCAAGCTGGTCTCATGAGCATTAAATACTATAATATATGTACATTGATTATCTACATCTGCTACTGAGTCAGTTATCTCTATATCATCTGATTCCATATCAGTATCAAGAAAATTTAGAAAATCTATTTCCATGTCAACATTTGTTCCTTCTGCTGCTGGTTCTGCTACTGCTACTTCATCATTAAGTTTCTCCCCCAGCCTAGTTTCAGTATGTACTGAAGCTAGGACCCTAGATGAAGAGAGGGTAGATGTGAGGGTAGAGAGTTGAGCAGAGAGAGATGATATGGAGATAACTACAGGGGAAATAGCCTCTACAATGATGGTTTTGAGGACAGGCTTGAGGAGATCAAGAAGTGGTTTGATGATAGAGGGATTTAAAGGTATGGAGTCAATAGTTTGGGCAGGAGGTGATTGAGAAGAGATAGAGTTTGTAAAGGTAGTTGCTGGAGGAGATGGTTGGTTTGAAGTGTATGCAAGGGGGTCCTGTTGAGGAGATTGGTGAGGAGAAGGAGTGTTCAGAGAAAATGAAAGTAAATTGAGAGATGGGATTGAAGAGAGAGTGGAGAGGGGGATATAAGCAAGATGAGATGGAAAAGGAGATTGGAGAGGTTTAGGGATGGATGTATCAGCCCTAGGAGAGGGAGGATTGGATTGAATATTGGTAGGTAAGGAAGGAATTGGAGAAGCTGGTGGTATAGGGGTATGTATTAGAATAGAAGTGGAGGCTGAGGTTTGTTCAACTTGAGGATGAGATAGAGCTTGAGAATCAGGAGGAGGTGGAGGGGTGGATGGAATCTCTACAGAGGGGTGATGAGTGGCTAATGTAGCCCTTATACTTTTAGAAGATCTGGTGGAAGAGGAAGGAGCCTTGGTTGGCTTTGTAATGGTCCTCTCCCACTTGCCAAAAAGAGCACAGGTAAGTCTCTTTGAGGCATTAATGGATATGGTCGGGGAGATCAGGGATCCAACAGCCTTTTCTTTGAGGAAGATCCCTAGGATCCTTCCAAAACATACCTCCTTTTATTGTTCTTCTTTTTGATAAGATCAAACAGAACTTGAGCCCAGTTAATGGCTTTATTGTTTACTATTGCACACATAACAAGGAATTGATGCCTGGTAATATAATCATGTGCAGAGTGCTTTCCGAGTAGCACTTTCCTTACAATATCTGCAAGGAACTTATATTCAACAGATAAATGCTTTTTAAGCAGTTTTTGTGGGGTTTCTCCTGAATAACCCATGAGGCTCAGCATCATATCAAACTCTTCAGTTTCAATTTCTAATTCCTCCTCACCATTATACAATCCAAATATTTTAGTTAAAACTGCAAGAGTGAGGGAGATGGCATTACTAGTGATAGTCCCTGTCATCACGTTCTCCTCCATGGTAGATGGGTAGACCCATTCCCTGATCTCTGTTCCACAGATTTTTATGCGTGTTGATAGCAGAGTCTTGAGATGTTGGTCTTCTAGAGTTTGCAGAATGTTGACGAATACAGGATCAGAGTATTGGAAGGATTCAAAATCCAGATAGAATCCTGTATCAAACTTCATCGCTACAAGAGAGCATGTGGGGATCGCCATGAGAATACCTGTAAGAAAAGTTGAAGATCAAGGGCAAGAGAACTGAAAGCGCGGGACGGAGGTCGAAGAAAACCTAAATATAGTGTTTTCTTGAATATGAACCGACAGACTCCGTTCCACGAAAAATGAATAGATCTTCGATCTGAGGTCGACAAAATAATTTGGACTTAAATGATTCGTCGATCTCAGCCTGAAGGGTTGAAGACATTTCGTCGATCTTCGTTCGACGAAAGTTTTCTGAATTAGGTTCGTCGATCTTAGTTCAACGAATATCTCACAAACTTCTCCTAGTTCGTCAATCTCTGTTTGACGAACTTTGAAAAATTCATCGAGTGCAGACAGAAATTAAACTAATTCTTCTCCATTTATCATTCCAAGCTGATTTATGAAGGACAAATGATTTCTTTCATCCAGAGGTTTGGTGAAGATATCAGTTCTTTGTAAGTCAGTGTAGATATAGACAAGATTAATTTTATTTTTATCTACACACTCTCTAATGAAATAATGCTTAATGTCTATATGCTTAGTTCTGCTATGATGAACGTGATTTTGTGGCATGCCTATAGCACTTGTGTTATCACATAGTAATGTTGAATTATTTAAGTTGAAAGCATAGTCCAGTAGTTGGTTTTGAATCCACAGCATTTGGGAACAGCAACTGCCAGCTGCAATATATTCTGCTTCAGCTGTTGATGTAGACACAAATGACTGCTTCTTGCAAAACCAAGACACTAATCTCATACCAAGGGACTGACAAGTTCTTGAGGTACTTTTTTTGTCCACTCAGCATCCAGCAAAGTCAGCATCTGAGTATCCAGTTATGTCAAACTCTGACTCAGTAGGATACCATACACCTAGACTAGGACAACCCTTTATATATCTCAAAATTCTTTTTAGAAAAACTAGATGAGATTCTTTAGGGTTCACCTGGAACCTAGAACAAAGGCATGTAGCAAACATAATATCAGGTCTTCTTGCTGTCAGGTATAGTATGGACCCAACAATGCCCCAATATAGTTTCTGATCCACGGGTTTCCCATGTGCATCAGAGTCTATCACAGCATTAGTAGGCATGGGTGTTTTCTTTGCTGAGGCATCAACCATGCCAAACTTCTTTATAAGCTCTTTGGCATATTTAGCCTGGGAAATGAAGATGCCATCAGGGAGCTGCTTCACTTGGAGACCAAGGAAGTAGGAAAGCTCACACATGCTACTCATCTAAAATTTTGAATGCATTAGATCAGAAAATCTCTTGCATAATTTGGGATCAGTAGAGCCAAATATTATATCATCTATATATATTTGTACTAACAGTATTTTATCATGATGCAATTTGGTAAACAAAGTCCTATCAACTATGCCTCTTGAAAAACCATGCTCTAATAGAAAGCTGGCTAAGGTCTTATACCAAGCTCTTGGAGCTTGCTTTAAACCATAGAGAGCCTTGTGCAACTTAAACACAAAAGAGGGATGAGTTGGACAAATAAAAGCTGGAGGCTGTTCAACATAAACCTCTTCTTTAAGTTCCCCATTCAAGAAGGCACTTTTCATATCCAATTGATAGACTTTGAACTTTTTTAATGAAGCATATGCCAGAAATATCCTTATTGCTTCTAGCCTGGCAACTGGAGCAAAGGTTTTATCATAGTCAATCCCTTCCTCCTGTCTATACCCTTGAGCAGCAATCCTAGCCTTGTTCCTCACAATCACACCTTGGGCATCAAGCTTATTTCTGAATACCCATTTGGTTCCAATGACTGGGTAGTCTTTTGGTCTTGGAACCAAATCCCAAACCCTGCATCTCTCAAACTGATTGAGCTCTTCTTGCATTGCAATGATCCAATGGGGATCTTGCTCTGCATCAGATATGGATTGAGGCTCAATTTGGGAGAGGAAACAGGCATGCATCAAGTCCTGGTTAAGTTGATGCCTTGTCTGTACACCTACTGTTATGTCTACAATCACTTGGGATCTGGGATGATCCCTCAGTCTGATAAGATCAGTAGGTGGAGATATTTCTGCAACAATATTTGGGAAGGATTCCTCTTGTGGAATTACTTCTGTTGCTGTGGGGGGTTCAACTGCATCCAGATTTTCTTCATCACTTTCTTCATTGGCTTGTTGAGAAGGCTGGGATGCGAATTTTTATTCATCCAATTTCTCACACAAGATGTTTACCTGCAAGGGGTTTCTGGTAGAAATTTCTTTCTTCTTGTAAAACATGTTAGTCTCATCAAATGTAACATGCATGGATTCTTCTATTTTCAATGTGGATTTATTAAAAACCCTATAAGCTTTGCTGACTTGGGAATATCCTAGAAAAATTCCCACTGCAGCCTTTGCTTCAAACTTTCTAATGTGCTTTTTGTCATTATTATGAATATAGCATACACAACCAAAAACATTAAAATAGTTAATTATTGGTTTCTTCCCTTTGAGCAATTCATAGGGGGTCTTATGTTTTAGTGTGTGTATCAAGCTTCTGTTCAGGACATAGTTTGCTGTGCTCACTGTCTCTGTCCAATAAGATAGGGGCATGTAAGCATCTGCAAGTAATGTGCCTGCAGCTTCAATGAGTGTTCTATTTTTCCTTTCAGCTACCCCATTTGGTTGAGGAGTTCTAGAAGCTGAGAAGCAGTGTCTTATACCTTCTTTCCTACAGAACTCTAGCATAAGAAGAGACTCAAACTCAGTGCCATGATCACTTCTGATCAATGCAACTTGAGTAGAATACTAAATCTGTATGTTCTTGAGAAAATCTGTAATAACTTGAAAAGTATCTGACTTTGCTCTTAAAAAGAAAACCCAGTGAATATGGAGAAGTCATCTATAACCACTAAGGTATAAGACTTCCCTCCTAAGCTTTGTACAGTAACAGAGCCAAAAATGTTCATATATAGTAAGTACAAAATCCTAGGTGAATCACTCTTATTAATGGATTTAAAGCTAGATTTAGTTTGCTTGCCTAGTTGACAAGCCCTGCAGAGGCCTTCCTTCTTGTAGGGGCCAGAAGGTAAACCTCTCACAAGGTTGTACTTAGATAGCCTAACAATGTTTTTCAGATTTACATATCCTAATCTCTTATGCAATAAGTCATTTGGACTACTAACTAAGTAAAGAAAATAGATATCTGAAGTAATAGACTAGAAATTAACTAAATATATGTTTCCTTGTCTACTTCCAATTAAGACTAGTTTGTTTTCTCCTGAGGTAATAGTACAGGACTCAGAGTTGAATGATACCTGATAACCTTCATCACAGAGTTGGCTTATGGAGATGAGATTGTGCTTCAGTCCACTCACATATGTAACTTTCTTGAAGGTTACAGCTCCAATCTTGATTTTTCCATAGCCCTCTGTTTGGCCAAAATTTGAATCACCAAAGATGACCTTTGATCCCAGCTTGGACTTATAGTCAATTAAGTTGTCCTTGCTGCCTGTCATGTGCTTGGAGCAGCCACTATCCAGATACTAGTGTTGATTATATGCTGGATAGGTCTTCATCTGCAAGTGTAACACTTAGTTGTTCTTGACCTAGGTGACCTTGGGTCCTTGTTGATTTACATAGGAATAACTGGAAATATATGAGCATTCAGGTTGATCTTTATGCCTTTGGGATGATATCTTCTGGGTGGTATTATCCATGTGCTAAAGGGATTAAAGTTTCTCTTAGAATTTTGATTTCTGTTGTTAAAATCTGGGATCGACGATTTCTGGTTGGATCGTCGAACTTAGTTCGATGATGTTGGATAAGATCGTCGATCTCTACTTGAAGAATGAGAGTATTCATTCTTGAAGTACATAAATTGTCGATCTCTGTTCGACGAGCCATACTGATGTCGTCGATCATAGATCGAAGAATGATTATTATTAAAGTTTGCGTTCAGAGATCGTCGTTCTGAGTTCGACGATCTGTTGATATATCGTCGATCTGCGTTCGATGATAATTGCTAAACATTATCATTTTTGTTTTTCTAGTTATTGGGGTTATTTTTAATTTCAATCAGTTCAAGAACTTTTTTAACCCTATTGACCTGTTCAGTATTTTTCTTTCCTTTGTCGGATATTAACTTTACTGCTTTGGAAAGATTGTTTTTCTGAATTATACGTGGATTACTAGGGGAGGCACCTAATCCTTGTTTACTATTGTTAATCCTAGCATTTACAGTACTAGTGATATCTAATAATTATAGACTTCTCCCATTTAAGGATTCTTCTAATATCTTTGCCTTGCTAAGTTCAGATTTCAAAAAAGATATTTGTTGATTAGTAGAGATAAGTTCATTTATTAGGTTAGCATTCTCTGCAGTAATTTTGTCTGGGTCTTTTAATTTTTCTCTGAGGAGTTTGATTTCCTTCTCAGAGCTAATAAAGTCTAAGCACAAATTTTTTAATTCATGTTTAAATTCCTCTAATTCAAAATCATAATAGGCTATTACCTGATCCTCAGCTGATAAGAGCTCTTCATCTTTAGACTCATCAACATCTGATCTGCTACTGCCTGCCTCAATAGCCATGAGGCAAACTTATTTGGCCTTCTGCTCTTCTTCACCCTCATTGGAGCTGGATGGGGTTTACTCTTCTTCAGTGTCACACCATGACTCAGCAACAAAGCCCTTGTCCTTCCTCTTGTGCTTGCTTGAGGAAGGCTAGCTGTAGTGACCCTTCCTTTAGTCACACTCCTTTCTTCTATCCTTCTTCTGAACTTCTGGGCACTCAGAGATGAAATGCCAAGGTTTCCTACAGCCAAAACATACTACTTCTTTAGATGGTGTTTTGTCATACCTTGGCTTGTCTTCATACTTGGATGGTTTCCTTCTGAAATCATTTCTAGCCATCTTAAAGAATCTCTTGGCAAAGAGACTCATCAATTCTCCATTCACAAGAATGACTTTAGAGTCTCATGCAGCTTTGAAAGCTATGTTGTGCTCTTTCCTAGTTGGTGTAGGAGTCTTGACTTCAGTGACTGCTTCCCTTGATTTTATCAGCTTCTCATGGGACTTTAGCTTTCCTAGTAGAGCTTCAGTTGAGATCTCTGTTGTGCTTCTGGCTTCTCTGATGGGCCAGATTCTTGAGTCCTATATGTTGGGGAAGCACTTGAGGATCTTGTCATTCACATCAGTCAAAGTGATTTCCTTATCTAGAGTCCTTAGCTCACTGATAATGGAGCTGAGTCATTTGTATATCACTTCCACTGTTTCTGCTTCATCCTTTTTGAAGTTTTCATATTGAGTGATGAGGTTGGATCTTCTATCCTTCCTCTCATCTGCTGATCCAGCGACCATCTTGTTCAGGGAGTCCCAAATGGCCTTGGCTAATGTGCACTCAACAACTTTTTGAAATATCTCATCTGATATTATTTGAGCCAATATGTTCATGGCTCTGGCATCAGCTATCTTTGCCTTTTTCTGTGCATCTGTCCATCTAGGGGGTAGAACTGCACTCATGTCTGTTGAATTTTATGGGGTTAAAGCCACTGGAGCTGGTGGTCCTGTTAAGATGGATATAAATATATCCCCATCAATAGAATTCATGTAGAGTCTGATTCTTGCCTTCCAGAGTGTGAACTTGGATAAGTTACACACTGGAGGTCTGGTGCTTGCATATTCTTTGTTCTGTGCCATGCTGTATATATCTAGAAGATGTATAGAGAATAGATCTAACTTTGGATATTTGGTTCAAGGGTTAGCTTGTACAACCAAAAGAATCCCCTCTGATACCAATTGAAAGTTAGGGTTAGATCTGATATACTCTAGAGGGGGGGGGGGGGGGTGAATAGAGTATGTCTGTGTGTTATTTTAAAATTTTCTTCTTTAACAGTAAACTATCTTTACCTTTAATAACTATATCTAACTATCACAGATTAAAGTAAAATAAAGATCACAGAATATCTAACTAACACAGCCACAACAAGAACAGAAGAGAAAGAGCAATAAGACAACACAAGAAATTTATAGTGGTTCCCCACACTAGGTACATCCACTCTTCTACTACCCTTGGTAGGAATCCAGTACAGGTTTTGATTAGGTGACTGTCACCAATGAGCTTTCGATCAGGTGCTCAAAAACCAACCCAAGTCTTTTGGAAGGAGACTTGCAACCAGAATAATTTTGAAGGGAATTAAAACCCAGTATAGAGTTGAGAATGAGAGAGTGATGTAAGTCTTCTTTTCTCAAGTCAAAATGAGAAGACTATGTGGATTCTGGTTTGCTGTCAAAGCTCCCCCTGAGATCTTGAATGGTTCAGGAGTGGAAGCTTTGTTCAAGGGTGTAGGCCTTCAGTTTTTGATGATTGCTCGACAGCAGGCTTCTAGACTAATAAGAATGTTTTTCACATGCAAAGCCTTGGAATAAGATTTTTGTCTCTGTGTAATATTGATCTCGTGTGTGTTCTCGTTTCAGCAGAATAATGTGCTCTTGGTTTGTCGACAACCATTTGAATTTTTAAATTTCTCCTGTAATCAATACTAATGATGTTGAGAGTTACATGACATTGATTACTTTCCCCAACTGTTTCATTTAAAAAATTGCAGGCAATAATCCTGATGAAAACCATAATTAATGTTGTTTCTAACGGTAATATTCAGAGAATGTTAGAGCATTTTTACACAGGAATTACTGCAATATAATATAAATAGAAGGAAAGAAATAACTTAGTCTGGAATCGTCGACCAAAAGACAGAATTCGTCGAGCTGAGTCCATAGTTCGTCGAGCTAAGTATTGTTGTTCGTCGAGCTAAGTATTGATGTTCGTCGAGCTGAGTTACAAGATTGTCGACCTATGAATAGATGACTGCTGCTTGATGAAATCATCTTGTCCTATGCTCTAAGTTCGTTGACCTGAGACTGTGACGTTAGTCGACCTAAGAACTTGGTAAATCTATTGGCGTTGAGTGAATAGGACATTTGGCATTGAGTGTTCTTTGTCTCTAAGTCTGCCTTGGCTTTGAGTGAATTACGGCGTTGAGTGTTGAAGAGTTAGTCGATCTGAGAATGAAGTTCGTCGAGCTCAGCTCAGAGATTTTAGCTCTGAGTTAGTCGAGCTGAGCACGACTATCGTCGACCTGAGTTCGACGAATGTAGATTTCTTTTTCTAATTCTTGATTTCTCTAAGTCTTGAATCTTTGGCACTGATGGAGGCTGGTCCTTTGTACTGTTGACTCTAAGGACATGGCCTAGACTTAATAAACACATAAACTTTGACACTTCTATACAACATGGGTCACAACCTAAGAAAATAACCTAGCCCAAATCACCTAGGGGTTCTAACAAACGGCATATCCTGAAAACACGCCAACGTAACGCCTTGACGTCATAAATATGCCAGATAACAAATTAAACCAAATATCAAAAAATCGGCGGCGTTACAGCTACTCCCCCCAAAAGAAAGTTGCATCCCGAAACTTTACGCACAAAACCTCTATTACAAAAGAAAAAGAAATAACCAAGGGTTATTGAAAATATTACATACCAAACAACAAGGAGAACAGATGAGGATGAGCCTCCATCATAGCTTACTCCAACTCCTATGTGGCGCTTTCCACGTCTTAGTTTCACCAGAAAAATTTAACCATTGCTATGGTTTTCCTCCGGAACACTCGATCTTGAGTATCTAAAATGCGGACAGGCACTTCAATATAAGAAAGATGAGGCTCCAACTGGGGCATAACATCAAGAATCTTTTGTTCACTGAATACACATTTCCGTAACTTGCTCATGGGAAACACCTCGTGCACACCAGGAAAATTTACGAGCAAATCCTTACTATAAGCTGATACTTTAATACGCTTAATAACCCTAAACGGTCCCACATACCTCGGGTCCAACTTATGATTCCTTCCAAATATTTTAACACCGGACATTAGGGAAACCTTGAGAAAAACCAGGTCCCCAACAACAAACTCCAAATCAGTCCTACACCGATTGTCATTCTTCTCATAACATTCCTGCGCTATCCAAAGCTTCTCTCAAATAAGCTTTATAGATATTTCCATCTCTTTTAGTGTTTCAGGACAGAATAATGGTCTCTCACCAACCTCGGCCCAAAATAAGAGAGTTCTGCAATGTATCCCATATGGCGCCTCAAACAGGGCCATCTGCAAACTTTCTTGATAACTGTTATTGTAAGCAAACTCCTTCAATCTGAGTCGCTCATCCCACGCTCCTCCATGGTCAAAAATATAACATCTGATCATATCCTCCATGATCTAATTTACTCTCTCAATTTGACCATTAGTCTGCGGATGATAAGCGGTGGAATACCTCATATCGGTACCCAACCCTTCTTGTAAGCTTTTCCAAAAGCGATACATAAACTTGGAGTCTCGATCTGATACAATGCTACCTGGTACACCATGCAATCTGATGACTTCATCTAAATATAACTCGGTTATCTTCTTCTTGGTGTAACCAATCTTAAACGGCACGAAGTGAGCACACTTTGTAAATCGATCTACTATCACCCAAACAGAATCGTGAACTCGTGGAGATCTCGGTAAACACGTAATAAACTCCATGGAAATACACTCCCACTTCCAGCTTGGAATATCCAAAAGCATCAACTTGCCACCAGGACTTATATGATCGGCCTTAACATACTTGCATGTAAAAAATTAAGACACAAATCTGGCTATATCACCCTTCATTCAAAACCACCAGACAGCCTGCTTTAGGTCTTGATACATCTTTGAATAACCTAGGTGGTAGGCAACACTAGAAATGTGCGCCTCATTGCACAACTTAAATTGAATGTCCTCAACAGCAGGGATACAAAATCTACCATTGTACTTCAAGGTACCCACATCATCGATCAAAAAATTTGGTAACTCCCCTTTCTCAGTTCTCTCGTAAAGGTGCAACAAATCGGGATCTTCCATCTGATGCAGTCTTGTGAGTGCAATCTATGAAGGCTCAGCTACCTCCAAACTACTTGACGAGTTACAACTTCCAACAAAAATGTTCATCATTAAAAACTCCTCAACCAGAGAATCCACAAAAAGATTAAAAAACTTAGTTGTCTTCCTACACAAGGAATCGGCTACAACATTATCTTTTCCCGGATGGTACTAGATCTCAACATCATAATCTACAACAGGCTCTAACCATCTTCGTTGGAGCAAATTTAACTCCCTTTGAGTGAAAACGTACTTCAAGCTCTTATAATCGGTGTAAATCTTACACAACACACCATACAATAGATGCCTCCACAATTTTAGTGCATAAATTACAGCTGTTAACTCCAAATCATGCGTAGAGTATTTGTTCTCTTGAAACTTTAACTGCCTAGACCCATATATTTTCACCTTACCTTCCTGCTTCAGCACACAACCCAGACCAACATATGTTGAATCTATATAAACATCCTATTCCATTCCTTCGGTTGGCAACGTCAATACTGTAGCAGTGCACAATCTCCTCTTTAGTTCCTGAAAAGCTTCCTCGCACTTATTGCTCCAAACAAAAGCTGCGTTATTCTACGTCAGTTTAGTTAGTGGCGCAAACAACATAGAGAAACCCTCTACAAACCTTTTATAATAGCCAGCTAACCCTAGGAAGATCCTTATCTCCTTGGGTGTGGTTGGTCTTTTCCAATCCATAACAGCAACTATCTTCTTGGGGTCAACTAATATTCCATCTTTATTTACCACATGACCCAATAAAGAAACTTGAGGCAACCAAAACTCACCCTTGCTCAACTTGGCAAACAATTTATGCTCCCTCAAAGTAGACAAAACTAAATGCAATTTCTTTGCATGCTCAACAGTATTGTGGGAATACACCAAAATGTCATCTCTGAACACGACCACAATACAGTCAAGGAAATCCTTGAACACTCAGTTCATCATATCCATAAATGCAGAGGGTGTATTGGTCAAACCAAAAGACATCACCAAGAACTCAAAATGATCTTGTCGGGAACGAAAGTCAGTCTGTGGGATATCCATCTCACGAATCCTTAACTGATGGTAGCCTGAAGGAAGATCAATCTTTGAAAACATGGTGCTAACATGCAACTGATCAAACAAATCATCAATTCTCGGCAAGGGATACCTGTTCTTGATAATTACCTTATTCAATTCTCTGTAATCTATGCACAACCCCATAAATCCATCCTTTTTCTTTTCCAACAAAACGGGAGCACCCCAAGGCGAAGAACCAAGCCTAATAAATAAACTTTGCAATAAATCATCCAGCTAGGTACGTAACTCCTCAAGCTCACGAGGGGCCATTTGGTACGCCGCCTTTGCAATAGGACGGGTACCCTACTCCAAATCTATCACAAACTCAATATCTCCTTCAGGTGGAAGACCAGGAAGATTATCTTGAAAAACATCTGAAAACTGGCGCACCATAGGAATATCCTCTAAACATGGCAAACCAACCTTAGTTTGAAAAACTAAAACCAAACAAGCAAAACATCTAGAATCTAAAAGCTTCCGAGCACATACCACAGAAATAATCGGAGAACTCTGGCGCGGATAACCATAAACACATAACCACAGAAATAATCGGAGAACTCTCGCGCGGATGACCGTTGTGCATCTTGATGTCCAAGCGCTTAACCTTACACTAGATAATAACATCATATCTGGACAACCAGTCCATACCCAAGATCACATCAAAATCTTCCAAGTCAATCACCTTCAAATTGACCACTGCTAGAAAATAATCTAACAGGATCAAACAACTCTAAATAACGTGTTCCGATACCACTGAATCACCAGAGGAAACTTAACATGAAACACATCGCCAATTTGATTTAGAGTCAGACGATGACGCTCAACAAAGGTCCTAGCCATAAATGAGTGGGTAGTACCAAAATCAAAAAGAACGCGTGCCCAACGGTTCCTTACCTTCATCCTTCCTATAAAAAAATAATCACATGTGCGAGTAAGAGGACGAACATTGAACCTATAACTATGAATTAAAAGCTAAAAATAGATTAGGATCTAACCTGAACTAACCTGAGTAAATGTCTGGGCTTCCTCAAGAAACCCCACATTCAGCTTCCCATTTCCCTTATCCAAATGTTGCGGCGATGGCAAATCCTGAAGTGGAACTGGTTTAACAGGGGCAGAGCCTGCGAGCACGTCTACTTCAAATGTCCTTTCTGTCCGCACAGAAAGCATCCCCTTTCCTTACCCCAACAGTGGGCAACATCGTGCCCCCTTCATTTGCATGACTTACAAACCAAATCTCCTTTAGGAGCATCCTGAATTGCATCAACCTGCTCCTGCTTCTAAGATCATATTCTCTTGAAACACTTCTCGAATGGATTGCATGATCGCCCACAAAAACCGCATGTGTCTTTGCTTCTTTTCCTAAAAGCAGAACCGTTTTCCTTGGATTTTCTTCCCTCATCAAATTTTCTCTAATCTTTTCTCAACTACTGACCTCGGTTCTATGCATTGTCAATCGCTTCAACATTCAGAGAAGCTTCTACTGCATTAGCATAGTTTTTTGGTCTATAAGCATTTTCTAGCTGTTGGATGTCTCTCCTTAGACAACCCAAAAAAGGTTTAACTCTGCTGGCCTCAGAAATAACTAAATCTAGGGAAAACCGGCTCAATTTGCTAAACTCCACTACATACTCACTCACTATGAGCTGCCTCTACTTTAAGTGCAGAGAATCATTCAACAAACGGTCTCGATCAACTGATGACAGAAAATTTTTTTGCAAAAGCTCCCTGAAGACTTCCCATGAACATCCATCCTTCAAGTTTTCCTTTTCCCTCAGCCACCAGCACTTTGCAAGTCCCTTGAGCTAATAAGCAGCGACAATCACTCTCTGGTCTACAGAAACCCCCGAGTATGAAAACATCTCCTTGATGGCTATAGTCAAGTGATCCAAAGACATGAAGTCGGCCCTACCATCATTGGTAGGGGGTCTTAATCGCTGGAAATATGAGATGAAATTCATCTCTAGCGGCAGCATAACTGGGGTACTAGAGGAGCAGGAGGAACTGAAACACCTTGGCCCACAACAAGTTCCTGAACTCTACCTGACTGTCCTTCAATAATAGTCAATAAGGCATGGATCTACGACTGCACCTCCAACATTTGCCAAGATAAAGCTTCGTTGCTCTGTCACAATCCTTCTATACAGACTCATTCTGAGCACCAGATGACTCTCCCTCTCAGTGGGGATTCGACCTCATCGCAGGTCATCTCGACATTCTAATAACATAATAAATAACTAATCAATACCTACCTTAACAGTTAGAACTAAACAACCTAGTACAAACAAAACATACATAAGTACTTGCTCATGCTGCTAACTTGCTCTGGGAAAATTTATAAATTATGAAATGCTTAAACCTAGGATGATATGACATCATCCTATTAACTCATGTGCATAGACCATGAATGCATGATTTTTCATTCCTTTTACTTTAAAACCATTTGTGTACATATATCATCATGTAAATCTTTTGCTTGGCACGTGTGCTGATGGAATGTTATGTCATGCATGTTGGGCTATGCAATCTAAAAAGTCCTTAATGTATGTTATGAGTGGCGTACACATGAAATATTATGTATCCCAAACTACATAACATCATATGCAATGAAAAAAATAAAACGTGCTAATGGTCACCCATGTGATGGTGGTTATGCATCCCATACTATATATCTGTCACATGTTGCCACCTATGGTGGATCCATATAAAAACACATATTATGCATCCCAAACTACATAATATGCCCTGCATACCTCTTATCATGCTTATGAGTGCAATGTTCGTGCTTCAGCCAAGACATACTGATGACACATCGGTGTGTGTATGAAATGACACTAGACAACTAACACTAACTAGAGACGGTTTCTCGACCAATTGTCTAACAACCTATCCCTCTGATACCAACTATCATAACCCGCATTTTCTCAACATTTAAGTTATATCATAGTAAAAGAAAATACGCGTTGTGATGCCACGTCGTGCATGGGATAACTACAAACGCTCAGACAAGACACCAAACTTTACATTTTAAATGAAATCCATAAGTTATTAAGTAAAAACAAGCTTAAGCTTAGAGGGTCGTATCCCTCGGCACTGTGGATCAGCTAGTCCACGCGTAAAAGTATAGTTATACGCTGCAGAAATACTTTAATTATGTTGGACTAACATCCAACACGAGCATAAACATCCCCGAAGGACAACTCGTGGTATGCAAGACTGTAGATTTATTATAATTATAAAAATAGTCTTTACGTTAGTTAGAAAATAGAATTTTAGTTTTAGAAAGATGGCATGTATGAAATACTAGAAGTAATCCTTTTATAAGTTAAAATACCTAACATGCAACCTATCATAAACATTCCCAGAGAGGAAGTAAACACAACCACAAAATAGGCCAACTATACAGCTTAGCAAAGTACTTAGCATTTCATAAGAAAAACCCAATTGGGCATCAACAACCTGACATAAACCCACTAGAGAGCATGTATTTATGTACTAGTATGAAAGCAACAAAACACAATCTCACTACTATGAGGAAAATAGCTGCAAAACAGCAGTCCACTAGAAAACTTCCAAACCTAGCCGCTCAACCAGCTACTGCCCTGAACCTGAGGTATTCAAAAAAAGAAAACTTCAGCAAGAAAATACAAGTGGCAATAGAATTCAATAAATAGAAAACAAAATTTCAAAAGGTTTACCAACCCATGACTAGATGATTATAAGGAATCATACACATTTAAGCCCAAGGAAAAAGGGAAGAAGGAACTCACAATGGAAAAACATCCCAAGTTGTACAAAGTGCTATAAGGATCAAGGCTTACATAATATAAGCATAAATACATGCATAAATGGAAATAAATTGGTCAATTTATCAATAGAGAGCAAAAATACCAGCAAAGTCCGACACAAGCAGTGGGAGGGACCGACCCAACACACCACGGTTGAAGGGACCAACCCAACACACCAATAGTAAAGCTTCACTGGGCCTAAGAAAAGGTGGTCTCATACATCGACACACCTAAAACCGGAGAAAAACTAGTACCTGTGGTGGAAGACACCTACTCAACACACCAACAGTAACAAACCCACAGTGGAAGGGATCTTCCCAACACACAAGCAGCCACCAACCCATATAGGGTAAAAATGCACAAAATCGGGCACCAAAGTCATTAACATCGATGAACAGGCAAAACTTCAATCAACACTGGTTTATTCTGCTAAAATGAGGAAGAAAACCCCAAATTCACCCTGAGGCTAATACCCAAGGAATAAGACAAGAATCGGCGAAATAATTCTAAGTCCACAAAAAAGAGTCGAGTACACTCAATGCCACGTCGAGTGTAGTAAACGCACTCGACGCTATCCAGCTAAACTCAGCGAAAAACCAAACCACTCAACGCGGCGTTGAGTCCACTATAGGCCGCATTGAGTTCACACAACGCTGCGTTGAGACCACTCAACGTCGCGTTGAGACCACTCAACGCCGCGTTGAGTCCACTCAACGCCCCGTGATGTGAATGTGACGACAAGTGTACCGATCGCACAAGTAATATAAAAGGGGCAAATTTCCCCAAGTATCGATATCTAAAGGAACATAGTAAGGAGCAAGTTAATTTTTAGGAGGACTTGAGATTGAAGCCCTTAGCTCGGCGTTAATGATGGGTGTATTGATATTTGCGGAAAAGGAAATTAAAATACTAACAACTACTCCTATGCAATGCCGCTATACGATGCTTCACTAGGCGGGATGGAAGGCTACACGGGCAGCTATGCACCGAATCGCTAGGCGGAATGGATGAGTAGGAAAGCATAAGAACCGGAAATTGAGGGTCGTAAGCACCTCTTCGCTACGCACGCTTCTAGCAATTGCTAGAACGACAAGAATGAATGGATGGTAGATGGAAAATTTGGCGCAACTCAAGCTACTAAAGCGGTAAAATAAGGCAAGATTTACATAGACATTAACCTAACAGAGTTTACACTAAAGAGCACATCAACATCTAAAATAAAGTGTTATTTACACATAATAAACAACAAAGGAAGTACAAGGCAAGAGTTCGACTGAATCCAAAGTCTTGCCGAGGGTTCGCGGAAGGAAACATCGGGTTGTCAATCCGCGTCCAAGCTCAATCCTCAACTGCGTCTGGGGTAAAGAAGGTTGTCACTACCTTCCAATGGACCCGTATTCTTCGTGTCACGATGCCGGAAGAAGGTTGTAAGCTTCCCTTCACTGGTTGGCTATGGCACAAAAGCTTTCAATAGAGCTTATAGTTTGAAGGAGATGGCCGAGAGCAAGCGCTGAGAAGACGTAGGCTTCGTTAGCATGGCCAGAGTTTCTCTCCTTGGTGGGAGATGAAGGGCGGAGGTTAAACTGCGGAGTTTCACCCTAAATCGGCAGAGGAGATGGCAGGAAAATGAAAAAAATTTAAACTCCCCGCAATGGCTGAAATCTGGACTTAAATATGAAAACATACGATAATTGGTCACGCACGATCAGGCGCATGACCGTCTGTGAACCATGCGATATTCGCGCACATATAATGATCGAGGGAGAAAAAGCGTTGAACCATGCGTTTTACTCGCGCGCGAAAAATTTCGCCCGTGCGTGAAGGAAATCGCACGGGTAACGACAGAATGCAGAAATATAGGAGAAAACAGAGGAACCGTGCGTTTAACTTGCGCACGGGAAATTCCACCCGTGCGTGAAGGAAAACGTACGATTAACCACAAAAAGCTAGAAAGCGTACGGGTAACAACAGAAGTCCCATGGAAAGCTGTGTGAAACGCACAGTTGCACTGAAACTGTGCGAGAAGAAATTCGCTCGACCGTGCATTTTACACCGAAATTAGAAATTGACTTCTTGCTAACCCGATAACTTGCACGACAATGAAACCAATGGGAGCACCAGATCCCAGCACCAAAATGGAATCAACAACTACCAAATCGAAACATGGGGAGCACCATGTGCTTACACCCAACAAAATAATGTGCAATTGCACACCCATATGCCAAGATAGAGCACTTATCGTGAAAAGCAGAATAATTGAAATATCAGTGATAGCATACTAAAAGTGAAGTGCAAGAGCGTTAAAACTAGCCCAGATGAGTTCGAGAAATCCTATATAAATAGGACTCATCACACCCCCAGACTTACCTGTTTGCGCATCTCGAGCAAACACAATCTATACCAATAGGGAAAATAATCTAGCTAATAAAGAAATTATGATACGGAATACCGTGCGAAGTCGCATGCTCGTACGCGTAAAAATATAATAGAAGAAATTTTTAATTATACAAAATAGTTTATGATTTTCACATTGCGTATGAAAATTTTATTATTACTCAAAAATGGGATCACAGTGAATCATCTGGTCACGCGTAGGAAGAAATTAGGCAGGCCACTAAGGTGTGCTTTGCCAAAGACCGGGGCTAAGGATCACCTCCAAAGGAATCAACCAATGTCTGGGACCATACGCTTTCGCGTTCACACTCTCTCCACGACACTAGTTCGATTCAAGCGTGAATCCATAGGACTTTCGGATATTCGTGGGTCTTGGGTTATGGTGAGGTAAATAAAGATAAACAGGAAGGCTATGCACTTAACCCAAATGAGCTATCATAAAAAGAATCTAACATCTAAGCAAACTACATGCGGGTAGAACAGACCCGCAGACTAAACTTTTAACATATGGGTGTGTGCACCGCCTACTCCAAATATAATCACATCTCAAATAGGATTTTCAATTAAACTTTTTCTTTTCCCTTTTCATTTTTTCTTTACAAATATTTTCCTTTCTTTTTTTAACATATTTTTATTTCAATAATTTCAGTAAATATAAACCTTGGAGCACATCAACATATTCACAAATAATTTCACCATATTAGCACCCAAAATGATAATATAAAACACAAGAGCTCGACTTGGGTGTGCGACTAGGATCTAATATGAGGCTTTGGTGAAAGGAGGTGGAGCTGAATCAAAAGAAGGGTAGGCAAAATGGGGCTACCAAGGATAAGACTTTAGGAACGGTACAAAGCTCAACCAGGCCAAAATGATGGCCTACATCACACTCACGCTAGACTAACCATGCACCAATGCTTCGAGTGTAGCTTGGGGCAAGTTCTTAGCCACCGAGCAATATGATCCTTCCTCCCGACTCGAGCAAAATGAGTCTAGTGACGGCTACACACATCCCTTAACTACCATTCGATTCACACTGGATAAACCAATTTTTGAGTAAAATAAAAAGTATTTACGCAAATAGAAAAAGATAAAACTATAAGCATACAAAAAAATTAAATCTACTCGAATTTGTACACGAGACGAGAGAAATTGACTAGGAGCATAGTAAGGTCAACATTTTACTCCATCTCACAATCCTAAGCCAACACCAAAATTTTCCCAAATCTAACAAAGACACGAGTTAAACTCGCGACACGATAACAACTAAGCACGTGCTCATGTGGGTGTGGTGGTGCGCAATGAAATGAACTAATCAAAATAATAATATAAAAGCTTCTAGTATGCACATGAAATGTACGCATGCAAAAGGTAACTAATAATGGCTCTCCCCCAGACTTAAACTAAACCACACAGTATATGATATAGAAATGTAAATCAGAAAAAGACAAGGGAAGATGTTACCCAATGCTCAACCAGTTAGCATACCAGAAGATGCTTAAAAAACCTGAAGCATGCCCGCCATAAGAATAATCACAACCCCGCCAATACGAAGTTGTCAGGAATACCTGCACGGGTGAGCTCCACAAAAACAAAAGAAAAATATACGAACTACAAAGAAATACTAAAGATAAAGAAACATAAAAAATAAAATGCAGAAAATAAGATAACTACTGGGGTTATTTTCATCCTTACACGACTTATTAAATTCTATACAGTTCTAGCTAAGAGGCCTATAAAAAGAAAAATGCACAGGTAACTGGCCTAATATCCGTTGCAGTAATGGGTACCAATACGGAGATAGAGCAGTTACCCCTCTACCTAAATTATAATACCTGAAAATCTCAGGTAAAGGAAAAGGAAGTAAGATGAGGAGGAGAGCTGGTCCTCGCTCATCTCACCACAAAACAAATACCTGCCTAGCAAGGTATTGTCCACCACAAGTTTGATGGGGGCGAAGGTGACGGTAGGAGCTTCCATTGTTAAGGAGGTAGGAACCTCCTCACATAACAGGATGCACTCATCGACAGCCTGAGCGCAAAGCTCAACGTCAACCCAACTAACTCGTGGAGATTCAACCTGCACAGGCTCAGATAAAGAAAGGGGATCAAGAAATAAAGGAGAAGAAAAACATAAATAATCAGAATTAGGGAGAGTGATCCCGGTATCACTCTCAACAGGATCCATGAATAGATCACTGTCGGTGTCATTTGAGTCATGATAAGGGGAATCCGAGAGCTCGAGTTCCTTGGTGTTGGTTTGGGCCTCCTCATCTAACAAGGAAGTGGAAACTTCCTCGTCAGAAAGGATCTCTTCATCAACACACCTCGGTGCGTCACCATATTCCAAGACATAATACTCTACATTGATGAGAATACTGTCCTCATCAAACCATGACGAAACCTCAGACTCAGAATCACAATTAGGCATAACATCATCAACTGACTCACAAGAAAGAGGAGTAGATGATTCTTGCAAAGAGCGCGGAGGATCGATAGCATAAGATAAAATATGTGCGGGTTCCTCCAGGGGTGAATCAATAAGAGGGGAAGAGTGCATGGGGAGAGACGGTGCCACAATGTCATCATACTGATCAGTAGAAATTATGATGGGTATATCCATAGCAGTCCCCCATAGACAAGGTGGTACTGCGAATACATCATCAAAAGCAGAAGGAGGAACCATTTGAGAGGGTGATAGAGTGAATCGGATACCCGGTTCTTCATCCTCCTCAAACTGGCGCTGAAATTCTGCACAATCTTTCAACACATGGTCGGTGCTACGAAAACACAAACACTGTTTTCCATTACTCCTCGGTCCAGGTGGAACTGGAGAGGAATAAGAAAAAGATGAAGGAGTAGAAGAGAAATGACCATAAGACTTGGGTTGGGTGTATGAAGTACCATAGGGAGATGGTGATCCATACACAGAACCACGAGAATTATTCTCCCAATCTTCAGTGGGGCACTCATCACTACCATGCCTATAATTCCCGCACCATCGGTAACGGATATTCATATAAAAATACATAGTGCAACAACAAATAATTCACCAATAGAATTTTCTAAGCTAATAATTAACTACACACTAGCAGATAAATAAAAAAGAATACTTGCTGCTGAAAAATCAAAACTAGAAAAGAAACAAATAAAAATAAGCAACCAAATAAAAAAACTAAAGCAAAGAAAAAGAAAACATGGAATGAACATATGGAAAAGGGATTCTATCTCATATCTCCCTCTCCAAAAACTCACACGACTGTGTTCCCCGGCAACAGCGCCAAAAACATGATACGAATGTGACGACATGTGTACCGGTCACACAAGTAATATAAAATGGGTGAATTCCCCCAAGTATCGATCTCTCAAGGAACACAGTAAGGATCGAGTTAATTTTTAGGACTTGAGATTGAAGCCCTTAGCTCGGCGTTAATGATGGGGGTTTTGATATTTGCGGAAGAGGAAATTAAAATACTAACAACTACTCCTATGCAACGCCGCTATGCGATGCTTCACTAGGCGGGATAGAAGGCTACACGGGCCGCTATGCACCGAATCACTAGGCAGAATGGACGAGTAGGCAAGCGTAAGAACCGAAAATTGAGGGTCGTAATCACCTCTTCGCTATGCACGCTTCTAAAAATTTCTAGAATGACAAGAATGGATGGATGGTGGATGGACAATTAGGCGCAACTCAAGCTACTAAAGCAGTAAAACAAGGTAAGATTTATATAGACATAAACCAAACAGAGTTTACACTAAAGAGCACATCAACATCTAAAATAAAGTCCTAAGTACACATAATCAACAACAAAGGAAGTACAAAGCAAGAGTTCGAGTGAATCTGAAGTCTTGTCGAGGGTTCGCTGAAGGAAATGTCGGGTTGTCAATCCGCATCCAATCTCGGTCCTCAACTGCATCTGGGGTAGAGAAGGATATCACTACCTTCCAACGGACACGTCTTCTATGTGTCACGATGACGGAGGAAGGTTGCAAGCTTCCCTTCGCTGGTTGGCTATGGCATAATAGCTTTCAATAGAGCTTATGGGTTGAAGGAGATGGCCGAGAGCAAGCACTGGCAAGACGTAGGCTTTGGTAGTATGGACGGAGCTTCTCTCCTTAGTGGGAGATGAAGGGCAGAGGTGAAACTGCGGAGTTTCGCCCTAAATCGACGGAGGAGATGGCTGGAAAATGAAAAAACTAAAATACCTCACAATGGCAGAAATCTGCACTTAAATAGGAAAACATAAGATAATTGGTCACGCACGGTTAGGTGCACGACCGTGCATGAACCGTGCGATATTCACGCGCATATAATGATCGAGGGAGAAGAAGCATTGACCCGTGCATTTTACTCTTGAACGGGCAATTTCGCCCGTGCGTGAAGGAAATTGCACGGGTAACGACAGAATGCAGAAATAAAGGCGAAAACAGAGGAACCGTGCGTTTAACTCCCGCACGGGGAATTGCGCCCATGCGTGAAGGAAAACGCACGATTAACCACAGAAAGCTGGAAAGCTAGGCAAAAGGTGCAGGCCATGCGTCTCCTTCTCGCATGGTTTGGCATAAATCGTTGGAGAACAAAATGCACGGGTAACGACAGAAGTTCCATGGAATGCTATGTGAAACGCACGGTTGCATTGAAATCGTGCGAGAAGAAATTCGCACGACTGTGCGTTTTACACAGAAACTAGAAATGGACTTCTGTCTAACCCGACAAGCTGCACGACAATGAAACCAATGGGAATACCAGATCCCAGCACCAAAATGGAATCAGCAATTACCAAAAATAAACATGGGGAGCACTATGTGCTTACCCCCAACAAAAGAATGCATAATTACACACCCATGGGCCATGATAGAGCACTTATCGTGAAAAGCAGAATAATTGAAATATCAGTGATAACATACTAAAAGTGAAGTGCAAGGGCGTTAAAAATAGCCCAGATGAGTTCAAAAAACACTATATAAATAGGACTCATCACCGCATTGAGTCCACTCAACGCCGCATTGAGTCCACTCAATGCCACGTTTAGTCCACTCAACGTCGCGTTGAGTCCACTCAACGTTGTCGATGTTTTTTGACTTAGACTAAGAATTCCCACTTGGTGAGGCTACACTCAATGCCGCATTGAGTGAATACCACTCACTCAACACTTTCTTACATATACAACAAATTAAGTGATGGCGTTGAGTGTGTTCAACACACTCAATGCCGGGTTGAGTGAAGTCAGCTCACTCAACGCTTTTACCCTTGGCCGCTCAAACACTTAGCATGGCATTTAGTGCATTCAACACACTCAACGATGCATTGAGTGAAGTCCGGTAACTCAATGCTTTTATACTTGGATTAAATTCCGATGGCGTAGAGTGTCTTAAAATCACTCAATGTCACGTTGAGTGTGTGCAGTACAATCAACGCTTTTATACTTAGCGTTAAAATCTGATGGCATTGAGTGTCTTCAACACACTCAATGCCACGTTTAGTTTGTACAACACACTCAATGCTTTTATACTTAGGATAGAAACTGAATATCCGTGCTAAGGCTATACTCAATGCCTAAGACAGAAACTTAGCAGAAGTGCTATCCTACCTAAATAGAGGATATAAGACTGACATCAACCACTAATTTTTCAATAATTTAATTAAGACTATTAATAAAAAAATTTTGACAATATCTAAACCTAGACCAAGAATAACATATTGTTATGCTCACTCAGGAAGAGATTTCTCCTTCAACAATGCTCCCTTACCAAAGTCACTAGTTTACTGCTAGCCTAGCACTCTTTGGCCTACTAGGATAGAAATAGTAACATGAAAGCTTGGCAAAGGTGTAAATCACCACTTGCCCTAAGATTTTTAGAAAATGAATTTGACAAGGAGGAGATCCTACCCTAATTCAGCCTGTGTATTGGGAGAAAATCAAGAAAATGTGAAATAAAAACAAGCAAGGGGGGAAACCACCAATTGCCTCAAATTGCCAATCCGGCCACGCAAACGCTCCTCCTCAAGAATCTGGCCGCAAGATAACCTAAGCAACACTTCCTGAAACTTTTTAGGAAGAAAGAGGGTCAAATCGAAATTCCTAACACCCAAAATTTCATGAAATGGGAAAATCATATCGTAGAAATGTAGATCTATGTGAGAGATATCTGGATCATCCCTCCAACGACGATTTCGACCACCAACGCTCCAGAAATCGGTGGCCTAAAGCTTAGAGAAGACTGCCTCTCTCGCTCTTCCCGTAACACCTGATAGTTTCTAAAAGAAGATGATGAATAGGGTTTGTCTATTCATATGGCTATTTATACTTAGAAATATAAGTACTATAATAATAGTTTATTATAAAATAATGGTCCAAACGACCCAAAATTCACGCAAACACGGATTTCTACGAAAATCAAACAATAGCTAAATACCTACGCTACAAACCCAACGGCGTAGTCAAAATTAAGATTCGGCGAAGCAAACTCGGGCAAATAGCTCCAAAATCCAAAACACAAGTATTCCCAAAGAGGCTCCACAGAGTCCCCAAAATAGACCCGGCTCGATAGGGTATCTTGCAAACAGGCTAAACCCGGCCACACACGGAAAAACTTAAGAGCTAGTACCACTCTCTAACAATGGCATATGCCGAAAACGTGTTAACGTAATGCCCTGATGTTATAAACACGTCAGATAACGAATTAAACCAAATATCAAAAAATTGGGGGCATTACACTCATGGCAGTGCCGCAATATCTGCAATCCTTCCTCACTCAAATCGCAACATCTCACTACCTGTTCCGTATAGACACAAAATTATAAGGGGTCTTCCCAAAAGTATTTCTTTAAGTCGGTCAAGAATTTATTCTTTTGTTGTCTCGAGAATTCTTTTTGTAACACCCTGGCAACTAAATAATTAGCCAAATCGGTGAACCAGGGTGTGCAAAAAGTTTATAGATTTTCGAGAGAGGGGAGGCTCTCATTAGGAAATTTATCATTAATATCGGCCTCCACAAAATCTTCACTAGTGGGATTCTCTAAACAAGATAAATGGTCGGCTGCCAAATTTTTGGAACCCCTCTTGTGCCCAATCTCTAAGTAAAACTCCTGCAAAAGCAGGATTCATCGTAAAAGGCGGGGATTTGCATCTGTTTTAATTAATAAATAAGTAAGGGCGAAATGATTGATGACTACTTTTAGTCATCCTGTTTTATTTAGTTTAGCTTAATAAAGTCCTAAGTTTATTTATAGTTTTATGCATTTTTATGCATATTATGTTTTATTTCTTAATTAAAGTCTTTTCGTGTTGAGATTTAATAATCTATAGTTTTGTTATATGTTATGTTTAATTTATTGTTATGTTTTATTTATATATTTTGTTCTTATTATTTTTGTATGTTTTTTGGTTAATGTTTAGTCTTGTGTTGATATTTAACTAATGTTCTATTGTTGTTTTATTTGTAGGTTTAATGCTACATGGTGCAGCCCCTACCCGAGCACTTCAACATTCAAAGAGCCCAAGCAGCCCACAACCTCAAGCCCGGCCACTATTTAAGCACTTGGAGCAGCCCATGCAGCCCACAACCATCAAGAGCAGCCCCCTACTCAAGCCAATCCAATTTCATCCATGGTGCAGCCCCCCTTTCCATGCAAAACCGAGCACCATACAGCCCACATCCTCAAACCCGATCCCACCAAGAACCCTCTCTCTCTTCCCTCATCATTTATTGAATGCATGAACATTTCCCCACATGCTTGGCCGGCCACCCACTTCATTTCCCCTATCCATTTACATTGAATCTCTTCCCTCCTCATTAATTACACACATGCATCCCACCTTGTAGTGGCCGGCCCCTCTCTTTCTCCCTTCTACATTGAATCCTCCCATTCATCCCCTCTTATTTATCTTACATTTTCCATTTGTATTTCCATAAATAAAATACAATGAACCCACCTTTTTCTCTCTCCCTTCATTAATTCAATGCATGTACCCACTTCACCATGCATGGCCGGCCCCCCTATTGCCCCTTTTATTTCCACGATTTTCTAGAATCTTCCCTCCTCATCTATAAAAGGAGCCCATGGTCTCTTGTTTTGGAGGTTGGAATTTGGAGAGAGAGCAAGTGGAGAGTACAAGTCAAGAGAGTTTTTTTCATTGTAATTTTATTTTCTAGTTTCCCTTGCTGTAATCTCATTTTGTTTATGTAATATAATATCATTTTGTTTTAAGCATTGTGTACTTTTTTCCCTTTTAGTATAAAAATGAAATTTTCTTCTCTTATTTTTGTCGTTCTCTTTTCCAATATGCGTAGCTAATTTCCTTGTAGTATTTGATCATGAAGATCCATGAATTGAGATGAGGATTTTTCTTACTTCGTAATACTATTTTTGCTAAAATTTTGCTCGATCCTTCTTTGATTTATTTTTTGTCGACTCCGTATTTCCGGTATACGACAGTAGGCTTTGATCTCATTTCATAGTAGTCGAGAGACTCGTGATTTGAAAGATCACTCAAAGAAGGAAGGTGTTGAATGCAACCCTAGAGATAGGATGACGTAAATCCTCCCGATTGGAGTCAAATCCAATAGTGCGGATCACCTCGATAATGCAACTTTAGGCTTCTTTGATTTGTAAAGAGATTTCGATCAAAGATTCTATAAGTTAGGAGACTTAATGCTCTAGCGAGATTTTGTCTTATTTTTGGATCCGTCACGGTCGAGTTATTTCGCAATTATAAAATTACATTTTTATTTCTCTTATCTCTTTTCATGGTGAATCATCGATCGAGTGCTATCTTTTAATCTATAGTTTCGTCTTAATTTCATTCAGTTTAATTTTAATTTTTCAAATCCTCCATCATTAATCGTACGGTAGAATAATAGTTAAAGAGTGAGTAGCAGTACTTGACACCCCCGAGTTTAAATACGACCTTGGTACTACAATTCGAGAGGTACACTTGCCTTTTTGAGTTGAAAGTAATTTTCACACCAAGTTTTTGGCATCATTGCCGGGGACAGTTTTTCGTCAATATTTTGAAAATGCTTTCGCTATTACTTCTGGAAAAATCAAAAAAAAATATTTCTTTCTCATATTCAAGTTTTTTTTATTTCCTTTTTTTCTTCTTTCCATTCTCATTTTTTTTTGTGCATGACCCGCACGAATCTGTCACTACTTGTTGATTTGGACCCAGAAATCGAACGTTCCTTTCGAAGACAACTACGATTCGGGGCTTCCACTTCTCAAACAACGGTTGAGGATTCCTACGGTGATTGTAATTTTAATTCTTAAATGGGAGATCCTAACCCAGGAATGGCTCAGCAAAGGACCATGTACGATTATGCTCGACCCAACCTTGAGGGAACAAAAATAAGTATTGTTCGACCTGCAATTACGAAAAATAACTTCGAGCTAAAGCCTAGCATCATTCAAATGGTGCAGCAATATGTACAATTCGACGGATTACAAGATGAAGATCCGAACTTACATATTGCTAGTTTTCTTGAAATTTGTGACACCTTTAAAATCAATGGTGTTTCAGACGATGCTATAAGGCTAAGACTCTTCCCTTTCTCCTTAAGGACCAAAGCCAAAAAGTGGTTGAGTTCTCTTCCAAGAGGATCAATCACAACTTTGGAACATTCTAGTTGAAAAATTTCTTGCTCGATATTTCCCTCTTGTAAAAACTGCTAAATTAAGAAATGACATAACTTCTTATTCTCAAATTGCTTCTGAGACCCTCTATGACACTTGGGAGAGGTTCAGAGAACTTTTGAGAAGATGCCCACATCATGCTCTTCCTGTATTGTTACAGGTCCAGACATTTTATAATGGGCTGAATAAAAAAACTAAGCAAATGATTTGTGTCGCTTCCGCTGGTTCTTTAGACCGCAAAACTCCGGAAGCCTCTCTTGAGCTTATCGAGGACATGGCGATGAACACATATCAGTGGAATTCGTCTAGGACTCGCCAATCAAAACCTGCAGGTATCTATGAAGTGGATTCGGTGTCGCAAATGGCGCTGCAAGTGGAAATGCTTAACAAGAAGATTTCAGAGATGACTGCTGCCTCCGCTGTTAAGATATTTGAAAATGTGAATGCTGCTGCTGCCGATCAGGTGGATTATCTGGGGAACATACCCAGGCTTGCTCATAATAATTCTGCCAATAATTTTTCTGCTTTTTCTAAATTTTCTGCTCCTTCTGGTTTTAATTCTTCTTCGAACTCTTTTCACCCTGGATGGCGTAATCATCCTAATTTTTCTTGGAGTAATAATGCTAATGTCGTACGCCCACCGCACGATTTTACACCACCACCACCACCACAACAAAACCAAAACTTTCAAAAACCTTCTCTTTTGGAAGTGATCCTTTCTAAATATATAGCTCGAACAATGCTAATATTAGGAGTCTAACTGGGTCCGTGAAAAGTTTAGAAAACCAGGTCGGGCAACTTGCCAAGGCTTTTTCCGAGAGACCACTTGGAACTCTTCCCTCGAACAATGAACCTAACCCGAGGGAACACGCAAATGCGATTTCCCTTCGGAGCGGTAAGGTTGTTAACGAGCCCACAACAAGGGAAGAGCCAAAGGTGATTGTCCCTCCTATTGTGGAAACAATTATCCCCACGGAAAATGAAAAATCTACTTTTGATAAAGAAAAAGATATTTCTGTTTTTTCTGATATTGGAAAAGAAAATGATGACATTCAAAATGACGCTCCGGTTGTTATAAAGGAATGTCCGCCACCTCCTTATCCAGATCGACTTAGGAAAGAAAAACTAGACGATCAGTACCAACGCTTCCTTGAAATATTCAAACAAATTTATATTAATTTTCCATTTCATAAAGCAATTAGTCAAATGCCTAAGTATGCGAAATATCTTAAGGATTTATTAACGAACAAGAATAAATTAGAAAATGCATCGCATGTAACGTTAAATGAAGAATGCTCGGCGGTCGTTACAAACTCTAATCTTCCTAAAAAGATAAACGATCGGGGTAGTTTTTCCATTCCTTGCGTTTTTGGTGATCTGTTTGTTAAACATTCGCTAGCGGATCTTGGAGCGAGCATCAATTTGATGCCCTTTTCTTTATTCAAAAAGCTAGGATTGGGCACTCTTATCCCTACAAGAATGAGTATCCAGTTAGCTGATAGGTCAATTAAGTATCCGTTAGGTATCGTTGAGGATATGTTAGTGAAGGTCGACAAATTCATCTTCCCGGTGGATTTTATCATTCTCGATATTAAAGAGGACGTCGAGGTCCCTCTTATCCTAGGTAGACCCTTCCTAGCCACCTCTCGAGCGGTCATCGATGTTAGTAACAGAAAGTTGTTTTTGCGTGTGGGAGATGATGAAGTCACATTTTCTATCAATCAATCAATGAAAAACTCTTTAAAAAATGATGATTCATGCTTCTTTCTTGATGTTTTAAATGAAGATTCTTCACTTTCTCTTTTTAACATCTCTTCAAATGAATTTTCCTCTTCTTTTTCTGAAATTTCTTCAAATGATTTTGAAAACACGGTGAAGTCATTACAATAACATTTAGAAAATGATACTGTCTTTGGTAGAAAAAAGTATGAAAATCTAATTTTTGAAAAAGAAAAGAATTTGAAAAACTCTTTTGATGAACCACCCCATATTGATTTAAAACCACCCCCTGATCTTCTAAAGTATGCATCTCTTGAAAAAAAATTCTAAATTGCCCGTTATAATCTCGACCTATCTTTCTCAATCCGAAAATGATCAGTTGATCGAAGTTCTACAAAAGCGATGCCGAGCTATAGCGTGGCAAATTTCCGACATTTCTGGCATAAGCCCTTCTTTTTGTACTCATAAAATATTTTTTGAAAATAATTCTAAGGGTGTAGTCCAACCACAACGTCGTCTTAATTTTAATATGAAAGTGGTTGTGAAGGGTGAGGTTCTTAGGTTATTAGATGCGGGGATAATTTATCCTATTTCTGATCGTCAGTGGGTAAGTCCGGTCAAGGTTGTTCCTAAGAAGGGTGGGATCACGGTAGTAACAAATGAAAATAATGATTTAATTCCAACTAGGACGGTAACGGGATGGAGGATGTGCATCGATTACCATAAATTAAATGATGCCACTCGTAAAGATCACTTCCCCCTTCCCTTTATCGATCAAATTTTAGAACGCTTATCCGGGCATAGTTTTTATTATTTTCTCGACGGTCATTCGGGATACTTCCAAATCCCTATCGCACTCGAGGACCAAGAGAAGACAACATTCACTTGCCCCTTTGGAACTTTTGCTTATCATAGAATGCCTTTCGAGTTATGCAACACACCCACTACCTTTCACCGGTGTATGCTTGCTATTTTTGATAAATACGTAGAAAATATTATGGAAGTGTTTATGGACGATTTTTATGTTTTTGGCGACTCCTTTAACTTATGTTTAGCAAATTTGGAAAAAGTTTTACAACGCTGCGAAGAGACAAACTTAGTTTTAAATTGGGAGAAGTGCCACTTTATGGTACGTGAAGGCTTAGCCCTTGGCCACAAAATCTCCGCTAAGGGAATTGAAGTGGACAAGGCAAAAATTAAAGTAATTGAAAAGTTACCGCCGCCTACAAACATTAAAGCGATTAGAAGTTTTTTAGGGCACACGGGTTTTTATCGACGATTCATTAAAGACTTTTAAAAAATTACTAAGCCTCTCACCCACCTTCTCGAAAAAAAAACTCCTTTCGTTTTTGATGAATCTTGTCTCGCTGCGTTTGAATTAATTAAATCCAAACTTATAAATGCTCCTATTATGATCGCCCCAGTTTGGGATTTATTGTGATGTGAGTAATCATGCGGTAGGTGTGGTTCTAGGATAACGTATAGCAAAGAATTTCCACCCAATCGACTACGCTAGCAAAACGCTTAATTTAGCACAAGAAAATTACACTACAACTGAAAAGGAACTCTTAGATGTTTTTTTTGCTTTTGATAAATTCTGACCGTACGTTACTCTTGCTAAAGTTATTGTTTTTACGGATCATTCCGCTTTGAAGTGCCTCTATTCTAAACCGGATGCCAAGCCGCATCTTATTCGCTGGATCCTCTTACTTCAAGAATTCGACTTGGAGATTAGGGATAAGAAAGGGCGGAAAACCTAGCGGTTGATCATCTTTCTTGTCTTGAAAATCCCAAACTTGATATTTTAAATGAAAATTTTATTAATAATGCTTTTTCGGATGAACGAATTTTAAACATTTCTTCTTCTACCCCTTGGTTTTCTGATCTGGCCAATTATCTTGTGGCTCGGGCCCTTCCAAAAGAATACTCTTCTCAACAAAAGAAGAAATTCTTTTCGGAATTGAAGTATTATTTTTGGGAGGATCCCTTTTTATTTTGCATTTGTGTGGATCAGGTGGTTAGAAGATGTGTTTCTCGGGAAGAAGGACAACAAATTTTAAAGCATGTTCATGAAGGTTCGACTGGCGGGCATTTTCAAGCAAACCGTACCGCCAACAAAGTGCTTAGTGTTGGCTTTTACTGGCCAAGAATATTTAAAGATGCGCAACTCTTTGTGAGCGGGTGTGATCGGTGCCAACGGACTGGAAACATCTCTAATAAAAATAAAATGGAACAAAATTATTTTCTCGAATGCGAAGTTTTTGATTTGTGGGGCATAGACTTTGTCGGCCCATTTCCCTCAGGTTTAGGAAATAAATACATTTTAGTCGCCGTAGATTACGTCTCTAATTGGGCGGAGGCCCAAGCTTTACCAAGTAATGACGCTCGCGTAGTCATAAATTTCTTTAAAAAATTATTTTCATGTTTTGGTTTTCCTGGAGCGATCGTTAGTGATAAGGGGAGCCATTTTTGTAACGCCCAACTCACTAAAGTTTTAACTAAATATGGTGTTTCACATAAATTATCCACCGCTTATCACCCCCAAACTAACGGTCAGGTCGAGGAAATCAATCGATAACTAAAAAGAATTTTGGAAAAAACTATTTCTACTTCTCGTAATGATTGGTCCCTAAAATTATACTATGCTCTTTGGGCCTATCGGACAGTATACAAGACAGCCATCGGTTGTACTCCTTTCTGATTGGTCTATGGAAAATTGTGTCATCTTCTGGTAGAAGTAGAACACCGAGCGTATTAGGAAATAAAATGTTTTAATTTCGATCCGCACTCAGTCAGCGAGCATAGGAAAAATCAATTAAATGAACTTTATGAATGGAGAGCGTACGCTTACGAAAATAATAAAATTTATAAAGAACGCACGAAACTTTATCATGATAAGAACCTGTACCATCCTAAAACGTTTAAACTAGGCGATCAGGTTCATCTTTTTAATTCGCATTTACGTCTCTTCCCTGGAAAACTGAAATCTAGATGGTCTGAATAATTTACGGTCAAACTAGTCTTTTCTTACGGAACTGTGTTACTCTCGCACCCGGATAAGGGTGATTTTAAAGTAAATGGTCCTAGACTTAAATTATGTTTTTCTAATGATTATGTATCTCATGCAAAGGAGAATCATATTTTGGACTCTTAAATGTTTATTTTCATATGGAACCTTTATTTCTATTAGTACTTCTTATCATAAAACTTTTATTATTATTATTCGGACATTATATTATTGTAATAAAGAACAATCTTGGGCACCTGCCCACGGACTCTATTTTTCTGCTTTTATTTTGATCTTCCGTCCGGTGGCAAACCAAGCAACTTCGTGATCGCCGCTCCAACATTGCCGATATAAAGATAGATCAAGTAAAACCTGCTGACGATCAAATGCACTAAAAAGCTAGCATGGGGGAGCGACATCCGCCTTCATCTCACAAACACGGGGAAGTCCTGTTTCTTTTTTTGCTTATTTACTTTACTGCATTTTATTTTTCTCTCCTTCTCAGTCTCTTTCTCTTTCTCGTATTTTGTTTCTTTCGTTGAGGACAATGAAGAATCTTAGCATGAGGGAGAGTTTAGTTAGTTTATTTTTTCTTCTTAGAAAAAAAATGTTTTACAAAAAATTTTTTAAATTCCCAAAAAAATTAGTATAGTTATTCTTAAGTTTTTTTTAATATTATTGTTTTTTATTTTAACCTCTTCAAAAATTTTAAAAAAAATTATAAAATACAAAACCCAAAAAAATTAGAAAATCAAAAATCCAAAAAAACAAAAATGCTAAAATCTATTTGAAAATCAAAATCAAAAATTATTTTCTACCCTTATTTTTATGTTTCTTCTAGTGATGTGTAGGCCCTTGCAGTTTCTTAGTTCAATTTACATTTCTTTGAAACAGTTTTCTAAACTTATCATTTTAACATAGCTTAGTTTTACTAATTTTTTGTTCTTAAATATAGGCATCCGTTTTTTTACGTTATAAGTTAGTAATTTGTAGTTATGTCTTTTTATTCGGTTAGTGTCTTACAAATGGTTGCTAGGTAATATTAGCTCTTTTTTATTTGTGGGGTAGTCTTTGTTCGTGTTTAGAACTTGTCCCTAGGTACTCGTGAAGCATGTGCGTTGTTTTTACGTACTTTAGAAATGATTTAGGCCACGCTTTGACTAGTTTGAGCTTCTCTTACCCACCAACAAATTCACCATTGCAAAACAATTTTTGGGCCTTTTTCCATGTTTCTTTGTTTTTAGCTCCACCTTTCATTTCATTATTTTCACCAAAGCCAAAATGCCTTCCCTATTTTCAAACTAAAACTTTGAGCTTAAAAATCATTTTTGTGAAGGGGTATTTTCTTTGAAATGAAAAGGAAATTTTAAAGCCTATTTTTGGAGCTCTCTTTTATGAAAAAAATGTTAGTATCAAAATGTTATCAAATCAGAAAAGAAAAAAAAAAGAGAAACGAAAAAAGGGAAAAATGAAGTTTATTTGTGGCCAAATTTTGAAAAGAGAAAAAATTCATGGCCTTGTTTTGTAGTTTGAATTGGAGAAATGACTTGCTTGTCATTTCTCATTTCTTTATCATTTTTATGTTTATTTTGAGCTCACCCTTGGTTTAGTGTGTTTTAACCATCACATTTCTCCTTGATTTTCAATTCCTAATTATTTACCTAAGCCAAGTCTTAACGCCTATTTTAAGTCTTATTAATCTTTAGAACATAAATTTGCGTAGTGGAGAAAGTGTGAACGGACAAGCCTATGGCCACCATAATTGATGGATTTCTTTGGAGGTTACCTTGAGGTCTTTTAGGGTTAATTTTAATCTAGTAACCTAGTAGTTCGTTAATGCGCCGTTTATTTAGAACCTCTACTTTTGTTTTCCTTATTTTCATTTATTTTGGATGCCTTGTTTTAGGGATTTAGAAATGTGTAACTCTTCTTTATGTTCTAATGATAATTTTTGGTCTCCACTTTCAAATTTTCTATTGTGAACTTCTCACCCCACATGTTGTTAGCATAGAAATTAAGATAGTTTAATTTTTTTATGTTTTGTTTTCTTAATTATGAAACCTAAATCTACTTTGTTTCCTTTCCCTAGTTTTTATTTATATTTGCTTGAGGGCAAGCAAATACTCTAGCATGGGGGAATTTGATGACTACTTTTAGTCATCCATTTTTATTTAGTTTAGCGTAATAAAGTCCTAAGTTTATTTATAGTTTTATGAATTTTATGCATATTATGTTTTATTTCTTAATTAAAGTCTTTTCGTGTTGAGATTTAATAATCTATAGTTTTGTTATATGTTATGTTTAATGTCTTGTTATGTTTTATTTATGTATTTTGTTCTTATTATTTTTGTATGTTTTATGTTTTATGTTTAGTCATGTGTTAATATTTAACTAATGTTCTATTGTTGTTTCATTTGTAGGTTTAGTGCTACATGGTGCAGCCCCTACCCGAGCCCTTCAACATTCAAGAAGCCCAAGCAACCCACAACCTCAAGCCCGACCAATATTTAAGCACTTGGAGCAGCCCATGCAGCCCACAACCATCAAGAGAAGCCCCCTACTCAAGCCAACCCGATTTCATCCATGGGCAGCCCCCCTTTCCATGCAAAACCGAGCACCATGAAGCCCACAACCTCAAACCCGAGCCAACCAAGCAACCTCTCTCTCTTCCCTCATCATTTATTGAATGCATGAACATTTCCCCACATGCTTGGCAAGCCACCCACTTCATTTGCCCTCTCAATTTAAATTGAATCTCTTCCCTCCTCATTAATTACATACATGCATCCCACCTTGTAGTGGCCCGCCCCTCTCTTTCTCCCTTCTACATTGAATCCTCCCATTCATCCCCCTTAATCATCTTACATTTTCCATTTGCATTTCCATAAATAAAATACAATGAACCCACGTTTTTCTCTCTCCCTTCATAAATTCCATGTATGTACCCACTTCACCATGCATGGCCGGCCCCCCCTTTTGCCAATTTTATTTCCACCATTTTCTAGAATCTTCCCTCCTCATCTATAAAAGGAGCCCATGGTCTCATGTTTTGTAGGTTGGACTTTGGAGAGAGAGTAAGTGGAGAGTACAAGTCAAGAGGGTTTTTTTCATTGTAATTTTATTTTATAGTTTCCCTTGTAATCTCATTTTGTTTTAATAATATAATATCATTTTGTTTTAAGCATTGTGTACTTTTTTCCCATTTAGTATAAAAAATTGAAATTTTCTTCTCTTATTATTGTCATTCTCTTTTCCAATATGCGTATCTAATTTCCTTGTAGCATTTGATCATGAGGATCCATGAATTGAGATGAGGATTTTTCATACTTCGTAAATCTATTTTTGCTAAAATTTTGCTCGATCCTTCTTTGATTTATTTTGTGTCGACTCCGTATTTCAGTTATACGGTAGTAGGCTTTGATCTCATTTCATAGTAGTCGAGAGACTCGTGATTTTAAAGATCACTCAAAGAAGTAAGGAGTTGAACGCAACCCTAGAGATAGAATGACGTAAATCCTCCGGATTGGAGTCAAATCCAATAGTGCAGACCACCTCGATAATGCAACTTTAAACTTCTTTGATTTGTAAAGAGATTTCGATCAAAGAGTCTATAAGTTAGGAGACCTAATGCTCTAGCGAGATTTTGTCTTATTTTCGAATCCATCACGATCGAGTTATTTCGCAATTATAAAATTACATTTTTATTTCTCTTATCTCTTTTCATGGTGAATCATTGATCAAGTGCTATCTTTTAATCTATAGTTTCGTCTTAATTTCGTTCAGTTTAATTTTAATTTTTCAAATCCTCCATCATTAATCGTATGGTAAAATAATAGTTAAAGCGTGAGTAGCAGTACTTGACACCCCCGAGTTTAAATACGACCTTGGTACTTCAATTCGATAGGTACACTTGCCTTTTTGAGTTGAAAGTAATTTTCACACCAATGATCCGTAAAAATGACTACTTTCGAGAGAGTGTCGTATGCCCTGAACTTATCGAATGCAAATACAATCGCTAGAAGCTCCTTTTCCATGGTGGTGTAATTGGCTTGTGCAGATCTGAGTGTCTTGCTCGCATAATAAATCTGGTGAAAGAACTTATTCACCCGTTGGCCTAAAACAGCGCTAACTGTAATGTCACTTGTGTCGTACATAATTTAAAATCGGACAGACCAATCTAGTGCGACTGGGATCGGAGAATTTACCAACTTTTCTTTAATTAGATTACAACTAAAAGGCATTCATCAACAAAGACGAAAGAAGACTCTTTTTCGAGAGTATTGATTGACGGCTTGGTTATTTTTAAATTTTTTTGAATAAAGCGCCGATAAAACCCTGCGTGGCTTAAGAAACTACGAATTTTTTTAATGTTCGTTGGAGGGGCATTTTTTCAAAATCCTCGATCTTGGCCTGGTCGACCTCGATACCTTTGCCTGAAATCTTATGGCTGAGGACCAATCCCTATCGACCATAAAGTGGCACTTCTCCCAATTGAGAGCTAAGTTTGTCTCCTCATAACAGATAATCACACTCTCAAGATTTTTTATACAGTTTTAAAACAAACTACCGAAGATCGAGAAGTCATCTATGAAGAATTCTATCAACTCTTTGACTAACTCATAAAAAATTGCCAGCATAAATCTCTAAAATGTAGCTGACGTGTTGCATAAAAAAAATTGAATCCTTATATAAGTGAAGGTGCCCAAGGGATATGTTAAGGTGGTCTTATCTTTGACCTCGGGTGAAATAGAGATTTTTAAGTACCCCGAGAGACCGTCGAGAAAACAATAGAAAGGGTGACCGAACAAGCATTCTAAGATTTGATCGATAAAAGGTAACGAAAAATGGTCTTTTTGGGTAGCATCATTAATTTTTCAATAATCAATGCACATCCGCCAATCCGTAATAGTACGAGTTAGAATTAAATCCTTATTATCATTGATGACAATCGTTACGTTGCCTTTCTTCAGGACAACTTCTATTGGGCTAACCCAAGTACCGTTGAAGATAAGATAGATGATTCTAGTATCTAGAAGTTTTATCACCTCAGCCTTCATGACTTCCTTCATATTCGGATTTAGTCGTCATTAGCGTTGGACAGTATTGCTGGAATTATCTTCCAAAAAGATCTTATGGGTATAGAATGATGGCTTGATCCCCTTTAGATCAAATGGCTACCACACAATTGCGTGGCGATGATTTCTTAAAACTAGAGCCAACTCAAAAATTTCTTAGTCTCTCAATTTAGAAGAGATGATGATGGGTAGCTTAGAGTTTCTCTCTAAAAAGAGATATTTTATATAAGGGGGGAGTAGCTTTAACTCTAAGGTTGTTGTTTCCTCACAAGAGGTTTTGATTCTTAGTGTTTTGATGTCTAGTGGTTCGGGTGGAGTTGGGCGAGACCCTTCTTATAAGAAGAAGAGCTCGGGGATAATGGGTTCATCATATGATGAAGGTACTAACTCGGGTGGTGTAGAAAATTCAGTTTCAAAAAATTCTTCTAGGTTGAAGCAGGAATCATCATTTGCTAAGGTATTACACATCAAGCGATTTAAACTAAAAGTGACTTAATCATCTCCAACCCGAAGAAGGAGCATTCCATCACTTACGTCAATAATTGTGCGTAAGGTGCCAAGGAAGGGGTGGTCGAGTATATGGGGTACCTTGACATCTTCTTCGATGTATAAAATAACAAAATCCACTAGGAAGTTGAATTTGTCTACTTTATCAAGCACATCCTCTATTATCCCTAACAGATACTTAACAGATTGATCAACTAACTGAATACAGATGCGGGTGGGGTTCGGAAGTCCTTAACCTAGATTTTTGAATATAGAAAATGCCATTAGATTAATACTTGCCACCAAATCAGCTAATGCGTGTGTTACTAATGAATTACCAAAAAGGCACGAGATGGAAAACCTTCCCAGGTCATTAACTTTCTGGTGTAATTTGATAATTAATACCGTGGAGCATTCAGCGATAATGGAAATATTCAAAATATCCTGAAGATTTTTCTTATTGGAGAGCAACTCCTAGAGATATTTCGTATACTTCGGCATTTGAGAGATAGCCTCGAAGAAAGGAACATTTATATGGATTTGTTTTAAAATTTCTAAAAAACTTTTTATAACTTTCCTCGGCGTGCTCATTTTTTAACTTAGAGGGATAAGGAATATTCAAACTACAGGCGTGTGGCACAATCGTAGCAGGTAAAATCTAAGCTAAAATAAGAGGGGGGAGGAAGAGAAGGAAGTATCATGGGTTTGTCATTTTGTAAAGCTACCTTCTTTCCACTGCTAAGGGAGATTGCATTTGCACTTTCTCTTGGATTTTGTTCGATGTTTCCTGATAGAGTCCCTTGTTATCGCTCAGAGAACATCTTTATTAGCTATCTCACTTGATTTTCCAAGCTTTTAATTGACCCGATGATGTTCCTGATATTAGATTCATTTGTGGCAACATAATTGTCGAATACTTGTTCAACTTAATAGGGCTTCGACAGTTGCGATTCAAAATCGGGTGGATTTAAATTACGGGGGGATCTATATTAAAAGCAAGATTTAGATTATGCGGGCATTGAGCATTCCCTTAGTTGCTCTATAAGAAATTCTAATGCTTCCTATGTACAACCCCATATTCGTTGGGTGGGACCTAAATGCCCATTGGGTCTTGATTGGGCTAGCCTTGGGCTAGTATTGTGCAAATTAGGTCAGACAAGAGGAATAGGCGGAGGGGGTTCTCTCCTGAGGCATGCGCAAAGGGTCGCGCTTGGTGAAGTGGTAAGCCCATGGAGTTTGCGTTGAGTGAGGTCTTTCAACTAAACGCACTAGACACCTCTTGCCTTTACGTAGAGTGAGGTCTTTCCACTCAATGCTCTAGGAGCCTTCCAGGCCTTATCGTTGAGTGAGGAATTTCCACTAAACTCTCTCGACGCCTTCCAGACTCTGGCATTGAGTGATGTTTTTCAATCCAGCTCCCTTTGGTCTTTTCGCTCCTGCCTGCGATAGGCGGGAAGGCTCTTGCTTGTGTAATTTGTTGAGCTGAGTCCTACATTCATCGAGCTGAGGCCTTCTTTCATCAAGTTGAGCCCTGCTTTCGTCGAGCTGAGCCCTGCATAAGTCGAGTAGAGCCTTGCTTTCATTGAGCTAAGACCAATTTTCGTCGAGCTGAGCTTTACCCTCGTTGAGTTGAGCCCTGCTTTCATCAAGCTGAGCTCTGCGTTCGTCAACTAGAGCTCAGAGTTAACCCATTGGCTTCCACAATGGGTAGGAAGGAAAGCTCTCACATGTAATAGGTGGGAAGCCCGCAGGATCAACAAAAAGGCTTCCGCTACGGGTACCCTCGGGGATGAAATTACATGGGTACCCTTAGATGAAATTCCCTAGATTCCCTTGGGTCTGCATTTAGCCCCTCAGAACAGCGGAGTTTGGCTGTTGGCAGACCGACCTACTCTATTTCAGTAATTTCAGTGTAGCAGAATTACGCTTTTGGCAGACCAGATACTCATAACCTATAAGTAGACCCATGCAATTTCACAGAGGGCAAGCTTTCATCATTCTATAAATCATCTAGTGCTCTTTCAGGTTCTCTTAGCCCAACAACTGGCTTTGGAGGGGAAGCATTTAGAGATCTTTCGAGTTAGTGGAGTGACCTCCCAAATGAGGCTTAGGGTCAGTTCTTGGTACTTTGTTGCTAGTCAAGGGTCAGGGCTTGGGAGAAGTTGGTGTTGGCTACACCCTAAGGTTCGAACTCTCGTTGAGGCTAGTTTTTTGCTTCAAAATTTCCGGTGAGGTGAGCATAGACTATAGGTGGTGCAATAAAACCTCAATTCAAATCCCATGGCTGGCGATGAAGGAGAAGGAGCTAGTTCAGGAGGTACTCCCACTCCGGGAGCTTGGGTGATATTGGGGATTTATGAGAACTTCAGGTGGGAAGTCTTGCAGACCATCTGTCACAACCCGCATTTTCTCCAAATTTAGGAATTATCAGAGTATGAGAAAACATGCGTCATGATGCCACGTCAAGCAGGAGATAACTACTGACGCTCAGGCAAAACCATCTACTTTACTTTATGAAAGAAATTCATGAGTTTAATGATTAGAAAATCAGTTATATTTTAGAGGACGTATCCCTCGGCTCGGTGGATCACCTAGTCCACAGTTTAAAACTATACTTATGCGCTGCGGAAAAATACTTTATTCAGGTTTGGCATCCTAAGGATTGCATAAGAGCCCCATGAGGACGACTTATGCTATGCAAGACTCTACATTTAATTTATGCTATATATAAGAAAATGATCTTTATACATTGTTTGGAAAATAGTGATTTAGTTTTATAAAACATTCTGATCGTGAGCTATACTTATATTAATAATTGTAGTTTTTAAAATAACTAGCAATCTAGCATAAATCCTCCTCAGAGCAAGTAGACTATCTTCAGAAAATGGTAGCAGCAAAAGTAATATATCTAGTACAAAGGTAAAAACTAGCAGTGGGCGCCAACAACCTGACACGAACCCACTGGCAAATATGTATGTCTGTAAGAAAATGCAGAATAAAACTACCTCACTAAACAAATCCAGAATGATCTCCAAAGTCCAAGAGACCGCCAGCAACACCACCGCAACCTAGCCAACAAACTGGCTACTACTCAAAACCTGAGGCATTTAAAAGAAGAAAGAATACCTCAGCAAGCAAAACAAGGAAAAACTGCATGAAAGTGTCAACCAGAGGATTAATGAAAGAGGAAAACACACCGCAGTAAAAGTCACAACTGCCCAAAGCAAGAAAAAAATAAATGCACTACATGCAAGGAAACAGCATCAACCCTGCCCAGAAACTACATCCTGCATAGTCTACTAAGCTACCAAGAGCCCAAAGTGCTGCAATATACCAAGGAAGAAACATCTAACACCCTAAGCTATGGGAGATGGTAGTAGCAAAAACAAACAACATGGATCCGGGTTGGAGGCAAACGCAGTCCCCCAACCACCATTTCCAAGCCAACAAGCTCAAGGGTCTACATGTGAAAGCACTAGGGACCTTCCACCCCCTTGCACAGCCCGTACCAAGTGCAAGACAGAAGAAAAGGGTGGTCACAGCTAACTAACACAACACCTCCCGCATGAAGAGATTCAAAACACCACTACTAACCACGACCCACGATTCGGCCTTTAGGAAAGTAAAACATTGCCGACAAGGAACCTCAGAAAACAAAGAAAATCAAGGAATTCACTCGGGAGCGAAAATCAAGGTAGGGAAAAAAGTGTTGAAATGACTCAACACGGCTTGGCGTATAGTGGGACCCACTCAACGCCTAAACAGACCTTGGCGTTGAGTGAGTCAGCCTCACTCAGCGCTAGAATAGCCATGGCGTTGAGTGAGGTTCACTCACTCAACGCCCCCGAAAAGAACTACTTTGGCATTGAGTGAGCTGGCCTCACTCAACGCCACAACAAGCATGGCATTGAGTGAGGTTCACTTACTCAACGCCTCCCGTAAGAATACTCTGGCGTTGAGTGAGCTAACCTCACTCAACACCAAAACAGCCATGGCGTTGAGTGCGGCACACTCACTCAATGCCCTGGTACTTAACCACAATCAGAGAAAGTGGCATTGAGTGAGCTGACCTCACTCAATGCCAAAATAGCAATGGCGTTGAGTAAGGCTCACTCACTCAATGCCCTTACACTCAACCGCAAAATAAAACTGCGGCGTTGAGTGAGTCCACCTCACTCAACGCCAAAACAGTAATGGAGTTGAGTAAGGTTCACTCCCTCAATGCCCTGGCACTTAACCGCAACAAGGCAAATCTGCGGCGTTGAGTGAGCTGACCTCACTTAACGCCAAAAGAGCAATGGCATTGAGTGAGGTCGTCTCACTCAACGCAAGAAGTCCTGGCCGCAACGAAGGGCTGTGGTGTTGAGTGAGTCTACCTCACTCAACGCCAAAGCAGAAATGGAGTTGAGTGAGGTTCACTCACTCAACGCCACGGGACTTGGCCGCAAACTTGCCTACCGGCATTGAGTGAGGCCACCTCACTCAATGCCAAACAATAAATGGCATTGAGTGAGGTCAACTCACTCAACGCCAAAGTACTTAGCCATAAAAATGGCTATGGCGTTGAGTGAGCACACCTCACTCAACGCCAAAGTACTTGGATGAACAGAAGCGACGACGTTTAGTTAGTCCACCTCACTCAACGCCAAAACCGAAATTGCATTGAATGAGGTCGACTCACTCAACGCCAAAACACTTAGCTTCTCAGGAAAACCGCGGCGTTAAGTGAGCGTGCCTCACTCAATTCCAAAACGGAAATGGCGTTGAGTTAGGTCGACTCACTCAACGCCAAAGTACTTAGCCGCTAGCAGGGGTTGTGGCGTTGAGTGAGTCCACCTCACTCAACGCCCTAGTACTTAGCAAAATTTTGACTGGCTACAGCTTCGTTGTTGAGTGTATGCACCACACTCAACGCCAAACCCGCAAAGGCTTTGAGTGTGTGCACCACACTCAACGCCGGCCAGACAGAATCAAAAAAAAGGCACTATCCAACAAACACAGCAGGCACCCCCTCCTCTCTCACTCTCTCGGCTTCACCCGCAAGTCACCAACCAGACAACAATCTGGAGTTTAACTGATGGCATAATGTCGGCGGGTTGAGCACCAACATCACAAAGAAGGGGGGCTCATAGGAGAATCTAAGCCCTAAATTCAGCAAGATAAAAGAGAAAATGCTTGGCATCTACCCTAGGACTAACTGGGAATTTTCAGAATTACAAGAGAACAACAATGGCAAGGGCAAGAATACCACTTGCCTCGATTTCCGGCGAAGCTTGGACGGCTTTCCCTCCTCTTCACTTGGCACTAGCAGCAGCAACACCTAAAAGCACACTCTCGTACTTTAATGGCGGAAAACCACACGACCGAAATCCCAAATCTCCTAAAACTCCACGAAAATCGAATTTCTTACCGTCAAAATGAAGATCTGAGCGAGAGCAAGACAACGCTGCTTTCGGAATCGAAATCCGTCCACGAACACTCCCGGAATCAAAGTCCGAAAGCTAGGGCTAACCGTCGTTCTGCCTCTGTTTTCCGCGAACAGGAGCAGGCAGTTTTCTATCTTGGGAAGAAGGAGGAGAGTGGCCCGCCAACTTCTAATTAAGGCTTTAAATAAGTCTTAAAACGCCTAATCATCCTAACTGCTGCATGAAAATGCCGATTCACTGAGCTAAAATCAAATTTCTTAATTTGATTTTACTAATAGCACACCCAAAACGACGCGAAAACCGAACTACCTCGGAATTCGACGAAATTCGCATCGTAGCTAAATACCCACGCTTACGAACACATCGGAGAAGTCGAAATAAACTTTCGACGAACATAACTCTAGTTATACCCACCTAAAGCCAAAATACAAGCATCCCCTAAGAGGTCACACTGGGTCACCTAAAACGACTCGGCTTGCTAGGGAGACCTTGCCCATAGGCTACAAAATAGGCCACTCAGTTCTAAGGATCTAAACAACACTCCACAAATGGCACGAGCAACGAAAACGCGTCACCGTAACGCCAAACAAGAATATAATAGTCGCAGAAAAATCGGGGGCGTTACAGTCACTCCCCCTAAAATAAAGTTTTGTCCCGAAACTTTACGCACAGCACTCCTACTAAAGAAGGAAAAGTAACAAATAAGAGTTACAGGAAGGAAAACATACCGATCAAAATCAGGGAAACAGGTGAGGGTAAGCTTTCCTCATGGCCGACTCTAGCTCCCAAGTCGCGCTCTCCAAATCCTGATTCCTCCAAAGAACTTTCACCATCAGAATGGACTTCTTTCGCAGCACCCTTTCCTTAGTATCCAAAATACGGACCGGCACTTCAACAAAAGAGATGTTGGGCTCCATCTAGGGCACAACGTCCAAGACCTTCCCACTACTGCGCACACACTCCCGCAATTGGCTTACATGGAAAACATTATGAACACTTGGGAAGTTTGCTGGCAAATCCAATCTATAAGCTGACACGCCAATCCGCTCCAAAATTTTAAACGGGCCCACATACCTCGGGTCCAATTTTCGATTCTTACCAAACCTCTTTACACCCACCATCGGGGAAACCTTAAGAAATACAAGGTCCCCTATAGAAAACTCCAAGGCAGACCTACGCCGATTGGCGATCTTCTCGTATCTCTCCTGAGCTATACGAAGCATCTCATGAATAAGATTCACTGCGACTTCCATCTCCTCAAGAGCATCTGGACCCAACAAAGGCCTCTCACCAGCCTCAGCCCAAAACAACGGTGTTCTGCAGTGCCTCCCATATAAGGCTTCAAAAGGAGCCATCTGCAAGCTTTCCTGATAACTGTTATTGTATGCAAATTCCATAAGTTGTAACCGCTCATCCCACGCTCCACCGTGGTCTAAAATTTAGCATCGGATCATATCCTCAGCAATATGGTTCACCCTCTCCGTCTGCCCATTGGTATGTGGGTGGTAAGCAGTAGAATACCTCAGATCTGTACCCAAACCCTCCTGCAGACTCTGCCAAAAACGAGAAGTAAACTGGGAGTCTCGATCAGAAATGATACTCACAGGCACACCATGCAGTCAGATGACTTCATTCAAGTACAACTCCGCTATCTTCTTCATCGGGTAATCAATCTTATATGGCACGAAGTGAGCACACTTCGTCATTCTATCCACTATAACACAAATAGAATCAAATCCCCTCGGGGAATTCGGTAAGCCCGTGATGAAGTCCATAGATATACTTTCCCACTTCCAAGTCGGGATCTCTAACGAAGTCAACTTGCCACCAATACTTCCATGATCGGCCTTCACACGCTTGCAAGTGTGGCACTCCGCAATAAATCGGGCTATATCACCTTTCATGCCATACCACCAGGCAATTTGCTTTAGGTCACGATACATCTTCGTAGATCCTTGATGGTAGGCAACGCTGGATCCATGAGCCTCTCTGCAAATCATACCTCTAATGTCCCAAATTGCGGGGATGCAAAATCTTCCGCGGTACTTCAAAGTCCCCGCATCATCGATAGCAAAGTCTGGAAACTCCCCCTTCTCGGTCCTGGTGAATAAGTGCGGAAGATCCAGATCGTCCTTATGGTGCAGTCTGGTCAAAGAAATCAAGGACAGCTCTGCCACTAATAAACTACTCTGCAAGCCACAGCATCCGACTGATATATCCATAAAGAGGAACTCCTCCACTAAATGATCGGCGGTGAGATTAAAGATCTTTCCCGTCTTCCGGCTCAGGGCGTCGGCCACCACATTGGCCTTGCCTGAATGATACTGGATCTCTACGTCATAATCGGCCACATACTGTAGCCACCGCCGCTGGCGCAGATTCAACTCCTTCTGCGTGAACACGTACTTCAGGCTCTTATGGTTGGTGAAGATCTTGCACTGAGCCCCATAAAGTAGGTGTCTCCACAGCTTCAACGCATAAATAACCGCTGCGAACTCGAGGTCATGCGTAAGATAATTCTTCTCATGAGTCTTTAGTTGCCTTGACCCATAAGTAATCACTTTTCCAACCTGCATTAACACATAACCCAGACCTACATGCGAAGCATCCACGTAAACATCATAATCCACCCCTTCAGTAGGAAGGGTCAGAACGGGAGTAGTGCACAATCTCCTCTTTAACTCTAGGAAGGCATCTTCGCACTTCTCGCTCCAAACAAAAGCCATGTTCTTCTGAGTCAGCTTGGTCAAAGGTGCATTTAGGGAAGAGAAACCATCCACGAACCTCCTGTAGTAGCCAGCCAGCCCTAGGAAACTCTTGATCTCCTTAGGTGTATTCGGCCTACTCTAATCCATCACTGCTGTGACCTTTTCTGGGTCGACCGAGATCCCATCCTTGTTCACCACGTGGCCTAGAAATGAAACCTGAGGAAACCAAAATTTGCACTTTCTCAGCTTGGAGAATAACTTGTGATTCCTGAACTCCAATAGAACCAAGCGCAGATGCTGCTCATGCTCCTCAGCGCTGCGAGAATAAACCAACACGTCATCGATAAAGACCACCAAGAACTTGTCTAAGAAATCCTTGAACACCTGATTCATCAAATCCATGAAGGCTGATGGTGCGTTGGTCAAACCAAACGACATCACAAAGAACTCAAAGTGTGAATGCCTCGATCTAAACGCTGTCCGTGGAATATCTGAATCACGGATCCTGAGCTGATGATAGCCAGAACGAAGATCGATCTTGGAGAACACCGTGCTACCACGCAACTGGTCAAATAAGTCATCGATCCTCGGCAGAGGGTACCTGTTCTTAATTGTGACTTTGTTCAACTCTCTATAGTCGATGCAAAGCCGCATCGACCCATCTTTCTTCTTCACAAACAGCATAGGAGCACCCCAAGGCGACGAACTCTGCCTGATAAATCCCTTTCCCAACAGCTCATCCAACTGGACTCGCAACTCCTCTAACTCACGAGGGGCCATCCGGTACGGCGCCTTAGCAATAGGATGCGTACCCGGCTCCAAATCGATCACAAACTCAACATCCCGCTCGGGAGGAAGGCCAGGAAGATCATCAGGAAATACATCAGCTAAACCACGAACAACTGGAATCTCCTCCAAGTGCGGTACACTAACAGCGGTCCAAACCACCGAGACAAAACAAGTAAAATAATACGAAAGGAACAGCTTCTGAGCACATACCGTAGAGATAACAATAGAATCCCGGCATAGATTAGCATACACGCTTCCGGGCTGACCGTCGTCCCTGATGAAGTCTTAGCACTTCCCTTTACACTGAATGACTGCATCATACCTAGACAGTCAGTCCATGCCCAAAATAACATCGCAGTCCTCCAGATAAATCATCTTTAGGTCTGCCTTCGCAAGGAAGTCCCCCAACAAAACAGGGCAATCTAACATGCCCAAATCTGACAACACATATTCACCAGAGGGGAACTTGACACGAAAGGTATCCCGAACTCGATCTAAAGTCAACTGATGTCGCTCCACAAAGGCTCTAGCCACGAACGAGTGGGTAGCGCCGGAGTCAAACAGAACACGCGCCCAGCGGTTCTTCACCTTAAATTTCCCTATAGGAGCATATTAAACTAAGGAACTACCACAATAATACTGCAAACATTCTAGAAAAACAAGAACAAAACCTTCAGGCTGAAAAAACAACTAACCTAAGATGACCTGAGTCGAAGCTTGAGCCTCCTCGGAATAGATCACGTTCAGCTTTCCCTTTCCCTTGTCCACACGCTGAGGTGGAGGTAATGCATGTAGTGGAACTGCATGAAGAATAGGATGGACCTGAGGACACCTAGACTTGATGTGTCCCTTCTGCCCACACCAAAAGCAGACAATATCCTTAGACCAGCACTGGGCAGCATCATGACCGGGTTGCTTGCAAACAGAACAGGAGACATCTCTCCAAGGAGCACCCTGAATCGCATGAACCTGCTCCTTCCTCTGAGCTGCTGACTTCTTGAAACATCTCTCGAAAGGGTGGCCTGATCGTCCACAGAAGTTGCACACCACATTGCTCTTCTTTCCCGGAGCCGCACCGGGTACCTGGGGTTTCTTGTCCTACACAGAATTCCTCTTGTCCTTCATCATTTGCTGGCCTCTGCTCTTCGCAGTCTCAACAGCCTCCACCTTCATAGCAGCCTCCACTAGTCCTGCATAAGTCTCCGACCCATAATCACTAGTCAACTGCTGCACCTCGCTCCTCAAACTACCGAGAAATCGCTTAACTCGATCAGCCTCAATGCTGACCAATCTAGGGGCAAAACGGCTCAACTTGCTTAACTCTATCTCATACTCACCCACCGTGAGTTGCCTTTGCTTCAGATGGAGGAAGTCATTCATGAGGTGGTCACGCTCGACCGAGGGTAAGAACTTCCTCAATAGCATCTCCTTAAACACCTCCCAAGAGCACCAGGCTACCAAGCTCTCCTTCTCTCTCAGCCACCAACTCTTAGCCAAACCTTTAAGCTGATAGGCGACTATCATCACCCTCTAATCATCTGCAATCCCTGAGTACGAGAACATCTCCTCCATGGAGATCAGCCAATCGTCTATCACCATGAAATCTGCCTTCCCGTCATAAGTGGGAGGGCTCAGCCTCTGAAACTGCGAGATGAAGGCCATCTATGCTGGCACCACCACTGGAGGTCTTAAGGGTATAGGAGGAGGAGGGACAGCTAACCCCCCTGCAGGACCTTGCACTCCTTGAGTCTTACCTGCCACAACCGCCACCAGGGACTGAATCTGGGCCTCAACCTCTACCATCTTCCTGCTCATGGCATCGCTACTATGCTGCAAGCTCTCGATCACCGCGTCATTCTGAGCTCCAGATGACTCACCCTCAAACAGGGGAGTCGATCTAGTCGAAGGACATCTCGCCATCCTAAAATCATAGCAACACTAGTTTGATCCTAATACAACGGCTAGAACCAACTACAAGTATAGACAATACATATATAAATATAAACTTAAAGCTGCTAAACTTGCTCTGGGAGTTTATCTTTTTACAAAAATTGATGTTATGTCCTAACCTAAGATAGTTAACCACCACCATGCTAATTCATGTGCCTAAGTCGGGAATGCATGTATTTGTATTACTTTTGACTTGAAAGCTTATGTGTGTACATATGTCATCCTGCCAGTCTTTAGCTTGGCACGTTGTGCTTATGCAATGTTATGTTATGCATGATTGTGCTATGCATTCTAAAGAGTCCCTACTGTATGTTATGAGCGGCGTACGCATGAAAATGTTATGCATCCCATACTACATAACATTCTCATGCAACGAAAGAGAAAACGAGCTAGTCGCAGCCATGTGGTGAGGTTATGCATCCCATACTACATAACCCTCACATGTTGCCCCTATGGTGGATCCATATACGAACACATATTATGCATCCCATACTACATTATATGCCACGTATACTTCATGTTATGCTATGAGTGTAGTGTTCGTGCTTTTGCCAAGACGTGTTGATGACATATCGGTGTGTGAATGACTTGATGTTGAACTACTAAAGCAATCAAAGAAAGGTTGCCCAACTAACTTGTGAAGCAACCTCCCTCTGATACCAACTGTCACAACCCGCATTTTCTCCGAATTTAGGAATTATCAGAGTATGAGAAAACACTCGTCATGATACCACGTCAAGCAGGGTATAACTACTGATGCTCAGGCAAAACCATCTACTTTACTTTATGAAAGAAATTCATGAGTTTAATGATTAGAAAATCAATTATATTTTAGAGGCCGTATCCCTCGACTCGGTGGATCACCTAGTGCACAGTTTAAAACTATACTTATGCGCTGCGGAAAAATACTTTATTCAAGTTTGACATCCTAAGGACTGCATAAGAGCCCCACGAGGACCACTTATGTTATGCAAGACTCTACATTTAATTTATGTTATATATAAGAAAACGATCTTTATACGTTATTTGGAAAATAGTGATTTAGTTTTATAAAATATGTTGATCATGAGCTATACTTATATTAATATTTATTGTTTTAAAAATAACTAGCAACCTAGCATAAATCATCCTAAGAGCATGTAGACTATCTCCAGAAAATGGTAGCATCAAAAGTAATATATCTAGTAAAAAGGTAAAAACTACCAGTGGGCGCCAACAACCTGACACGAACTCACTGGCAAATATGTATGTCTGTAAGAAAGTGTAGAAGAAAACTACCTCACTAAACAAATCCAGAAGGATCTCCAAAGTCCAAGAGACCACCAGCAACACCACCGCAACCAAGCCACCAAACTGGCTACTACTCAGAACCTGAGGCATTCAAAAGAAGAAAGAATACCTCACCAAGCAAAACAAGGAAAAACTGCTTAAAAGTGTCAACCAGAGGATAAATGAAAGAGGAAAACACACCGCAATAGAAGTCACAACTGCCCAAAGCAAAACAAAACGAAATGCACTATGTGCGAGGAAACAACATCAACCCTGCCCAAAAACTACATCCTGCAGAGTCTACTAAGCTACCAAGAGCCCAAAGTGCTGCAATCTACCAAGGAAGAAACATCTAACACCCTAAGCTGTGGGAGATGGTAGTAGCAAAAACAAACAACATGGATCCGGGTGGGAGGCAAACTCAGTCCCCCAACCACCATTTCCAAGCCAACAAGCTCAAGGGTCTACATGTGAAAGCACTAGGGACCTTCCACCCCCTTGCCCAGCCCATACCTGGTGCAAGATAGAAGAAAAGGGTGGATACGGCTAAATTACACAACACCTCCCCCATGAAGAGCTTCAAACCACCACTACTAACCACGACCCACGATTCGGCCTTAAGGAAAGTAAAACATGGCCGACAAGGAACCTCAGAAAACAAAGAAAATCAAGGAATTCACTCGGGAGCGAAAATAAAGGTAGGGAAAAAGTGTTGAAATGACTCAACACGGCTTGGCATTGAGTGGGACCCACTCAACGCCTAACCAAACCTTAGCGTTGAGTGAGTCAGCCTCACTCAGTGCCAGAACAGCCAATGCATTGAGTGAGGTTCACTCACTCAATGCCCCCATGAAGAACTACTCTGGCGTTGAGTGAGCAGGCCTCACTCAATGCCATAACAGACATGGCGTTGAGTGAGGTTCACTCACTCGACGCCTCCCGCAAGAATACTCTGGCATTTAGTGAGCTAACCTCACCCAACGCCAAAATAGCCATGGCGTTGAGTGAGGCACACTCACTCAACGCTAAAATAGCCTTGGCGTTGAGTGAGGCAGACTCACTCAACGCCCTGGTACTTAACTATAATCATAGAAAGTGGCATTGAGTGAGCTGGCCTCACTCAACGCTAAAATAGCAATGGCGTTGAGTGAGGCTCACTCACTCAATGCCCTTACACTCAGCCGCAAAAGAAGACTGCGGCGTTGATTGAGTCCACCTCACTCAATGCCAAAACAGCAATGGCGTTGTGTGAGGTTCACTCCCTCAATGCCCTGGCACTTAACCGCAACAAGGCAAATCTGCGGCGTTGAGTGAGCTGACCTCACTCAACGCCAAAACAGCAATGGCGTTGAGTGAGGTCGTCTCACTCAATGCCAGAAGTCCTGGCCGCAACGAAGGGCTGTGGCGTTGAGTGAGTCTACCTCACTCAACACCAAAGCAGAAATGGCGTTGATTGAGGTTCACTCACTCAACGCCACGGGACTTGGTAGCAAACTTGCCTATGACATTGAGTGAGGCCACCTCACTGAACGCCAAACCAGAATTGGCATTGAGTGAGGTCAACTCACTCAACGCCTAAGTACTTAGCCTCAGAAAAGGCTATGGCGTTGAGTGAGCAAACCTCACTAACCGCCAAAGTACTTGGCTGCACAGAAGCGACGGCGTTGAGTGAGTCCACCTCACTCAACGCCAAAACTGAAATGGCGTTGAGTGAGGTCGACTCACTCAACGCCAAAACACTTAGCTTCTCAGAAAAACCGCAGCGTTGAGTGAGCTTGCCTCACACAACGCCAAAACGGAAATGGCGTTTAGTGAGGTCGACTCACTCAACGCAAAGTACTTAGCCGCTAGCAGGGGCTGTGGCGTTGAGTGAGTCCACCTCACTCAACGCCCTAGTAATTAGCAAAATTCTGACTGGCTACAGCTTCGTCGTTGAGTGTATGCACCACACTCAACGCCAAACCCGCAATGGCTTTGAGTGTGTGCACCACACTCAACGTCGGCCAGACAGAATCTAAAATAAAGGCTATCAAACAAACACAGCATGCACCCCCTCCTCTCTCACTCTATCGGCTTCACCCGCAAGCCACCAACCAGACAGCAATCTGGAGTTTAACTGATGGCATTACGCCGGTGGGTTGAGCACCAACAACACAAAGAAGGGGGCTCATAGGAGAATATAAGCCCTAAATTCAGGTAGATAAAAGATAACATTCTTGGCTTCTACCCTAGGGCTAACCGGGAAATTTCAGAATTACGAGAGAACAACAATGGCAAAGGCAAGAATACCACTTACCTCGATTTCGGGCGAAGCTTGGACGGCTTTCCCTCCTCTTCACTTGGCACTAACAGCAGCAGCAACTAAAAGCACACTCCCGTACTTTAATGGTGTAAAACCACAAGACCGAAATCCCAAATCTCCTATAACTCCACAAAATCGAATTTCTTACCGTCAAAACGAAGATCTGAGCGAGAGAAAGACAATGCCGCTTTCGGAATCGAAATCCGTCTACGAACACTCCCGGAATCACCGTCTGAAAGCTAGGGCTAACCGTCGTTCCGCCTCTGTTTTCCGCGAACAGCAGCAGGCAGTTTCCTGTCTTGGGAAGAAGGAGGAGAGTGGGCCGCCAACTTCTAATTAAGGCTTTAAATAAGCCTTAACATGCCTAATCAGCCTAAATGCTGCCTGAAAATGCCGATTCACTGAGCTAAAATCAAATTTTTAATTGTATTTTACTAATAGCACACCCAAAACGACGCGAAAACTGAACTACCTCGAAATTCGATGAAATTCGCACCGTAGCTAAATACCCAGGCTACGAAAACATCGGCGAAGTCAAAATTAACTTTCGACGAACAGAACTCGAGTTATACCCACCAAATTCCAAAACACAAGCATCCCCCAAGAGGCCACACCGGGTCACCCAAAACGACTCGGCTTGCGAGGGAGACCTTGCCCATAGGCTACAAAATAGGCCACTCAGTTCTAAGGAGCTAAACCACACTCCACAAATGGCACGAGCCACGAAAATGCATCACCGTAACGCCAAACGAGAATAAAATAGTCGCAGAAAAATCGGGGGCGTTACACAATCCACCTGACATTCTAGGTAAGGAGTGAGTGGGACACTTATACAGGCTCACACGTTTGACAGTGAATAAATCTACGGACTAGCACGTATAACTCTCTATGATCCAATCCAATGCTCGCACAATCGTTCTATGCAGCACCACATTAATTAATTCTATCAATTATATGTTAGCGTATGGGTAGCCAAAACGATTAGGATCGAACAAAATCTATAGGACAAGGTTATTTCGGCTAAAAGGACTAACCCGGTCTGATCGAGCGAAGGTTGTACCAAAAGAGATCTACCAAAAGTATAGATTCTGAAACGGTAGATCTCTCCCAACAAAAGAAAACGAAGGTTCGGCAAACCCTCTCGAACGTAATGGAAAATTAAGATGAACCGCGAAATCAATCGATAGAAATCCATGAAAACTTCAATGCTATCAAAGCGTAACAAAAAGAATTCCACCACAAAAATTAACTAGAGGGAAACACACATAGAGTTGAAATATTTTGTTACCCAATCGGAATAGATGATTCCGATTTCTCTACTTGGATCGTTCTTTAATGGCTCCGCTGGAGTCACGCCGGATGGAGAGAAACTTGTTCGCCTTCGTCGCTTCACACTAGATTTGGAAAATACCCAAAGAGGGATCTTTGGTTCTTGGCCTAATTTCTTCAATGTTTGGAGTTTGTTTTTTTAAGGGGTAAGAGGGGTCGGGTTTTGGTGAGGGAGGTGGTCAGTTTTCTTGTGAGGTTGATACTGGTCGGCTTTTGTGAGGATGACGGTGGTTGGCGGCTAGGGGTTGGCCAAACTTGATGATGTAAGGAGGGGGGGGTCTATTTTTCCTTAGAGATGAAAGGAGAGGGAGGAGGTGGTAGTGAGGAGGCCGAATAGAGGGAGGAGAGGAGAGGTGTCTGGCGGCCAAAGAGAGGGGAGGAGGATAGCAGGAGCTGAATTATGAAGAGGGAGAGAGGGGAAATAGGGTGAAAAGATCTCAAGAAAAGATTTAGGGATTCAAATTCTTATCATTCATTCTCTAATAAAATCCTTCATAACATGGCTATATATAGCCTACACAACTCCATCTCCTCCAATTCAAAATTGAAAATGAAACTATGATGTTTATATGCACCCATCATGAAATAAAACAATTCAAAATTTAAATGCATGAAATTAAAAAACTCTTGATGGTTATAGGTACCCATCATACAAGAATTAAATTACATTAATTAAATGCAATAATATAAAATGCATGAAATAAAATTGTTTTAAATAACCATTGATAAAATAATAATAATTAGATAAAATATATAATTATTTAATTATATATTTTATTTAATAGCGACGGCGGCGTTGGCGTCATGGTAGAGTCCCATCCTCGAGCTTGTGGCAATGATCATCCTAATCCAGGAACTCTCTCAGACAGGGATCAATGGTGGCCACATCAACAACATCTCCATAAATCCTCCCTGGCTCAAAAGTTCTCATCTTCGATGAGTTGATCTGAATGTACCGGTGCGGGAGAGCATCATCCATAAGTTCCACCTCTGAATAGAGAAACCAAGAGTCTTCGTAGGCTTGACGATCATGCCATCGAACAAGTAGTGGCAAACATCACTACGTGGGGAGGAGATCACTTGATCTTGGAGTATCCTGTCATAAAAAAAGGTGGTCCTAGGGAACCTTGGAAAAGCATTAGGCAATAAAGGAGAAAAAGTTTCTACATCAACAACCAACGTACCTCCAGTGAAGACCGATGAAGAGAGCGATCCAAACACAAACTCACCCCCCAACCCATTAGAAAATGTTGTAGAACTAAATGGACTGACAGATAATTCAAGTGGTGGAGAAATATATGACGTTAAATCAGAAACATTAAAAATAGGGGAAACACCCTAATCTGTGGGTAACTACAAAAGATATGCATTTTCTCCAAATTTATTTAATATCTGAAAAGGTCTAGCTCGTCGATTCACCAACATTTCTATTGTGCCGGAATGCATCCATTCAGGGACGAGACGCACCAAAACTAAATCACCAACCTTAAAGTGAGACACTCTTTTATGTATGTTAGCATGAAATTAATACTATGTATAATGTGTGGCTAGCGCTTCACTAATGTGCTTATATAAATTTTGAACATGAGTGGCAAAATCTTTTGCGAATTGACTTGACCTATAATATGACGAAAATGAAATCAAGTCAACATGCACTGTTGTTTTATATCCGTGCACGATCTCAGTCGGTGAAAAGCTTTCATGTAAGAAATAGGACGCAAATTGAGTGATTAATTTTTTAAATGTGCGCCAAAGTATCTTACTACCGTGAGGAGTGAACCCATGTGCTACATGACTCAACCCAAATACGGAGGATAAGGGAGTTAAGTGAGGAGGCACGAGAGGCTTATAATCAAGGATGATATTGGTAGGCTCCAAATTTGTAGTTCTAATTTTATATTTAATATTTTCACGCTTGGCATGAAGATATGTCATGGAGAACTGGGCATCACAAATAATAGAGTTGGACGCTCTACTATGTGAAAAGATGTACGAGCGATATAACTCAAGGGGCCAGATTGTGGTCACTAACATGTGGAAATGAGGGTCATCATAGGGGGTGGGTAAATGCATGCAATAAGGTGTGGTATATAAGTATATCTAGGTGACACCACATCCAGAGGCACAATTGCCAAAGAATCAGAATAAGTCGTAGTCGAGGACAGAACCATAGACGTACATTCATAATAATGAGCAGTCCAATGCGACACGTAGGCAAATCTATGGGGTGCGGTGTATAGTCCAAAAACCACTGCGCTCAACTTAGGAATATCTATACGATGAGACAACGCTAATGTAGGAACTAATAAAGGGGCGTGACACAAAAATTCATACTAGGAAAACCGGTTCCATGTCCTAATAAGTCACCTAATGTGGGCAAATAGTCAGGAGGAAGGGTCGGCAAAATCAATCTCGGGATTACATCCAAATCATCATAAATTTCACCCAATGGTGACGAAATCAAAGAATTCTTATCCGGGTGTAAAACAAAAGAATCATCCAAAAATACAACTTCCTCGCTTGGAATTTCTTTCAATACACTAGAAATAACATCCAAATCAGTGTCAGTAAAAGTCTCAGAAATTGGCAAAATCAAACCAAATAAAATTTCTAATTCAATTTGAGCTTTAGAAACTTGTGATAATGTCAAAGAAATAGTTTTCTGGTTTTCAATGCTAAAATCATCCAAAAATATTCGTCCCTCATAAGCTAATTCATCCACAATAACACTTGTGATATCCTAACTTTCAGGCTCCTCAGATAACTCAGATATAATCTCAGTAGGTATAATCGTTGACTCTAACACGACGGGGATCGTAGCCTGGAGTGGGCTCTCAATACTAGGGTTATCAGACAGAATGCGAGTAGGGAAAGTAATATGCAACCTAATACTCTCACAGATCAGACTATTATCATCCCATACATCGTCTTCTAAGTCACTTAGTATTCCCTCAATTTCAGACTCATCAGAATCGTCGGGCACTAATGCATATGACGGAATACTCTCACCTACGGGGTCATTCTCAGGATCAAGAGATATTAAATCTACATCAACATCCTCATTGGTATCAGTTTCTATATCAAGTGGCTTAGATGTCGAGGCTAAAGGAGGCATAACCCTAGTAGTACCATCTTTAGAGTCAACGACATATGACCTATTAGGGTTGTTTTCTCTAATGGTGGGAGGTGGTCCTAAGACAGACTTTCCCATCTGAAACGAGTGAGTCTTATTCTTAGGAATGTTGTGCTTCTCAATATGCAAGGCAACTTTAAAAGTGCTGTTTAGGTCGGTGTGATCAAAACGCAGTAATTTACCCTGTATATTGGGGTTTAACCCCGTACAAAACCTAGAGAGGGTGATCTCTGACATCTCCTTCACACAGCACCTAACCATCATATCCTTAAGAAGACTCATATACTCAGAGACAGACTTATTCCCTTATTTAAGGGTAGTCAAATCATTAAACATTTGCCGCTCCTTCTGGGAGAATGGTTTATAATCATTCCTAAAGGCAGGTATGGGACTAGTGCCATAACGATACCCACTCGCTGGCTTGGTGTTAGTAGTGCGAAGATAGGAGCGATCAAATTTATCCAAGAGTAGGCGTCGTATGTCCGACCAAGTATATGGACAGCTAGCAGCACTACGCTCTTCATTCAGCAAAAAAACCAGGGCTTGACCTACTAAGTTTTCTCGGGCTACTGCAACCTTATAGTAGTCATTACATACATGAGAATCAAAATAAGCTTCTATCCACTTAAGACAGTCCCTAAAAATTTGATAATTTCTAGAACCATCAAAAGTGGGTATCTCACTCCTAGTGCGAGGAATAGTGTGGAGACGGTTGGAATTACTAGGATAGGATGGCAAGGCTGGGGAATGTTTATACATGGTTTTATAATACAAATAATCTAAACGGGAAGCATAAACGCCATAGGCCATAATAGTGAGAACTGGAGAGAAAAATCACCCGGAACTGGTGCACATACAATGAGATAAAGAACCTAACACACTAAATTCTAGGAAAGACGGAATTATTCCCGCTTAGCAATTAGGGTAATAAATAAATGAATTTGATTATCTTGTCAGGACACCACCTCCTCTGAGCCTAAACCCCTTTACCTCAATTTCTAAGATATAGCTAAAGATCTTCTGCAATTCATTTCTCCTTCCTTAGAGTATCTTATAGCACAAGCTATAGCTTCTCTAACTGCCTCCATCAACACTCTTACCCATAGAGTTGCTGCCCTCTCCTCTGTCCCTTCTTCTGGGGGCCCTGCTACAGATGCCTCTGTATCCAGGCAGGGGGAGATATCCAATGAAGAAGCTCCTATGCTTTCTCCAGCAGCAACTTTTTCACCAGATATGCAGGAATATGTCTCCTCAGATGATCAAATGGCTCTAGATACAGAAATCATTGATATTGATACTGATACAGAAGAAAAAGTTCTTCTAGAAGTTTTGACTGTAGGTGATTGTTGCATCAATCCCACAGTGGATATCTTTGAGTTATTGAGTTCCTTCTGCACACTCTTTCTATATTGTCTTCCAAGTTTTAAGCCATCTTCTTTGGTTATTGTGTGTTGTACTACCTCTCTAAGTCTTGAGGTTGTCAGATAACTAAAGGCAAGTTTTGTAATTCCTCTGGCAGACTAGTCTGATGATTAGATGTCAAGATCTCATGGGCCATCCATCATTGGTTTTGAAGAGAGCCCCATTCCAAGTCTTGATGATCTCATTGATCAATATATTATTATAGAAACTGAAGCAGTTCCTGCTGAAGTTATCCTTCCTCTAGTTTATAAGGAAGTTCCAAAGGAATTGATTAGAGAGATTGATGAACTGTATGATAATCCCCAAGGCTCATCTGATGATGATCAAGAAGATAATTCAGATTCTAATGACAGCAAGAAGAAAGTGTCTAAGAAAAGGAAAGCTCCTCCTAAGGCAGTTCCAAAGCCAAATCCTCTTAATGACACACCATACTACATTCTCCAGAAGATTACTCCTTATCAACGAATGCCACAGTGGATGTGGTTGTCTAAGAATTAGCAAAAGGCTAGGAAGAAGAGAAGAAGGTACTCTCCTCCTCCTCAAAAGTTCAGGAAAGGTCCTCCTTCTCCTCCTCCTCCTCCTCCTACTGTAGGAGCTTCAGGCAATGTAACTCAAAGTTCAAATATCTCTAAGTCTTCAAAGCCAACTCCTTCTCATCATCAGAAGCAAGCTCCCTCTAGTTCTCAAAGGCATCCCTCTTCTCAATCTTCTAAGTCCAAAGGCAAATTCAGTCAAGCTCCTCCTCCAAGTTCTCTTTATTCTAGTAACAGCAACAAAATCTTGTAGCAATAAACTTTCAAGCTCAATCTACCCAATTCAGAAGGTTATCTCAGAAGCCAACACAGGATACTGATCCAGAGAAACCTTCCTCTCCTCCTGCTGATCCAGAACTTGATCCTAACTTCAGGATTGCCAGACTCAATTAGTTAATTGGATTGTCTCAGATTAACAAAGCCAGAAAAGAAGGACAAGATCACTCATAGTTTACTACACTGTCCTCCTACAGAGAAAAAAAACTTGAAAGGATGCAAGTAAGTAAGAAAGTATTCAATCCTGCTGAATATATGTCACTTTATCCAGAAGCCGTTATACCCAGAGCCACCTCTAAGAAAACCCTTGGTGAGCAAGATTTAAAGATGTCAAAGAAGGAAGAAGAAGACCCAACTAGGAAGATTGCTTTTACCAAAACTTCTTCTGCTCCTCCTCCTGCTAATTCTTAAGTTTTTCTCTTAACTGTTATTACTTTATTTCTTTACTGTTTTACTGTTTTATCTGAACTAAATGTGCAGTACATTGTTATATTATATTTGTTGATAATTTAAATTTTATCAGATATGTATGGCCTTGTATTTCTTTTCTTTTTTACTTTGAGTGACCTTACCCAAATAGGGGGAGATTGTTGGAACCCTTGTTTGATTTGAGCTAGGTACACTCTTAGGATGTTGACCCATATGTATAGCCAGGGTCAAGGTCTAGGTCTAAGTTAGTCTCTATAGGTCAGACTTCTCAGGACCAGCTTTGGATTTCTCTCTTAGATCTAAGACTCAGAAAAAATCTGTGGATTTCATATCAGTTCGACTTTCATCGAACTCAGCTCGACGATCGTCGATCTCCGATCGACGATCTCAGAGATTAGTCTCTGAACTGGGCTCAACGATCTACGAGCTAAGGTTGACGTTTTCTCTTTTTCTCAGAAATCTCACATCGCAGATAGTTTATTTCAGCTTGACGATCTTCCAGCCCAGATCGATGATCATTCTCTGTGTCCGATTCCTTTTATTTTCAGCAGCTATCTTGAAGATTTATTTCCTAATTCATAGATTCTATTTATATCAAATAATCTCTGGTAGTTAATGCTGCCATTCTCAGGGCATATAGCCATTTCTTCACAACATTAACTATGGTATTTCACAGAGTTATTATTCTTACTTATTTGCCAAGACAGTTGGGGAGAAAATTAATTGCCAGAATTTGTAGCCGTTTTTCTCCTCGTTTTCTGCAGTAATTTAAGGAATGTTTTTGAATCTCAAAAAAAAAAGATATTCAGACTAGTTAATAGTCAGAAAAGCATATTTCAGAATCAAGAGTATCTCAGATAATACAAGCATTTGTCTGCAATAGCTCTCAAAACTCTCCATTCTGCTCTCAGAAAATAGAAGAAGAACAACTAATTTTCATCTTGTGTCTTCTTATTCAGTTCTATCTTCAGGAATCTACAAAGATAGGAAATCAACATCATTCTTTAGATTCTGAAGAACAAGAACACAAGTCTATTGAAGACCTACACCCTGGACAAAGCTTCCATCTTCCTGAATCTACTCAATATCTCAGGGGGAGCTTTGGCATCATCAAATCCACATAGTCTTCTCATTTTCTTTGAGAAAGAGAAGACTGCCATCTATTTTCTTTAACCTCTCTTGTACAGGGTTATTACTCCCTTCAAAAGTGAACTCTTTGGTGATAGGGCACCTGATCAAAAACCTATTGGTTTTTAGGCACCTGATCAAAATCCTGAAGGGTTTCTAGATCTACGTGAAGTAGATCTTATGGTTATAGGGCACCTGATCAAAAACCTAAGTGGATTCCTACCAGGGTGGTAGAAGAGTGGACGTACCCAAATTTGGGGAACCACTATAATTTTCTTGTGTCGAATGGTTGCTCATCTTTCTTTATTCCTGCCTTGCTGTGTTTGCTTTTGTTTTTAATCCTCTTATACTTATAAGTAATACCTATTTTCATTCCATTATAAAAATTAATTAAAAGTTTTTAATATTCTATTCACCCCCCTAGAGTAGATTTTATCTATCCCCTCTCTTTCAGGTAAACTTATGTATACTTTTGTAACATTATTTAAGAATTGTTTCTTGGCAGGTTGTGATATCTTTTGGTTTTGAAGACCCGAGAGGATCCTGCTGCTTAGGCTCCCATTAGATAGCAGGGCTAGAGAGCGCACTCGGCCCCGAGTAGATCCGCTACCAAGCTCCCACTAGCTTGCAGGGTCGTAGGCTCACTTGGGAGTAAAGGAAGAGAAGATAGTAGTTTGCAAGACCCTGAGAGTATCCCGCTTCTCAAGCTCCCAATAGATTGTAGGGATGTAAGGCGCACTCGGCCCCAGCTAGACCCGCTCTCTAGGCTCTCACTAGCTAGCAGGGTCGTAGGCTCGCCAGGGGGGAGTAATGGAATAGTCCGAGAGGATCCTGCATCTCAGGCTCCTACTAGACGCTAGGGATGGAATGCTCACTAGACCCTGAGTAAGCCCGCTGCTAGGCTCCCACTAGCTGGCAGGGATGTAGGCTTGCTTGGGGGAAAGGAAGAGATGATATTACTTTGCAAGACCCAGAGAGGATCATGCTGCTCAGGCACCCATTAGTTATCATGGTTGGAAGGAGCACTCGGCGCCAAGTAGACCCACTACCAGGCTACCACTAGCTGGCAAGGTCGTAGGCTCTCTTATGGTGAAAGGAAGAGATGACAGTAGTTTGCAAGACCCCTAGAGTATCCCGCTGTTCAGGCTCCCATTAGCGGGCAGGGCTGGAAGGCGCACTCGGCCCCGGGTAGACCCGGTGTCCAGGCTCTCTCTAGCTGGCGGGCTATTGGCTTGCCTGGGGGCGGGGTATGCGAATACCCCTAGAGGATCCTGCCGCTCAGGATCCTAATAGCTGGCAGGGCTATAAGGCGCACTTCGTTCCAAGTACACCCGCTGCCAGGCTCCCACTTACTTGTAGTGCCGTAGGCTCGCTTTGGGGAAAAGGAAAAGATGATAGTAGTTTGGAAGATGCTGAGAGGATCCCGCTACTCAGGCTCCCATTAATTGGATGTGCTGGAAGGCGCCCTTGGCCCCGAGTAGGCCCACTGCCAGGCTCCCATTAACTAGTAGGGTCGTAGGCTTGCTTGGGAGGAAATGAAGAGATGATAGTAGTTTACAATACCGCGAGAGGATCCCGCTGCTCAGGCTTCCATTAGCTGGTAGGGCTAGAAGGCACAATCGGCCCCAAGTTGACCCACTGCCTTGCACCCACTAGCTGGCAGGACCGAAAACTTGCTTGGAGGGAAATGAAGAGATGATGGTAGTTTACAAGACCCCGAGAGGATCCCGCTGTTAAGGGTCCCATTAGCTGGTAGGGATGGAAGGCGCACTCAACCCTGAGTAGACCCGCTTCCTGTGTCCCACTAGATGGCAGGGCCGTAAGCTTGCTTGGAGGGATAGGAAGAGATGATAGAATTTTGTAAGACCCCGAGAGGATCCTGCTTCTCATACTCCGATTAACTAGCAGGGATAGATGGCATACTCGGCTCCAGGTAAACCCGTTGTCTAGACTCTCACTAGTTGACAGGGCCATAGGATCTCCTGGGGGGTAAGGGAATACCGAGAGAGGATCCAGCTGCTCAGTCTCCCATTAGCTGGCAGGGCTGGAAGGTGCACTCATCTCTGAGTTGTAACGACTCCACCCGTTAAATAACATATAATAGAAGTTCCGGTCGGGGCCCCACACTATATGCCACAAACAGACGGCGAGGTCACAGTTTAATACGAAAACACCATCGCATCCAAACTCAGAGCATGCTAGCGGAAGATTTAATAATAAAGATGAAATCATACCCAGAATGTCCACTACATATATAAACCCCAATTATATATGAAATCATGAAAGAGTGTACAATAAATATAACATATGTTAGTCTTAAGGCCTTATAGTTCCTCTTTTCACAGTGTTGATTGTATACATCGACGCGCAGGCCAACCACACATGAACAAAACACAATAGAAAGCATAGACTTCAAGGGCTAGCAGCGGCAGCGGCAGCAACACCAACAACAGGGATTTCAGCCCTTACTTCCCGCTCGGCTCTCCAACACCTGCATAAGGACAGCCCACCAAGAAGGTGGCAAACAAGGCAACAGTCAGCATTCAGCTGACCAATTTATAATAATCCTACCCCTTTCTCGGGGCAGTGGCATTCCTTCCCTGCATGCATAACAATGCATAGACAGATATAGCATATATTGTGCTCTCACGCACATTCAATCCATCATAACCGTCACCCACACGGCCCGACAATTCTTGCACTTAGGGAACATTCTTGTTGCACCGGCGAAGCAGGGTCAACACCACTATTTACCCGGAATTGAGCATTTAGTCATAATGGCGCACATGCCTAAGACTATCATTATGCCACTAACGAAAGCTCAATGCGTTGATGCTCTCCTGTACAGTCGACATAACGCAAGTACTGATCAACCACCCCCCGTTGCTCAAATCGCCTTGCCATCACCAAGTACAGCATACTCGAGGCTATATCTGAAGGCGCGGGTCGGTTTCACCTTTCCTGTTCGGCAAGAAGCCTTTTTCAGAGCTCGCAGCTCACACTAGCCATAATGTCCACCAAGTACTGTCTTCACAATATCCACACTGTCCACCAAGGACTGGCTATACTGTCCACAATGGACTGGCTACACTATAGCCACAGCACAAGCTGTACAAGGGTATTTTCCTAGAATTCCTCAGTCCAGTACTTTCTGTTACTCCCCTTCACAGGTATAACTCATTGGCTCCAAAAAATACACGTTTATACGCGGAGTCTTCTCCGGTTCACAATAAGCAACTTCACCAATTCGGACCAACCTATCCAGATGGGCTTCACATAACATGCCTATCCCGTACTATACATTTCCAAGTCTAGATGCAGACTCAAATGGGGATAACAACTATAAACCAATGGGGATCACTTAATCTTCCACCTTTTGGTGGAGGATCCCATGCTCATGCATAAAGGAGGACTTCACTTGTCCAATGAAGGAAGATCATTACCCTTGACGATCTCTTGGGAGCCATATAAATTCTAGCCGGTTGAAAAGAACCGCAGCGGCCTTGCCTTCACAGATCTGGCCTCGGATCTCGAATCGGAACTCTAAAGCTCCAGCGGTGCTTGGATCTTCTCCTCCTCCTCCTCCTTGCACCTCTCCCTTCTCTCTTCTCTTTATAAAGATAATATCCAAGTGAAAAATGAAATCTTCACTCAAATCCGGAGTTAACCCACCAGGAAATGACCTGGGCCACAAGATCCAGGATGAAGGAGACGAACGACCACAAATCGCCCTCAAAATCTATTTTTTAGGATGACACGACCTGTGATATGCCAGTGTCATAGGCGGTGTACTGCAAGCGGTACACGAACCAACTCTTCCAGACAAGGACATGAGCTTAGATACGCCCGTGTCAAGCCCCTAACATGCCCGTATCAATCAATACATGCCAATGTTGAGGGGCGTGTCCCTCAAACGGCACAGGATCAACACTCCCAAAAAGGACACGGCTAAGGCACACACTCGTGACCTTAGCCGTATGGCAAACACACCACGGTGACACGCCGGTGTCACAGGCTGTGTGCCACACTCAACACAGCCCGGTTACCAACCCGAGCAGGACACGGCCTCGGACACGCCTGTGTCCCTGGCCGTGTCACCTTAACACGCCATGGGATACGCCCGTGTCCCAGGACGTGTGCCTCACTCGAGACACATACGAGTACCCAGAGTTGGACATGCCCTGGGATACGCCCGTATCCCAGGTCATATCACCCAGCCTGAACTCCAAATTGGAATTTGGGGTGTTACAACCCTCCCCTCCTTACAATAAATTTCGTCCCGAAATTTTCTCACAGCAAGGAAATCTATCAAGAACAATGTTATAACTTCAAAATGACCTTTACAACCAAAGACGCACTTTACAACTGTTCAAAAAACTACTCGGGAAAATCAGCTCGTGTGGTCTGCTCCCGCTCCAATATTAGCTCCTCATGGCCACAATTGTCCCACTGGACTTTGACCATCCCTATTGTTTTGTTCCGCAACTGTTTATCAGATTTATCTTCGATCTGAATGGGTCTAACATTTGTCGTTAGCCAATATTCGATTGGTACGCGATCATTCTCAATCACTTGAGCAAGATCCTTGACGGCTTTTCGAACTACTAAGATGTGGAACACATCATGCAATCCACTCAATTCTACCGAAAGAGCTAGCAGATAGGCAGCTTCCCAAACTTGCTCCACCACTTCAAACAGACAAAGATATCTCAGACTTAGGTTTTTGAACCGCCGAATCCTAGACACGGCTTTGAAGTGTTTGATCTTCAAATATACCTAATTTTACACCGCAAACTCCACATTCCGGTGTCGTGCATTGTAGTACTTTTCTTGTCGATCCTGGGCTATCAGTAGCCTCTCCCGAATAGAACCTATTGTCAATTTAGCCTCTTCGACTTCCTGAAGCTTATACAGCTTGGATTCGCCTGCTTCTTCCCAAGCTAACGGTGTACGACACTTACGACCATACAGAGCTTTAAACGGTGCCATACCGATGCTCGCTTGGTAGCTATTATTGTAGGAAAACTCCACCATATAAAGATGATATTCCCATCTCTTACTAAAATCCAGGGCGCACATTCGGAGCATATCCTCCATCGTCCTGTTGGTCCGCTCAGTCTAGCCATCCGTTTGGGGATAAAAGGACGTACTGAATGCTAACTTTGTTCCCAACAATTGATGAATTTTCTGCCAGTCATTCGATGTGAATCACCCATCACGGTCACTTACGATGCTTCGAGGAACACCGTGCAATCAGACTATCTGCTCCATATGATGTTTTGCCAAGGTTTCCACTGAATCGTCCCTCTTATTCGGTGGGAAGTGAGCCACTTTTGTAAACCGGTCTACAATCACCCAGATTGAATCATTCCCGTGTTGAGATCTCGACAAACTGTGCATGAAATCCATTGAGATATCATCAAACTTCCACTCCGGAATAGGTAGCGACTTCAGGAAACCACAAGGCTTCTGACATTCCGCTTTGACCAACGCACAAGTTTGACACTTAGCCACATAATGTGCTATGTCTTTCTTTAGTACTGGCTACTAGAATAACTTCTTCATATCCTTGTACATCTTTGTGCTCCCAGGGTGAATTGAGTACTTTGCAAAGTGAGCTTAATACATCAACTCTTCTCTCATCTTACCCATTCTTGGGATGCACAATCGACGCATTAGCAACCATGCGTCTGTAACCAACTAGCCCGTATCGGAGCCCTACGACTCGACGCATTAGCAACCACATTTCCCTTCCCGGGAGTATAGTGAATATCAAAGGTGTAGTCCCCAAGGAACTCCATCCACATTCGTTGTCACATATTTAAATCTTTCTGATCCAACATATACCTTTGGCTCTTATGATCGGTATAGATATCCACCTTTACGCCATATAGATAGTGCCGCCACAAATTCAGAGCAAAGATCACCGCTGCCAACTCTAAGTCGTGGATGGGATAATTCCGTTCACGCACTTTCAACTACGTGAGCCATAAGCAATCAGTTTACCAAACTGTAGAAGAACGCAACCTAAGTTGCTCCCTGAAGCATCACTATAGATCTCATAACCGTCTGTACCACATGGCGATGGCAACACAGGCTCTGTGGTCAAACGACTCTTCAGCTCTTCAAAAAATCGCGCGCACTCCGGCGTCCAAACAAATTTATGATCCTATCTCGTCAACGTCGTCAGAGGCACAACAATCCGTAAAATGTTTTCCACAAACCGTCTGTAGTAGCCAGCCAGTCCATGGAAACTCCTGACCTCAACCACTGAAGACATCACTGGCCACTCTCGGATGGCACATATCTTTGACAGATCATCTATTATCCCCTCTCCACTTACCACATGCCCATGAAAAGCCACCAACGACAGCCAAAACTCACACTTTTAGAACTTGGCATAAAGCTTATTCCTTCACAAGGTATGCAACACCAACCGCAAATGGTTTGCATGATCGGCTTCCGACTGCGAGTATAGTAAGATATCATCGATGAAGACAATCACAAACAAATCCAAGTACTCTTGGAACGTTCGGTTCATTAAATCAATAAATATCGAAGGCGCATTACCAAAAGCCAAACGACATTACAGCGAACTCATAATGCCCATAGCGTGTTTCAAATGCTGTCTTGGGTATGTCACCTTCCTGAATCCTCAGCTGGTAATATCCAGATTTTAAATCCAATTTGGAATAGATAGTTGATCCAACTATCTGATCAAACATGTCATCTATCTGTGGAATCGGATAGTTGTTTTTCTCCGTCGGCTTATTCAACTCACGATCATCAATATATAACCACAAACTACCGTCCTTCTTTTTTACCAACAGAACAGGCGCGCTCCAAGGTGACATACTTGGGCGTATGTATCCCTGTTCTAGCAACTCTTGCAGTTGGACTTTCAATTCAGCCATTTCCTTTTGCACTACGCGATATGGAGAGCGGGCCACAGGTTTCGCACGTGGCACCAACTCAATCGTGAAGTTGATCTATCGATGGGGTGGTAACCTAGGAAGATCCTTAGGAAACACATCGGCAAACTCCAACACAATCGGAACATCGCTCACACTGGCCTTTTGCTCAACAGCCTGAATAAGCGTGAAGAACAACTCCGCCCCTATCCGCAAAACATTGACGACTTGGAGAGCAAACACCAAGATCCCGCCTACTCCTCGCATACTAGCGAACTTAGTCTCAAGCTCGGTATTCTGGCCCAATTTGATCTCCTTTGAATTGCAATTAATAAAGGCACGCTACTCTGAGAGCCAGTCCATGCAAAAGATCACGTCAAAATCCAATATCGGTAGCATATATGCACTCCTACCGAAATCCTGACTTCCAATTTGAACTTCCACATCACAAGCTCTATCCGTAAGCATTACATAACTATTTGATAATAACACCTTTATACTATCTGTTGTCACATGACTAGGTACTCCAATTCGAGCTACAAAGTCCTTAGACAGAAATGAATGCGAACCACCCGTATTAAACAGGGCTCTCGCTAGGTTGTTCTGAATCAGGACAAAGCCTGTAGCACACTCATCATGCACAAGCTACATAGAAAATATGCAATAAAAACAAAGCAAGCAATATCTTAAATTGTACTTATGATGACGTCACATTTATTTATATCCTCCTGGTGGCCAAGATTATAAACTCTGGGCTGCGCCTGGGATGCAGTGGACTCTACCACTGCTTTGCCATTCTTGGCATAAGACACGCCCGTCTTCAATTCCCACTTTGGTTGAGCAACCCGACAATCACGGGCTATATGCCCCACTTTGCCACAGGTAAAGCAGGTACGAGACTCCTGCTTTGACGTTGCTCCCGATGCAAATGTCGCAGAAGCTTGCCTAGAAGGCTTTGACCTCTTTCCCCACTTCTTTTGGTAGTACGATTTTCAAGGACGGGGTGCCTTGAACTCTAGCTTTGTCACAGCCTAGTCCTTTTTGCCTTTCAACCGCTTCATGTCCTTTTCCAGTGCACACGCAGTATCAACCAATGCCTGAAATCCCTTGTTCACCAAAATCGAAAGCAGGAATCTCAACTCATCCCGCAATCCTTCGTAGATCCAATTAGTTTTCCTTTGTTCATTCGCAATGATTTACCCCGCATACCATCCCAACCTTGTAAATTCATGCAACTATGCATCAATGCTACTTTCTCCTTGCGTTAACCGTTGGAACTCGATTGTTAAGTGCTTTGCCATAAACATTCGAGAGAACTCTTAAATCGAAACTTGTGTTAACGGCCTGCCCGTTAAATGGTTTAACTCAACCACGTCCCACCATAACCGCGCCTCTCCTTCCAACATGAAGGTGGGCAAGGTGACCTTCTAACTTTCCTTCATCCCGATCGTCGTCAATATACTCTTGACTCGCGATAACAAATCCTCTGCCTGCGTTGGGGATCCACTACCCGTGAACATTGATGATGCTTATTTTAGCTTAATTTTTTTAGGGGAAAAATATATTATTTTCGATTTAAATCTCTTTCTTTATGTAATATTATGTTTCTTTTTTATGTAAATATTATAACTAATGTTTATTTTCTATTTTTGCAAGTTTCAACAAGTTTGCGACCAATAATCCTCTGACACACCCCCCCTGACACGCCCTCCCTGGGCGTGTCACAGGGTGTGTAGCCTGCTCCCGAGGTTGAAAGCCGCTAGAAGGAATTGCCCGCCAAAATCCCGTATCACGCCCCCCTGACACGCCCTCCCTGGGCATATCCTAGGGCGTGATACGGGGCATGTCACCCTTTGCCCAAGGCCTGCCACCACATTCAAGGCATTCTCCACTGCTGCACGCAAACAGTACAGTCACGCCCCCATAACACGCCCTCCCTTGGCGTGTCAGAGGGCGTGTCCCGCCTTTTTCCAACATCTGATGGAATTCCGACTGCTGATTTTGACATGACATGCCTTTCACGCCCCCCTACACGGGCGTGACCTAGGGCGTGACCACCAGCGTACCGAAGCAATCATCATTCCCGCCAGAATTATGCGCCCGAGGTCAATGTCGTACCTGTCACGCCCCCTGACAAGCCCTCCAAGGGCGTGTCGCAGGGCATGTCGCAGGGCGTGTCACAGGGCGTGACCAACCCGTGGGAAAACTCTATAAATACCAGGCCATTCCCAGCATTCTAGACCATGTTTTTCTGGGAGAGGGGAGGTGCTAGTAGTTCAGTTTTTAGTTTTTTTTGTATTTTTATTTTCATGTTTTTCTCTCTTTCTCCCTTCATTTCTAGCTTTTATTTTAATGCAATGTATTTTCATTTCCTATAATCTTTTCTTATTAGTATTGTAGCAGTAGTTAGCTTCTTTTCATGCACTCGTAACGTCCATTTCCTAGTTGTAATCGTTTTTGTTTTTAATAAAATTGTAGTTGTCATTTCATTACTCTTAATCGCTCTCTTTAGTTTTCGTGCACCTTTATTATTTACCCCTCTCTTTCCCTTTTACCATGATTAACTAATCCTCCTTTTACTCGATCTTGATGATCCGAGGTTCAAGCGATTAAGTTATAATGCTTTAATTTACCTTTTCTTTTCAGGTTTTAGGCCTTGAATTACTCTAGATTTTTCATTGGTTGGAGGTATATTATCGATATATACTCTCCACCTTTGCTTTCATTCTAGGCTAGCCGTATAACGTCCCGATTCGCGCTAGGCCCCTTGTGCGTGTTTTTGGTGTCAGGAGAACCAGGGTAGGCTCAAGGGGGTGAATGTGATCAGGTGTGCACTTGCTGGAAATGAGGAAACAAGCTTACAACTGGGGTTGAGCATAACATGGGTAGGGATACGGGCGTGTCCCTACCCATGTTCATTAGTGCTGAGTGGCTATGGCGCTGGGTTATTTTGGAACAGTTTTAAGTGGTTTGTCCCGAGAAGGACACGGGACGGGACACGGGTCGGGACAAGGGCGTGTCCCTACCCGTGTGCCATTCCTGGTGTACATGCCTGTGTAGAGGCACGACCCAAAAAGGACATGGGTAGAGACACATTCGTGTCTCTACCCGTGTGGATCTACCCAACAAGAGCCAAGAAATGTCCCGTGAAGGACACGGGTTGGGACACGGCCGTGTCCCTACCCGTGTACTTCAAGCCCAGATTGACGATAATTGTTCCGTGAAGGATACGGGTAGAGACACGAGCGTGTTCCTACCCATGTACTTCAAGCCTAGGTTGACGAAAAATGTCCCGAGCAGAACACAGGTTTTGACAATGGAAGGTGACACGACCATGTCACCTGAACACGGGTAAGGACACGGATGTGTCCCTTCCCGTGTCGATTCTGTATAAAAAGGAAAATATAAACCCTAGCTGTTTTCACTCTTCATTTCATCCCTATTTCCTGAGAGAACTTTCTGGAGGAGGAGCTCTTACTGGAGCCATCTTCGAAGGAGGAGAAATGCCACCGCCGTCAAGGAGAAAGTGATGCCGCGTTTGAGGACGACTAGATCCATGACCGAAAATGGTGGTACCACTGGAAATGAGGTGAACTTCCTCCCCTCTCCCTTGGTTCTTGATCTGTAGTTATCTAGGTGAGATGTCGACTCAAGAGACTCTTGACATGGGAGATGGAGATTTCTTTAGGAAGGGCCTTGCTAGAACATGTGTTCTAAAGATTAGTAATCTTCAACCTCTCCTTCCTCAAATGATGGTGGGGGTGGCTCCGTGAAGAGGAATGTACTTGAGAATGAGAATAAGGATGGAGGATTTTTTGTTGGAGACTTGGGGAAAATCAATTGAGGAGGAAGATGAACGGATGCTATTCATTCTGCTTCAAGATGCGTGCATATTCTGTGTTTTGCATGCAGCGACCTTCTTGGACGTTTTCGGGAAAGAAATGATCGAATCTGTGTTCTTCAGTAAACACGAAAGTCGTAGACACTGAAATCTCCTTTCCAATGAGTGGTTACATATCTTCGGGTGAAGCTTGTAGCCACAGTAATGTCCGATCGAATTAAGGGTTGTAACTAAGAGCACAGAATTTATATTCTGTACGCTGCAGTCTTTGGAGCTAATTTCGTGTAGGTTAAAGCCTGATCTGGGTTGCAGGCTAAACACGAAAGTTGTAGCCAATGAAAAAACCTTTCCATTGAGGGGTTACACGCACTCACTGGATTCATATAGCCACGCGAATCCTCGGTTGATTTTGCTGTCCAGATTTAATTCTGCACTTAAAATTCTGGGTGATTATAACATGAACTTGGATTCGGTGGGATTGATGTTGCGATCTAATGCAAGGTTCGGGTGAACTATTTTATGATAACCACCGTAGTGATATGAATGTAGAATCTTGTTAATTTGAATTCGTAATACGAGTGGTGATGCAAGCTTACCTTAAAATAAATGTCTTGATATAAATTGCTAGATCATTTATGCGGATTGTAATTACCTTATATTAGAAATCATATGAGATGACATGTAGATGAATCAACTATGGCCATAGGTATGTTGAATTGATAGAATGACATATAGTAGTCCAATGCTTAGAGTGTCGTCTCCCTACGGGTAGCATTGTGGAAGGTTGTAAGTGCGACGTTGGCCGTCACTAGTAGGAATGGGTTGAGATGAATAAAGTGGACGGTTGGGTTTGACCCTCGTGCTTTCTCTGAGGTTCCTTCCATGCCATGGTGTTATGGAATTTCATGTGGTGTGAGTCGACAGGTGGTGTCGTAATCCTGGGTTAAGGATAGTGTGGCAGGTCTAAGGGCTTGCCTATCGTTCCACCGATGGGAGTTGACGGATAGACTAAGGGAGGTTGGGATTGCCCCTCGTGCTTTCTCCGAGGTCCCTTCCGTGCCAAGTGATTGGTTGGACTTGATCCTCGTGCTTTTCCGAGGATCCATCCGTCACACGTGGCCAATTCAGGGCTAGGATCTTGGTGCACATCTACCCAAGTGAACCCGATGGGTCGTAGTGTTAACCCCAGAATCCGCATCATCTCCAGCCAAGCAATTCACCCCCCTTTCTGCCGGACTCAAGAGTCTCAGTCCGCCCAGGTCGCCGATTTTATACCAGGTGCTCGAGCCGACGAGCTGCGAGCCAGTTCGCCCAGGTCGCCCAAGTCGCGCCTAAGTCTGACTGGCGCTCAAAATGACCAAGGTCCCAGCCCGCAAGATCAGTCCGCCAGCCTCGCGGACTGCCCGTTCTTTCTCCTCTGTGCCCCGGGCAGTCGGTTATTTTTGCCCTGCCCGTTCGGGCAAGCTCCCAAATCTATAAATAGGGGGAGGTGGTGCATTCAAAGCAGGCTGACGGGGACCCAGAGATTTATTGGGTAAAGGCTGCGGACTCAAATCTCAGGCGTTCGCGGTCTCGATCCTGCGCTGCCTCCCTTTTCCCCTCGGTCCGTTAGTAAGCGGTTGCTTGCAGTCCCTTTCTCTCTTCTTCCTTTCTTGCAGGAACTTGAGGGCGCATTTTCTGCATCAACATCAACACGCGACCTTCAGATTGAAGCTATCGCTGAAGTTCCCGGACCAAGATGTCGGATCGTCGATCGACCCATTATCATGCCCGCTCAGGTCGCTCAAGCTCCTCAAGCGACCTGTGGGATGCGCTCGACCGTTCCAGGAGAGAAGCCGAGCAGTCCCGGAGGGAGACCGATCAGCGCCTTGACGCGATCAGCCAGGCTTTGATCGCGATCACTCAGCGACTCGATCAACCTAGGGCGGCCGTTGAGCAGGAGCCAGTCCGCAATACTCCAGTCCGCAATACCCCAGTCCGCCAAGCGCGAACTGCGACGCCACCACTCGCAGGCTCGTCCGTCCAGCCCGCAGTCCTACCAAAGCCTCAAACCGACGAGCTCGCTGCACTCATGGACTTTTTCCGCGAAGCGGCCCAGGGAAGTCCAGCCCGCCGACTTAATTTTGCGGAAGATAATCAGGCCGTGCGACCTCCTGCGACTTCGGCTATAGCCCAATTCGGGGAGTCTCCTTTTGTTGATAAGATCCGTCAAGAGCAAGCTCCTAGCAACTTCAGGGAACCTCGCATTCCATTTTACACTGGGGACACGGATCCCGTCGCACATCTCCAGGCTTTTGAGGATGCAGTAGCGATGAGGTGTTTGACAGATGGTTTGAAATGCAAGTTCTTGGTGACTACTTTCGACGGCCAGGCCCGAGAATGGTTTCATGAACTGTATCCCGGATCCATCGCCAGTTTTGCCGAGTTGCGGCAAGAGCTCCTGTTGAGGTTTGCCACTTCCAGGAAGAGGAAGAGTGGGCCAGCTACCCTCTTTAAGATCAAACAAGCAGACAATGAGTCGGTGGCGCAGTTCGTGGATCGCTTCCAGAGAGAAAAGCTGGGAGTCAGGAATGTAGACCCCGAGTTTTATAAGATTGCTCTAATTAACGGACTCAAGGAGGGACCGTTGAAGTTTGAGGCAACCACCAAGGATCCGGCCACATTCCAAGATCTAATAGCCTTAGCCAACACCTTCATAGAAGGGGAGAGCGCTAACCCTTCATATATATCCAATTTAACTGCAAAGGCGGAAAAAAGAGACGTCACCAATTCCCATACAGCCAATCGATCATCCAAGCCTCCCTTACCAGAGTATCAGCCTCCCGCGCATAGGGGAAGAAATTTCCGACACAAACGGCCTTATCAAAATCATCAACATTTTCATGAGCAAAAGCCACCGCTGGCCGCTCCCCCTGTCCCAATTGCTCCTCGAATCTTGCCTGTCCTTCAAATTCGAGATAGCTCATCTTCAGATGACCAACAGAGCCGTGAGCCCTTGGAAGAGCTTGCTGCCATGGGCTTGACAATAGATGAAGTTCTCCAGGTCCTGCAAAAGAAAGCTGAATCAAAGAAGGATTTCCAAAAAGTAGAGGGAAAGACTCGAAACACAGACCTTTTCTGCGCATTCCATAAAGAAAAGGGGCATCCAACTGAAGATTGCAGAGCTCTCCGACAGCTCGTGGAGAGACTGCTTGCTGCGGGAAAGATGAAGGGCCTCGGAGCGAAGGAGGCCTCATTGAGGCCATCTACCTCTAAGGGCAAAGAAGTAGTCGAAGTCTCTTGGGAAGACGGAGATTTTGGGAGAACGGGATACTATGGCAATATCAAGATAGGAGAGAACGTCGATGCGAACGACGTAGGTGCCCTCGGGGATCTCTTTTGCATCCATGGAGGAGCAGGTGCGGAGTCAAGCCGAAAGTCTTCCTTGGCAAGGATCTCACGGCACGAGGTGGCCATGAATTCTACAGCTCCCCCGGCGGAGGTTGTTGTTTTTGGTCCAGATGACCTCCCAAAGGTAGCCAACCCGTTCAACGACGCAGTCGTGATCAAGGCAATCATTGAGAACTATACGGTCCCAAGAATTTTGGTCGACACGGGGAGTTCAGTCAACCTTATATTCAAAAACGCTTATGAGGCACTAAGGTCTGAAAAGACTTTACTCTCCACCGAAGGACCGCTGTATGGCTTCGCAGGTGAGAAGAAAGAGGTTGAAGGAAGTGTCAAGCTCTCAGTAACGCTCGGTGGAGTCTCAAAACTCATCACATTTGTGATAGTTGACGCGGCAAGCAGTTATTGTGCCATCTTTGGGAGACCTCTTCTTAACGAATACCGCGCAATAGTTTCCACCTATCACTTGGCGATAAAATTTTCGGCAGGAGGGAAACAGTACCGGGTTAGAAGCAACCCAAGAGAGGCGCGAGAATGCTACGTCAAAGCAGTCAACGCAATTGAACAAACGCTTCCCCGAGCGACTCTAGTCGCTGCCTCAGAAGAGAGAGCCCCCCAAGAAGAGGTTGAAGGACAGAAGGAAGCCCCGGAAGGAGTTCATCTAGAGCCTGCTCAAGCAACCCAAGGGGTCCCAATTGGAGTGGGCGAAGTAAGAGAGCTTACAATCAACTCGGAGCTCTCCGAAGGCGAAAAAAGAAGGCTGATCGCATGCTTGTTGAAGAACCTGGATGTTTTTGCTTGGGCTGCAGAAGACATGCCGGGAGTGGACCCTGATATAGCTTGCCATCACCTCAATATCGCCCCAGTTTCAAACCTGTTCAACAGAAGAAGCGGGAGGTGGCCACGAAGCTAGCCGAGCCAATCAGGGAAGAGGTCGCTAAGCTTCTAAAAGCCAATTTCATTCGTGAAATCCAGTACCCAGATTGGGTGTCAAACGTTGTAATGGTAAAAAAACCAGGAGGAAAGTGGAGGATGTGCGTTGATTTTACCAAGTTAAATAAAGCATGCCCAAAAGATTGTTACCCGCTGCCTCGAATAGATGCATTAGTAGATTCTGCAGTTGGATATTCTTTTATGAGTTTTTTAGATGCGTTTTCTGGTTATCACCAGATTAGAATGCATAAGCCTGACATCCCCCATACATCCTTTATCACAAACGATGGCTGTTATTGTTATCTGGTAATGCCCTTTGGGTTAAAAAATGCAGGCGCTACCTACCAACGCATGATGGACTCGGTATTTAGAGAGCAAAAAGGGAAAAATCTTGAAGTATACGTCGACGATCTTCTCATTAAAAGCAAAACCTTCGCTTTGCATTTACAAGACCTCACAGAAACATTTTCTACTTTGCGAAAATATAGCATGAAGTTGAATCCGTTAAAATGTGTCTTTGGGGCAAATAAAGGAAAATTCCTCGGTCATCTTCTTACCCCTGAGGGGCTTGCTCCTAATCCAGATAAAATTAAGGCGATTCTCAATATGCCATCACCTCGTTCCCCAAGAGAAGTCCAGCAATTAGGGGGAAGGCTTGCAGGTCTTGGGAGATTTATCTCCAGAGTAGGAGACAAGAGTGCCTCGTTTTTCAAGACTCTTCGCGGAGGGTCTATGTTTGAATGGACCAAAGAATGCATAGAAGCTTTTGAACAGCTTAAAAAGCAACTCATTTCCACCCCTTTGCTTCAGAGCCCTCGCGCGGGAGAAATGCTATTCATATATCTAGGAGTGGGCTTGGAAGCCATAAGTTCGGTTCTTGTCAGAGAAGAAGGAAGGAGGCAATATCCGGTGTATTATGTCAGCCACATATTGAAGGATGCTGAAACCCGGTACTCGATTCTTGAGAAGCTTGCGTTGGCATTGGTAATGTCTGCCAGAAGGCTCCGCCCATACTTCCAAGCACATTCAATTAGAGTGATTACAGATCAGCCATTAAAGAACATTCTTGAGAAACCGGAGCATTCCGGGAGACTGGCCAAATGGGCAATTGAACTCAGTGAGTTCGATATTTCATATATACCTCGAACAGCTATCAAGGCACAAGTACTAGCAGATTTCTTGATAGACACGACTGAGTCAAATACTGATCAAGCTGATCGATCTCCGCTAGCATGGACAATCTATGTAGATGGAGCTTCGGGCAAAAACTCTTCAGGAGCAGGGGTAGTTCTCATTAATCCCAACGGGGTCAAATTAAAACAGGCCGTGAAGCTCTCTTTCCCAGCCACCAATAATCAAGCGGAGTATGAAGCACTCCTAGCAGGCCTGCGATTCGCAAAAGAATTGGGAATAGACTATGCGCATGTAAAAACCGACTCATTAGTAATGGCGTCCCAAGTATTGGGGAATTTCGAAACCAAAGAGCCCACCCTAAAGAAGTACTTAATGTTGGTAAAGGCAGAGATTGGGAGATTCAGAAGCTTCACCATTGAGTATGTCTCAAGAGTGCACAATGCTGAAGCAGATGAGCTAGCAAAGTTTGGCCTCTCTTCCGGGGAAACAACGTCAGAACTTTTCTATCCGGCTATAGAAGAAGGAGAATTGATGCAGATAGAGCAGCGACCCTCCTGGATGGACCCATTCAAATCATATCTTTCGACAGGGGAATGGCCGCAAGCTTTGAAAGATAGGAGAAGATTTAGGATGAAGGCAGCAAATTACAAGCTTATCTCCGGGGTCCTCTATAGAAAGACTTTTCTCTCCCCAATGGCAAGGTGTGTGTCTGAAGAAGAAGTTCCCACAGTACTCCAAGAGGTTCACTCTGGGGAGTGTGGCAGCCATTCAGGGGCTAGAACTTTAGAGAAAAGAATATTGCGACAAGGGTATTTCTGGCCCACGATGAGGCAAGATTCTGAGTTATACGCAAGGAAGTGTGTCCAATGTCAAAAATTTGCTCCTCTGCAACTCCAACCCTCGCAGCGACTTTTGTCAATTTCCACACCATGGCCTTTTGCGGTGTGGGGGATGGATCTCCTCGGACCATTTCCCATGGCAAGTGGGCAGCGACGCTTTATTTTAGTCATGATTGATTATTTTAGCAAGTGGATCGAGGCAAAGGCGCTAGCGAAAACTACAACCCAGGTGGTAAAAAATTTTTTATGGGGGGAGATAATATGCAGACACGGCATCCCAATGGCAATAATTACAGATAATGGGCCACAATTCAACAATGAAGAAATGAAGAACTTTTGTAAGCAAATCGGCATAGAACTGAGATTTTCATCAGTTCACCATCCAAGGAGTAATGGCCAAGTGGAAGCTGCGAACAAACAGATACATAATTTGCTGAAGAAGAAAGTACAAAATCTGAGAGGGAACTGGGCAGAAGAACTTCCTTCGGTTCTATGGACCCTCAGGACGACCCCTTCCACAGCTACCGGGGAAACTCCTTTCAAGTTGTCTCATGGTTCGGAAGCTCTCATCCCAGTAGAATTTGAGGTTCCATCTCCGAGGGTATTATTGGCCAGACAAAGCTGGGAAGATTGGCTTGAAATTAACGATGAGAATGTAAAACTTAGCCTGGACCAAATTGAAGAGCTGCGGGATGAAGCCATCGTCAGACAAGAGGAAGTCAAGCGAAGAATGGCAAGATATTTTGACAAAAATATCAGGGTCAAACATTTCTCAGTGGGTGATCTCGTCCTTAAAAAGGTAGATGCAGCAGCCAGAACTGGCTCCGTGGGCAAACTAAACCCAAATTGGAGTGGACCATTTATCATTAAGAAAGTTCTGAGAAATGGGGCATACCAACTACACACCTGTGACGGAGAAGATGTACCTCATACTTGGAATGGCAATGATCTGAAGCGTTTTTATGCTTAAGCGAACTTGTTGATCATTTCTGGCAATTATATTCATAAAGAAATTCTGGCTCCATGATCTTTTCTATATGGCATAATTATTCTCCTTTGTCTAAAATTCAACAAAAATCACCAAACCAAGAGACATCGCCAAGTCCAGCTTGGATCCCCCCAAGAGTTGTTGTCATTAGCGTAACACCACGATGACCACGTGTTGCGGGGAGATTTCGCACCGTGTAGTGGGGGCTTGCCGATTCTTACGCGGCGGGTTACTGGATTTTGGATCCCGGCTAGTACCTGACTCCACCACTGCATTTTTGGAGGGGCGGGGTGGTTGACAGCTCTACTAAGCTTCGTGGGATAGCGTGCACCTTGATGGTCTCATTGAGGAAAGCAATGTCACCTGACACCTGCCCATAGATCATCAAGGATCGTACCTTCGAACACTCTTTGGTACTCTCAAGCGGTGCCTGCAGGGAGCTCACGATCTAGTTGATCCATTGAGGAAAGCAATGCATCCCGCATGCACCTGCCCAATTGATCAAATCGGTCTAAATCCCAGGCAAGAGAGAGGTGTGCCCTTTTTTACCAATAAAACTAATATTTTCAACCGCCAACAAAGCAATGTGGTATGCGGTGTTCCCAGGCGAAGGCTTGATGATCTTGTCAACTTGTGATCAGCAAAGTGCGGACTCCGCTTATTATATCCGCTCAGTCCGCCGATGGTTGATTTCCGTAGTTTATAATCCTGTGAGGGAAGCAATGCAGCTCCGGCCGCACCTACCCACTTGATTATAAATTACAGGTTATTTCTAGTATTGCTGAAGTGCGGACTCCGCTTACTATATCCGCTCAGTCCGCCGATGGTTGATTTCCGTAGTTTATAATCCTGTGAGGGAAGCAATGCAGCTCCGGCCGCACCTACCCACTTGATTATAAATTACAGGTTATTTCTAGTATTGCTGAAGTGCGGACTCCGCTTACTATATCCGCTCAGTCCGCCGATGGTTGATTTCCGTAGTTTATAATCCTGTGAGGGAAGCAATGCAGCTCCGGCCGCACCTACCCACTTGATTATAAATTACAGGTTATTTCTAGTATTGCTGAAGTACGGACTCCGCTTATTATATCTGCTCAGCCCGCCGATGGTAGATTCCGGTAATGATCCTATCAGGGAAGCAATGCTGCTCCGGTCGCACTTACCCGCTTGGTGATGAATCATGTCATTTCCGATAATTATAAATCGCTGTCGGTTTTCGGTTTTCTAATTCACCTAGTCCGCAGGATTCGTTCAAATTATAGTAATTATTTGGAAAAAATTCAATTGCAAGCATCCGCGGACGGTGACGCTAGTCCGCCTAGTTCGCTTATCCATATTTAACAGTAGTTCTCGGCTGTTCTGCAAGCGCGGGCTGCAAACCGAACTCGTCCCAGTCCGCTTTGCACGCTCTCTTCGCCTGGAATATTCTCATAATTACAGCAAGCTGTGATCACACAAATCCGACAAGCTCTAAACATGCATCAAGGAAATGACATTTATATATAAAGATTCGACCTCTGAAGATAAACAAAGGAGAAAGCAGAACATAGATCAAAAATATCCTTTCTATTCAGTCAGAAAAATATTTACAAGTCTTGGCGGACTCGCGCAGAGTCCGCCCATCCCGCATTTACGTTAAAGTAAAACAAAAATTTATTACAATACATTCCTATTCTATCCTCTGTTTTTTATCCGCAGGATTCACCGGGCTCGACCCGTCTACGTCCACTATAGGCGAGTAGCTGCCTGAGTTGCTGCTGCTGCTTTCATCAGAGTGAGAAGCGGCTGAGGGCTCCGTCCGCATGCTGCTCTCATCAGAGCCGGAGTCAGCGGATCGACCCGATTGACCTCCTTGCTGCTGACTGGAGGCCGCATCTTCATCTGCTTCCTCACCAGCGGACTCCTCGTCATCTCCAGCAACCGCCTTTTCCCTGGCGGCTTGCTCGAACTCGGCAACCTTCTCCTTTAGCTCTGGGAAAAGCTTCAGGAAAGGGATAGAGTTTACTCCAGCCTTCGTATACCCTTCGCTGATGATGCGCTCAATCGCGACCTCCACGCTTTCCCTTACAAAAGGAAACATAGCCTGTTGGAAGTCCGGGTTGGTCACCTCGTATGCGATCTGTAAAAGAAGTCAAAACGTCAGTCCGCGAAAGATGGACAAGATTAACGACGATTGACTAAACACTTACGGCCTTTTCCTCTCTGTATTGATTAACTTTCACACCAAGTTGCTTATTCCTCTCCTTCAGCGAATGGTTTTCTTTCTTATACCGCTCATTGTCCCTAAGCAGCTCGCGCGTGAGCCTGCCTAGGAAATGGTTGGTAACGGCGGAGTTCGCACTGGCTTGCGCGGCGAGAAGGGGGAGGACGTCAGGCGCCACACCTTGAAGTTCACGAAGATTTTGCTTCCCGTACAAGGCGGACAAGGCGACATGGGCATGGCGAGAAGGGCGTGGATTCCTCCAGGAGGGAAGAGCCGTTGATAAGCGGACATATTTTTTCTTCTCATGCCACTGAATCATGGGATTGCCCCTTAGATCTTTCTGCTTCTCGCCGAAGCCCGCGATATTGAAGCTGTCGTCGGAAGAGTAACTCGCGGCCGGATCTCCATCTTCCTTTCTCTTCTTCGCGAGTTCTTTTCTTTTTTCTCCTTGTGTAGGAGTTTGCCCGGCCGGCGCAAACGGCAGATTGACGGGCACCGTCAAAGTCGCTGCAAGGGGAAGAAGTTAGCAAAAACTCCAAGGTTGTTGCGGATACAGGCAAAGGTCGCAAGGCTTACTCTCTTGACGGCTAACAGTATCCAGCCCTGGCAGCTGCGGGATGTAATAGTCGACATCCAGCCTCGCTCCAGCAAGGAATGTCACGATGGCAGCCTCGGCGTCGTTCAGCCGCACGCTCTTGAAGTCAGCATCTAGGCGCGGCTGCGGATTGGTGTGGAGGACCCCCAGGTCGCCTTCAAAGATGAGATATCTCGAGGTCCAGTTGTGGATCTTATTCGGCAGACCCACAACTTTCATCCCCCTACAGTAGAAGTAAATGATGCCTTTGTACTGGCGGTCTCCTGTTGGAGTGATGGCGCGGACAGAAAAGATTTTCCTGAAAACCTTCAAGGAAAATTCTACCCTCTCAGCCCGCAGGTAGGCGATGAAGCTGCAGATGGCCACCACGCTATTCGGGGCGAGCTGGCCCGGGACCACCCCATAATGCTCAAAGATCTCCGCGATCTCCCAGAGCAGGGGGAATTTAAATCCGCAGTCAAAGTGATCTATGGGCACCGCGAGCTGGGTGGCAGTCGAGAAGTTCAGTCGCTCGTGATGTTCGGGGAGCCGCGCGAGTACGGGCGAGCCCGCCATATGCACCTCCCGGAAAGCCTCCAGATCGTCTTCGGTCAGGCTGCTCCTTTTATGTTCGGCAGAATGGAAGGCGGCTGCGGCGTCAGTGCGTGCGGATACCATGCTTTCAGACCGCAGGGCTTCAGCTCCGACTGTTTCCTATACAAAAAGAGAATAAAGGCCCTATTTATAAGAAAAATCGTCTGACATGACAGTCTTCAATCCGCCCAGATCGATCGCCCAGTCCGCTCAGGTTGCTTCTTCCCTGTTTCCCCGCAATTAACACTATATGCGAATTCACAGGAAGTCCGCAGAAATCGCAATTCTTCAGAACGAAAATAAGCAAGCCGTCAGCCCGCATAACTTGCGAAATTCAAATAAAAATAGTAATAATATTATACCACAGGCAGAATAGCATCACAGCACACATACAATCATACAATAATGTTCGAGTAATAATATTATACAACAGCTCAAAGCAAATATTAAAGTTTTAGCGCCTGTTGCGGACTCTCGGGGCAGGTCGCTCTTCATCGTCCATCCCAACATAAGCCGCCTGATCGCTTCCTCGCAAGATCTCGCAGTAGAGCTCGGAAACCAGGTAGTGCATGTTGTTGAAGGTGCGATGCATATGAGCCATATCTCTAGCTACCCGCGGAAATGGGATTAGTTGAACTGCTGGGTTTGGATCTGCGATCACCGCGGGCTGCCCGCTCACCACCGGGGCCGATCCCTCTCCCACAGCGGGCTGAGACATTTGCGGCCTCACCCCAGCGGTTTCGCCTACTCGCTTCTTTCCTTCTCTCGCCAAAGCTAAGTACTTATTCCTGTAATGACTGACATCTCCGCTCAGTCGATTTTGCTCCTTCTTCGCCCCATCAAGTGCGGATGAAAGACTGGCGACCTCGCCTTCCAGGATCTTCTCCCGCTCTTTGCTTTTCTTCAAATCGGTTCGGAGCTTGCACAATTCTTCTTCATATTTTTTCACTAACAGCACGCTTTCTTGAGCAGGTCGCTCCCCCTGTGCGAGCTCAGCAACAGTCCGCCCCACGACCTCCGACACATTTGGCGGCGTAGGCACGATCTCGCCAACTTCGATGGAGTCAGGCGCAGAACTCTGGACTGCAACCAAAGAAAACAAAATCGCCTCAGTATCTAAGTCGCAGCAAGCCCAAAAAGGTGAAATAAATTTCTTTATTCACTTTTGGTTATCATCGCGGCGATCTGGCGACTATCAAGGATAGGTCGCCTCGCGCGTTCCGGGTCAAAAGCTTCTAGGCGACGCCTCCATTCTCGGCGGACTATCGCTCTTGTCTCGGCCAGCGACCTGTTCGAGGCGACTATGTCATTAGTTTCTGTGATAATCTTGACTGGCCGCGACTTTCGTGGAGGGGATTGGTACAGCCACGAGCTCTGAAACCGCTTAGTCGCCGGCCGCAACTTACCAGATCGTATCAGCTCCACCGCGATCCGAAGATCCTCAGCCTGCTTATCCGCAGCTTGCTTCTCTGAGACCGCTTCGACTTTTGCTTTCATTATGGCGAGCTGCTCCTTGGACTTCTCCCTCTCTTCAACTTGAAGAAAATAAGAAGGGTCAGCAGCTTTTTCTCTAGTCTCGGTAACAGGCTGCAGCACCTCCAATAGAGAGCGATTTATACTCGCAAGCTGATCATTGTCTATGGAGTCGAGAATTTCAGTGGTCGACAAGCTGAGCGTGGATGGAGGGTCACCTGCTGCGGGCAGAGGATCGGGGGTGACGAGATCATCTTGGATTTCCTTTTCTCGCGGCTTATGCTGCAAGCTCGCAGCTCCAGTCCGCTTGGAGACGTTCTTCTCTTTCCTAACTTTCAGATTCTTCTCTACTCGCTCCGCGACAGTACCATCTCTTTTCCTCTTTTTCCTCTCAGGAGTCTTGTCTAGGACGATAACGACCTGCTCTGGTTCGCGAACTGAGTTTGGGGCAACAACTAGGGCCAATGAAGGTGCAGGGTCTTCAGCCTGCTGCTCAGCAGAACTTTTTGCCACAACTTCGGCGAGCTCTTTATCTCGCTCCTCAGCCACATCATTTCTTTCTCCTATCGACTCGTCTGCGGGAAGCTCCTCCTCGGTCAGCTGCGGCTGGGTTTTCGGCGATGAAATCTCCTTATCTGTGTCTATCCGCAGCATAATTGTCCCAGAAGGTGACCTATGTATCTCCATATCGGAGGAGTTCGCGGGGTTCAGGTCAGAGACGGACGGAGGATTCGACTTCTCCTGCGGAGGGTTTGGAGCATTCGCAGTCTTATCTGTTTCTTTTTTGCCTGAGTTTTCTCCTTGATGGCGACCAGGCTGGTCTTTCCGGTGGCTCGACTTCTTAGGTCGAGAGCTCGCTTTTGGTTTCTCAGTCGGCGCGGCCATACTGCCAAAGAATGATCCAAGCCTTGACATGCCGGACTGGAAAGTAGAGACCGCAAGTGGTGAGTAACGACCCGTCGCGAAAGCAGTTATGCCAAATGACGGGGCTCCCAGCGATATTTATAGCACAGACGGCATTTATGATAGTTGCGGACTCGGCGGTTAAGAAAACATTTTCGGAATTTCTCAAAAACTCAAAAATGTGCGGGGATTATGTTAACCCCAGAATCCGCATCATCTCCAGCCAAGCAATTCACCCCCCTTTCTGCCGGACTCAAGAGTCTCAGTCCGCCCAGGTCGCCGATTTTATACCAGGTGCTCGAGCCGACGAGCTGCGAGCCAGTTCGCCCAGGTCGCCCAAGTCGCGCCTAAGTCTGACTGGCGCACAAAATGACCAAGGTCCCAGCCCGCAAGATCAGTCCGCCAGCCTCGCGGACTGCCCGTTCTTTCTCCTCTGTGCCCCGGGCAGTCGGTTATTTTTGCCCTGCCCGTTCGGGCAAGCTCCCAAATCTATAAATAGGGGGAGGTGGTGCATTCAAAGCAGGCTGACGGGGACCCAGAGATTTATTGGGTAAAGGCTGCGGACTCAAATCTCAGGCGTTCGCGGTCTCGATCCTGCGCTGCCTCCCTTTTCCCCTCGGTCCGTTAGTAAGCGGTTGCTTGCAGTCCCTTTCTCTCTTCTTCCTTTCTTGCAGGAACTTGAGGGCGCATTTTCTGCATCAACACGTAGTACGCATGGGCTCCGTTGTTTTGTGTTCTTAGCGTTGAGGTGTACGGGGGCCTAAGTGAAGTAGTGTGAATACCCACTTAGTAGTAGAAATGCTCGTTCAACTATCACCGTCAGGCCATGACGGTTGGCGTCTGAGAGGTTAGCTACCTGCTCGAAAAGTGGGAACTAATTGTCTGTGTCGACATAGTAACTGCATGTGAGTGATCATGGGTGTGTCATTGCATCGCATACATAACATTGCAACTGATTACATACACAAGACCCTCATCGTATAAGTTTGTATGGGCACTCTTATACGATGAGTTATTTATTGCTGAACGATTCTCAACTTGTATGCTTGTATGGGCACCCATATAAGTTGAGTTACTTTCTGTTGTAACTCTATATCATATGCTGTGATAGATGGTAGAACTGCTAGAATTTCTTATTATTAGTATTACCACCTGCTTGTTTATACTCCTGTTTATTATTTGTTATAATATTGTACCTTGTTTATTTCTCCGCCCGGTGTCGAGGAGTCGCCGGGGGAGCGGATGTGAAGCCACTTAGTCTTTAAGACTAACGATTGCTACGTCTTCCCTTTTAGGAGAAAACCCCGCAGGTGGAGCAGCAGGTGATGGAGCCGGTCAGCCAGGCCAGGACGACAGGGCCTGAATGGGACGGTGCCATCATACCGTCTGTTACGGATGTGAGTGAGGAGAGTTTTAATGTAGCCCTTCGGGGCAATTTAGTTGTAATACTCTGTTATTATAGAAGAATGTTTTTGCTTCTCTTTTGTAGTATTTTGGACTATATAACTTGTGTTGATTGAGTTCTTGTTTACTCTTTGGGTTGGGTTGGCATATTAGTTTGATATTGGTTGTAGCTGGCAGAATAGGCGTCTTGTGGTACAGGCTGACCCGTGTGTTAGAGCTACCCCAAGACGGCTGTTCTGGGCATAAGACCCCCTTGCGTCCCGTGTCTTGTGTTCCGGGGGGGGGGGGTCTTACAAATGGTATTAGTTTGCCACGATACTCAACTAAAGAATTCATTCAACAATGGGCCACTCCAGTTCGACTAGTCAGTTTGGGGTCAAACTGACCTAGCGAAAGCAGTAGTGTGCCCATATGTAATTCACACTAAGTTTGTCCAACTCTGACCTTAAGATTAGCCAACCTGGCCACAAATTGGCATTCTACGTATAGATTCCAGTGCATATTGAGCCGTTGGGGGGCACTCTTGCCCCTCCCATACCCACTAAGTTCCAACAGTCCGAGTTGGTGCAGACGCTCACCGCAATCTTAGATGCTTTCAGGGCACAGCAGCCTCCGGTGGTACAACTGGCCCCGGGCTCTAACTGGCTAAGCGCCTTCCGGGCTCTCTCCCCTCCCACTTACCTTGGGAAGGAGTCTTCTGTGCGCATGGAAGAATGGCTTGACCCAGTACAAGATTTATTGGCTGGTATCCATTGTCCAGCCAACATGGCGGTGTCACTGGCGGTGTCCACCTTGGAGCTACATGTTAAGAGGTGGTGGAAGTCACTCATGGGCTCCACCTTCCAAGGCCGAGTCTATACAGAGATAAGTTAGAGCGAATTCTCGGATGTTTTCTTGTTGCACTTCATTCCTTCATCTGCTCGAGATGAACTTGAGGAGAGGTTTATTCTACTAAAACAAGCATCAAAGACGGTTACGAAATACGAGCAAGAGTTCCAGCATCTCGCAAGGTTCGCGGACTCATACGAGTTAGATGATAGAGGTTATGCCAAGCGTTTCTACAAAGGGCCGCGAGATCCCCTAAGGCAGGCCCTTTTGTTTATAGCGGATGCTAGCTTGGCGGAGATCATCGATATGACAAAAAGATTTGAGGCGGACCACTTGAGTAGTGGTAAGAGACCTATAGAGGGCATTAAGGAAGTTGTCCTGAGCAACAGAAGAAGATAGGACTTTGGATGAAGAAGAGGATATCAAGGAGATGGAGGGCGCGTCCACCGAAACTATAGGGTGGAGAATCCGGTTTCGCAACTGCCCGTGTTGCCTCCACCACAACTGCCTCAGCAATTTCAACAACTTGAAAGGCGTCCTGGGCAGGTGTGTTTTGAATGCAACCAACCAGGTCACATTCGATGTTTCTGCCCGCAATTGTTTGGGAACGCCCCTCCCGCTCTCCCTCCGGCGGCCCCTCGAGGGCGGGGTTACATGCGTGGTCGAGGACGAGGACCATGAGGAGGTAATCCCGGCCCTGCTCGGGATCAAGTGTACCCGCTAGACATGGCGCAAGAATAGAATCCTCAGAATGTTATTGTAGGTAGGTGCAGTAACCCTTCATGTTTTCAATATTAAACTTAAGTTTCTTATGATATTCTAGGCTAGCAATATGTTTTGATTATTGGCACTTAGGCACCGTTATGATTGGTGGAAAGACGGCTTATGCGCTGTTCGACAACGGTGCCTCACACTCCTTTGTGTCCTAGGATTTCATTAAGGACATGGGGGGTGTACAGTACTTTGTTGGAATAGCCCGACTAGTGCGCCTTCCGGACAGTTCGGATATGGTTGCAACCGCTAAGTGCGAACTTGATGTACTTATTGAGGGATGGGCTTTCGATACGCATGCCACTGTCTTGAAAATGCCAGAGTTCGACATCATTCTGGGCATGACATGGGATGACTGGCACTTTGCAAGGATCGACTACGCGGAGAAGCGGATCTATTTGAGACATAGAGACTCTGATGTCATCTTCCAAGGTATTAACTTCGCACCTCGTATGACGTTATCGTTCGTCCATGTTGTAAAAGCTCACATGAAGGGGGACAGAGTCTTTATGATTTGGTTCGAGTTGAAGGAGATAGCATTGGATGTAAAAGTCGTACGGGTAGTACGGGACTTCCCCGAGGTATTTCCTGAGAAGCTACCAGGATTAACCCCTCATAGAGAGGTTGACTTCCAAATTAATCTGGTACTGGGTGCTATGCCTGTATCGAAGGCCCCTTACCGAATGGCACCGAAAGAACTCGCAGAGTTTAGAGTTCAACTACAAGAACTGGTGGTGTCCGGATATGTTAGCCCTAGTTCGTCACCATGGGGAGCCCCGGTATTGTAAGACCCCCCCGTTTTTTTGAACACCGGGGTCTTAGGCCCAGAATCGCCGCTTTGCGGTGACACCTTCACGTCCTGAAGGGTCGTCACCACAAGGCGCCGATTCTGCCGGCCAATTCGATCACAGAAAGATAACACAATAACTTAAAAGCAAGTCCTCAGAAATCACATGTATAAGAATAAAAGTCTCCACAAAGGGAGTGTCCACAGAATAATATAAAAGGTACTGAAAATAAGGGCTTATGCCCGGTACATCATAATGCTCACTACAGGTCACTCATGCGGAAGAAAAATAAAACATCATGTTGGTACCCTAGTTTGATTTGAGTTTAGTCTTGTCTCCTTAGTTTCTTGACCCATGAATTATCTATGGTCAAGGTTAGTTGTCTAGCTGTAGAGTTCCCCGCTTATCCAGATAAGAATTTGGTTAAGTAGTTTGTTCGTTCGACTATGGTCGATCGCCGCTCGACTATCGTCGACTAACTGTTCGACGATCGTTTATCAGTTGCTCGACGTTCTGTCTGTTGATAGTTCGACTATCTGTGTGCTGTGATAGTTCGACTATCTGTTGATAGTTCGACTATCTGTTTGTTTGATAGTTCGACTATCTGCTTTGATAGTTCAACTATCTGATAGCTCGACTATCTGTTTGATAGGTCGACTATCTGCGTTGCTTGATAGCTCGACTATCTGTTGATAGGTCGACTATCTGCTGTCTTCTGATAGTTCGACTATCTGTTGATAGGTCGACTATCTGTTTTCCCTTGGTAGTTCGACTATCTGCTTTGATAGTTCAACTATCTGATAGCTCGACTATCTGTTGATAGTTCGACTATCTGTTCTGCGTTGATAGTTCGACTATCTGTTGATAGGCCGACTATCGGTTTTGCTTTGATAGTTCGACTATCTGTTGATAGGTCGACTATCTGATAGCTCGACTATCTTCTGATAGTTCGACTATCTGTTGTGATAGTTCGACTATCTCCTTTGATAGTTCGACTATCTGGATTGTTCGACTATCTGTCCGATAGTTCGACGATCTATGTTCTTCGGTCGACGATCTGAGCGCCCATCGTCGAACGTCGATCGACGTTTTCAATATGATTTTCAAAATCATCATCAAACCCGTAGAAACCTAAATGAAAATAGAAACCCTAGGTTTGTTGACCCATCATCTGCATGGAGAATCCCACCTAGGAGATCTCACCCATTAGGTTATCACCCTCAGCCTGTATTTTCATTTATTTCTAGCTTTTCTTATGTGAAAAACAAGGGACCCAAGGTTACCTGGGTCCACAATATCTAAATGAATTTCTTGCAGGTGAAGGCCTATCCTATCACTCAAAATAAGTGGTATTTGGATAGTGGATGCTCCAAGCATATGACAGGAAATAAAAATCATCTGTCAAAGTTCAAAGCTAAGCTCGGCCCAAAGGTTATCTTTGGAGATTCAAGCTGTGGTCAGACAGAAGGCTATGGCAGTATCACAGTTGGAGCTGTTACTTTCAAGAGAGTTGCATATGTGACAGGACTGAAGCACAATTTGATCTCAGTCAGCCAGCTATGTGATGCTGGCTACCAGGTTTCATTTTCTAACTCTTCTTGTAATATTACTTTAAATAATAATGTTGTTTTAGTAGGCATTACATTAGGTAATATTTATTTAGTAGATTTCAATTCAACTCATTCTGAAATCTGTTTATTTAATGAAGTAACAATTAATAATAATTCTCTGTGGCATAAGAGGCTTAGTCATGTTAACCTTAAAAATATATCTAGGTTATCTAAACACAACCTTGTTAGAGGTTTACCTTCTTGCCCCTACAAGAAGGAGAGCCTATGCAAGGCTTGTCAACTAGGCAAGCAAACCAAAAACTCTTTTAAATCTGTAAATAAAAGGGATTCTCCTAGAATCCTGTATTTATTACATCTGGACCTTTTTGGCCCAAAAATTGTATAGAGTTTAGGAGGGAAGTATTACACCTTAGTCATTGTAGATGACTTCTCTAGGTTCAGTTGGGTTTTCTTTTTGAGAACTAAGGCTGATAACTTCAAAGCCCTTACAGACTTTCTATTATGTGTGCAGACTGAGTACTCTACTCATGTGGCCTTGATCAGAAGTGATCATGGTACTGAGTTTGACTCTCTTCTCATGCAAGAATTCTGTGAGAGAGAAGGTATCAAACATAGCTTCTCAGCTCCTAGAACTCCCCAACAAAATGGGGTAGTTAAAAGGAAAAATCGAACACTCATTGAAGCTGCTAGTACATTGTTGGCAGATGCTAATATGCCTCTCTCCTATTGGGCAGAAGCAGTTAGTACAGCCAATTTTGTCTTGAATAGAAGTCTGATACACAAGCTTATGTGTAAAACTCCTTATGAGTTGCTTAAAGGAAAGAAACCTAAAATTAATTATTTTAGAGTATTTGGTTGTGTAGTGTACATTCATAATAACAATAAAGAATACCTTAGAAAGTTTGAAGCAAAAGCATCAATGGGAATTATGCTTGGATATTCCCAAGTAAGCAAAGCTTATAGGGTTTATAACAAATCAACCTGTAAAATTGAAGAATCTGTGCATGTATCTTTTGATGAGTCTCAGATGTTTTACAAGGAGAAGGAAAATTCTCCTTCCTCAAGTTCATTGCAGGTACCTGATGCTACTCAAGAGATTCTTCAACTATCAACTCTTCAGATCACTGAATCAGACAGTGATGAAGACATTGCAGAAGCTGTTGTTGTTCCACCAATAGTAGATCAAATTCCTCCTGAGGAATTAATCCCAACTGTTGCTGAAGATCACATCCCACCTGCTGATATTGTCACACTTAGAGATCACCCCACATCTCAAGTGATTGGAGACATATCAGCTGGTGTTCAAACAAGACACCAATTAAGACAGGATGTGATGCACGCTTGTTTCCTCTCACAGGTTGAGCCCCTCACCTTTTAAGATGCAGAGCTAGATCCCCACTGGATCATTGCTATGCAAGAGGAACTCAATCAGTTTGAGAGATGTAAAGTTTGGACTTTGGTACCAAGACCTAAAGGCCAACTGATCATAGGCACCAAGTGGGTGTATAGAAACAAGTTGGATACAAATGGAATTATTGTAAGGAACAAAGCTAGGCTTGTAGCTCAGGGCTACAGACAGGAGGAAGGTATAGATTATGACCAAACCTTTGCTCCTGTTGCAAGGCTAGAAGCAATAAGGATCTTCTTGGCCTATGCAGCCTACATAAAGTTTAAGGTCTTTCAGATGGATGTCAAAAGTGTATTCCTAAATGGTGAGCTTAAGGAAGAGGTGTTTGTTGAACAACCACCAGGGTTTGTTTCTTCAACTCAGCCCTCACATGTGTTTAAGTTGCAGAAAGCTCTTTATGGACTAAAGCAAGCACCCAGAGCCTGGTATGAGACTCTAGCTAGTTTCCTCTTAGAGCACAACTTTACTAGGGGAGTAGTTGATAGAACCCTTTTCGTCAAGCACCACAAGGACACAATCCTGTTAGTCCAAGTGTATGTGGATGATATTATATTTGGTTCCACTGATCCCAAACTTTGCAAAAGGTTCTCTGACCTGATGCACTCTAAGTTTGAGATGAGTAGTATGGGTGTGCTGTCTTACTTTCTTGGTCTCCAAGTTAAGCAAGATGCTGATGGTATCTTCATCTCCCAATCCAAATATGCCAAGGAATTGGTAAAGAAATTTGGGATGGCTGATGCTTCAGCAATGCCTACACCTATGGCTACTAGTGTAGTTATTGATTCTAATGATCACGGCAAGCCAATTGATCAAAAGAATTATAGGGCCATTGTTGGTTCCCTATTATATTTAACTACAAGTAGGCCAGATATAATGTTTGCTACATGCCTTTGTGCTAGATTCCAGGTCAACCCCAAGGAATCTCATCTGATTCTTCTCAAGAGAATCTTGAGATACCTGAAGGGATGTCCAAATCTAGGACTTTGGTACCCAGCTGAGTCAGAATTTGAATTGATTGGATATTCTGATTCTGATTATGCTGGTTGCAGAGTTGATAGGAAGTGCACCTCAGGAACTTGTCAGTTCCTGGGAGAGAGATTGGTCTCTTGGTTCTGTAAGAAGCAGGCTTCTGTCTCAACTTCAACTGCAGAGGCTGAATATATAGCAGCTGCCAGTTCTTGTTCACAGATCCTGTGGATTCAAAACCAGCTTGTGGATTATGGTTACTCACACAAGAACACCAAAATCATGTGTGATAGTACCAGTGCTATCTCAATTGCACAAAATCCAGTGCACCACTCTAGAATGAAGCACATTGAGATTCGGCACCATTTCCTGAGAGATTGTGTGGAAAAGAACAAGATTTGTCTTGAGTTCATATCTACTGAGTTTCAGAGAGGTGATATATTCACCAAGCCCTTAGATGAATAGAAGCATCTGTTCTTTTTAGTTCAACTAGGCATGATCAATGGAAGAGACTAAGTGTGACTTCTGCCTTGTTGAAACTTGTTTGAAGATAGTCGAACGACGTTCGAAGATAGTCGATCGGGTCAAGCCCATCGTCGACCTATGGTTGATGAAAGCTTGCCTGTTTGAAGATCGTCGACCGGCGTTCGACCATCGTCGAACAAGTCGAGCTCATCGTCGATCTCTGGATGACGACAGCTTGTTGTTTGAGAAGCCAGAAATAGTCGAACGATTGCTCGACTACTCTGCTTCTGGACCGATCGTCGAACGACCGTTCGACCATCGTGTCCAGTATCTTTTAAATAGATCGACTATCTCCGGTCTAATATAAAGCCGATAGTCGACCTAGGTTAAAAGATCTTTGCTTATATCGTCGACGGAGAGCGTCCTTTCGCATTCCGTCTTCCCGCTTGCTCCGTGTCTTGCGTTTTTCTGCCGATTTGTCTTCTCCGTTCCTCTCGCATCTTCTCCAGCAAATCGATGGCGATTTCTCCAGCGCTCCTCGCGGTAGTCAAGTTTGACACAGGTTTCAGCGTGGATTTTGATGCATTCAGCTGCTGTTAACCAGATATCGTGGAAATTCTCCAGCTCTGTAAAGATCAGATTGGAAAGGCTAATATCTACAAGGATCAAGTTAAATATCCCAGAGATAAAGGAATGGGCTTTCACCTCGTCTTCTACTGAAGATTCAATGACAGGATCTATTGGCGGAGTAGAGGTAATTTTGACTCCCGCCGTCTTGACTGATTTATTTGGATTGACTAATGGCGAAGAAGAATATGAGCAAGATGCTCCAGAATTTGGAAGAATGTTGATTGAGCTGAGACATGCAGAAGGCATTCCCTCAAAGCTGCTCAAGGTAAATTTTCCTTTTAAGATTAAATTTCTTGCTGAGATTGTCGGAAAAGTGCTGCGAGGCAAACACTCTGCCCACGATAACATTACAAGACAACAATTTGCACTAATGTGTGCAATTGTCAACAAGAAAAGGATCAATTGGGCAGGTGTTCTGTTTGACTTGATAAGGAAGAAGAATAGCAAGAAAGAGGTTACCCTAGGCAGGGTTATTGGGATTTTTCTGAAGAAAAGATATCCCCATCTGCTAGTTTCAGCTGCTACCTGATGCGTGGAAATACGGCAAGTGCACCGGTCGCACAAGTAATAAAGTTTGGGAATAAATCCCCGAGTGTCGGTCTCTTGAGGAACACAGTAAGGGATGAGTTAATGTCGAGGAGGACTTGAGATTGAAGTCCTCGGGGCGAAGGTAACGATGGGGGTTTTGATGGTTGTGGAAAATAAAGTAAAAATCTAACAACTACTCCTATGCAACGCCGCTATGCGATGCTTCGCCAGGCAGGATGGAAGACTAGTCGGGCCGCAATGCACCGAATCGCTAGGCGGATGGGCGAGTAGGCAAGCGTATGAGGTGGAGAGAACGGCGGAAATCCTACTATGCAGGCCGCTATGCACTGCTTCGCCAGGCGGGATGGAAACTACACGGGCCGCTATGCACCGAATCGCTTGGCGGATGGACGAGTAGGCTAGCGGATGAGGTGGTTAGAAAGGCGGAATGAGGGTCGTAAGCACCTCCGCAACGCACGCCACTAGCAATTGCTAGTGCGGCAAGGGTGGATGGATGGTGGAGTAATAAGGCGCACCTCAAGCAATAATAATGAAATCACACAAATCACATAGACATGAAAAAGTGCAAGATCATTAACTACAATAAAATGTACTTCATCAATACAAAGAGTTAAGCTAAGCTATCAAATACAAGAGGAAGAGGTGTGCGAATCGACCGAATCCGAAGCCTGATTGAGGGTTCACGGTTGGAATCCCGGGTTGTCAATCCGAGTCCAAGCTCGGTCCTCAACTGCGTCCGGGGTAGAGGAGGCTGTCACTCACTCCCAATGGACCCGTCTTCTTCGTTGAAATGACCCGTAGATTACGGCTCCAGCTCCTCCTAACTTGATGGAGAAAGCTAGGTCAAAACTCCGCTTGAAGCTCTAGGATGAAGGAGGAGGCCGAGAGGATGCTCCGGCATTGATTTGGCGTTGAAAGCTTGCCCGGAGACCCTCCCTAAGGTGGAGGATGAAGGGGGACGGAGGAAACCCTCGTCAGAGACGAAGAACGGTGGAAAAATCGCGGATCTGGCCAAATCTCTCGAATAGGGCGAAACCTGCACTATTTATAGAAAACAGAATTTAAACAGCGCGCACGATCACTGGCGCACGACCAGTGGTCGTGCGCAATATAGTCAGTGATCGTGCGATATGGAGGCAGAAAAGTGGAAAAAGATATAATGACTGCGCACGACCGGCAGCGCACGAGCAGTGATCGTGCGTGGTATGGCTGGTGATCGTGCGATATGCCGGGACAGAACTTTCACAGGAGAGGTCATGACTGCGCATGACCGATGATCGTGCGCCAAAGAGGTCGATGGTCGTGCGTGGGTAAAAACGCACGACCATTGACTCCTTTGCCAAAAATGGGGAAAGTCCGATGCCGGACGCCCACACGATCCCAGAACCTGCAGGAAAACTGGACGGGATGTCGATCATGGCAGTCACAGACATAAATAATATGCAAGCGAAAAGGGAAATACACACACACACAGAAATAGGCTAAAAGAGTGCACAAGACGTGGAAAACCGTAGCAAACCAAAAGGAATGCAAATGACGCAAAACGGTGTGCAAAGACAAGAAAATAAGCCTAGATGAGTCCGAAAATAGGTATATAAAGAGGACTCATCACACCCCCAGACTTAACCATTTGCGCGTCTCGAGCAAACAAAACCTAAGCAGACGGGGAAAATGAACTAGCTAACAAAGAAATTGCAAAACGGAGTACCATGCGAAGTCGCATGCTCGCGTGCATAAAAATAAAGTAGAGGAAATTTTTAAGTATACAAGATATTTTATATTTTTCACAATGCGTATCAAAAATTTATTATTACTCAAAAGTGGAATCACGGTGAATCATCCGGTCCTACGCAGGAAGAAAGTAGGCAGGCCACTAAGGTGAGCATTGCCGAAGACCGGGGCTCAAGATTACCCCCAAAGGAATCCACCAATGTCGGAAACCATAAGCTTGCCCGATCGCACTCTCTCCACGGCACTAGTCAACTCAAGCGTAAGTCCGTAGGACTTCGGGTAATAATGGGGCTTGGGTTACGGTGAGGAAAACAAGGATAAACATGAAGGGTATGCACCTAACCCAAATGAGCTAACGTACAAAACTAGTACCCGCTGCCCACAAAATAAACACGGGTGCACCACACCCCCAGACTTAACTTTTGTAACATGGGTGTGTGCACCGCCTACTCCAAATCAAAATCATCTCCAAAAGATTTTCAATTAAACTTTTTCTTTCATCATTTTTTTTTCCTTTTTACAAACATTTCATTTTTTTTTCTTTTTATTTTCAAAATCTCAGCAAATAAAAACTTGGGCGCGCTTCCACATATTCACAAATAATAACACCACATCACATCCCAACATGAAAATATAAACTCTAAGCTCGACTTGGGTGTGCGACTAGGATAGGCTATAAGGCTTTGGCGAATATAGTGGAGCTGAATCAAAAGGAAGGGTAGGCACAAAGGGGCTAGCAAGGGCGATGTTAGGAATGGGTACAAAGCTCAACCGGGCCAAAGGGTGGCCTACATCACTCTCACGCTAGACTAACCGTGTACCAATGCTTCAAGAATAGCTTGGGGCAAGTTCTTAGCAACTGAGAAAGATAATCCTTCCTCCCGACTCAAGCAATACGAGTCTAGTGGCGACTACACACATTCCTACGCTACCGTTTGATTCACATCGGATTCACCAACTTTTGAGTAGAATAAAAAGAATTTACGCAGATAGAAGAATATAAAACTATAAGCATACAGAAAAATTAAATCTACTCAAATTTCTATACAAAACGAGAGCAGTTGACTAGAAACACAGCAAGGCCAACATTTTACTCCGTCGCACAATCCTAAACTAGCACATAAATTTTCCAAATCGAACAAAGATACAGGTTCAACTCGTGACATGCAAACAGCTAAGCTCGCGCTCATGTGGGTGTAGTGGTGTGCAAGAAATGAACTAAACAAAGCAATAACTATAAAAGCTTCTAGTATGCACATGAAGGGTGCGCGTGCAAAAGGTAAACATGCTCTCCCCCAGACTTAAACTAAACAGCACATCAAATGATAGAGAAGTTAAAATCAGAATGAGCTAAGGGAAGAGGTTACCCAATGCTCAGCTAGTGAGCATACCAGAAGACGCATGAAAAGTAAAAGCAGGCCCGCCATACAAAGAATCACAACCCCGCCAATGCGTAGTTTCCATGAATACCTGCAGGGGTGAGCTCCGCAAAAACAAAAGAAAAATATACAAAAAGAAATACTAAAACTAAAACGAGACATGAAAAATAAAATGCAGAAAAAAAAAACAGATAACTACTGGGGTTACTGCCATCCCAGCACGACTTATTCAGCAAAAGAAAAGTTCTAGCTAATGGGCCTATGAAAAAAAAAGTGCACAGGCAACTGTCCTAATATCCGTGTCAGTAATGGGTACCGATACGGTGATAGAACAGTTACCCATCTGCCAAAATAATCATACCTGCTCCCCGCAGCCAGAGGAAATAGGAAGTAAGATGAGGAGGAGCACTGGTCCTCACTCATCTCACCACAAAACAAATCCTTGCCTAGCAAGGGGTCAACCCACACAGGTGCGTAGGAGTCAACGGCTTGAGCACAAGGCTCATCGTCATCCCAGCACACCAGCGGAGAATCAACCCGCACAGGCTCAGATATGGAAGGGGGATCAAGGAATAAAAAAGATGAAGAACTAAAATAATCAAAAAATGGGAGAGTGACTCCGGCTTCACTCTCAGCAGGATCCAAACAAAGATCATCGTCGGTATCATACGAGTCGTATCGGGGGGAATCCGACAACTCGAGGTCCACGGTGGTAAGAAGAACGACCTCGTCCAACAAAGAGGTGCAAACCTCCGCATCGGAAAGAGGATATTCCTCGTCCCACCGGGGTGCGTCATAGTGGTCCGAAGATCCACATTCTCCGTCGGAGATAGTAAAATCCTCATCCCACTTTGGCGCAACCTCGGGCACCGAATCATCCACAATAATGGCATCATCAGCCGACTCACAAGAAAAAGGAGTAGAAAACTCCGGCAAATACTGCGTAGGGGCAAGGCTGCTCACAAAATCAGGCATAGAATGCGCAGGCCCCTTCGCAACATCATCCGCAGATGCCACCCCGTCGACGACCGGAACACTCTCCTCGTCCCATACAGGATCGTCCATGAGTTCCTGATCCACTCCTTGCGGGCTAACATCCGAGTGAGAGTGATCACTCAAAGGGAGCTCGTAAAAAGGGGTTGAGGAACCCATGAAGGAACTATATGCGGCGAGAGATTCTTCCGTAATCTCAACGGGCAAAGATCGAGCAAGGTGCGCCATGTCAGTGTATGGGCCAGGAAACACCCTGGTAGGCCCATCCACAGTAGTCTCCCGTGAACAGGGGACTGTTGCGGATGCGTCCACAGAGGTAGAAGGCTTGCACAAGCGAGGGCAATCCTTCAACATATGGCCCACACCTTGACATAGAATACACCGAAAACAGTGCTCGACATTAGAAACAGCGATGGCATCGATGCATCTCCGCAAAGCGTCAAAAATACGACACTCGGCAGCAGAATCCATCGTGAACAGAAATATTTACCGGAAATTACTACACACAAGAATAAAACAACTCGGATCTGCAATATTAAAAAAAAGAAAACAAGGAAGGGACAGGAAAAATAAAGTAAACAATTTCAAAAACTAAAATAAAGATAAAATAAGGTATGAATAAATGGACAAGGGCGACTATCTCGCATCTACCTCTTCAAAAACTCAAACGACTGTGTTCCCCGGCAACGGCGCCAAAAACTTGATGCGTGGAAATACGGCAAGCGCACCGGTCGCACAAGTAATAAAGTTTGGGAATAAATCCCCGAGTGTCGGTCTCTTGAGGAACACAGTAAGGGATGAGTTAATGTCGAGGAGGACTTGAGATTGAAGTCCTCGGGGCGAAGGTAACGATGGGGGTTTTGATGGTTGTGGAAAATAAAGTAAAAATCTAACAACTACTCCTATGCAACGCCGCTATGCGATGCTTCGCCAGGCGGGATGGAAGACTAGTCGGGCCGCAATGCACCGAATCGCTAGGCGGATGGGCGAGTAGGCAAGCGTATGAGGTGGAGAGAACGGCGGAAATCCTACTATGCAGGCCGCTATGCACTGCTTCGCCAGGCGGGATGGAAACTACACGGGCCGCTATGCACCGAATCGCTTGGCGGATGGACGAGTAGGCTAGCGGATGAGGTGGTTAGAAAGGCGGAATGAGGGTCGTAAGCACCTCTTCGCAACGCACGCCACTAGCAATTGCTAGTGCGGCAAGGGTGGATGGATGGTGGAGTAATAAGGCGCACCTCAAGCAATAATAATGAAATCACACAAATCACATAGACATGAAAAAGTGCAAGATCATTAACTACAATAAAATGTACTTCATCAATACAAAGAGTTAAGCTAAGCTATCAAATACAAGAGGAAGAGGTGTGCGAATCGACCGAATCCGAAGCCTGATTGAGGGTTCACGGTTGGAATCCCGGGTTGTCAATCCGAGTCCAAGCTCGGTCCTCTACTGCGTCCGGGGTAGAGGAGGCTGTCACTCACTCCCAATGGACCCGTCTTCTTCGTTGAAATGACCCGTAGATTACGGCTCCAGCTCCTCCTAACTTGATGGAGAAAGCTAGGTCAAAACTCCGCTTGAAGCTCTAGGATGAAGGAGGAGGCCGAGAGGATGCTCCGGCGTTGATTTGGCGTTGAAAGCTTGCCCGGAGACCCTCCCTAAGGTGGAGGATGAAGGGGGACGGAGGAAACCCTCGTCCGAGACGAAGAACGGCGGAAAAATCGCGGATCTGGCCAAATCTCTCGAATAGGGCGAAACCTGCACTATTTATAGAAAACAGAATTTAAACAGCACGCACGATCACTGGCGCACGACCAGTGGTCATGCGCAATATAGTCAGTGATCGTGCGATATGGAGGCAGAAAAGTGGAAAAAGATATAATGACTGCGCATGACCGGCAGCGCACGAGCAGTGATCGTGCGCGGTATGGCTGGTGATCATGCGATATGCCGGGACAGAACTTTCACAGGAGAGGTCATGACTGCGCACGACCGATGATCATGCGCCAAAGAGGTCGATGGTCGTGCGTGGGTAAAAACGCACGACCATTGACTCCTTTGCCAAAAATGGGGAAAGTCCGATGCCGGACGCCCACACGATCCCAGAACCTGCAGGAAAACTGGACGGGATGTCGATCATGGCAGTCACAGACATAAATAATATGCAAGCAAAAAGGGAAATACACACACACACAGAAATAGGCTAAAAGAGTGCACAAGACGTGGAAAACCGTAGCGAACCAAAAGGAATGCAAATGACGCAAAACGGTGTGCAAAGACAAGAAAATAAGCCTAGATGAGTCCAAAAATTGGTATATAAAGAGGACTCATCACTACCACCATTAATGCCAGCAAGAAGATGGATCCCAACTTGTTCTCCAAATGGAAAAGGACATTCGTGAAGCCCGCTCCTACAGGGGCTGCTCCAGCTGCATCTGAGAGCACAAGGACTGACTCTGTCACTCCCCACCCTCAAGAAGTTGGCTCAGCTCCTTCATCTATTCCTTTATCTTCTTCTGCTTTGCCGTCTACTGCAGTTGAAGTTCCTTCAACTTCAACTGAAGTACGACATTCTGCCTTTACTCCTGCATCTTCTTTCCCAACTGATCTTGCTGGGACTTCTCAACCCAGCTTTGATCTATTGGCGTCTGATATTGCCTCTCCAGTTCATTCTCCCATTCCAACTCCTCCTCACTCACCTTCTCCACATCATTCTCCAGTTAACTCTCCAGTTAACTCTCCAGTTTGATCTCCAGTCCTCACCAAAATTCATCCTGCCACATCAACCATTTCTGCTGCTCCTCCATCCACTGCAGTTCCACCACCTTTTGAAATAACTCCAGATTTTATTTCCAGCATTGTGGAGTTAATTACCCCCTCAATCAAAATCATGATTGAAGAGGCAATTGCTCCACTTGCTTCCTCCATTGCTTCTTTGACTGATGCCATCAAAATTCTCTCTAACTCTACTGAGCCCTCTTCATCCAGGGGCCTGGTTTCAGTTCCCACTGAAATCAGGCAGGGGGAGATGTTCAATGAAGATGTCTCTGAGCAGCTCCCAGCCTCCCCTCCAACAGCTCAACTTGCAGTATCAGAAAAAGTAGCAGAAGTTTCAGCTCCTCCTCCATCTAACAAAGAAAAAGAAATATCTGATGCAATAATGTTGTCTGAATTTGTTGTAAAAGTTTACCTGGAAGAAGCCTCAACTCCCTTAGTTGCCCTATTCCTAGAAGGAATTATCACTTCCTTTCTAGATGATTTATGGGAGTTAGGTCACCCTGAAGAAAATCCTGAAGGTATGTCTCTTTCCCAATTTGTAGATTACTTAATTAATAAGTTAGTATGGGAATATCTGGAAGGGATTTCTAGATATCATTTTGCAAGATTTTACTCCTAATCCAACAGATTTAATGGAAGAAGTAGATGTTGTTAAAGAGCCTGAACCTGTATCAGCTCCTGATATCCAAGTGGCTGTAGAGCAAGCAGTGCTATCTGAGGCTGTAGAGCCTGTTCTAGTTTCTGAGGCTGCTGAACCTGCTCAGCAAGCAGTGCTATCTGAACTTGTTCCCTCGACAGTTCCTGAGTTTCAACAAATGGATCCTGAAAGCCAAGTTGGAGGATCTGATGATACCCCAAAACTGAGTTTGGAAGAAGAGAAAGCAAAAGCTGCTTGGCAACAAAGAGTAAAGGCTGATTTGGAAGAGAAAGAAAAAGCTTGGCAAGCTGAAAAGTCTACTTTATGGGATGATTCCCCTGGCTTAGACTTGGATACTCTTCTGGCACAGGATGTCATGGAAGAAGAGAAAGAGAAAGCTGCCCTGAAAGAAAAGTAAAAGGCTGTATCAGAAGCCTATGATCCATATGATCATCCTCCTTCATCTCATTCTGAGGATGAAGATGATTCAGATCTGTCTGAGGATTCTAAGAAAAAGAAAGCTGCAAAGAGGAAAAGAAAAGCTGTAGCTCCTCCTCCTCCCAATCCCGATCATGACACTCCTTACTACATTCTGAAAGGGATTGATCTTAAATCCAAAGAGTTCCAGCACTGGATGTGGTTCTCTAAGAACTAGCAAAAGGAGAGGAAGAAATCAAAGAGGTATGATAGTCCTTCTCCCAGATGGACTCCCAGAGGTTCTCCTCCTCCACCTCCCGGTGCAGGAGCCTCTGGCAATATTTCAGCAAATCCATCTGCCCCTTCTGACAAATCTGCACCTTCTCAGTCTCCTTCAAGGAGAAGTTCTCAAAGCCATCAAGGCAGATCATATTCTGGATATCAAAGACATGATGCTGAGGTAAAAGAGCAAGTAAAGGAGGTGGTATATCAAAAGCCAACATTTTCACCCCCTCCTTCACCCAAGAGAAAAGTTTCACCTGCTGCTAAAGACACTTCAAAGAGTAAAAGAACTGTTTTCTCAGAAAAGACCTGTAAGAAGTTTGCTGAGTTTGCTCCGCCGACATCTCTTGTTATTCAAGAAGTTAAAGATCCAGCTGAAAGTTTATTAGATCTGTCTACCAAGTTTAAAGCTGTGAAGCCAATAGATACTTCATCTGAAAATAAGTATGAAAGTCAAGAGTTAGATCCTGATTTCAGGATGGCTCGTTTTCTAGAGCTTGTTGGCTCAGCCCAGATAAAGAAAGCTAAGGCTGAAGGAAAAGATTCTGCAGGATTTACTACAATGTCAAAATTCAGAATGAAGAACTTGATAAAATCCAGGTTAGCCCTGAAGTTTTTGACCCTTCAAAATACATGGAAAAGCATCCAGAAGCAGTCGTCCCAAGGGCATCAGAACTAAAGATTATTGGTGTACAAGATCTGAAGATGTCAAAGAAAGAAGCCATAGATCCCTTGAGGAAAGTATCTTTTGTTCCTAGCTCTTCTGATCCCAAACCTGATTCTGTAGATCCTTAATTTTGATTGACTGTTATATATCTGACTGATTGTTAATTGCCAGTTAGTTGTTTAACTATTTCCTGTATTGATTTTATTGTTCTATAGCTAGCTCTGTGTTTTAGTTTTTGAGAGACTTAACTCAAATAGGGGGAGATTGTTGGTACCCTAGTTTGATTTGAGTTTAGTCTTGTCTCCTTAGTCTCTTGACCCATGAATTATCTATGGTCAAGGTTAGTTGTCTAGCTGTAGAGTTCCCCGCTTATCCAGATAAGAATTTGGTTAAGTAGTTTGTTCGTTCGACTATGGTCGATCGCCGCTCGACTATCGTCGACTAACTATTCGACGATCGTCTATCAGTTACTCGACGTTCTGTCTGTTGATAGTTCGACTATCTGTGTGCTGTGATAGTTCGACTATCTGTTGATAGTTCGACTATCTGTTTGTTTGATAGTTCGACTATCTGCTTGGATAGTTCAACTATCTGATAGCTCGACTATCTGTTTGATAGGTCGACTATCTGCGTTGCTTGATAGCTCGACTATCTGTTGATAGGTCGACTATCTGCTGTCTTCTGATAGTTCGACTATCTGTTGATAGGTCGACTATCTGTTTTCCCTTGGTAGTTCGACTATCTGCTTTGATAGTTCAACTATCTGATAGCTCGACTATCTGTTGATAGTTCGACTATCTGTTCTGCGTTGATAGTTCGACTATCTGTTGATAGGTCGACTATCGGTTTTGCTTTGATAGTTCGACTATCTGTTGATAGGTCGACTATCTGATAGCTCGACTATCTTCTGATAGTTCGACTATCTGTTGTGATAGTTCGACTATCTACTTTGATAGTTCGACTATCTGGATCGTTCGACTATCTGTCCGATAGTTCGACGATCTCCGTTCTTCGGTCGACGATCTCCGAGGGTCGTTCGACGTTTTCTATTTGCCTTTTTATTTTGTATTTATTTATTCAATTTAATAAATTAATATATTATCTGGCATTTTATTTCAGTTGTTTTATGATAATATTTCCAGGCAATATCTGCTCCATCTCTTTTGCCTGAATCAAATCTTTTTAGATAATGTTGTTTGTCTTATTAGTTGACAGTGTATTTTACTTTATCTGCTGTCAGTCCTTTATAGCCGTTAGACTGAAAAGTCTTCCTTCAGCTATAAAGAGTTTGTCTCTGATGTGATTTTATTTAGTACCTTTATTATCAGATTGCTTCCTGCAGCTTCCTTGAAAAAGGTTTATCCCTTTTATAGAATATTTTGCTGCAGAGTTTGTTTGTCTTTGTGATATTTGCAGTCCTGGTTTCAAGTTTCAGAAGAAGACAAACAGTTCAAATTGAAAAGAGTCGTTGCTTGTTGCTGCTATAAAAGGAATCCTTTGGAGAAGGATTTCAGCTAGCTAACCAGTTATTCTAAGAGTTTTTCAATTAGCATTCAAGCTTTCATCAAGACCAAGTTTAACTGCTCTCAGCAATCTTCATTCAACTGAGAAGTGTTAAGCTCTTCTGCTCTTCTTCAACCTGAGTTCTCCTGCTTCCAGGAAGTTCAGACTCAGAGTTCTTTTGAAGAAGAAGAAGAAGAAGATAGCTGCTAGAAGATTTCTATTTTATATTTTATATCTTCTTGTAGTTTTTCCTTCAGTTCTTACTGAAGAGTTTTCTACACTGAAGCAAGACTTCACCTGGACATCCTTTGAGCCAGGGGGAGCCTTGATTCTTTCGAGCTCTCTAGCTCAGTGCAAGTATTTTTGCTTCTCTAATCTATTGTAAAATAGAGAAGACCTTTTAACCTTCTTTCCCCCTCCTGTATAGGGTTATTACTCCCTTCAAAAGTATCCCTTGGTGGCAGGGCACCTGATCAAAAACCTGTGTTGGTTTTTAAACACCTGATCAAAAGTCTAAAGGGTTTCTAGATCTACCTGAAGCAGATCTTGTGGTGGCAGAGCACCTGATCAAAAACCTGTAGTGGATTCTTACCTTGTTGGTAGAAGAGTGGACGCACCCAAGTTGTTTGGGGAACCACTATAAATTCCTTGTGTCGTCTGGCTTTGCTTAATCTAATTCTTGCATTGTGGCTGTGATTAGATATAACTAGGTTTGCTAGTTGCTGATTAGGATTTCCAAGCCTTAACTGTAATTACAGTTAGCTTGAGTTTGTGCACAACACTTGTGTTAGGCTTTAGGGTTATCTCCATATCTATAATCTTTTCATTCCGCATTTCACTCCAAGGGAGTTGGGTAGACTATTAAGTTTTGTCTAGTGCAAAATTTGATAACTCTATTCACCCCCCCTCTAGAGTAGTATCTATCCCTTCACTTTCACATCTACTATAAGTCATAACTCACAGTCCCAGCTGTCTGAACTCCTGAGCTAGACTGCCCTATCTCCAAGCAGGCCGACCTAAGGGGCTGCTTCTCCATGCTGGGCTCCATAATCCCCTAAATGATTTGGTTTAAAAACCGTTAGTCATAAAGACTAAGCTCTATCATCCCCTACCCCTTCCCATATGGCTCCTAAGTTCCGAGCGGAGAGGAAGAAAGGGAAGGACATGAAGGTGGAGAATAAATCAAAAGCAGGTGACAGCGGACCTATGCTAGAAATTATATAGTAAATATGACCGAAATAGAAAGTAGGAAATATAACCATAACTTATATGCGGAAGCACCTAAGCCAAGGGATCTTCTGCAAGGCTCCCATCGTATAAAGTGTCCCATACCACTGATACGTTAGGGTGTCGGTTATCAAACAGCAGCATATATATATGGAATTTAACCTTAATTTATAAACTTGCCCACACAAGCTTATAGACCAAGGGATCGTTTTGCAAAGCCTATTGTATAAGCGTCCCATTCCACTTATACAATATGTGTCAGTGGTTAAATGAATCGATTATGCCATTACATGCTAGTGGGTCTGATGAATAATGCAAGTGTAACACACACACCCGACTCTGTGTACACAGACCTTTAGTTCCCCCATTCGTAGCCGTTACCTCCTAGGATACCTCCGTAGTGGCAGACGGAAGCGGTGGGTTGGGCCTCGCCCACCTCTAAACCAGTAAAGCACTACCGGTCAGACCTATCGTATGCCTCAACGCTTGGTGCACAAAGAGGACTCCTGCATACTCTTGCCGGCTGGCGCACCTGACTTTTGTTGGCGAAGTGCTAACCACACTTCCCGAGTCTGCGTATTGGCGTCGGTGCATCGACCCTCAATACTGAAGACCGACCACCTTAATTTTCTTTCCTGACTATGCACATGCAAAATTTATCGTATCAAACCACTCGAGCCGAAGCACCCCAGACCATCCTGTCTGTCTCTTAACCAACCCAGCCGAAGCTCCCCGGACCATTCTGTTCGTCTCTTAACCAACCGAGCCGAAGCTCCCCGGACCATTCTGTCCGTCTCTTTACCAACCGAGCCGAAGCTCCCCGGACCATTCTGTCCATCTCTTAACGAACCGAGCCGAAGCTCCCCGGACCATTCTATCCGTCTCTTAACCAACTGAGCCGAAGCTCCCAACTATCTGTTGGAGTTACCATGGTGATCTAGAAGTGGTCAAACATGTAATCTCACTGCCAACGCGATATGAGCCTGCAGGGTCGCGTATAAGTGCATGTGGAGAAATTGGAAGATTAACTGTATTGGTAAGGGTTACCAATCACCCTACCGTATGAGGAGTCAGGCAAGTGTTGCCAAGGGAAAATCGTCGAGAGTTAACGGGAGTCGTCGAGTATGACTCGTCGAATATGTCAAAATCAACGAGAATTGACAGGAGTCGTCGTGTATGTCTCGCCGACTAAGGCATAATCGTCGAGAAACGAACTGTTCGATTCTCGCCGATTCTGCGTCTGATTCTCGCCGATTCTGCGACCGATTCTCGCCGACTGATTCTCGTCGGATCCGGAGGTGATTCTCGCCGACTGATTCTCGCCGAATCTGGAGGTGATTCTCGCCGAATCTGGAGGTGATTCTCTCCGAACGGTCCAGAAGCCCTAACTTGGGTGGTCTGCGGATAGCGATTCCTATGAACTGTTTATGTCATTGGTATAAATAGGACACTTAGGGTTTTGAGGAACATGATCGACCAACATCGGGATTTCTGTAGCAAAACGGAAGCCGACGGAAAGAGTTCCGCCGATCTCCCGATTCCGCCGGACAGAAACGTTCCGCCGCCGGCTATTCGCTTCGCCGACCACCTCCTCTTCGGCGACCGTCACTTGTAATGCTTTCCCTGATGAGGACCTAGCAGTCCGTGGGAAGTGCAAAGGTGCGGCTGATCTTCTTCCCGACCCTTCGTTCAACGAAGCTCAGGATTCTCCCGGTCATGTCGATTTCTGCAGAGACGTGGACGTTATTCTACGTGGAACTTGCCACCGACAAGGAATCTCATTTAGAGCATCTTCGTTGAGTTATGACTCAACACCGAAGAGGTAATCTTTGCCTATTTTTGTTAACTTCTTGATTCAACATGCATGGCCCGATCCAATCTCTTTTGGGTTGTTCTAGATTTTATTACTTCCGCTGCGTGCACAAGTGTTGTGCCAACCTCATAGAGAAACCCAACAGTGGTATCAGAGGCAAGTTTCGGCCATGTTTGTTGTATTGGAAGTTAGGTTATTCCAGTACGTGTAAACCTAGGGATTTAGAAGTGTTCTAAAAGTCTAGATTTTATCTTGGCACCCCGCCGGGAACGTCTGGAATCTTGTAGTAATTTCTAATCGTTAGGATATGCTTTCTCCTTAGCAGTAACCATCCCTCGATTTTGTTTTGGATTTTGAATCCAACAAGGAGAGATGAGCATGTCTACTGCATTAAGTTGTGTTGCCTTTGTCCCTTGTCCAATGCATGTAAACCTGAAGATTTGGAAATGTCCAGATGTTCAGATTTATCCCTTTTCTTCTATCAAATGTTGATAGTGTTCTATTGTGCACATAAGGGATGCATGGGGATTTTAGTGAAGTGTTTTTCTTTGGATGTGCACATTGATCAAATGTTGATCATGGTTAATTGTTAACCTATAATCAAAAATCCCTTCATCAAATATAAAGTGTTCGGATGCCTTCCGATGGATGTCACTCTTCCTACCGCGATCGATGAAGTGTGGGCTTGCCAAAGCAAGGTGCATTAATCTATCTTGGTAAGGGTGCGAGTGGATAATCATGATATCCCACTATCGACATCGGGTCCATTTTAACTAGGTGACCTCAAAAGTTGAGTGCCTAGAGGCATGGTGTTGGCATGCACCATATGATGGATGCGAATAAGGAGTTATTCACCAACCATACAAGAATTGCATGAGGATGCAATTGGCAAGCATTGCCTACCTAAATAACCGCATTGTGAGAGGAAAGCCAAAGCTGACTCATAGTGTTGGTGAAATACGGATCTTGTCCACTAAGAGAGTAGCTCGCATGAACTCTCTAAATTGATTGTGAGGGCTATTATTTCGAATAAAATAGTGGGAGTTTTTAATTGAAGTCCAAATTAAGAAAATAATTGTATTTTTAAATTTTTGTACTGATTTATTCTACATGAATTCTTGAAGAATTCCATGGCAAGTGGTTCACACTCCACTCTGTCTCTGAGAGCCATCCTTGAGAAGGATAAGCTCAGCGGGACTAATTACATGGACTGGTACAGGAACCTGAGAATTGTTCTCAGGCAAGAGCGAAAGCTCTACGTCTTGGAAGAAGAAGCCCCCGAGGTTCCGACCGGGAATTCTTACCGTGCTGATAAAGATACAAATAAGAAGTATATTGATGACGCTTTCGACGTCGAATGCCTTATGATTGCCACCATGAACTCTGAGCTTCAGAAGCAACATGAGAACATGGGGTGCTAGGAGATTGACGAGCATCTCAAGAAAATGTTTCAAGGGCAAGCTCGTCAAGAGAGGTTTGACATCAACAAAGCGTTATTTCAGTGCAAGATGGGAGTTCGAGACTCAGTAGGGACTCACGTACTCAATATGATTAGGTATATAAAGAACCTTGAAAGACTGGGTTTTCCTCTGGGTCAAGAGTTGGCCACAGATCTGATCCTGCAATCGTTGCCAGACAGTTACGAGCAGTTTGTCTTGAACTACAACATGAATGAGATAGACAAGACTCTTCCCGAGCTCCTAGGCATGTTGAGAACTACCGAGATCAATATGAAGAATGCCAAGCCTTCCAGCCCCATACTGATGGTGCATAAGGGCAAGGGCAAGGCCAAGGGCTTCAAGAAGACGAAGGTGGGACCTAAGTCACATCTTGAGCCCATGTCTTCTGCACTGATGAAGAAGAAGAGCACGGTGAAGGAGGGGAAATGCCACCACTGTGGCAAGGCTGGTCATTGGAGGAGGAACTTTCCTTTGTACATTGAGGGTCTGCAAAAAATGAAGGGAGGTATGACTTCCACTTCAAGTATTTACGTTATAGAGATAAACCTTTCTGCTCCTTCATCTTAGGTATTGGATACGGGATGTGGTTCTCACATTTGTACAAACGTGCAGGAACTGGGAAGGAGAAGATTGTTGAGTAAAGGGGAGGTGGACCTGCGCGTCGGCAATGGAGCAAGAGTTGCTGCTGTAGCCGTAGGGTTTACCATCTTTCTTTGCCCAATGGGCTTGTAATAGAACTAGATAATTGTTATTTTGTTCCGGCAATAACTAGAAACATTATATCCATTTCATGCTTGGACATGATTGGATTTTCTTTTATGATTAAGAACAACTGTTGTTCTATATTTAAGAATGATGTTTGTTATGCTGTAGCTCAATTGTTTAATGGTCTTTATGTTTTGAACTTGGACCATCAGATCTATAATGTAGAAAATAATAAAAGACTAAGAACAAATGACTCAAACCCTATATATCTCTGGCATTGTCATTTGGGCCATATAAACGAGAAGAACATATCCAAGCTCCATAAAGATGGACTTTTGGACTCATTTGATTATGAATCATTTGAGGGACGTGAATCTTGTTTGTTAGGCAAGATGACTAAGGCCCCTTTCACTGGTTATACTGAGAGGGCTGAGGATCTCTTAGGTGTTGTACATAGTGATGTATGCAAACCCATGAGTTCCATGGCTAGAGGTGGGTATTTATACTTCATTACATTTACTGATGATTTTAGTAGATACGGATATGTGTATCTTATGAAGTGCAAATCTGAGACCTTTGAAAAGTTCAAAGAGTTCAAAAATGAAGAAGAAAACCAGTTGGATAAAAGGGTTAAAGCACTCCGATCTGATCGAGGTGGCGAATACCTGAGTCATGAGTTCCGTGATCATCTGAAAGAGTGTGGTATTGTATCACAGCTCATTCCACCTAGAACACCACAGCATAATGGTGTATCTGAGAGGAGAAATCGTACTTTGTTAGACATGGTACGTTCGATTATGAGTCATGCAGACTTGCCTGTTTCCTTTTGGGGTTTTGCTTTAGATACTGCTGCAATGACACTGAATTGCGCTCCAACGAAAACGGTTCTGAAGACACCATATGAGATATGGACTGGGAAGCGTCCTAGTATGTCATTCATTAAAATTTGGGGCTATGAGGCATACGTGCGACGTCAAATGCCTGACAAGCTAGAACCCAAATCGGATAAATGTTATCTGGTGGGATATCCTAAGGAAACGAAAGGGTATTACTTTTACCTACCGTCTGAGGGAAAAGTGTTTGTCGCAAGGACTGGCGTCTTCTTGGAGAATGAGTTCTTATCAAGAAAGACTAAAAAGGTAGAACTTGAAGAAGTTCAAGAACCACATGTAGTGAATGAACCGGAATTGGATTCTGAGACAGGACTACAAGATGTTGTAGCTAGAGAACCTGCTCAAGAAACACAAGTCCTACGTAGATCTGGTAGACCGAGGTTTGAGCCTGAGAGATATGGATTTCTCATGTCTCAAATAGGTAATATGTTGCTTATGGATCATGATGATGAACCAGCAACCTACCAAGAGGCTATGAATTGACTGGACTCCGACAAATGGCTTGAGGCTATGAAATCCGAGATGGACTCCATGTATGCAAACCAAGTTTTGAACTTGGTGGAACCACCTGAAGGGGTACGACCCATAGGGTGCAAATGGGTCTTCAAGAAGAAGACCGACATGGATGGGAATGTACAGACAATCAAAGGGCGACTGGTGGCTAAGGGTTTCAAGCAAATTCATGGTATTGATTATGATGAGACCTTTTCCCCTGTTGCCATTGTAAAGTCCATAAGGATATTGCTTGCTATTGCTGCGTATTATGACTACGAGATCTGCCAAATGGAAGTCAAAACGGCTTCCTTAATGGAAACCACCTTGAGGAAGTGTACATGACACAACCCGAGGGTTTTGTATACCCAAATGAAGCCACTAAAATATGCAAGCTGAATAAGTCCATCTATAGACTGAAACAGGCCTCTCGAAGTTGGAATCTTCGTTTTGATGAGAATATCAAAGAGTTTGGTTTCATCAAGAATGGAGATGAGCCTTGTGTTTACAAGCGAATCAGTGGGAGCATTGTTGTCTTCCTGATATTGTATGTAGATGACATACTTTTGATTGGGAATGACATTCCTACCCTAAAAGTTGTTAAGAACAACCTAGGGAACTGCTTTTCTATGAAGGACTTGGGTAAAGCGACTTACATACTCGGTATTAAGATCTATAGAGATAGATCGAAGAAGTTGCTGGGTTTTACGCAGAGTACATACATTGAAAAGGTGTTGAAGCGGTTCAACATGCTTGAGTCCAAGAAAGGATTTTTACCCATGTCTCATGGTGTGAATCTCTCTAAGGAATAGTGTCCAAAATCTTGTGAAGATAAGGACCGCATGAAGTTGATTCCATATGCTTCGGCAATTGGATCAATCATGTATGCAATGTTATGTACTCGACCCGATGTCTCCTTTACTTTGAGCATGACTAGCAGGTATCAGTCAGACCCCGGTGAATGTCACTGGATTGCAGTCAAGAATATCCTGAAGTACTTGAGAAGGACTAAGGATGTGTTCTTGGTGTATGGTGGAGAGGAAGGGCTCGTTGTTAGTGGTTACACGGATGCTAGCTTCCAAACTGATAGAGACGATTCAAAGTCTCATTTAGGGTTTGTGTTTTGCCTTAATGGAGGAGCTGTGAGCTGGATAAGTTCCAAGCAAGAGACAGTTGCTGATTCTACAACAGAGGACGAGTATATCGCTGCAGCTAATGCAGCGAAGGAGGCTGTATGGATTAGGAAATTCATCGGCGAGCTTGATGTAGTTCCTAGCATTGTTGGTCCCGTAGTTCTCTACTGTGATAACAATGGTGCAATTGCACAATCTAAGGAACCTAGATCCCATCAGCGCTCCAAGCACATACTTTGGCGGTTCCATATTATTCGTGAGATTGTCGAATGAGGAGATGTGAACATTTGCAGAGTGCCGACTGAGGAGAATATTGTGGATCCACTGACAAAGCCTCTCGTACAGAGAAAGCATGATGGTCATACTAGATCAATGGGTATGCGATACCTAAGTGATCAACTCTAGTGGGAGTCTTGTGGGTTGCATGTAAACATATATTTTGTTGGCTGTTTTTGTTCATTCATATGATGAATTGTGTACCAAATGTTTCTTTCTACAATTAATGGCAAGTTCTTTTATTGTGATTTTTCTATGTGATAGTTAAATTGTAACATAATAAATACCCTTAGAGTGTTCGCTTCCATAGGACATCATGTACGTGACTTGAATGTGATAGCATATGATTTATTTGAAGCTTCATGATATTGTGATATCAAGTCACGTGCATTGACTGATATTTGATAGCCTAGATACCTTAAGACTAGCACGTGCGTTGACTGATGACCAGTTCTCACAGGTCATGATATTGTGATATCAAGTCATCACGCGGGTACTTGTTAATGAACAAGTTGTACAGGACAGACCCATCCTGAGACTACTTTGTGGATTGTTGTCTAATCGTGTCACAAGTAGGTCTCTATTGGCAATGGTGTTGTGGTCCTTTGACCTGAAGTCACAGCATTCATCATGTGAGGAAGAGCGTGCTTTGATGCCATCTAAAGTCTTCCTTGAGAAAGGTTTATGATAAGGGTGGTTGTTGGGTACGTTACGAATCATTTGGATGTTTGTGTGAGCAGATATGAGATTTGTCCTCCTATATGACAGGAGTTGCATCCATGGGCCCCTTGATGGAGCTGGACTGAGAAATGCATGGCCATGATTGGTTGAGTCAGTATGTGATATTGGACTCACCATTCTCTGGAAGTCCGTTTTAGATCAAGAAACTTGGATTGAGCTACTATGAGGGTGATACAGTCCATACCTCTAGTTCTTTCCGGATGTAAGGGACAAAGACAACGCTGGAAAATTGGTCATGAAGGCTTATGATTTATGAACTCTTATTGCTAGGGGAGCAATGATGCATTGCTAGATGCTGCTCATTATTCGTGAGGTTTTTGTTTTGATACTTTCAAGATCAAGTGGGAGACTGTTGGAGTTACCATGGTGATCTAGAAGTGGTCAAACATGTAATCTCACTGCCAACGCGATATGATCCTGCAAGGTCGCACATAAGAGCATGCAGAGAAATTGGAAGATTAACTGTGTTGGTAAGGGTTACTAATCACCCTACCGTATAGGGAGTCAGGCAAGTGTTGCCAAGGGAAAATCGTCGAGAGTCGACGGGAGTCATCGAGTATGACTCGTCGACTATTGCAAAATCGACGAGAATCAACGGGAGTCGTCGTGTATGTCTCGCCGACTAAGGCATAATCATCGAGAATCGAACTGTTCGATTCTCGCCGATTCTGCGTCTGATTCTCGCTGATTCTGCGACCGATTCTCGCCGACTGATTCTAGCCGGATCTGGAGGTGATTCTCGCCGAGTGATTCTCGCCGAATCTGGAGGTGATTCTCGCCGTACGGTCCAGAAGCCCTAACTTGGGTGGTCTGCGGATAGCGATTCCTATGAACTGTTTATGCCATTGGTATTAATAGGACACTTAGGGTTTTGGGGAACATGATCGACCAACATCGGGATTTCTATAGCAAAACAGAAGCCGACGGAAAGAGTTCCGCCGATCTCCCGATCCGCCGAATCCCGATTCCGTCGGACGGAAACGTTCCACCGCCGGCTGTTCGCTCCGCCGACCACCTCCTCTCCGGCGACCGTCGCTGGTCTTGTTTTCCCTAACGCGGAGCTAGCAGTCCGTGGGAAGTGCAAAGGTGTGGCCGATCTTCTTCCCGACCCTTCGTGCGACGAAGCTCGGGGTTCTCCCGCTCATGTGGATTTCTGCAGAGACGTGGACGTTATTCTACGTGGAACTCTCCACCGACAAGGAATCACATTTGGAGCATCTTCGTTGAGTTGTGACTCAACACCGAAGAGGTAATCTTTGCCTATTTTTTTAACTTCTTGATTCAACATGCATGGCCCGATCCAATCTCTTTTGGGTTATTCTAGATTTTATTACTTCCGCTACGTGCACAAGTGTTGTGCCAACCTCATAAAGAAACCCAACACTATCATCCTGTGCTAACAATCTTTGTGAAACGTGCAACCCTAATTACTAGGTACTCTTATCAGTTTGTTAATAAAGTTTACGTTAGCCCAGGACTGCCCCCAGAATTCCCTGTGAAGGGCTCTCAAAGGGCACTAGGAACTATGATGGTAGCTGAAGCCCATCGTTCCCTTTTGCAAGACACTTATTGTTATTGGTTGATTCCCATAACCCATTCCCTTCTCATATTATAGTGGGCTAATCCTAGGGTGATTTTGACTCTTCCTCTCCTCGGGAAAGACGATCTTTCGTCGAACTCGAACACCTCTAGACTCTAGACAAACTACTTCTCACTACTCTTCCTATCCCTCTATAGTGAAATCATCCACATAAGTTAACCCAGCTAAAATGACTAACTCCAACAACTATTCCAGATCATATCCTATTGCAATTTAACATTTTGTTATATGCAGACGACCTTGGCTATATGTCGAACCAAATAGGAGATAATCTAGATAATCATCCAAATGCCCTTAAATATTTATTGGAGACTTATCATGACACAAATAGACTTAATCCAGAAAATTGTAATTTTCCTAATTTATCTGGCATTTAATTAATTTCCTTTAAAGCTTCTAAGGGCTACCAATTGAACATGAAGTGCACTTTTCAGGTATATATAAAGCTTTATAAAATCATGATAAATCCTAAACCACAATTTAACAGTAAAGCCAAGATATAAAAATTTTTCCAGTAATTTAAGGACTCTAATTTAATTTTGATAATAAATCCTATCTCCTTTCATTAATGAAGTAAGTGCAGTAAATAATCATCCAAAAATTCTTAATTAATCTTCTAGAGCAGATACTGTCCTAAAAACATCAGTGGCCAAATTTCATTATTCTTCAATGGGGATTGAGCTCTAGAATAAATAATTATGAAAATCTCAAAAAGCAATATTTGTGAAGCAAGTATTGTAATTATTCTTCTAAAAATCATAAAAAAAATTATACAACTAGATATTGATCTGAAAACATCATTGGTCATGTTTCATAATTTTACTGAAGGTAATTTTCTCTATATGATTAATTGACCATAATTGCCCTTTTTGGAACTTGTGAAGGAAGTACTAGATATAACAACTAAGATTTGTAACAAAATTCAGGGATATTTATTTAGACCTAAAGCATCTGCTGACCAAGTTCCATCAGATTCAAATGAACAGAGTAATCAAAATAATTAAAAGACCAGTTTGAGCAAGTTGATCCCTAACAAATTAAGTACTTGAAATATAATCAATAAAATCCTAATAACACACTACTAAGGGTTCTTACTAGTCTAAAACTTACACCACCCAAGTTTCATAACTTTTAACTAAGGTTTAGTGACTGTGTTTTCATAATTGAACTTCTACCCTAAAGCTAGGGTTAGGGTTTTGGTGTGTCTACCTACCTCCAAATCCTTTAAGATTTCTAAAAGAGAACTTATGATACACTACCTTCAACTCTACTGAGTTACAAGGTCACACAAGGGCATTTGCCCCTATGCCCTTCACAACACTCAAAATACCTTCCTTAGGGTTTGAGTTTGAACCATAGGGTAAATCAACCCTAAATCAAACCATTTTCCTTAAGAGGGTGAAATAAGCCATGCTAAATAAGTGTCCAAGATTTTTGCCTCTATTGAGGTGATTTGACCACTCAAAACCCCAAGGGGGATCTTGATCCTAAATAACCCTATAAGGGTCAACCTAGGTTTGGATAAAACCCTATACAAAACATCTCCAAATGAAATGAAATTTTTACCAGAGCCTTAACATGCCCTCTAAGACTAACCACCCAAATTTGGGGGTATTTTGAGGTGTTTAAAACACCTAAATAATTTATACATAGTTTATTAAATTTTTCCAAAAACTATAGATAACTATTCTCTAAAAATTCCCCTTTTTGGCCTAGCCCTAGATATAGCTATGTTAGACCCCCTGACCAAATTTCAGCTCATTTGGACAAGAGATAAAAGGTGGGCATCAATTTTAATCTTAGGATAGCCCTTGGTATAGGTCCCACCAAAATGGGTGCTGTCATCAAACCACTTACCCAATCGAGTTGCAATAAATTTTAGAATAATTTAGACTCGAAGAGAAACAACTTTTGTGACTGGCCAATTTTCCTAAAACGGCATCTAAGTGCCTAATTAAATATCATAAAAAAAGAGCTTGATAAATCACTACATTTTATATATAAATATAATAATTTAGTATTATAAGTTACTGTTCATCTTCTCAAAAAGCCCGAACCAGCAACCTAAAAATGCTTAAAACCTGTAGCTTTGCAAGTGGATTTTACCGTCCACCCAGCCATCTCCCTGGCCGGCCACCACCACCACCACCTTCGTTGAGGTGAGGGCTACCGTTAGGGTGCAGCACGGCCGCCGGAGAGGCGGTTTCTGGCAAACCCGACCACCATAAATTTCTGAAAAACCATGAAAATGCTCACCCGATCAAGCTCTTTTGAGCCAGATGTCTCTCCTAATAATTCCTAAGATCTATCCATAGAAGAAATAGTAGAGGAGGACCTTATTTGCGGTTTGGAGTCGAGCCGATCGTCGTGATGCCATTTACGCGGTGGTGGCGTCACCGGAATTCTTCAAAAGCAAGGTAATGAGCTCTAGCTTTATCGGGAAAGGGTGAAAACATCCTCTCTCAGTCTAGGGAGTCTTTTAAAGGAGAAACAAGGCTGCGGGTGGGGGTTTAAACTGTCCAGCCATTAATGCCTCCTTACATGCATGCTCGGCCATGGTGGAGGGGAGCTGAAACGGCTCCAAAACAACTAAGAGAAGGCTGGAAACTCCTCTCCCTGAGAGGAGTTGAATACAGCCGTTTCAAGTGGGAGAGGATAGAGCAAAGCCTTAAAACCATTAATGGCCATGCAAACCGTCACTCGGCCATGGCTGTAAGGAGAGGAGTCGGCTGCAACGTGGAATTGACCGGTCAGACTCATAAAATAAGACTTTAACTAAGTCTTAATAAGAGAAAATGGCCCAGTAACGCATTCTGGCCCAATTCCTGGACCGGCCCGGTTCAACTGAACCATCAGCCAAGCTTAAAGAGTTTCTAAGTAAAATGGCGTTGAGTGAGCTCAGCTCACTCAATGCCATCTAGGCTACGGCATTGAGTGAGCTCTTCTCACTCAACGCCATCCATGCTACGGCGTTGAGTGAGCTCTGCTCACTCAACGCCATCCAGGATACAGCGTTGAGTGAGCTCTGCTCACTCAACGCCATCCAGAAAATGGCCCTTCCAGACTGTGGCGTTGAGTGAGCTCAGCTCACTCAACGCAATTAGAATATGGTGTTGAGTGAGCTCTGCTCACTCAACGCCGCCAAGACTATGGCATTGAGTGATCTAATCTCACTCAACGCCACCCAGACTATGGCGTTGAGTGAGCTCAGTGATGGCCGCGGAACAGAGACCTACTGTGGTTGGTTCGAAATGGTCAGATTCCGCGGGCCGGTTAGAAGATCGAGTTTTCTAACGAAAGGAGGCAAGCGCACCTATCGCTAGTAGTACTCGGTATTCGGGAAAATACCGAGGTCGTATTATTCTCGGGGACGCGTTGATTATATCTACTCTTCCAGGAACACTATTATCTTACTAACAATAAGGTGGGAATTTTTTAGTTTAATTAAAACGGAAAGAAAGAAAACGGAATTTTGCTAAATTAGTTCGATGACGGGTTAACGCTCGGCATCGAATCGGATTAAGACTAAAATAATTCTTAACAATTATTAAACTTTGTTTTTAATTTAATAAAAGGCACTTGGCCGTGGAGGTTCCAAAAATATGAGCGCAGTTATCTCTAGGAATATTGCTCACCTAAACATTAAGACTATTCGACCGATCGTTAGACCGACGAAGGATTCCTCTTAATGCCCGCTTTACGCTAAGAACCCCGCTATTGGGTGGGGGACCCAATCCGGCAGAACTACGCTTCTCCTCTTTCGAGGGGGCGTACGCAGTTCTCTTTACCCAAGGGGGATCGGTCCATACGTGCAGCCTCTCGGCGTCGCGTATGGATAATGGAAATAGAGCCCACACATCGACTATGTGGTCCTATGCGTCGTTAACCCAGGGTAAACCTTAAGTCCTTAAATTAAAATAAAAATAAAGTTCTTTAATTATTTCAAATCATTTTATTTGTCCCAATGCTCTTCGATGCCGAAGGCTAAAAGAGATTAGCCACTCATCGGTATGGGGACGGCTTTATGTTTTTAAGTGACGCGTGAGTGTAAATTTAAGTTCTGAACAATTATAAGAGAAAACATAAAAAGGGCGATTAGATAAATTGAAAGCTAATTGATGCAGGCACTCACGCACACTTCAAAACCATAAAGAGAATTAAATAAAGCAAGGCCTACTCAAATGAGTAGGCGGGAAATAAAAGCACGCCATTGAACTCTTAACGAGTAGGCGGAAATAAATGCACACACACACACACCCTTCTTAATTGAAGAAAGCGATAAATAAAGCGGTAAAATTATCCCCTACACGCACGCACTCTACATAATTGAGAAAGCGATAAAATTGCGAGTCCCGGCTCAAATGAGTGGGCGGGAGTAAATTTACCTCGTACACGCACACACTCTTCTTGAAAGTAAAACACACACACGCACTCTACAGAAAAGTAAACACACGCACACACACTAAGTTTTCCTACTCAAGTGAGTAGGAGGAAAATGAAAACAGGGCGCCATTTAACTCTTAACGAGTAGGCGGAAATAAATGCATATGCACACACGCACTCTACAGAAATGAAATAAAGCAGTAAAACCTAACTCATACACACACGCACACTTGCAAAAATAAGAAAAACAAAGTTGCTGAAAAATTAATACAACTGCATTTCTACCGCTAGAATGCGGTAGAAATGCATAAAAAGTGAAAATAAAAATTAACCGAGCTAAAATGTTTTGCAAATAAACGAAAAATGAAAGTTGACGAAAAATTAAAACAACTGCATTTCTACCGCTAGAATGCGGTAGAAATGCATAAAAAGATGAAATAAAATTAACCGGACCAAAAATTTTGCAAATAAAAAGATAAAACAAAGTGAGCGAAAAATTATAACGACTATATTTTCATTCTTATATTTTTATAAAAACTCATAAAAAGTGAAAATAAAACAAAAAGGACAAAAAGTTTTACAATCCTAAAGAGCCTAAGTTAAAGAAAAATGAAAATAACACTTTTAGACGAGTTTTTATAAAGCCTTATGAATGAAAATATAGGAATTAGGAGAAAAGCTAAATCTAAAAAAGTGCAGAAAATAAAATTTAAATGGACGGCACAACGGCTAGAAATGCCGATAAATCCTAAATCTAACTAAGTTATGAAAGCAAAAAAGATGAAAACATAAAAGAAATACAAAAAGATGAACGAAAAATTACTCAAGTAGGCGCATTCAAATGGATTATCCATACAAATTAAGGGAGAAAGATTCATATTTTATTAAAGTAAAAACCCTAATACAAACTAAGAGAGAGAGAGGGGGGAGAAAATCTCCTTGCATAAGTTTGGAATCCAAATGGGCAGCACCTCCCCTAAGCAAAGTGGTCAAAAAAGTGGATAAAATAAGCTTTCTGGAAGCTCTTATTTATAGGTAAATTTTCGGGTTGGTCACGCCCTAGGTCACGGGCGTGACAGGGGGGCGTGTCACTACTATTCATGAGCTGGCCGGTTGACTTGACTGGAGCTTTGACTTCGGGGCGAAAACGTGGCGGTCACGCCCAAGGTCACGGGCGTGCCGAATTGTCACGGGCGTGACAGGGTGGCGTGACCGCGGGAGCTGGCAGTTCGATGTCGGCAGCGTTGACGGTTTGACTAATCTTGCGGGTCGGCCTCGACACGGGCATGTCGAGCATTGCCACGGGCGTGACGTTGGGCGTGTCGGGCTGGGTTTGATGATGGCCGATCGTCGAGCTGGCACCTGTGGTCGGCGATCGTCGGGGGGGGGGGCGTGACACGGGCGTGTCTGCCAATTGACACGGGCGTGTCAGGCAGATTTTTTGACTTTTTTTGGAAATTTTCTGGAAATTTTCTGCAATAAAAATAAAGCTATGTTAGAAATAATGTTTACAAAAATAAGCAATTTATTGGATAAAACAGATAAAAAAGACAAAAAACAAACAAAATTGACTTAAATAAAATACGAAAATATAGGTATATTTACAACTCATCAAACACCCCCATACTTAAGCTTTTGCTATTCCAGAGCAAAAGTTTGAGGTGAACTTATAAGGAATAATAAAAAACCCTAAGTTCTGCTACCGCTAAATTAATTATAAGAGAGATCAAATAAAAATATACGGGGTATAAGAGTTAAGTCCTAAAATTATTTTAGATGATTTAAACAGGGCAAAAGTTTTGGCCAAAAGACTTCTTGATGTAATCAAATAGAAAGCAATAGTTGTATTGGTTAGATTAACAGAAAATAGTTTGGAGTTATACGAACTTTAGCTTATAGGAGTGTTATCGGAAATAATGCAATTTATGAATTATGCTCTCAAAAAGATTTTTGAATTAATTCTAGAGTCATGAAATTGGCTAAGGGGGGTTGATGTTGGTTTATGAAGATGCTTGGATTTTGAGGTGAGGTTGTTTTTTTCTCGAACCTCCAATTTTTTGATTTGGATGTTAAAGGAAAACGAAATCTTATTTTCCTTAACATAAAAATTTTTTCTTCCTTCATAAAAATAACCCAATGAATATGTGTTGGAGTAATGAATTTTATCCTCTTACTCCGTAACGTATAATCTTTTAAATTATTATGTGCCTATGTTTACGGAATGAAATCTTATTCCCATTGACATAAGATCTTTTTCTTTTTTTGAGGAAATAAATTTTTATCATACCAAGTAGGTTATGATAGGATAGGTAAGGGGAGAGAAGAGAACAAGATTTTTAATTGAAAAATGATTGAGAGCAACCTTTATAAATTGTACGTTCCAATTTTTCAGAAAGCTAAAAGCAAGCATAATTGAATTCTATAGTCGTTATTTTCTAACATGGTACACATGCTCTATCTATGAAAAATTAGAAGTAGTGCCTAAAGCGAGTCCCCTATTTTTAACAAAGTATAATAAATTCTTTAAAACTTAACCCCGGCTATTTAGATTTTTCAATCTATAATTAACAAACGAATAGTGAACAAAGAATTGATCAAATTCGCATATAAATAAACTCAAAACGAAAGTTTTGGATAACAAGAAACTTAAGAATGAAATGTTTGATTTATTTGTTTCAAAACTTATAAAAAAATTTTTGTTGTTTTTTTTTTTTGAAGTTATGCTCTTTTTTGTATTTTTGTAGTTATATCTTTAATATATACATACTAAAAAGAAAGAAAAAATATGAAAATAAATTTTTTTGGATTTTTAAGTTTTGTGAATTTTTTTTTTGTATTTTTTAAATTTTGTGAATTTTTTTTTATTTTTAATGAAATTTTTATTCTATTTACAAAAATTTGGGAAAAAGAAAAAAAATATTTACAAGGATGAGAGGTAAAAAGGGATAGGGGAAAGAGAAAGAATATTTACAAAAAAGTATTTACAAAAATTATTTACAAAAATATTTACAATAATATAAACTAGGTAGCCGCGAGATGACTTGTTTTGTGGATGGCTCGATGAGCCGGATCTCGCGGACAAAGCTAAAAATAAGTCAAAGTTTCAAAAATGAAACTTCAAAAATTTTTAATTAAAAGAAAATTTTTTTTTTTGTGTGTTTTTGTGTTATATAATTTTTTTGTTTTTGTTTTTGTTTTTAAAATTTTTTTGATTTTTGTGTTGTTTATATTTTTTTTGTTTTGTAAATGAAAAAGAAAGTGCGAAAATATGAAAACACCCCCATACTTAGATCCAACATTGTCCTTAATGTTGTATGCTAAGCATGAGGAACAAGACAGCAGGTATATATACAAAAAAGAAAAGAGAGGGGGGCAGAAAACGTCCCTGATCCGCGCGCGGGGAAGCCCATTAGAAACCCTGCAGTTATTTAGAAAAATAGAAAACATAATAAATAAAGACGTAAAAAAGATAGACGTGGGGTGCCTCCCAGGAGCGCTTTGTTTATAGTCGCGTAGCTTGACTATAGTGGCGGGTTTATAAGTCGAGGAGGGATATGGTTTCGCAATACTCGATCACTGGGTCGCCTGCAATGTAAGACTTTAACCGATGACCGTTTACTTTAAACGAGCCTTTTTCCGGGTGGGAGACGAGTACGGTCCCATATGGAAAAACTTCTTCAACTAAGAAGGGACCGGACCAACGGGATTTGAGTTTGCCAGGAAAAAGTTTAAGACGAGAATTATAAAGAAGGACTAGATCGCTCGGAGAAAAGATTTTTGGGGTTTTAATTTTTCGATCGTGATAAAACTTAGAACGCTCCTTATAGAACTTATTGCTCTCGTAAGCGTTCGCACGCCATTCATCGAGCTCGTTTAGTTGCAGTTTTCTATTCTGAGCGGCTAAGTTAGAGTCGAGGTTTAAGAGTTTTAATGCCCAAAGTGCGCGGTGCTCCAGTTCTACGGGTAAGTGGCACGCTTTGCCATAGACTAATTGAAACGGGGTACAACCGGTAGCGGTTTTGTACGCCGTACGATACGCCCATAACGCGTCGTCAAGCTTAGCGGACCAGTCCTTCCTATTAAGTGAAACGGTTTTTTCTAATATGCGTTTTATTTCTCGATTTACTACCTCAACTTGGCCACTTGTTTGCGGGTGGTAGGGGGTGGCAAGTTTGTGCATGACTCCGTATTGAGCTAACGTCTTAGCCATTAGAGCGTTACAGAAATGCGTTCCCCTATCACTAACAATAGCGCGAGGCGTGCCGAAGCGAGAAAATAATTTTTTTAGAAATGTAATGACGACTCGCTCATCGTTGGTGGGGAGAGCCTGCGCTTCCGCCCACCGTGATACGTAGTCGACCGCCACTAAAATGTACATATTTTTATAAGAAGGAGGTAGGGGGCCAACAAAATCTATGCCCCATAAATCGAAAACTTCGCATTCTAAAAACATATTTTGGGGCATCTCGTCGCGACGTGAGATGTTACCCGACCGCTGACAGCTATCGCATGCGCGCACAAAATTGTGCGCGTCTTTGAAGAGAGTGGGCCAAAAGTAGCCCGCCTCGAGCGCCTTCCTAGCGGTCCGGTTGGCTTGATAGTGCCCCCCGGCTGGACCCTCGTGGCAGTGCCTCAATATCTATGTGCACTCCACTCCCGCGACGCATCGTCGAACCGCTTGGTCCGCGCAGATACGGAAAAGAAAGGGGTCATCCCAAAAGAAATTTTTCAAGTCGGAAAAGAATTTCTTCTTTTGATGACTTGAAAAATCTTTTGGAAGTACCCGCGCGACTAAGTAGTTCGCAAAATCTGCGAACCAAGGCGAAGATGACGAAGACGAATGAATGGCGAGAAGGCGTTCCTCGGGGAATCTGTCATTTATTTCAGATTCGACGAGCGCTTCCGCACCAGGATTTTCTAAACGGGAGAGGTGGTCTGCCGCTAGATTCTCCGCGCCCTTCTTATCTCGGATCTCCAAGTCAAACTCTTGTAGGAGGAGAATCCATCGAAGAAGGCGGGGTTTCGCGTCGGCTTTAGCTAATAAATATTTCAGGGCGGAGTGATCGGTGAAAACGATAACTTTAGATAGCGTAAGATACGAGCGAAACTTATCGAAAGCGAAAACGACGGCTAAGAGTTCCTTTTCCGTCGTCGTGTAATTCACTTGTGCGGAAGTGAGCGTCTTGCTAGCGTAATAAATAGGATGAAAATGTTTTTCTACGCGTTGGCCAAGAACGGCGCCTAAGGCAATATCACTAGCGTCGCAGATGATTTCGAACGGAAGGGACCAATTAGGGGCCACTAGAATCGGAGAATTGATAAGTTTTTGTTTTATAAAATTAAAAGCAGACTCGCAATCGCTACTAAAGACAAAAGGTGATTCCTTTTCCAAGAGGTGAGTAAGCGGCTTTGTTATTTTTGAAAAATCTTGAATGAAACGCCTATAAAAGCCCACGTGGCCTAAGAAACTCCTAATGGATTTTATGTTTGTCGGCTGAGGAAGTTTTTCTATGATTTCAACTTTGGCCTTATCGACCTCTATCCCCTTAATCGAAATCTTATGGCCGAGGACCAAACCTCCTCGAACCATAAAGTTACACTTTTCCCAATTTAAAACAAGATTCGTGTCCTCGCATCGCTGGAGGACACGATCGAGATTACGAAGACAATCCGGGAATGAGCATCCGAATACAGAAAAGTCATCCATAAATATTTCCATAATATCTTCTACTAGCTCACCAAAAATTGCTAGCATACATCTTTGGAATGTAGCCGGCGCATTGCAGAGGCCAAATGGCATTCTTCGATAGGCGAAGGTGCCAAAGGGGCAAGTAAAAGTTGTTTTCTCTTGGTCTTCGGGGGAAATGGGGATTTGGAAAAACCCCGATAACCCGTCGAGAAAACAATAAAAAGGATGACCGGAAAGACGCTCAAGAATTTGGTCAAGGAACGGTAGTGGAAAATGGTCTTTGCGGGTGGCATCATTAAGTTTGCGATAATCGATGACCACACGCCAACCCGTAACAGTACGAGTTGGGACGAGCTCGTTGTGCTCATTCGCCACTACGGTTAGACCGCCCTTCTTGGGCACGACATGAATGGGACTAACCCATGCACTATCAGAAATAGGATAAATAATCCCCGCATCTAATAATTTAATTATCTCAGCTTTCACGACGTCTTTCATGTTTGGGTTAAGACGCCGCTGCGGCTGAATGGTTTTGCGGCAATTATCGTTTAAGAAAATTTTGTGAGTGCAGAATGAAGGGTTAATCCCCTTTAGGTCAGAAATTTGCCATGCAATTGCGTGGCGATGTTTAAGCAAAACCTCCAATAACGCGGAGGTCTCCGAATCGCTTAAATACGAAGAAATGATTACCGGGAGCGTATCATTTTTTCCCAAAAAGACGTATTTTAGGGATTTCGGGTAATGCTTTGAGTTCTAGGATGGGCGGTTCTTCGAGTGAGGTTTTAGTGCTAATGTCTTTTGAACCAATTGGTTCAAAAGGCATATTCGTAGACTCGTCCTCATCGCAATAAAAATTTTCGAGTGAAAAAAAATTTTCGTTTAAAAATTCGGACTCGAAAACCGGGGAAGAACTATCTCCGTAAAAAGAATCTAAAGAATAGCAGAAATCGTCGCTCGGCGACGAGTCTTCCATAGAGGAGTTAATAGAAAAAGTAACTTGGTCGTCTCCTACCCGAAGGAGAAGCTGACCATTACTTACATCAATTAACGCACGTGAGGTCGCGAGGAAAGGGCGACCAAGTATTATTGGTACGTTGGCGTCTTCCTCGATGTCCAAGATGACGAAGTCCACCGGGAAGGTGAACTTGTCTACTCGGACAAGGACATCCTCAACAACCCCGATGGGGAACCTAACCGAGCGATCCGCTAGTTGGATGCGCATATTGGTAGGAGCAGGAGTACCCAAACCTAAACGCAGGAAGAGCGAGAACGGCATCAAATTAATTCTCGCGCCTAAGTCTGCCAAGGCGTATTTTACTAATACATCGCCAAAAAGGCACGGGATGGAGAACCTTCCCGGGTCATTTTGTTTTAAGGGCAATTTACTAGTAAGAGCCGCTGAGCAGACAGCGTTGAGAGATATATGCGAAATATCCTCGAGTTTGCGTTTATTAGAAAGTAGTTCTTTTAAAAATTTTGCATACTTAGGCATTTGCGAGATAGCCTCGCAAAAAGGAACATTAATATGAATTTGTTTAAGTAATAAAATAAATTTTTCATATTGCGCGTTTACTCGCTCATTATCTAACTTGTGCGGGTAGGGCAACGCCTTGTTTAAAATAGTTTTATCGTTAAAAATCGGTAAGGGTTGCGTAATCGAAGAAGAGGGAAGAGGGGTCGGAGGTGAAATATGTACCTGAGGATCGATCCGTTTTGGATCGACCACCTCCTTACCACTACGGAGGGTTATAGCGTTGGCGGTTTCCCTTGGATTGGGCTCCGTGATCCCTGGCAGTGCCCCCATGGCGCGTTCTGACATGAGTCGCGCCAGCTGTCCAACCTGGAGTTCTAAATTTTTTAGCGATCCGGTGATGTTCCGGATATTAGACTCGTTGGACGCGACATAACGAATAAAATTTTCCTCCACCGGGGATGGCTTCATAGGAGGGGGAGGAGGAAACGTTGGCACAAAAGGAGGGGGAGGAGGACGCTGCGCGTTGTTCGGGTTGCTCCAGGAGAAATTAGGATGGTTCCTCCAACCCGGATTATAGTGGCTACTATAAGGGTTGTTTTGAAATGAGGGACGCACCGGATTTCCCATATAGTCCACGAATTCGTCGACTACGCAGACGTTGGGGGGGGGGGGGAGAAAACAAGGCGGAGTGGAGGAGGAAACAGACATCTCCGCCACCTGCTTAGTTAGCCTTTCCACTTGGAGGGCTAGCTGAGCAGTGGCATCCACTTCAAAAATGCCCGCCTGCTTAGGGCGTGCCCGCGGGACATTCCACTGGTAGGCGTTCACCGCCATTTCCTCGAAAAGGGCCTGGGCGGCCTCGGGGGTCTTATTGTTCAGGGTGCCCCCGGCAGCCGCGTCAATCATTTGACGCGTCTGACTATTCAGTACATTATAAAAAATTTCTACCTGCAACCACGTTGGCAGAGCGTGGTGCGGGCACCGGCGGAGGAATTCCTTAAAGCGTTCCCAAGTCTCGTAAAGAGACTCGGAGTCGTTTTGGACGAACTAAGATATGTCCGCCCGCAGTCTTGCAGTTTTCGCGGGCGGAAAATACTTCGTAAGGAATTTCTCGGCCAATTCCGCCCAGGACGTGATGGATCCCCGCGGGAGGGAGAGTAACCACGCCTTAGCCTTGGACTTAAGAGAGAACGGAAAAAGGCGCAAATGAATGGCGTCATCAGTGACGCCATTAATTTTAAAAGTATCGCAAATTTCAAGAAAATTAGACAAGTGATTATTGGGGTCCTCATCCGGCTGTCCGTCGAACTGCACGGCATTTTGGATCATTTGAATCACACTTGACTTAATTTCAAAATTATTGTTGGCCACAGCGGGCCGAACAATACTCGACCCCGTATCATCCAAGTTAGGCCGAGCGTAATAAGACATAGTACGCTCGGCCGGTTGGGCATTATTCGGGTCGGCCATAGAAGAAGAAGAGGGTTCTCCGATAGATTCTGCGGGGTCTAAAAAGGGAATTCGACAGAGAGATCGGATACGCGCAAGAGAGCGGTCCATCTCGGGGTCGAATTCAAGATTTTCAGAACTCGAAGGTTGTCCACGGGTCATGCACCCTTAAAAAAAAACGAAAGGGGGAAGAAAATTTTTCTTTTTTTTCTATAAAATTTTTTATTTGAAAATAAAGTAAAATTAATAGAGTTCCGGATTCAATATAACAACCGAGATTCCCCGGCAACGGCGCCAAAAACTTGATGGCCGCGGAACAGAGACCTACTGTGGTTGGTTCGAAATGGTCAGATTCCGCGGGCCGGTTAGAAGATCGAGTTTTCTAACGAAAGGAGGCAAGCGCACCTATCGCAAGTAGTACTCGGTATTCGGGAAAATACCGAGGTCGTATTATTCTCGGGGACGCGTTGATTATATCTACTCTTCCAGGAACACTATTATCTTACTAACAGTAACGTGGGAATTTTTTAGTTTAATTAAAATGGAAAGAAAGAAAACGGAATTTTGCTAAATTAGTTCGATGACGGGTTAATGCTCGGCATCGAATCGGATTAAGACTAAAATAATTCTTAACAATTATTAAACTTTGTTTTTAATTTAATAAAAGGCACTTGGCCGTGGAGGTTCCAAAAATATGAGCGCACTTATCTCTAGGAATATTGCTCACCTAAACATTAAGACTATTCGACCGATCGTTAGACCGACGAAGGATTCCTCTTAATGCCCGCTTTACGCTAAGAACCCCGCTATTGGGTGGGGGACCCAATCCGGCAGAACTACGCTTCTCCTCTTTCGAGGGGGCGTACGCAGTTCTCTTTACCCAAGGGGGATCGGTCCATACGTGCAGCCTCTCGGCGTCGCATATGGATAACGGAAATAGAGCCCACACATCGACTATGTGGTCCTATGCGTCGTTAACCCAGGGTAAACCTTAAGTCCTTAAATTAAAATAAAAATAAAGTTCTTTAATTATTTCAAATCATTTTATTTGTCCCAATGCTCTTCGATGCCGAAGGCTAAAAGAGATTAGCCACTCATCAGTATGGGGACGGCTTTATGTTTTTAAGTGACGCGTGAGTGTAAATTTAAGTTCTGAACAATTATAAGAGAAAACATAAAAAGGGCGATTAGATAAATTGAAAGCTAATTGATGCAGGCACTCACACACACTTCAAAACCATAAAGAGAATTAAATAAAGCAAGGCCTACTCAAATGAGTAGGCGGGAAATAAAAGCACGCCATTGAACTCTTAACGAGTAGGCGGAAATAAATGCACACACACACACACCCTTCTTAATTGAAGAAAGCGATAAATAAAGCGGTAAAATTATCCCCTACACGCACGCACTCTACATAATTGAGAAAGCGATAAAATTGCGAGTCCCGGCTCAAATGAGTGGGCGGGAGTAAATTTACCTCGTACACGCACACACTCTTCTTGAAAGTAAAACACACACACGCACTCTACAGAAAAGTAAACACACGCACACACACTATGTTTTCCTACTCAAGTGAGTAGGAGGAAAATGAAAACAGGGCGCCATTTAACTCTTAACGAGTAGGCGGAAATAAATGCATACGCACACACGCACTCTACAGAAATGAAATAAAGCAGTAAAACCTAACTCATACACACACGCACACTTGCAAAAATAAGAAAAACAAAGTTGCTGAAAAATTAATACAACTGCATTTCTAACGCTAGAATGCGGTAGAAATGCATAAAAAGTGAAAATAAAAATTAACCGAGCTAAAATGTTTTGCAAATAAACGCAAAATGAAAGTTGACGAAAAATTAAAACAACTGCATTTCTACCGCTAGAATGTGGTAGAAATGCATAAAAAGATGAAATAAAATTAACCGGACCAAAAATTTTGCAAATAAAAAGATAAAACAAAGTGAGCGAAAAATTATAACGACTATATTTTCATTCTTATATTTTTATAAAAACTCATAAAAAGTGAAAATAAAACAAAAAGGACAAAAAGTTTTACAATCCTAAAGAGCCTAAGTTAAAGAAAAATGAAAATAACACTTTTAGATGAGTTTTTATAAAGCCTTATGAATGAAAATATAGGAATTAGGAGAAAAGCTAAATCTAAAAAAGTGCAGAAAATAAAATTTAAATGGACGGCACAACGGCTAGAAATGCCGATAAATCCTAAATCTAACTAAGTTATGAAAGCAAAAAAGATGAAAACATAAAAGAAATACAAAAAGATGAACGAAAAATTACTCAAGTAGGCGCATTCAAATGGATTATCCATACAAATTAAGGGAGAAAGATTCATATTTTATTAAAGTAAAAACCCTAATACAAACTAAGAGAGAGAGAGGGGGGAGAAAATCTCCTTACATAAGTTTGGAATCCAAATGGGCAGCACCTCCCCTAAGCAAAGTGGTCAAAAAAGTGGACAAAATAAGCTTCCTGGAAGCTCTTATTTATAGGCAAATTTTCGGGTTGGTCACGCCCTAGGTCACGGGCGTGACAGGGGGGCGTGTCACTACTATTCATGAGCTGGCCGGTTGACTTGACTGGAGCTTTGACTTCGGGGCAAAAACGTGGCGGTCATGCCCAAGGTCACGGGCGTGCCGAATTGTCACGGGCGTGACAGGGTGGCGTGACCGCGGGAGCTGGCAGTTCGATGTCGGCAGCGTTGACGGTTTGACTAATCTTGCGGGTCGGCCTCGACACGGGCGTGTCGAGCATTGCCACGGGCGTGACGTTGGGCGTGTCGGGCTGGGTTTGATGATGGCCGATCGTCGAGCTGGCACCTGTGGTCGGCGATCGTCGGGGGGGGCGTGACACGGGCGTGTCAGCCAATTGACACGGGCGTGTCAGGCAGATTTTTTGACTTTTTTTGGAATTTTTCTGGAAATTTTCTGCAATAAAAATAAAGCTAAGTTAGAAATAATATTTACAAAAATAAGCAATTTATTGGATAAAACAGATAAAAAAGACAAAAAACAAACAAAATTGACTTAAATAAAATACGAAAATATAGATATATTTACAACTCATCACTCAGCTCACTCAATGCCATCCAGATTTTGGTGTTGAGTGAGCTATGCTCACTCAACGCCACACAGACTATGGCGTTGAGTGAGCTCAGCTCACTTAACGCCATCCAGATTTTGGTGTTGAGTGAGTTATGCTCACTCAACGCCACCCATACTATGGCGTTGAGTGAGCTCAGCTCACTCAACGGCATCAAGATTTTTGTGTTGAGTGAGCTGAGCTCACTCAACGCCACCTAGACTATGGCGTTGAGTGAGCTCAGCTCACTCAATGCCATCCAATCAACACCAGATGGCGTTGAGTGCATTCATTGCACTCAACGCCATTCAACTTATGGCGTTGAGTGCACCCGACACACTCAACGCCAACCCACCTGCAAGATGGCGTTGAGTGCAGTCAGTGAACTCAACGCCATACTGCTTCTGGCGTTGAGTTCACTCGATGCACTCAACGCCCGAGTCCCAATCTTATTTTAAGCAAGTTTCTGACCTTCTATTTGCAGACCAAGGTGATTTTCACCTTCTACCTAAGCTCTCTTTGTCTTTTGGGTTTCCTACGGTTTTGTCATGACCTAGTCATGGCAAAACCACTCTCGGGGGTCTAGCCAGAAATTGGATGTTACAAATCCCAATAAACAAAACAAAGATTTCATCCCCGAAATCAAGGTTAAACCTACGGGGGCTCCTATTCGTGGGAAAGAAACTTGTAATATCTCATTAGAAATAAAAGATTTACCACACGACGCCATGTTTGCTATGTGAGGTTTGAAGGCGATAGTCAAGTCTAAGACCAATTCGGCTAATTGACAAAGTATAGACCCCAATAACAAAATATTAGCCCTTATTCTTGAAATTTCAGTCCTACTAATTTAAAATAGGAAAGTAAATTAAACGTCCTGAGAGGTTGTGAGGTATACCTGGCTGAACAACTCTTGATACCTTTGTCGTATCAGGTCCTGCGGTTCCCAGGTATGGTCCTCATGACCGTGGTTCCTCCACAGAACTTTGACTAACGGAACTTTCTTGCGACGCAAGGTCCGTACTCCTCTATCATCGATCTGAATCGGCTCCAAGTGAACTGACCGGTCGGAAGCTACCGGTCCATATGTGGTAAAAATTTGCTGCTCCGGGCACAGTAGAGCCCTCCTATGTGAGGAAATATGGAACACGTAGTGTAAACCTTCCAGTTCTGGCGACAACTCCAGCCTGTAAGCTAGGGGCCCAATCCACTACAGGATCCTGTAAGGGCCCATATACCTAGGTCTAAGCTTCTTCTTCCGACCACGCACCCGTGAAACTCCATGCATGGGCCGAATCTTCAAAAACACTCGGTCCCCCACCTGAAATTCCACCTGACGATGTCGGGCGTCATAGTACTTATCCTGTCTACTCTGCGCTTCCAGCATCCTGTCCCGTATAAGTCTCACCTGAGCCTCGGTGTCTTCGACAAAATCTGATCTTAACACCTTTGGATCCTCATCCTGAATCCATGAAAGCGGAGTCCTACATCTCCTTCTGTATAAGGCTTAGTAAGGATCCATCCTTATGCTGGACGTGTAGCTGTTGTTATAGGAGAACTCGACCAGTGATAAGAGCTTCTCCCAAGGTTCCTTACGGTCAAATATGCATAGCCTCAAGAGGTCCTCCAATGTCCGATTGGTGTGTTCTGTCTGCCCATCCGTCTGGGGATGGAATGTGGTGCTCAAGGTCAATCGCGTGCCTAAGTAAGCCTACACGAACCTCCACTCTTTGGAATTGAACCGACCATTCCGATCCGACACGATCGTCCTGGGCACCCCATGGTATTGAACAAACTGCTCCACAAATCTCTGCACTAGTACTCCCACTAAGTCATCCTTCCTGATCGGAATGAATCTGGCCACCTTCGTCAACCGATCAACGATGACCCAAATCTAGTTGTTTCCCGTCCGTGATCGGGGGAGGCCATGAATGAAATCCATCGCGATGTCCTCAAATTTCCACTCCGACGCCGGAAGTGGATGTAGCTATCCCGCGGGGTTCCTACACTCCGCCTTCACCAGTTGGCATGCCTCGTAGTAAGTCACAAAGTATGTAATGTCCTTCTTCATCCCTGGCTAAAACATCTTCTTCTTCAAGTCTGCCGTCATCTTGGTGACACTTGGGTGTATAGAATATCTGCTACAATGCGCTTCTGCCATAATGTCTTCCTGAATCTTACCTCCTGCGGGTATATAGAACATGCCTCTAAAATATAGCAATCCATCTCTCAGGGAATAATCCCCTGATGAACCCTCCTCATAGGCTCGAAATATCGGCTCTGCCCATGCATCTGTCTTCTGTCCGTCCAGGATGCGGTCCCGAATGACATCTATGGCATCCATCGATGCTAGATACTCCATATACAGCTCTGGATTTTTCTCGGACACTAGGGATATCTGCATATCTCTGAAGAATCGGACTAGCTCCATGGAAATTAGTTGTGGTCCCTTCCCTGAGGTATCTCCTTTCCGGCTCAAAGAATCTTCCATAACGTTCGCCTTCCTAGGGTGGTAGTGCATGGTGTACTGGTAATCCGACAGGAACTCCACCCAACGTCTCTGTCTGATGTTAAGCTCCTTCTGTGTGTCCACGTATTTCAAGTTCCTGTGATCTAATAAGATGTCACAGTGAACCTCTTAGAGATAGTATAGCCAAATCTTCAGAGCAAAGATCACTGCACCCATGTCTAAATCGTGCACTTGATAGTTCTTCTCATGAATCTTCAGTTGTCGGGAGGCGTAGGCTATTACGTGTCTGTTCTTAGTCAGAACGGCACCCATCCCATGATAGGAGGCGTCCGTGTACACCTGGAATCCCTCACTTCCTGACGGAAGAGCGAGAATGGGAGCCGAGGTAAGCCGACCTTTCCACTCTACAAAGGCTGCCTCGCACTGTGGCGTCAAAACGAAAGGGGATTCCTTCTTCGTCAGGGAAGTAAGAGGGAGCGCAATTCGGGAGAATCCTTCGACGAACTTCCGGTAATATCCGGCAAGTCCCAGGAAGCTTCGTATATCTGTGGCTGTCTTCAACGGTGGCCAGTCCCGCACTGCCTGAATCTTGGCCGGATCAACTGCCAACCCTGCACTGCTGATAATATGACCTAAGAAGGCCACCTACTTTAGCCAAAAATGGCATTTGCTGAACTTCGCGTACAGCTGGTGCTCCCGTATCCTCTCTAAGGTCAATGTCAAGTGTCGTGCATGATCCTCCTCCGTCTTAGAGTAGATGAGGATGTCGTCAATAAATACAATGACAAATACATCCAAATACTCCTCGAATACACTATTCATGAGGCTAGTAAATGCTGAAGGTACATTTGTGAGCCCGAAGGGCATCACTGTAAACTCGTACAGTCCTTACCTACTGCTGAAGGCGGTCTTCAGAATGTCATCCTCTTGAATCCGTAGCTGGTAGTAGCCTGACCTTAAGTCAAGTTTCGAGAAGAAATGTGCTCTGTTGGAACACCCTATTACTAATTTGGGCAAGTATCACTATGTTATTAGGAAAATTGTTTGACCTAGTTGTATAGTTGAAAAGGTCAAATTAGAATGAGTCTAGGGCTTAGAACTTAGGTTTGGAGCTGCCCCCAGGACCACTCAGAGATCAGGACTAAGTACTTAGACAAGACAATTTTCGTCGAGCTAAGTTCGACGAAACGTCAAACTCCGTTCGACGTTCTTTGAGCTCAACTCTACAAGTCGTCAAACCCCGGTCGACGATCTTTGAGCTCAGATCGACGTTTTGTCTTCAGCTATTTTCAAAGTCGCTGAGCTCAGTTCGACGATCGTAGAGATCAGGTCGACGTTTTCTGTCTCTAGTATAAATCCAATCTTTGAGCTCAGTTCAACAATCGTAGAGCTCAGATCGACGATTTCTGTGAGAGATCGACGCTTTCAGAATTCAAATTCAAGAACAGTTATGGAATTTTTTCATATTCATTTAGAGTTATGTCCTGCATTTATTGCAAAGGATTTTCTTGCTATTATAAGCAATCTAATGCAAGTTTCAAGGAAGACTAAAAGGAATGTTACTTAGGACTTTCCCCAGAGATAGTTGTCATTTATGGAAGTCATTTATGACTGAGTAACAGCCATCTAAGTCAGAATCTGATATACTCCTTCAGAATATGTTTTTGAAAACACAACAGATCAATATAATTATAGAGACAAGAGATATACAGCAGAATTAGATTGAAAGAGACACAGAAGAGTGAACAACAAAGACTCTCTGATCAGGAGTTCATCTTCTGAGATTTACAAATTTACTGAATTCCAAATCTTCAAGAACACAAGAAAGTTTTCCTGTGGAGGAAATCTTCGACTACTTAACTCTTCCAAATCCTCAAGTGTTCAAAAGCTTCAACATCAAGAACTCCAGACATCAAACATTTCAGCATCTGCTGAAATCATCAATTGCTGGAGATCTGAAGCAACTGAAGACCTATCACCCTAGCAAAGCTCACCTTCCTGAAATCTTACAGATCTCAGGGGGAGCTTTGACATCATCAACCACTTGTCTTCTCTCAGACTGTTGACAGAGAAGAACAACTCAACCTTTTTCTTTCTTTTTTCCTTTCCCTCCTATAAAAGGGTTTTTCAAAACTCCCTTCAAAAGTTCTGAGACTGGTTTCTGAGACCTTGTCAAAACTTAGTGGTGGCAAGACACCTTATCAAAAAATCTAGTTTTGGTTTTTGAGCACCTTATCAAAAGCTCATTGGTGCCCAGGACACCTGATCAACTATTCCTGCAGTGGATTCCTACCAAATGTGGTAGAAGAGTGCATGTATACAGGTTGTTGGGGAACCACTATAGTTCATTGTGTCATCTGGTTGCTGTGTGTTTTACTTTGCTGTGTGCTGTGTGTTTTCTTAGCTCTTGCTTTAGTTTTTATTTCATAACAAGCACCTTACACATATACATAAATTAAGTCTTCCACTTCTTTATATTTTTAACTGTAAAATATTTTAAAAATACTCTATTCACCCCCTCTAGAGTTAAGGTAGATCTTTTCCTCACTTTCAATTGGTATCAGAGGGAGGTTGGTTATTCAACATCTGAATCTTCAACAGACTGGTTGAACAAGCTAACACCTGAACCAAAAGATCCTTGATAAGATAAACCTTCTATAGAGGATTGTTATTAATTTTTGTATTATATTTATTTTTATAAAAAACCATGGTACATAACAAAGATTATGCTAGCACCAGACCTCCAGTGTGCAACCTCTCTAAGTTTGTACTTTGGAAGGAAAGGATTAAGCTTTACATGAATTCTATTGATGAGGACATTTTTAATTCTGTTTTGATAGTTAGTCCAAGACCCCAGTGATCACAAGTACAAGTGTTGTTCCACCTCCTTCAGGAACAGATGCAGAAATAAAGAAATGGAAAGTTGTAGATGCAAAGGCTATGAATATTCTTGCTCAGACCATGTCTGATGAGATATTCCAAAAAGTGTCTGAATGCAGTTCAGCAAAAGATATATGGGACAAGTAATCTGAAATTGTCTTTGGATCTGCAGATGAAAGGAAGGACAGGAGATCCCATCTCATATCTCATTATGAGAATTTCAAGAAAGGAGAAGCTGAGTCAGTTGCAGATATGTACAACAGGCTCAGTCTGATAGTCAGTGAGTTGAAAACATTGGATAAGGAGATCATACTAACTGAACTAAATGACAAGATCCTAATGTGCTTCCCTAGCACTTGGGACTCAAGGATCTGGCCAATCAAGGATACCAGAAGCCTAACTGAGATTACTACTTAAGCTCTTTTGGGCAAGCTCAAGTCTTATGAGCTGTTCATCAAGAGTAGGGAAGAAGAGCAAAAGACTGTTTCTCCAGTCATCAAAAAGTAGAAGACCATTGCTTTCAAAGCCTTATAAGAGAAGCCTGAAGATAAGGTCACAGACAATGAAGAATTGATGAGCTTGTTGGCCAAAAGATTCTATAAGATGGCCAGGAAAGATTTTAGAAAGAGGTCATCTAGAGGGCATGAGAAGCCAAGGTATGACAAATCAAACAATAAAGAAATAATCTATTTTTGATGCAGGAAACCAGGCCATATTATGCATGACTGTCCAGAAAATCAGAATAAGGACAAGAAGGACAGGAAAGATAGGAGAAAAGACAAGGACTCCAGGGGAAACAACAGCAATAAATCCTCCTCCAACAAAAATAAACATACAAGGAAGGGGCTTATAGCTGAAAGCTGGAGTGATACTGAAGAAGAATCAGAAGCCTCATCAAGCTCAAGTGATGATGAGGATGATGCTGAAGAAAAGGAATTCTGCATGATGGCTATCAATGCCTCTCAGCAAAATTCTGATGCAGAACAGGAATCAGACTCAGAATCTGAAACTCAAACTGAAGAAGACTAGGTAATTGCCTCCTTTGACTTTGACTTAGAGGACTTTAGGTCTGAATTTAAGGTAATTTGTTTAGACCTGTTAAAATCTGAGAAAGAGATTATCTCTCTCAGAAATCAATTGTCTGAACATAGCACCTTAAAATCAGACAACCTCAAACTCTCTGAGGAGTTAGAATGCTGTAGGGAGGAGATAGCTTCACTGAAAAGTGAGTTATCCCAGGCAAAGAAGTTTGAAGAATCCCTTAATGGTAGAAGCATCAGACTGATGGACATCAAAAGCACAGTGAACTCAAGATTCAACAGTACACTGGGCTTGGGTGCTTCATCCAGCAAACCTATAGTATTAACAACCCCAATTAAATTTATTTCTGATAAATGAAAGGGTGTTATAGAGGTATCTAGGAAGAATCCAGATTCACCTATGGAAAATCAAGTTCAACAGAAAACGTCGAACAGAATTCGACGATCGTCGAACAGAGCTCGGCGATCCAAGGCTGGATCGTCGACCTCAGATCGACGACTTCTGAACTCTTAACTCTGGTATAGTTGATCTTCGAATGGAGCTCGACGATCTGACCCACGATCGTCAAACTCAGGTCGACGATCGTCGAACGGAGCTCAGAACTTTGAACCTTCTTTCAGAGGTAAATCTCAAGTAAATCCTAGAAGTCCCTCATCCCAAAGTTTTAACCCTTATACTGAATGGATAGTACCTCCTAGGAGATATCATCCTGAAGGATATAAGAGTCAGCCAGGGATGTCTTTCATTTTTGAATTTAAAGGTTATAAACCTCGACCCAAGATAAACTTGGTCAAAAACATATAAATTATTTATGTGCAGGTGAAGACCTATCCAGCAATGAACCAACAATGGTATCTGGATGGTGGGTGATCAAAGCACATGATAGGGAGTAAGGACAATCTCACATCCTTCAAAGCCAAACATGGACCCAAAGTGATCTTTGGAGATTCAAACTTTTGTCAAACAAAAGGATATGGTGCTGTTTAGATTGGCTCAGTCACATTCAAGAAGGTGGCTTATGTGGAAGGACTGAAGCACAACCTAATCAGCATCAGTCAACTCTGTGATGAAGGATATCAAGTGACATTCAACAAATCCTTATGCCAGATCAAGTAAGAGGATAACACAACAGTGTTAACAGGTAAAAGGAAAGGTAACATTTATCTTGTAGATTTCCTTTCAACCAACATAGATATCTGCTTATTTAATTCAGTCTGCAAACCAAATGATTTATGGCATAAGAGACTAGGACACTTAAACCTTAGAACCATTGCTAGGCTGTCCAAGGACAACCTTGTTAGAGGACTACCTTCTGGCCACTACAAGAAAGAAGGACTCTGCAGGGCTTGTCAATTAGGCAAGCAAACTAAAATCAGTTTTAAGTCACTTGATAAGAGTGATTCACCTAGGATTTTGTATCTGTTACACATGGATCTTTTTGGACCCATTACAGTACGAAGCTTAGGAGGGAAATCTTTCACTTTAGTGATTGTAGATGACTTATCTAGATTCGCTTGGGTATTCTTTCTGAGGAAGAAGTCTGATAACTTTAAATGTTTGACAGATTTTCTCAAATGCATACAGATTGAGTTCAATACTCACATTGCCCTGATCAGAAGTGATCATGGGACAGAGTTTGATTCTCTTCTTATGCAAGAGTTCTATCAAAGTGAAGGGATCATGCATACTTTCTCAGCTCCTAGAACTCCTCAACAAAATAGGGTAGCTGAAAGGAAAAATAGAACCCTAATTGAATCTGCCACTACATTGTTGACAGATGCTCACCTTCCTCTATCTTTTGGGGCAGAGGCAGTGAACACCTCCAACTATGTGTTGAACAGAAGTTTGATAAATAAGCTGAAGGGCAAGACTCCCTATGAATTGCTCAAAGGGAAGATACCTAAAGTAGACTATTTCAAAATTTTTGGTTGCATTTGTTATATTCACAATAATGACAAGAAGTATTTAGCAAAATTCCAAGCTAAAGCTAATGAAGGAGTGTTTCTGGTATACTTCATGATCAGTAAAGCTTATAGGGTTTATAATAAAAGTTCTCTTAAAATTGAAGAATCTGTTCATATATCTTTTGATGAGACTAACATGTGTTACAAGGAGAAGTTTACTTCTACCATAGAACCATTGCAGGTACACTCTCTTTCAGAAAATTTGGACAGGTTACACATTGTAGAAAAGGATTCAGTACATTCACCTATCCAACAAAGAGCTGAAATCAGTGAAGATGAAGAGGATACTCAACATTTTGATGTTCAACATCTTGGAGAAAACCATTCTGAAGAGCCAGTTGTTGTTCCACAAGAGGAAACAACAACACAGGTTGGTGAACAATCAACACCCCCTGTTGATTTAGTAACAACAAGAGATCACCCAATCTCCCAAGTGATTGGAAACATCTCAGCTGGTGTGCAAACAAGAAATCAGGTCAACTAGAACCTTATGCACACCTGCTTTTTATCTCAAGTTGAGCCTCAATCCATTCAAGATGTAGAACAAGATCCACATGGATCATTGCTATACAAGAGGAACTACATCAATTTGAGAGGAACAAAGTTGGGGAGCTAGTACCAAGGCCTAAGGATCACTCAATTTTTGGAACAAAGTGGGTGTTTAGAAATAAGTTGGATGATCAAGGAGTTATTGTAAGGAACAAGGCAAGGCTAGTTGCTCAAGGCTACTCTCAAGAAGAAGGAATTGACTATGACCAGACTTTTGCACCAGTTGCAAGGTTAGAGGCCATAAGAATATTCCTTGCTTATGCTGCTCACAAAGGATTCAAGGTCTACCAAATGGATGTGAAGAGTGCATTTCTCAATGGTGACATCAAAGAGGAAGTCTATGTTAGACAACCTCCAGGTTTTATCTCTCCAACTTATCCTGACCATGTTTTCAAATTGCATAAAGAATTATATGGTCTCAAGCAAGCTCCTAGAGCATGGTATGAGACCTTATCATGCTTTCTTCTGAAAAATGATTTTATAAGGGGTAGGGTAGACCAAACTCTCTTTATTAGAACCCATAAGTCCCATACCCTACTAGTACAAATATATGTAGATGATATTATCTTTTGTTCTACTGATTCAAATTTGTGCAAAAAGTTTTCCAACCTGATGCACTCTAAATTTGAAATGAGTAGCATGGGTGAGCTTTCCTTCTTCCTTGGATTGTAAGTCAAACAACATGTTGAAGGCATATTTATTTCTCAAACCAAGTATGCAAAAAAATTGGTTAAGAAATTTGGTATGTTTGAAGCATCTTGTATGAAAACACCTATGTCTACCAATGTTGTATTAGATACTGATAAACATGGTAAACATGTTGATCAGACAATATATAGAGCAATGATTGGCTCTCTATTGTACCTTACAGCTAGTAGACCTTATATAATGTTTGCTACATGTATATGTGCTAGGTTCCAAGTAATCCCTAAAGAGTCACACCTAACATTAGTTAAGAGGATTCTTAGGTATGTGAAAAGTTGTCTAAATCTAGGACTCTGTTATCCAAAAGACTCAGGATTTGAATTAACTGGATTTTCAGATGCTGATTATGCTGGATGTAGAGTAGACAGGAAAAGTACCAGTTGAACTTGTCAGTTCCTTGGTGACAGACTTGTCTCCTGGTTCTATAAGAAACAACCATCAGTGTCCACTTCAACTGCTGAAGCTGAATACATATCAGCAGGCACTTGTTGCTCACAGATTCTGTGAATTCAAAACCAGCTCCTAGACTATGGCTACAACTTAGAAGGATCAAAAATATTTTTTGATTACACTAGTGCTATTTCTATAGCAAAAAATCCAGTCCTCCATAGTAGGACAAAACATATAGAGATTAGGAATCACTTTCTAAGAGACAATGTAGAGAAAAATAAAATTGAAATTCAATATATCCCAACTGATTTGCAAAGGGGAGATATTTTCACCAAACCTTTAGATGAAAAGAAACACACCTTCCTAAATGAGTTAGGAATGTTAGATGGAGGAAGTTTAAAATAAAACCCAAGATTTTTAAATCTAAAAACAGACCAAGACTAGGCTAAAAACTTATATTTTATAGTGTTTGTAGTTTCTGTTTTGTCTCTGAACTGCGCTCGACATTTTTCCAAAAATCGTCGAACGGAGATCGACGCTTTCCAATAAGCGTCGACCGGAGTTCAGCATTTTCCAGGAAGCGCTAGGCTAACTTCTTCTGGTCAATGATCATCGAACGGAGTTCGACGCTCTCCAATGTCGTCGAACAGAGATCGACGATATTGTAGACTCTTCAGATTCCATTAAGAAGCCCAGATCATCGAACGGAGTTCAACGATCCTTCCTTTCCGGCATCGAACCCTAATATAAAAATCATTCTTTTGCCGTCGTTCTTCTTTTGCGCTTTCATATTCTCTGCAATTTCTCCAAACTCTACTACAATTGGTCGTGTTTGTTAATTTTTGCAGGTATACAATTACTGTTAACGTTGCCGCTCTCGCTAAGATGAAGTTTGATATTGGATTTGATATCAATATGGAATCGTTTGACGGGAGCGATCAAATATTCAAAGACATTCTGGAACTATTCAAAGAACAACAGTTGGTGCATAATATGTCTACCAGAATGAAGATTGTGGCCGATGAGATAAAGGAATGGGTTTTTACAGCAAATAATCTGGATGAGAATACTATAGTCGGTACTATAAGCGGGACTCAGGTATCTTTATCACCTACTCTTCTAAGTGAAGTATTTCATCTGAGCACTGGAGATGATTCTACATATATGTTTGGAGAAGAATTTCATTCTATGTTGGATAGAATGGGTCACTCTGCTACAAACCCTAATAAGTTATTTAAAAAGAATCTATCCATTGAATTTAGATTTTTGGCTGATGTTGTGGGGAAAGTGTTGTTGGCTAAGCACTCAGCAAATGATACCATATCAAGGTATCAGTTCTGTCTGATGGGAGCCATAGTGGACAAGAAACATCTGAATTGGGGAACAATCTTCTTTGATTTGATCAAGAAGAAAATTAATAAAAGTTTTGTCAATTTTCGGAGGATTTTAGGGGTATTCCTGCACTCCAGGTGCCTAGAACTGCTGGTCTCAAATGGGATGCACATCAATGCTTCTAAAAGACTGACCTGTGCCCTATTTAGGAAATGGGACAAGCAGATCATCAAACCTGCCAGGACTACTATAGCTTCTGGCACAAGGACTCCTGTAGTCACTTCCCCTCAGGATCCAGCCCTCAAGGAAGAACTGCTTGCCTCTACCTCTGCTCCTCCTTCTCCACCTCTTGTTTCTACCTCCACCTCCATATCAACTACAACAATCTCCACAACCATAACCATCTCTTCCCCCATTACCATCTCATCACCTTTTTCACCTCCAGCAACCTAAGAATCATTCCAACCACTCCACTACTATCCACCTCTTACCATTCCATCCTTCAACATATTGGAAGATTCCTTCATGGATGATTCCCCTTCCTCTCCTCCTGAGCTTCCTTCTACCTCCTCTTACCAAAAACTTCTTCATGATATACTCTCCCAACCATCCTTCACTCCATCCATCTCCACACCCATACCATCCATCTCCACCATCCCTATCTCTCAACCATCAATTCTACCATCCACCACAGCATCAACTGCAGCCCATTCACCATTAGTTCAAGCAATTACATCCTCCAGCTCTACACAAGTCCAACTTGAGCAAGTGGATTTATCAGCCTTGGCAGATAGGCTATATGGGATACTGACCCCCAAGCTAGTAAGCCTGCTGGAGACCACCATGGCTCCACTCCTGAACTCAATAAAGGAGTTATCTGACAAGCTAAACTCTTTCTCCTCTCCTCAGGCAATCCCTTCTGTGGGGTGCCTTGATCCAGTCATCACTGAATCAAGGCAGGCGGAGTTGCCCTATGAAGCTGAGGTAATGCCTGCTGCTCCAGAACCAGTACTCACAGTGGACCTCAGGTCACTGTTGTCTGCATTTGATCTTCTTCACAGCAGCTGCTTACAAACTCTGGGAGTTAAATACCTCACTAAGGCCATTGTGCCTATTACTATTTGTGATCCCAGCCTGATCATATCTTATATAAATTCTCTTAAGGCTGTGGAAGTTTCTGATTGTGTTGCTGCTGCTTCTGAAGGTGCTGAATCTAATGATATTGATATGTTGCCTGCTGATCCTATTGTTGCTGCTGTTGCTGTTGAACTTGCTGTTTTTCTAGAAGAACCTGTTGTTTCTGAGGTTCCTGCTGCTCCTGCTGTAACTATATTTTATTCTGCTCCTGTTCTGTCTGCTGAAAAGTCTAAACAAAGAGAAGAGTATATCAAAAGCATTGATGATCTATATGATAGACCCCAGAGTTCAGAAAATTATCAATTTAACACTAACTCTGATGATTCTACTAGCACCATCTCTAAGAAAAGGAAAGCAAGAAGCAAAACAATGATGAGAGTTCCCCCTGCTAAGGCCAAAGATGTAAATGATATACCATACTATATTTTGCATGATTGTGAAATAACAGATCCTTGGATGCAATATTCTAAGAATCAGTTAAAGGCTATGAAGAAAAGAAGAAAACTTAACAAATATGAGAAAGGATCTTCTCAGTCTCATCCTCCTCCACCTCCTTCAGATGCTGGTACTGGTGGAGGATCTGCTTCTCAACCTGGATCTGCTTCAAAGTATAGTTCTTCTCAACCTTATCAAAGACATCAACCCAGAAGTCAACATCAAATAGGCTATCATTCTAAAAGAAGTCAATTAAGAGGAAATCAGAGAGAGTACAGAACTTATTCCAGACAGCAAATGGAAGGACAATGGCATATGGATTCAACTCAAGGTCCTTTCCCTTACAAACTCAAAGATACAGTTGTTACAAGGACATCTACTAATTCAGAAACCATAAATAGATATGAACCTTCAATCCCTTTTGAGGATCCAGAAAACAATCCTTTATCATGGATTGCCAGGATGAAGGAACTTGCTGCTTTAGATCAATTGAAAAAGGCCAGAGAGCAAGGTGAAGATACTTCTAATATTACTACTCTTTCAGAACAAAGAAAGACAGAACTGGAGAGATATGCTTCATGAAAGTTCTTTGATCCTGAAGATTATATGAAGCTGCATCCTGAGGCTGTTGTCCCAAGGCCAAGATCCCAAACCTCCTTAGATGCAAAAGATGACAGAAGATCAAAGAAAGATGCTCTCAATCCTAACAGGGAGATTCTATTTAAGAAAGGCAGTGAAAGGAAATGAATTCTGAAAGCAGACAGTACATCTATATCTGAGCATTTGCTGACATTCCTTTTGAGTTCTGCAATGCTGCTTTGATTATCTTTTTTGTATTGTTAGTTTAGCTTTTATTTCTGTATGTATGATTCTGTATTTCCTGATTATGTCCTGTAAATAGTAATCCTAACCCAAATAGGGGGAGATTGTTGGAACACCCTATTACTAATTTAGGCAAGGATCACTATGTTATTAGGAAAATTGTTTGACCTAGTTGTATAGTTGAAAAGGTCAAATTAGAATGAGTCTAGGGCTTAGAACTTAGGTTTGGAGCTGCCCCCAGGACCACTCAGAGATCAGGACTAAGTACTGAGACAAGAAAATTTTCGTCGAGCTCAGTTCGACGGAACGTCGAACTCCGTTCGACGTTCTCTGAGCTCAACTCTACAAGTCATCAAACTCCGGTCGACGATCTTCGAGCTCAGATCGACATTTTGTCTTCAGCTATTTTCAAAGTCGCTGAGCTTAGTTCGACGATCGTAGAGCTCAGGTCGACGTTTTCTTTCTCTAGTATAAATCCAATCTCTGAGCTCAGTTCAACGATCATAGAGCTCAGATCGACGATTTCTATGAGAGATCGACGCTATAAGAATTCAAATTCAAGAACAGTTATGGAATTCTTTCAGATTCATTCAGAGTTATTTCCTGCATTTATTGCAAAGGATTTTCTAGCCGTTTCAAGCAATCTAATGCAAGTTTCAAAGAAGACTAAAAGGAATGTTACTTAGGACTTTCCCTAGAGACAGTTGTCATTTATGAAAGTCATTTATGACTGAGTAACGGCCATCTAAGTCAGAATCTGATATACTCCTTCTGAATATATTTTTGAAAACACAACAGATCAATACAATTATAGAGACAAGAGATATACAGCAGAATTAGATTGAAAGAGAAACAGAAGAGTGAACAACAAAAACTCTCTGATCAAGAGTTCATCTTCTGAGATTTACAAATTTACTGAATTCCAAATCTTCAAGAACACAAGAAAGTTTTCCTGTGGAGGAAATCTTCTGCTACTCAACTCTTCCAAATCCTCAAGTGTTCAAAAGCTTCAACATCAAGAACTCCAGACATCAAACATTTCACCATCTGCTGAAATCATCAATTGCTTGAGATCTGAAGCAACTGAAGACCTATCACCCTAGAAAAGCTCACCTTCCTGAACTCTTACAAATCTCAGGGGGAGCTTTGACATCATCATCCACATGTCTTCTATCAATCTGTTGACAGAGAAGAACAACTCAACCTTTTTCTTTCTTTTTTCCTTTCCCTCCTATAAAAGGGTTTTTCAAAACTCCCTTCAAAAGTTCTTAGACTGGTTTCTGAGACCTTATCAAAACTCAGTGATGGCACGACACCTTATAAAAAAAATCTAGTTTTGGTTTTTGAGCACCTTATCAAAAGCTCATTGGTGCCCAGGACACCTGATCAACTATTCCTACAGTGGATTCCTACCAAGGGTGGTAGAAGAGTGGATGTACCCAGGTTGTTGGGGAACCACTATAGTTCTTTGTGTCATCTGGTTGCTGTGTGTTTGACTTTGTTGTGTGTTGTGTGTTTTCTTAGCTCTTGATTTAGTTTTTATTTCATAACAAGCACCTTACACATATACATAAATTAAGTCTTCCACTGCTTTATATTTTTAACGGTAAATTATTTTAAAAATACTCTATTCACCCCCCCCCCCCTCTAGAGTTTAGGTAGATCTTTTCCTAACTTTCATACTCCTTCCAGTTGATCGAACAACTCATTAATCCATGGCAGATGGTATGTATTACGGACTGTCAGTATGTTCAGCGCTCGATAATCAATACACAAGCGAAGACTTCCGTCCTTTTTCTTGACAAACAACACCGGGGCTCCCCAAGGTGTTGAGATTGGCCGGACAAACCCTACCTCTACTAACATCTGCAACTGACTTCGAAACTCTGTCAACTCTTTCGGGGCCATCCGGTAAGGGGCCCTAGATGCCGGCTTGGCCCCCGGCACAAGCTGTATCCTGAAGTCCTTCTCCCGGTGCGGAGGTAGACCTGACAGCTTCTCTTGGAAAAAATCGGCAAAATCTCGTACTACTGGAATGTCTGTCACAGATTCCTTGACCTACGCCATCTCAAATAGAACCTGATAAACTTCCTCCCCCTGTAGATGGGCCTTAACTGCCTGAATTGATGATAAGATAATACGGGAGGCAAGTCTTATACCTTCGATAATAATAAAAGAGTTCTCGTGTCTCACAGTGATCCTCTTTGCTTGGCAATCAATCTGGGCATGGTTCTAGTGCAGCCATACCATGCCCAGGATCAAGTCGTAGTCCATCAACTTCAAAAGCGTCGCCGGAGCCTCAAACGCCTTTCCACCGATTTCTACCTCCATGTTACAGTGGTACGAGGTAAGGAGTTCAGATCCATCGGGTAGTCACACCCTCATCACCATGCCCGTGAATTGCTCCACGCCTTCCAATCCTTCTACAAACGTCTCCGACACGAAGGAGTGAGAAGCTCCGGTATCGAAAATCGTGCGGGCAGGCTTGTCGCTGATGAAGACTATACCTGGGGTGATTAAATGTCTTAGGATTTTATAACGAGTTTTCCTTTTCTATTTATTCTATCTAGTGTAGTTTTATAATTTAACAACCAAGAGAGGAATTTTATGAAAAAAAAATTGCAGTGTACCTGCTATGACCTGCTCTGGATTCCGAGGTTGTGCCAGGTCCAAAGCATATACCTGTTCTCTTCCTAATCTACGATCCCCATCCTGGTATCCTCGTCCTCGGCCATGACCTTGGCCTCCAAAATACTACGCTGCCTGGGCAGCTGGTGGTGCTGGTGGGGGTGCCCCCTCATGGGGCAATTTATGCGGATATGACCCACCTGATGGTAGTGAAAGCACTCTGGCGAGGGATATGCCATTCCCCTGGTCTCTGTCCCTCCCGTGCCTGAAGAGGTGGTGGGGCCACCACCACTGGCTCCCTTGTCTCCTGTCTTTCCTCCTGACGAGGCTGGTCCTCGACCCTCCTCACGTTCGTGATACAGGCTCGTCTCAGATCGTTCCTTGCTCCTCGACCCTGATTGTCCGCTGGTCGTTTCCAGCCACGAGTAGCTTGCCAATCAGCCTCTATCCTTTTGGCCATCTCCAGTATCCGGGAAATGGGCCCATCAGATACAAACAGCAGTGCATCCCTCAGCTCCTCTCGGAGTCCTTTGTAGAATCTCTTAATATATCAAGCCTCGTCTAACTGATACGAGTCCGTAAACCAGGATAGGTGGTTGAACTCTCAGTGGTACTCCACCACCATCCTAGTTCCCTGCTTCAGATGTAAAAACCTGTCCTCCAGCTCATCCTTAGCCGACTGTGGAATAAAATGCTCCAGTAACGTGGCCCTGAACTCCCCCCATGTAATCTCTGCAATCTTTACATACGCAAAGGTCGTGTCCAGTGATGTCTTCCACCATCTCTTGGCGTAAGACTCCAAGCAAGAGACCACCAATGGCACGCTCTCCTCCAAGGGGCACCGTATCCCTGTCAACATTTCGTACATAATGTCCAGCCATTATTCTGTCCGGATAGCTTACTTTGTCCCTTAGTAGGACGGGGGAGAGAGTCCTCGGAAGATGCTCAGCCAGTTTGCTCCCGGGTTTGGCTGCGGAGCCGGAACCAGCTGAGCCCTGAAAGCCTATAGAATGGCTTTCAGCATCTGCCCCATCTCCGACTGTAGGAACAGAGTGGGGACCGGGGGAGGTGGTGCATCATTCGGAGTCTACTGGACTCTGCCCTGTAGTGTAGGCTGTGATGGAGGCTGCACATCAAAAATCTTTTGTAAGCAATTGACTCAAGCCTAATTAATAGTGGACATTTACATGTGACCCCCACATGGGCACACCATGCTTCCGCTGCTTAGTTTGTCCCCAAACTAAACTCGAGCGGGGTTGTCCCAGGGTTAGTGGAGTGTGTTGGAACCCTAGGTTTTGATTTGAGTTCAGTCCTCTCTTTCTGTCTCTTGACCCAAGATTTATCTATGGTCAAAGGTTAGTTGATAGGTTAGATTCTCTAGTTGTGTAGAATTGCTTTTCCAGATGAATATTTGGTTAAGTAGTTTTTCGTTCGACTATGGTCGAACGCCGCTCGACTATCGTCTATCGGCTGATCGACGATCGTCTATCAATTGGTCGACGTTCTGTCTGCATTGATAGTTCGACTATCTGTTGATAGGTCGACTATCTATTTTGTTTGATAGTTCGACTATCTGTTGATAGGTCGACTATCTGTTTTCCCTTGATAGTTCGACTATCTGTTGATAGGTCGACTATCTGCTCTTCTTTGATTATTCGACTATCTGCTTGGATAGTTCAACTATCTGATAGTTTGACTATCTGTTGATAGGTCGACTTTCTACTTTCTGTGATAGCTCGACTATCTGTTAATAGGTCGACTATCTGCTCTTCTTTGATAGTTCGACTATCTGCTTGGATAGTTCAACTATCTGATAGTTCGACTATCTATTGATAGGTCGACTATCTGTTTTGCTTTGATAGGTCGACTATCTGTTGATAGGTCGACTATCTGTTTTCTGAGATAAGTCGACTATCTGCTTGATAGGTCGACTATCTGTTTTGTTTGGTAGTTCGACTATCTGTCTGATAGATCGACTATCTGATAGCTCGACTATCTGTTCTGATAGGTCGACTATCTGCTGAGGTAGTTCGACTATCTTCTTTGATAGTTCGACTATCTGGATCGTTCGACTATCTGTCTGATAGGTCGACGATCTCCATGCTTCGGTCGATGATCTCCGAGGGTCGTTCGACGTTTTGCTGTATGTTTTAAATAGTTTTGTCGTCTTCTGTGATGTGATTAATTTCATAATTATTTTGGCACATTTTATAAAAGATTATCTGAATAAATTGTGATAACATTTCCATGCAATATCTTTTCTACTTCTTTATGCATGAGCTAATCTTTTCTGACAAAGTTGTTTGTCTTATAGCTGAGATATGTTTTCTGCTTTATCTGCCAGGCTGTCCTTTATAACCGTTAGACTCAAAAAGTCTTCCTTGGCTGTAAAGAGTCTCTTCTGATGTGACTTTCTCTTATATTATTTCATCAGAGTAATTTGCAGCTTCTTAGAAAGCTTTATCCTTTTATAGGATATCTGCCTGCAGTATTTTGTTTTGCTTTATGCTTTTTGCAGCCCAGCTTGCAGAGTTCAGAAGAAGACAAGATTCAAACTCAGTTAAGAGCCATTGCTGCTGCTGCTATATAAAGACTTCTTTGAAGAAAGAAAGAAGCTAGCTCTCATATACCAAAAAGCCATCAACAGTATTCAAGCTTAAGAACTTACAGTTTCCAACTGCTCTCAGCACATTGACATCTAACTGAGAAGAAGTTTTAGTTCTTCACTCTTCTTCAACATGAGTTCTCCTGCTTATAGGAAGATCTTCACTCAGAGCTTTTTGAAGAAGAATAAGAAGAAGATAGCTGCTTGAAGAAGAAATTTTATTTAATATTATTTATCTTCTTGTAGCTTTTTTCCTTCAGTAGTTTCTGATGTGTTTCTGCACTGAAGCAAGACTTCACCTGGACGTTCTTTTAGCCAGGGGGAGCCTTGATTATTTTAGAGCTTTCTAGCTTAGTGCAAGTTATTGTGCTACTCTAATCTATTGTAAAAAAGAGAAGACACCTTAACCTCCTTTCCCCCTCCTGTACAGTGTTATTACTCCCTTCAAAAGTATCCCTTGGTGGATGGGCACCTGATCAAAAACCTGTGTTGGTTTTTAGACACCTGATCAAAAGTCTAAAGGATTTCTGGATCTACCTGAAGCAGATCTTGTTGGTGGCAGGGCACCTGATCAAAAACCTGAGTGGATTCCTACCTTGTTGGTAGAAGAGTGGATGTACCCAAGTTGTTTGGGGAACCACTATAAATTCCTTGTGTCGTCTGGATTGTTTTAATTAATTACTTGCATTGTGGCTGTGATTAGATTTTAACTAGGTTTGCTAGTTGCTGTTTAGGATTCCTAGCCTTAACTGTAATTACAGTTGGCTGCCTTTTGTGCTCATCACTTGTGTTAGGCTTTAAGGTTTAATCTTAAATATCTATAACCTTTATTCCGCAGATTCACTCCAAGGGAGTTGAGTAGATAGTCAACTTTGCTAGTGCAATTTTTGATTACTCTATTCACCCCCCCCCCCTCTAGAGTAGTATCTATCCCCTTTTCTTTCAGAGTGCTACTCTTCTGATCGAGGTTTTCTCTGATACCACTTGTAAGACCCCCTTTTTTTTGAACACCAGGGTCTTAGGCCCAGGATCGCCGCTTTGCGGTGACACCTTCACGTCCTGAAGGGTCGTCACCACAAGGCGTCGATTCTGCCGGCCAATTCGATCACAGAAAGATAACACAATAAGTGAAAAGCAAGTCCATAGAAATCACATGTATATGAATAAAAGTCTCCACGAAGGGAGTGTCCACAGAATAATATAAAAGGTACTGAAAGTAAGGGCTTATGACAGGTACATCATAATCCTCACTACAGGTCACTCATGCAGAAGCAAACTAAAACATCTACTATAAGTCGGAACTCATAGTCCCAGCTGTCTGAACTCCTGAGCTAAACTGCCCTATCTCCAAGCGGGCCGACCTCTGGGGCTACTCCTCCATGCTGGGCTCCACGATCCCCTAAATGATGTGATCTAAAAACGGTTAGTAATAAAGACTAAGCTCTATCATCCCCTACCCCTTCCACCATGGCTCCTAAGTACTGAGCAGAGAGGAAGAAAGGGAAGGACATAAAGGTGGAGAATAAATCAAAAGCAGGTGACAGCGGACCTATGCTAGCAATTCTATAGTAAATTTGACAGAAAGATAAAGTAGGAAATATAACCTTAACTTATGTGCGGAAGCACCTATGCCAAGGGATCTTCTGCAAGACTCCCATCGTATAAAGTGTCTCATACCACTTATACGTATGGGTGTTGGTTATCAAATAGCAGCATATATATATAGAATTGAACCTTAATTTATAAACTTGCCCACACAAACTTATAGACCAAGGGATCATTTTGCTCAGCCTATTGTATAAGCGTCCCATTCCACATATACAATAGGTGTCAGGGGTTAAATGAATCGATTATGCCATGACATGATAGTGGGTATGATGAATCATGTAAGTGCAACACACACACCCGACTATGTGTACACAGACCTTTAGTTCCGCCTTTTGGAGCCGTTACCCCCCAGGATACCTCCATAGTGGTAGACGGAAGCGGTGAGTTTGGCCTCACCAACCTCTAAACAAGTAAAGCATTACCGGTCAGACCTATCGTACACCTCAATGCTTGGTGCACAAAGCGGACTCCTGCGTACTCTTGCCGGCTGGCGCACCGGACTTCTGTTGGCGAAGTGCTAACAACACTTGCTGAGTCTGCATATTGGTGTCGGTGCATCGAACCTCAATACCGAAGACCCACCACCTTAATTTTCTTTCCTAACTATGCACATGCAATATTTATCGTATCAAACCAATCGAGCCAAAGCTCCCTGGACCATCCTGTCTGTCCCTTAACCAACCGAGCCGAAGCTCCCCGGACCATTCTGTCCGTCTCTTAACAAACCGAGCTGAAGCTCCCCGGACCATTCTGTCCGTCTCTTAGCTAACCGAGCAGAAGCTCCCCGGACCATTCTGTCCGTCTCTTAACCAACCGAGCCGAAGCTCCCCGGACCATTCTGTCTGTCTCTTAACCAACCGAGCCGAAGCTCCCAAATATCATCCTGTGCTAACAGTGTTTGTGAAATGTGCAACCCTAATTACTAAGTTACTCTTATCAGTTTGTTAATAAAGTTTACGTTAGCCCAGGACTGCCCCCGGTATTCCCTATGAAGGCTCTCAAAGGGCACTAGGAACTATGATGATAGTTGAAGCCCATCGTTCACTTTCGCAAGACACTTATTGTTATTGGTTGATTCCCTTAACTCATTCCCTTCTCATATTACAGTGGGCTAATCCTAGGGTGATTTTGACTCTTCCTCTCCTCGGGAAAGACGATCTTTCGTCGAACCCGAACACCTCTAGACTCTAGCCAAACCACTTCTCACTACTCTCCTATCCCTTTATAGTGAAATCATCCACATCAGTCCACCCAACTAAAATAAATAACTCCAACAACTATCCCAGACAATGTCCTATTGCAATTTAACATTTTGCTATATGTAGACCAACCTAGGCTATATGTCGAACCGAATAGGAGATAATCTAGATAATCATCCAAATGCCCTAAAATATTTACTGGAGACTTATCATGACACAAATAGACTAAATCCAGAAAATAGTAATTTTCCTAATTTATCTGGCATTTAATTAATTTCCTTTAAAGCTTCTAAGGGCTACCAATTGAACATGAAGTTCACTTTTCAGGTATGTATAAAGCTTCATAAAATCATGATAAATCCTAAACGATAATTTAACAGTAAAGCAAAGATATAACAATTTTTCCAGTAATTTAAGGACTCTAATTTAATTTTGATAATAAATCCTATCTCCTTTCATTAATGATGTAAGTGCAGTAAATAATCATCCAAAAATTCTTAATTAAATTTCTAGAGCAGATACTGTCCTAAAAACATCAGGTGCCAAATTTCATAATTCTTCAATGCGGATTAATCTCTAGAATAAAAAATTACCAAAATCTCAAAAAACTATATTTGTGAAGCAAGTATTGTAAATATTTCTCTAAAAATCATAAATAAAATTATACAACTCGATATTGATCTAAAACATCATTGGCCAGGTTTCATAATTTTACAGAAGGTAATTTGCTCTAAATAATTTATTGACCATCATTGCTTTTTTTGGAATTTATGAAGGAAGTACTAGATATAATCAACTAAGATTTGTAACAAAATTCAGGGATATTTATTTAAACCTAAAGCATCTAGTGACCAAGTTCCATCAGATTCAAATGAATAGAGTAATCAAAATAATTAAAAGACCAATTTGAGCAAGTTGATACCTAACAAATAAAGTACTTGAAATATAATCCATAAAATCCTAATAAAATTACTAAGGGTTCTTACTAGTCCAAAACTTACACCACCCAAGTTTCACAACTTTTAACTAAGGTTTAGTGACTGTGTTTTCATAATTGAACTTCTACACTAAAGCTAGGGTTTGGGTTTTGGGGTGTCTTCCTACCTCCAAATCCTCTAAGATTTCTACAAGAGAACTTAAGATACACTACCTTCAACTTTACTGAGTTACAAGGTCACACATAGGCATTTGCCCCTATGCCCATCACAACACTCAAAATCCCTTCCTTAGGGTTTGAGTCTGAACCCTAGGGTAAATCAACCCTAAATCACACAATTTTCCTTAAGAGGGTGAAATTAGCCATACCAAATCAGTGTCCAAGATTTTAGCCTCTGTTGAGGTGATTTGACCACTCAAAACCCCAAGGGGGGGGGGGCTTGATCCTAAATAACCCTATAAGGGTCAACCTAGGGTTGGATAAAAACCTATACAAAACATCTCCAAATGAGATGAAATTTTTACCAGAGCCTTAACATGCCCTCTAAGACTACCTATGCCAATTTGGTGGGATTTTAAGGTGTTTAAAACACCTAAATAATTTATACATGGTTTATTAAATTTATCCAAAAACTATAGAAAAATATTCTCCAAAAATTCCCATTTTTATACAAGCCCTAGATATAGCAAAGTTAGGCCCCCTGACCAAATTTCAGCTCATTTGGACAAGGTATGAAAGGTGGGCTTCCATTTTAACCTCATGATAGCCCTAGGATAGGCCCCACCAAAATGGGTGATGTGGTCAAACCACTTACCCAATCGAGTTGAAATAAATTTTAGAATAATCTAGACTCAAAGGGCTACAACTTCTGTGACTGGCCAATTTTCCTAAAACGGCCGCTAAGTGCCTCATTAAATAGCATAAAAAAAGAGCTTGATAAATCACTACATTTTATATATAAACATAATAATTTAGTATTATAAGTTACTGTTCATCTTCTCAAAAAGCCCGAACCAGCAACCTAAAAATGCTTAAAACCTATAGCTTTGCAAGTGGATTTTCCCATCCACCCAGCCATCTCCCTGGCCGGCCACCACCACCACCACCTCCGTTGAGGTGAGGGCTACCGTTAGGGGGCGGCACGGCCGCCGGAGAGGCAGTTTCCGGCGAACCCGACCACCATATATTTCGGAAAAACCATGAAAACGCTTACCTGATCCAGCTCTTTTGATCCCGATGTCTCTCCTAATAATTCCTAAGATCTATCCATAGAAGAAAGAGTAGAGGAGGACCTTATTTGCGGTTTGGAGTCGAGCCGATCTTCGTGATGCCATTTGCGCGGTGGTGGGATCGTCAGAATTCTTCAACAGCAAGGTAATGAGCTCTAGCTTTATCGGGCAAGGGTGAAAACTTCCTCTCTAAGTCTAGGGAGTCTTTTAAAGGAGAAACAAGGCTGCGGTTGGGGGTTTAAACTATCCAGCCATTAATGCCTCCTTACATGCATGCTCGGCCATGGTGGAGGGGAGCTGAAACGGCTCCAAAACAGCTAAGAGAAGGCTGCGGATGGAGCCAAGCCTTAAAATCCATTAATGGCCATGCAAACCGTCACTCGGCCATGGCTTGAAGGAGAGGAGTCGGCTACCACGTGGTATTGACCGGTCAGACTCATAAAATAAGACTTTAACTTAGTCTTAATAAGAGAAAATGGCCCAGTAATGCATTCTGGCCCAATTCCTGGACCGGCCCGGTTCAACTGAAACATCAGCCAAGCTTAAAAAGTTTCTAAGTAAAATGGCGTTGAGTGAGCTTAGCTCACTCAACGCCATCTAGGCTACGGCATTGAGTGAGCTCTGCTCACTCAACGCCATCCATGCTACGGCATTGAGTTAGCTCTGCTCACTCAATGCCATCCAGGATACGACGTTTAGTGAGCTCTTCTCACTCAATGCCATCCAGAAAATAACCCTTCCAGACTATGGCGTTGAGTGAGCTCAGCTCACTCAATGCCATCCAAACTATGGCGTTGAGTGAGCTCGACTAACTCAACGCCATTAGAATATGGTGTTGAGGGAGCTCTGCTCACTCAACTCCGCCCAAACTATGGCGTTGAGTGAGACAATGGAGTTGAGTGATCTCAGCACACTCAACGCCATCCATATTTTGGTGTTGAGTGAGTTGTGCTCACTCAACGCCACCCAGACTATGGCGTTGAGTGAGCTCAGCTCACTCAACGCCATCAATATTTTTGTGTTGAGTGAGCTGTGCTCACTCAACGCCACCCAGACTATGGCGTTGAGTGAGCTCAGCTCACTCAACGCCATCCAGATTTTTGTGTTGTGTGAGCTGAGCTCACTCAACGCCACCTAGACTATGGCGTTGAGTGAGCTCAGCTCACTCAATGCTATCCAGTCAACACCAGATGGCGTTGAGTGCAGTCACTACACTCAACGTCATTCAACTTATGGCATTGAGTGCACCTGACGCACTCAACGCCAACCCACCTGCAAGATGGCGTTGAGTGCAGTCAGTGCACTCAATGCCATACTGCTTCTGGCGTTGAGTTCACTCGACGCACTCAACGCCCGAGTCCCAATCTTATTTTAGGCAAGTTTCTGACCTTCTATTTGCAGACCAAGGTGATTTTCACCTTCTTACCTAAGCTCTCTTGGTCTTTTGGGTTTCCTAGGGTTTTGTCATGACCTAGTTATGGCAAAACCACTCCTGGAGGTCTAGCCAGAATTGGGATGTTTCATGTATTGTTCGTGAAGAAGAAGGATGGAACCCTGCGTCTGTGCATAGATTATTGGGAACTCAATCGTTTGAAGGTGCGGAACACTTAACCACTATCTCGGATCGACGAGTTGTTTGATCAACTAGTGGGAGCGTACTGGTTTTCTAAGATGGACCTACGCTCAGGGTATTACAAATTAAGAATACAAGAAGGGGACATCCAGAAATCAACCTTCAGTTCAAGATATGGGATGTACGAGTTCGCTGTGATGCCATTTGGGATCACAAATGCCCCTTCGGCCTCCATGAGCCTGATGGACATGGTGTTCGAGCCCTATTTGGACATCTTTGTCATTGTCTTCATCGACAACATCCTAGTCTACTCAAGGATGGAGGAGGAGCATGGCGAGCACCTGACCTTAGAATTGGAGAAATTGAAGGAGCACACCTTGCACACCAAATTTAGCAAATGCGAATTCTGGCTTAAGGAGGTTGCCTTCTTGGGTCATGTGATCAGTGGGCCTGAGCTAGCGGTGGATCCGGCCAAAGTGCGTGACGTAAAGGAGTGGTCGCCTTTGAAGTCAAGGGCCAACGTGCGGAGCTTCCTTGGACTTGCCGGATACTACCGCATGTTCGTAAAAGGATTCTCCAAGATTGCCCTCCCGCTTACTTATTGATAAAGAAAGGAGTGTCATTTGAGTGGACACCCCAATGTGAAGCAGCATTTTAAGAATTGAAGGATAGACTTACCTCCGCCCCTATCCTCGTCCTTCCGTCCGGGAAGGAAGGAATCCAAGTTTACACGGACGCGTCATATCAAGGGATGGGTGCGGTATTGATGCAGCGCAGGCACGTGATTGCTTATGCTTCAAGATAATTGAAGAAACGCAAAATCAATTACCCGGTTCATGATTTGGAGCTAGGAGCAGTGGTATTCGCCTTGAAGGTTTGGAGGAATTATCTATACGGCGTCCACTATGAGATTTTATCAGACCATAAAAATTTGAAGTACGTTCATACTCAAAAGGAGTTGAACTAAAGACAACGGTGGTGGTTAGAGTTCCTATGCGACTATGAGTTCACCTTAAACTACCTCCCCAGAAAAGAGAACTCAGTAGCCGATGCGTTGAGTAGGAAAATACCAGGCTCGAGCCCCGAGTCTCGGTTAATGAGTATGGAGCTAGCTCAGATGATTTAGGAGTTAGAGATTACTTTGATATTTACGGTCCCTTCGACGAAATATACGGTCTTTGGCCAGCATGAGCATAGTTTGTGACATCCGGGACCGGCTTCGTGTGGAGCAAGGAGTGGACGCAGCTCTAGCCTCGACAATCAAGTCAATAGAAGACGGGACAACCGACGAATACACCCTAAAAGATGGCCTCGTTTATTTTCGTGGCCTGCTCTACATTCCTAAGGACGGTAAAATCCGGGAATATATCTTGAGAGAGGCACATTGCTATCAATATTCAGTGCACTTGGGAATTGAAAAGATGTACGCCGGCCTACGGAAGATATGTGTTGGCCAGGAATGAAGAAGGATGTCTGATATTTTGTTACCCATTGTGAAGCCTGTCAAAGGGTGAAGGCAGGGTGCAGGAGTCCCGGTGGCTTGTTACAGTCATTGGCCATCCCCGAATGGATGTTCGAGGATATTTCCATGGACTTCATACATGGGATACCTCGCTCACGCTCAGGGAATGATTTTGTGTGGGTGATCGTTATCGACTGACCAAAGTAGCCCGGCTTATCCCTATGAAGAAGGAGGCTCACGAGGATATCTAGGTACGCCTCTTTGTGGAGCAGTTTGTACGATATCATGGCATGCCTAAAATGATCGTTTCTAATCGTGATGGTCATTTTACCTCCAAGGAGTGGATGGCGGTTCAGGCGTATTTGGGCTCGCGCCTTACCTTCAGCATCACGTTTCACCCTCAGACGGACGGGCAGTCTGAGCAGACCATCCGGACATTGGAGGATCTGTTGAGATTATGTGTGTTGGATAGGGGAGAGCCATGGGAAAGGCTCTTGCCATTGGTGGAATTCTCCTACAATAACAGCCATCAAGCGAGCATCGGCATGACGCCCCATGAAGCCTTTTATGGAAGAAGGTGTAGAACCCCCTTGTCTTGGGTGCAAGATGAAGACTTGAGGACTTTGGGAGTTGAATATATAGACGACACATATGCGATGGTTAGATTGATACGGGATCGTATGTTGGAGGCTCAAAGTCAGCAGACGAAGTATTATAACGTAAGGCACCGTATTATGGAGTTTCAAGTGGGTGATAAGGTGTTTCTGAAAATCAAGCCGATTCATGGAGTGTCACGGGTGCGTGGAGTAAAGAAGCACAGCCCAAGGTATGTTGGTCCCTATGTCATTTTGGAAAGGATTGGCCCTTTGGCCTATTGGTTAGAGTTACCGCCAGAGCTGGAGAATCTCCACAACGTGTTCAATGTGTCGTTGCTTCGGAAGGCGCTGTTGCGGCCCGATAAATACATCCCCACAACGGATGGTGCGGTGGCGTCTGATAGAACTGTGCGACTTGAGCCGGTGCAGATCGTAGACAAAAAGATAAGAACCTTGTCCCGCAAAAGTGTTCCCTTGGTGAAGGTGTTGTGGTCTAATCATGGGAAGGAGGAATTCACATGGGTGCCAATGGATTTGATGCAAAGACGCTATCCGGAGTTGTTTACTCCAGGTAACTTCATTTAAAAGCATATTTTATTTTCTGTATGATTCATTCCCCATATATATAGCCTGATTTCGGGGACGAAATCTTTTATTTTGTTTATAGGATTTGTAACGTCCTGATTTGCGCTAGGCCCCTAGTGCATGTTTTTGGTGTCAGAAGAACCGGGGTAGGCTCAAGGGGGTACCGGTGATCAGTTGTGTACTTGCTAGAAATGAGGAAACAAGCTAAAAACTAGGGTTGAGCATGATACGGGTAGGGACACGGCCATGTCCCTACCCGTGTTCAATGGTGCTGAGTGGCTATGGCGCTGGGTGATTTTGAAACAGTTTTGAGTGGTTTGTCCCGATAAGGACACGGGTCGGGACACGGGCGTGTCCATACCCAGATGCCATACCTAGTGTACATGCCTGTGTTGAGGCATAGCCTGAAAAGGACATGGGTAGAGACACGGACGTGTCTCTGCCCGTGTGCATCTACCCAACAAGAGCCAAGAAATGTCCCGTGAAGGACACGGGTAGGGACACGGCCGTGTACCTACCCGTGTACTTCAAGAACACGTTGACGATAATTGTCCCGTGAAGGACACGGGTAGAGACACGGGCATGTCCCTACCTGTGTACTTCAAGCCCAGGTCGACGAAAAATGTCCCGAGCAGAACACGGGTTTTGACACGGGAAGGTGACACGGTCGTGTCACCTGAATACTGGTAAGGACACAGATGTGTCCCTACCCGTGTCGATTCTGTATAAAAAGGAAAAGTGAAACCCTAGCCGTTTTCACACCCCTATTTCTTGAGAGAACTTTATGGAGGAGGAGTTCTTACTGGAGCCATCTTCGGAGGAGAAACACCACTGCCGTCAAGGAGAAAGTGATGCCGCGGTTGAGGACGACTAGATCCATGGCCGGAAATGGTGGTACCGTTGGAAAAGAGGTGAGCTTCCTCCCCTCTCCCTTGGTGCTAGATCTGTAGTTATCTAGGCAAGATGTCGACTCAAGAGAGTCTTGACATGGGAGATGGAGATTTCTTTAGGAAGGGCCTTGCTATAACATGTGTTCTAAAGATTAGTCATCTTAAACCTCCCCTTCCTCAAATGATGGTGGGGGTGGCTCCGTGAAGAGGAATGGCCTTGAGAAGGAGAATAAGGGTGGAGGAGTTTTTGGTGGCGACTTAGGTAAAATCGCTTGAGGAGGAAGATGAACGGATGCCGTTCATTCCGCTTCAAGATGCGTGCACAATCTGTGTTCTGCACGCAGCAAACTTCTTGGCCGTTTTCGGGAAAGAAATGTTCGAATCTGGGTTCTTGACTAAACAAAAAAGTCGTGGCCACTGAAATCACCTTTCCAACGAGTGATTACACGTCTTCTGGTGAAGCCTGTAGCCACAGGAATGTCCGATCGAAGTAAGGGTTATAACTAAGCGCACAGAATTTATATTTTGTACGATGCAGTCTTTGGAGCCGATTTCGTGTAGGTTAAAGCCTGATCTGGGTTGCAGGCTGAACAAGAAAGTTGTAGCCAATGGAAAAACCTTTCCATTGAATGGTTACACGCACTCACCGGATTCCTGTAGCCACGGGAATCCCCGGTTGATGTTACTGTCCAGATTTAATTCTGCACTTCAAATTCTGGGTGATTATAAAATGAACTTTGATTCGGTGGGATTGATGTTGCGATCTAATGCAAGGTTCGGGTGAACTATTTTATGATAACCACCGTAGTGATATGAATGTAGAATCTTGTTAATTTGAATTCGTAATACGAGTGGTGATGCAAGCTTACCTTAAATGAAATGTCTTGATATAAATTGCTAGATCATTTATGCGCATTGTAATTACCTTATATTGGAAATCATATGAGATGACATGTAGATCAATCAACTATGGCCATAGGTATGTTGAATTGATAGAATGACATATAGTAGCTCAATGCTAAGAGTGTCATCTCCCTATGGGTAGCATTGTGGAAGGTTGTAAGTGTGGCGTTGGCCGTCACTAGTAGGAATGGGTTGAGATGAATAAAGTGGATGGTTGGGCTTGACCCTCGTGCTTTCTCCGAGGTTCCTTCTATGCCACGGTGTTGTGAAATTGCATGTGGTGTGAGTCGACAAGTGGTGTCGTAATTCTGGGTTAAGGATAGTGTGGCAGGTCTATGGGCTCTCCTATCGTTCCACCGATGGGAGTTGACGGATAGACTTAGGGCGGTTGGGCTTGCCCATCATTCTTTCTCCGAGGTCCCTTCAATGCCATGTGATTGGTTGGACTTGACCCTCGTGCTTTTCCGAGGATCCATCCGTCACACGTGTCCAGTTTGGGGCTAGGATCTTGGTGCACATCTACCCAAGTGAACCCGCTGGGCCGTAGTACGCATGGGCTCCGCTGTTTTATGTTCTTAGCGTTGAGGCGTACGGGGGACTAAGTGAAGTAGTGTGAATACCCACTTAGTAGTAGAAATTCCCGTCCTACTGTCACCGTTTGGCCACGACGGTTGGCGCCTGAGAGGTTAGCTACCTGCTCGAAAAGTGGGAACTACTAGTCTGTGTTGACATAGAAACTGCATGTGCATGATCATGGGTGTGTCATTGCATCGCATACATAACATTGCAACTCATTACATACACAAGACCCTCATCATATAAGTTTGTATGGGTACTCTTATACGATGAGTTATTTATTGCTAAACGATCCTCAACTTATATGCTTGTATGGGCACCCATATAAGTTGAGTTACTTTTTGTTGTAACTCTATATCATATGCTGTGATAGATGGAAGAACTGCTTGAATTTTTTATTACTCGTGTTACCACCTGCTTGTTTATACTCCTGTTTATTATTTGTTAGAATATTGTACCTTGTCTATTTCTCCGCCTGGTGCCGAGGAGTCGTCGGGGGAGCGGATGTGAATCCACTTAGTCTTTATGACTAACCGTTGCTACGTCTTCCCTTTTAGGAGGAAACCCCGCAGGTGGAGCAGTAGGTGATGGAGCCTATCATCCAGGCCAGGACGACAGGGCCTGAAGGGACGGTGCCATCATTACCGTTTGTTATGGATGTGAGTGACGAGAGTTTTGTTGTAGCCCTTCGGGACAATTTTGTTGTTATACTCTGATATTATAGAACATGTTTTAGCTTCTCTTTTGTATTATTTTTGACTATATAACTTGTGTGGATTGACTTATTATTTACTCTTTTGGTTTGATTGGCTGATATTGGTTATAGCCCGCAGAATAGGCGTCTTGTGGTACAGGCTGACCCGTGTGTTAGAGCTACCCCAAGGCGGCTGTTCTTGGCATAAGACCCCCTTGCGTCCCATGTCTTGTGTTCCAGGAGGGGGGGGGGGTCTTACAAGTCGAGAGGCCGATAGAATGAAGTGAGCATTCAAGAGTAAAGAGAGTTGTATGCATCCCTCGAGATAGACAGACGCCCAAATCTCCCTGATTGGAGTAAAATCAAATAGAGGGGTTCTCTGCGTAAAGCGAGCTTTAGGCCTCCGATTTAGACGAGAGTCGGTCGGACCTTCCTAAACTCAGTTGGGCACGACTTCGAGAGAAGCATGTTCAATCTTTAGGAACCACCACGGTCAAGGACCTTTACCCTATTAAGCTTATGTTTATTTATCGCCTTTTTAATCGACTCTTGCTGAGGTGATTCTTGATCGAATGCGCCCATTTATCTCTAGCTTTAACTCCTTTTATTTCTGCAATTAGTTTAGTTTTCATTTTAGTTTAGTATTTTAATTCCTGTTATTAGTTAATTAATCTAATCTAAAAAATCATTTGATAAAATAATAGCGATCTCCTCTGAGTAGAAGTAATTATTACGCCCCAGGGAAATACGATCTAGATATTAATCTTTAGTATCTTATACTATAAACGATATGGTACGCTTGCATTTATCTTATATAGAATCGGAGAATATTTTCAACTTCCACCACATCCAAATTCTCTTCACTCTAACCCTCTCTTCCACCATTGCGATTTCTTGTATTAAACATAGGCAGATTGAAGCTCATGAATTACTTCAACTATCGTTAAGCTGCTCGCAGATCCACAGCCTCAACTAGTTTTGGTCTTACACCAACACGATTTGGCACCAATGCCAGCTGCGCCTGCCCGGTCGGCTGATCCAGTGCCGGTTGCGCCTGCCCGGTCGGCTGAATCATGGCAAATAGTTCCACTGCAACTAAGCGAACTGTTTCCGCAGATGGAGGAGTTGTGGGCACCTCAGCTGGTTCCGCACTCTCATCAGAATGATGGGGCTCAGACTGACCAACACCACTACGAGTCACTTATAGGTGAACAAGACACACATTTGCGACCTCGCGCAAGCAATAACAACAATATAGTAACGCGCAGGTTCCTTAAACAAGTGTATTTGCATTCCTCAGTAGATATTCAAGAGTTCATAAATAATAAAGCGGTTTGTACGCACATGTGCTCGCCACCCCACAAAAGAATTCGACCACGAATTCGAAAGAGGAAGACCAAGACAAGCGAATACCAAAATGTAATGACACCACCCATTAAATAACATATAATAGAAGATCCGGCCGGTGTCACGCACTATATGCCACAAATAGACGGAGAGGCCACAGGTTAATACCAAAACACCATCGCATTCTAACTCAGAGCGTGCTAGCAAAAGATTTAACAATAATGATGATCTCATACCCGGAATGTCCAATACATGTATAAACCACAATTATATATCAACTCTTGAAAGAGTGTACAACAAAAACAACACATGTTGGCCTTAAGGCCTTACAGTTCCTCTTTTTCACAGTGTGCATTACATACATCGGCGCGCAGGCCGGCCACACATAAACAAAACACAATAGAAAGCTTAGCGTTCAAAGGCTAGCAGCGGCAGCGGCAGCAGCAGTAACAACAGGGACTTTAGCCCTTACTTCCCGCTCAACTCTCTAGTACCTGCATTGGGACAAACCATCCAGAAGGTGGCAAACAAGGCAACAGTCAGCATTCAGCTAACCAATTTATAACAATCCTACCCCATTCCTAGGGCAGTGGTATTCCTTCCCTACAGGCATAACAATGCATAGATAGATATAACATATATTGTGCTCTCACGCACAGTCAATCCATCACAACCGTCAGCCATACGGCCCGATGATCCGTACACTCAGGGCACATTCTTGGTGCACCGGCAAACCCGGGTCAACACCACTGTTTACACGGTATTGAGTATTTAGTCTTAATGGCGTGCAGTCCTAAGACTCTCATTATGCCACTGACGAAAGCTCAATGCCATGACACTCTCCTGTTCATTAAACATAATGCAGGTACTGATCAACCACCCGCCATTTCTCAAGTCGCATTGCCATCACCGAGTACAGTGTACTCGAGGCTATATCTAAAGGCACGGGTCAGTTTCACCTTTTTTGTTCGGCAAGAAGCCTTTTTCATAGCTCGCATCTCACACTAGCCATAATTTCCACCAAGAACTTGATTCATAATAGCCACGCTGTCCACCAAGAACTAGCTACACTATCCATAACGGACTAGCTACACTGTAGCCACAGCACAAGCAGTACAAGAGTATTTTCCAGGAATTCCTAATTCCAGTACTTCCTTCTACTCCCCTTCACAGGTACAACCCATTGACTCCACAAACTACACGTTTATATGCGTAGTCTTCTCCGGTGCGCAATATGCAACATCACCAATCCGGACCAACCTGTCCAGATGGGCTTCACACAACATGTCTATCCCGTACTACACATTTTGTGTGTAGATGCAGACTCTACTAGGGATAGCAACTATCAACCCACGGGGATCACTTAATCTTCCACCTTTTGTTGGAGGATCCCATGCTCATGCATAAAGGAGGACTTCACTTGTCCAATGAAGGAATATCGCTACCCTTGATGATCTTTTGCGAGCCACAGAAATTCTAGCCGGTTGAGAAGAACCGCAGCGGCCTTTCCTCCACAGATCTGGACTCAGATCTCGAATCAGAAATCTAAAGCTCCAGCGGTGGCCGGATCTTCTCCTCTTCCTCCTTCTTACTCCTCTCCCTTCTCTCTTCTCTTTAGAAAGAGAATATCCAAGTGAAGAATGAAATCTTCACTCAAATCCTGAGTTAACCCAGCACGAAATAGCCTGGGCCACAGAATCCAGGATGAAGGAAACAAACGACCACAAATCGCACTCAAAATATATTTTTTTGGCTGACGCGGCCTGTGACATGGCCGTATCATAGGTCATGTACTGCAAGCGGTACATGAAACGACTCATTCAGACCAGGAAATGAGCTTAGACACGCCCGTGTCAATCCCTTTACACTCATGTGTCAATCAGTACATGCCCGTGTTGAGGGGGGTGTCCCTCAAACGGCACAGGATCAACACTCCAAAAAAGTAAACGGCTAAGGCACACGCCCATGTCCTTAGCCGTGTAACAAACTTGCCCCGGTGAAACACCCGTGTCACAGGCCGTGTCCACACTCAATACATCTTGGTTACCAACCCGAGCAGGACAAGGACTCAGACACTCCCGTTTCCCTAGCCATCTCACCTTGACATGCCCTGGGACACGCACCTGTCCTAGGCCTTGTTCCTCACTCGAGACACACTCGAGTACCCAGAGTTGGACACGCCCTAGGACATGACCGTATCCCAGGCCGTTTCACCCAGCCTGAACTCAAAATTGGAATATGGGGTGTTACATGAGTAGACCAGCTACAAGGCACCCACTAGCTAGCAGGGACGTTGGCTCGCTTGGGGGTAAAGGAAGAGATGATAGTAGTTGCAAGAACCCGAGAGGATCCTGCTGCCCAAGCTCCCATTAGGTGGTAGGGCTGGAAGGCGCACTCGGCCCCGAGTAGACCCGCTGTCCAGGTTTTCACTAGCTAGCAGGGTTGTAGGCTCGCCTGGTGGGTAAGGGAATATGTTGGAACACCCTATTACTAATTTGGGCAAGGATCACTATGTTATTAGGAAATTGGTTTGACCTAGTTGTATAGTTGAAAAGGTCAACTTAGAATGAGTCTAAAGCTTAGAACTTAGGTTTGGAGCTGCCCCCAAGACCATTCAAAGATTAGGATTCATTGCTAAGAAAAAGAAAATTTTTGTCTAGCTCAGGTCGACGAAACGTCGAACTCAGTTCGACGTTCTCTGAGCTCCAATCTACAAGTCGTCGAACTCCGGTCGACGATCTTCGAGCTAAGATCGACGCTCTGTCTTCAGCTATTTTTCCAAGTCACTGAGCTCAGTTCGACGATCGTAGAGCTCAGGTCGATGTTTTCTATCTATAGTATAAATCCAATCTCTGAGCTCAGGTCGACGATAGCTGAGCTCAGGTCGACAATTTCTGTGAGAGATCGACGCTTTCAGATTTAAAATTCAAGAACAGTTATGGAATTCTTTCAGATTCATTCAGAGTTATTTCCTGCATTTATTGCAAAGGATTTTCTAGCCGTTTCAAACAATCTAATGCAAGTTTCAAGGAAGACTAAAAGGAATGTTACTTAGGACTTTCCCCAGAGACAGTTGTCATTTATGGAAGTCATTTATGACTGAGTAAAGTCCATCTAAGTCAGAATCTGATATACTCCTTTAGAAAATGTTTTTGAAAATAGAACAGATCAATACAATTATAGAGACAAGAGATATACAGTAGAATTAGATTAAAAAGAGATACAAAAGAGTGAACAATAGAAACTCTCTGATCAAGAGTTCATCTTCTGAGATTTACAAATTTACTGAATCCCAAATCTTCAAGAACACAAGAAAGTTGTCTGTGGATGAAATCTTTTGCTACTCAACTCCTCCAAATCATCAAGTGTTCAAAAGCTTCAACATCAAGAACTCCAGACATCAAACATTTCATCATTTGTTGAAATCATCAATTGCTGGAGATCTGAAGCAACTGATGACCTATCACCCATGCAAAGCTCGCCTTCCTGAACCCTTACAGATTTCAGGGGGAGCTTTGACATCATCATCCACTTGTCTTTTCTCAGACTTTTGACAGAGAAGAACAACTCAACTTTTTCTTTCTTTTTTCCTTTCCCTCCTGTAAAAGGGTTTTTCAAAACTCCCTTCAAAAGTTCTGAGACTGGTTTCTGAGACCTTGTCAAAACTCAGTGGTGGCAAGACACCTTATCAAAAAATCTAGTTTTGGTTTTTGAGCACCTTATCAAAAGATTATTGGTGCCCAAGACACCTGATCAACTATTCCTGCAGTGGATTCCTACCAAGGGTGGTAGAAGAGTGGATGTACCCAGGTTGTTTGGGAACCACTATAGTTCCTTGTGTCATCTGGTTGCTGTGTGTTTGACTTTGTTGTGTGCTGTGTGTTTTCTTAGCTCTTGCTTTTGTTTTTATTTCATAACAAGCACCTTACACATATACAAAAATTAAGTCTTCCACTGCTTTATATTTTTAATTGTAAATTATTTTAAAAATACTCTATTCACCCCCCCCCCTCTAGAGTTAAGGTAGATCTTTTCCTCACTTTAAATTGGTATCAGATGGAGGTTGGTTATTCAACATCTGAATCTTCAACAGATTGATTGAACAGGCTAACACCTGAACCAAAAGATCCTTGATAAGATAAACCTTCTATAGAGGATAGTTATTACTTTTTGCATTATATTTATTTTCAAACAAAACCATGGCACAAAAAAAAGATTATGCTAGCACCAGACCTCCAGTGTGCAACCTCTCTAAGTTTGCACTTTGGAAGGCAAGGATTAATCTTTACATGAATTCTATTAATGAGGACATTTTTAATTCTGTTTTGACAGTTTGTCCAAGACCCCCAGTGATCACAAGTACAAGTGCTATTCCACCTCCTTCAAGAACAGATGCAGAAATAAAGAAATGGAAAAATGCAGATGCAAAGGATTTGAATATTTTTGCTCAGACCATGTCTGATGAGATATTCCAAAAGGTGGCTGAATGCAGTTCAGCAAAAGATATATGGGACAAGTTATCTGAAATTGTCTCAGGATCTGCTGATGAAAGGAAGGACAGGAGATCCCATCTCATATCTTAATATGAGAATTTCAAGAAAGGAGAAGCTGAGTCAGTTGTAGATATGTACAACAGGATCAGTCTGATAGTCAGTGAGTTGAAAACATTGGATAAGGAGATCACACTAACTAAACTAAATGACAAGATCCTAATGTGCTTCCCTAGCACTTGGGACTCAAGGATTTGGCCAATCAAGGATGCCATAAGCCTAATTAAGATTACTACTAAAGCTCTTTTGGGCAAGATCAAGTCTTATGAGCTGCTCATCAAGAATAGGGAAGAAGAGCAAAAGACTGTTCCTCCAGTCATCAGAAAGGAGAAGACCATTGCTTTCAAAGCCATAGAAGAGAAGCCTGAAGATAAGTTCACAGGCAATGAAGAATTAATGAGCTTGTTGGCCAAAAGATTCTACAAGATGGCCAGGAAAGATTTCATGAAGAGGTCATCCATAGGGCATGAGAAGCCAAGGTATGACAAATCAAATAATAAAGAAATAATCTATTTTGGATGTAGGAAACCAGGCCATATTGTGCCTGACTGTCCAGAAAATCAGAATAAGGACAAGAAGGACAGGAAAGATAGGAGAAAATTCAAGGACTCCAGGTGAAACAATAGCAACAAATCCTCCTCCAACAAAAATAAACATACAAGGAAGGGGTTTGTAGCTGAAAGCTGGAGTGATACTGAAGAAGAATCAGAAGGCTCATCAAGCTCAAGTGATGATGAGGATGATGCTGAAGAAAAGGAATTCTGCATGATGGCTATCAATGCCTCTCAGCAAAATTCTGATGCAGAACAGGGATCAGACTCAGAATCTGAAACTCAACTGAAGAAGACTACGTAATTGACTCCTTTGACTTTGACTCAGAGGACTTTAGGTCTTAATTTAAGGCACTTTGTTTAGACCTGTTAAAATCTGAGAAAGAGATTATCTCTCTCAGAAATCAATTGTCTGAACATAGCACCTTAAAATCAAACAATCTAAAACTTTCTGAGGAGTTAGAATACTATAGGGAGGAGATAACTTCACTGAAAAGTGAGTTATCCCAGGCAAAGAAGTTTGAAGAATCCCTTTATGGGAGAAGCATTAGACTGATGGACATCACAAGCACAGTGAACTCAAGATTCAATAGTACACTAGGCTTTGGTGCTTCATCCAGCAAACCTATAGTATTAACAACCCCAATTAAATTTATTTTTGATAAAGGAAAGGGTCTTGTAGAGGTAGCTAGGAGGAATCCAGATTTACCTAAGGAAAATCAAGTTCAACAGAAGACGTCGAACAGAGCTCGGCGATCCAAGGCTGGATTGTCGAACTCAGATCGATGACTTCTGAACTCTGAACTCTGGTATAGTCGATCTTAGTATGGAGCTCGACGATCAGACCCAAGATCGTCGAACTCAGGTCGACGATCGTCGAACGGAGCTCAGAGCTTTGAACCTTCTTTCCGAGGTAAATCTCAAGTCAATCCTAGAAGTCCCTCATCCCAAAGCTTCAACCCTTATACTGAATGGATAGTACCTCCTAGGAGATACCATCCCGAAGGATATAAAAGTCAGCCAGGGATGTCTTTCATTTTTGAATTTAAAGGTTATCAACCTAGACCCAAGGTAAACTGGGTAAAAAACATATAAATCACTTATGTGCAGGTGAAGACCTATCCAGCAATGAACCAACAATAGTATATGGATAGTGGGTGCTCAAAGCACATGATAGGGAGCAAGGACAATCTCACATCCTTCAAAGCCAAACTTGGACCCAAAGTGATCTTTGGAGATTCAAACTTTGGTCAAACAAAAGGATAGGGTGCTGTTCAGATTGGCTCAGTCACATTCAAGAAGGTGGCTTATGTGGAAGGACTGAAGCACAACCTAATCAGCATCAGTCAACTCTGTGATGAAGGATATCAAGTGATATTCAACAAATCCTTATGCCAGATCAAGTCAGAGGATAACACAATAGTGTTACCAGGTAAAAGGAAAGGTAACATTTATCTTGTAGATTTCCTTTCAACCAACATAGATATCTGCTTATTTAATTAAGACTGCAAACCAAATGATTTATGACATAAGAGACTAGGACTCTTAAACCTTAGAACCATTGCTAGGTTGTCCAAGGATAACCTTGTTAGAGGACTACCTTCTGGACCCTATAAGAAGGAAGGACTCTACAGGGCTTGTCAATTAGGCAAGCAAACTAAAAATAGTTTTAAGTCACTTAATAAGAGTGATTCACCGACGATTTTGTATCTATTACACATGGATCTTTTTGGACCCATTACAGTACAAAGCTTAGGAGGGAAATCTTACACTTTAGTGATTGTAGATGACTTCTCTAGATTCACTAGGTATTCTTTCTGAGGAAGAAGTCTGATAACTTTAAATGTTTGACAGATTTTCTCAAATGCATACAGATTGAGTTCAGTACTCACTTTGCCCAGATCAGAAGTGATCATGGGATAGAGTTTGATTCTCTTCTTATGCAAGAGTTCTGTCAGAGTGAAGGGATCATGCATACTTTCTCAGCTTCTAGAACTCCTCAACAAAATGGGGTAGCTGAAAGGAAAAATAGAACCCTAATTGAATCTGCCACTACATTATTGACAGATGCTCACCTTCCTTTATCTTTTTGGGTAGAGGCAGTGAACACCTCCAACTTTGTGTTGAAAAGAAGTTTGATACATAAGCTGAAGGGCAAGACTCCCTATTAATTGCTCAAAGGGAAGAAACCTAAAGTAGACTATTTCAAAAAATTTGGTTGTGTTTGTTATATTCACAATAATGACAAGAAGTATTTAGCAAAATTCCAAGCTAAAGCTGATGAAGGAGTGTTTCTGGGATACTCCATGATCAGTAAAGCTTATAGGGTTTATAATAAAACTTCTCTTAAAATTGAAGAATCTGTTCATGTATCTTTTGATGAGACTAACATATGTTACAAGGAGAAGTCTACTTCTACCATAGAACCATTACAGGTACACTCTCTTTCAGAAAATTTGGAAAGGTTATACATTGTAGAAAAGGATTCAGTACATTCACCTATCCAACAAAGAGCTGAAATCAGTGAAGATGAAGAGGATACTCAACATCTTGATGTTCAACATCTTGGAGAAAACCATTCTGAAGAGCCAGTTGTTGTTCTACAAGAGGAAACAACAACACATGTTGGTGAACAATCAACACCCCCTGTTGATTTAGTAACAACAAGAGATCACCCAATCTCCCAAGTGATTGGAAACATCTCAGCTGGTGTGCAAACTAGAAATCATGTCAACCAAAACCTGATGCACACCTGCTTTTTATCTCAAGTTGAGCCTCAATCCATTCAAGATGCAGAACAAGATCCACACTGGATCATTGCTATGCAAGAGGAACTACATCAATTTGAGAGGAACAAAGTTTGGGAGCTAGTACCAAGGCCTAAGGATAACTCAATTGTTGGAACAAAGTGGGTGTTCAGAAACAAGTTGGATGATCAAGGAGTTATTGTAAGGAACAAGGCAAGGCTAGTTGCTCAAGGCTACTCTCAAGAAGAAGGAATTGACTATGACCAGACTTTTGCACCACTTGCAAGGTTAGAGGCCATAAGAATATTCCTTGCTTAGCTCACAAAGGATTCAAGGTCTAACAAATGGATGTGAAGAGTGCATTTCTCAAAGGAGACATCAAAGAGGAAGTCTATGTTAGAAAACCTCCAGGTTTTATCTCTCCAACTTATCCTGACCATGTTTTCAAATTGCATAAAGCATTATATGGTCTCAAGCAAGCTCCTAGAGCATGGTATGAGACCTTAGCATGCTTTCTTCTGAAAAATTATTTTATAAGGGGTAGAGTTGACCAAACTTTTTTTATTAGAACCCATAAGTCCCATACCCTACTAGTACAAATATATATAGATGATATTATCTTTGGTTCTACTGATTAAAATTTGTGCAAAAAGTTTTCCAACCTGATGCACTCTAAATTTGAAATGAGTAGCATCAGTGAGCTTTCCTTCTTCCTAGGTTTGCAAGTCAAACAACATGCTGAAGGCATATTTATTTCTCAAACCAGGTATGCAAAAGAATTGGTTAAGAAATTTGGTATGTATGAAGCATCTGGTATGAAAACACCTATGCCTACCAATGATGTATTAGATATTGATGAACATGGTAAACATGTTGATCAGACAACACATAAAGCAATTATTGGCTCTCTATTGTACCTTACATCTAGTAGACCTGATATAATATTTGCTAAATGTATATGTGCTAGGTTCCAAGTAAGCCCTAGAGATTCACACATAACATTAGTTTAGAGGATTCTTAGGTATGTGAAAATTTGTCCAAATCTAGGACTCTGGTATCCAAAAGACTCTGGATTTTAATAAACTGGATTTTCAGATGCTGATTATGCTGGATGTAGAGTAGATAGGAAAAGCACCAGTGGAACTTGCCAGTTCCTTGGTGACAGACTTGTCTCCTGGTTCTGTAAGAAACAGACATCAGTGTCCACTTCAACTGCTGAAGCTGAATACATGGCAGCAAGCAGTTGTTGCTCACAGATTCTGTGGATTCAAAACAGCTCCTAGACTATGGCTACAACTTAGAAGGATCAAAAATATTTTGTGACACCACTAGTGCTATTTCTATAGCAAAAAAATCCAGTCCTCATAGTAGGACAAATCATATTGCGATTAGGCATCACTTTCTAAGAGACAATGTAGAGAAAAATAAAATTGAAATTCAATATATCCCAACTGATTTCCAAAGGGGAGATATTTTCACCAAACCTTTGGATGAAAAAAACACACCTTCTTCCAAAATCAGTTAGGAATGTTAGATGGAGGAAGTTTAAAATAAATCCCAAGATTTGTAAATATAAAAACAGACAAAGACTAGGCTAAAAACTTATATTTTCTAGTGTCTGTAGGTTCTGTTTTGTCTCTGAACTGCGTTCGACCTTTTTCCCAAAATTCATCGAACGAAGATCGACGCTTTCCAATAAGCGTCGACCGGAGTTCAGCGTTTTCCAGGCAGCGCTACGCTATCTTCTTCTAGTCAACGATCATCGAACGGAGTTCGACGCTCTCCAATGTCGTCGAACGGAGATCGACGATATTATAGACTCTTTAGATTCCATTAAGAAGCCCAGATGGTCGAACGGAGTTCAACGATCCTTCCTTTCCGGCGTCGAACCCTAATATAAAAATCATTATTTCGCCGTCGTTCTTCTTTTGCGCTTTCATATTCTCTGCAATTTCTTTCTTTCCCTCCAAACTCTACAACACTTGGTCGTGTTTATTAATTTTTGTAGGTATACAATTGCTGTTTACGTTGCCGCTCTCGCTAAGATGAAGTTTGATACTGGAATTTAATATCGATATGGATTCGTTTGATAGGAGCGATCAAATATTCAAAGACATTCTGGAACTATTCAGACAACAACAGTTGGTGCATATTATGTCTACCAGAATGATTCTATAGTCGGTACTATAAGCGGGACTCAGGTATCTTTATCACCTACTCTCCTAAGTGAAGTATTTCATTTAAGTACTGGAGATGATTCTACTGAAATGTCTGGAGAGGAATTTGATTCAATGTTGGATTGAATGGGTCACTCTGCAGCTAACCCTATCAAATTATTGAAAAAGAACCTCTCTATTGAGTTTAGATTTCTGGCTGATGTTGTGGGGAAAGTGCTTCTGGCAAAGCACTCAGCTCATGATACCATATACAGGTATCAGCTCTGTTTGATGGGATCCCTGGTAGACAAGAAACACTTGAATTAGGGAGCAATTTTCTTTGATCTGTTAAAGAAGAAAATAAACAAGAGCTTTGTGAATTTTGGGAGGATTTTAGGGGTATTCCTGCACTCCAGGTGCCTAGAACTGCTAGTCTAAAATGGGATGCACATCAATGCATCAAAAAGGCTAACCTGTGCCCTATTTGGTAAGTGGGATAGTCAAATAATCAAACCATCCAGGACTACCATGGCTTCAGGCACAAGGACTCTTACAGTCACTTCCCCTCAAGCCTCTGCCCTCATGGAAGAGTTGTCTGCCTCCACCTCTTCTTATCCTTCTCCACCACTTGTTTCTACCTCCACCTTCACATCAACCATCTCAACATTCATCTCTTCCCCCATTACCATTTCTTCACCAATCCCACCTCCAGCCACCTCAGAACAATTCCATCCACTTCACTTTTATCCACCTCTTGACATACCCTCTTTCAACATCTTGGAAGACTCCTTTATGGATGATTCCACTTCCTCCCCTACTGAGCTTCCTTCTACCTCCTCATACCAACAGCTCCTTCATGACATTCTCACTCAACCATCCTTCACACCATCCATCTCCACACCCATATCATCTATCTTCACCATCCCAATCTCTCAACCAACCATCCTACCATCCATAATATCATCCACCCCAGTCCATCCATCACCAGCCCAAACCATTCCCTCCTCCACCTCTACTCAAGTCACACTTGAGCAAGTGGATCTATCAGTCTTGGCAGATAGGCTATATGGGATACTGGCCCCCAAGCTAGTAAGCCTGCTGGAGACCACCATGGCTCCACTCCTGAACTCAATAAAGGAGCTATCTGACAGGCTAAACTCTCTCTCCTCTCCTCAGGCAATCCCTTCTATGGGGTGCCTTGATCATGTCATCACTGAATCAAGGCAGGGGGAGATGCCTTATGAATCTGAGGTAATGTCTGCTGCTCCAGGTGATCTGCTGCTATCACAAATCTCCACTGCTGCTCCAGAACTAGTACTCACAGTGGACCTCATGTCACTATTGTCTTCATTTGATCTTCTTTACAGAAGCTGCTTACCAACTCTGATAGTTGAAGACCTCACTTAGTCCATTGTGCATATTACTGTCTGTGATCCCAGCCTGATCATATCTTATATAAATTCTCTTAAGGCTGTGGAAGTTTTTGATTATGTTGTTGTTGCTGCTGCTGCTGCTGAAGGTACTGAATCTAATGATATTGATATGTTGCTTGCTGATCCTGTTGATGTTGCTGCTACTGTTGAACTTGCTATTTTTCTAGAAGAACCTTTTTTTTCTTAGGTTCCTACTGCTCCTGCTTCTCCAGAAGTTCCTTCAGCTCCTGCTGCTACTACATTTGATCCTGCTCCTGTTCTGTCTGCTGAGAAGTCTAAACAAAGAGAAGAGTATATCAAAAGCATTGATGATCTATATGACAGACCCCAGAGTTCAGAAAGTTATCAATTTAACACTGACTCTGATGATTCTGCTTACACCATCTCTAAGAAAAGGAAAGCAAGAAGCAAAGCAATGATGAGAGTTTCCCTTCTAAGGCCAAAGATGTAAATGATATACCATAATATATTTTGCATGATTTTCAAATAACAGAGCCTTGGATGCAATATTCTAAGAATCAGTTAAAGGCTATGAGGAAAATAAGAAAAATTGACAAATATGAGAAAGGATCTTCTCAGTCTCATCCTCCTCCTCCTCCTCCTCTAGATGTTAGTACTGGTGGAGGATTTGCTACTAAACCTTGATCTGCTTCAAAGCATAGTTCTTCTCAATCTTCTCAAAGATATCAACCCAGAGGTCAACATCAAAGAAGCCATCATTCTAGAAGAGGTCAGTTCAGAGGAAATCAGAGAGAGTACAGAACCTATTCCAGACAACAAAGGGAACGACAAGGTCCAATTGATTCTACTCAAGGTCCTTTCCCTTACAAGCTTAGAGATTCAGTTGTCCCCAGGACTGCTACTTATTTAGAATCTATCAATAGATATGAACCTCCAGTCCCTTTTGAAGATCGTGAAAACAGCCCAGTGTCTTGGACTTCCAGAATGAAAGAGCTTGCTGCTCTAGATCAAATAAAGAAGGCCAAGGAGCAAGGTAAAGACATTTCAAACATTACAACCATATCAGAACAAAGAAAGACAGAACTGGAGAGATATGCTTCAAGAAAGTTCTTTGATCCAGAAGATTACATGAAGTTGCACCCTGAGGCTGTAGTCCCAAGGCCAAGATCCCAAACATCCTTAGGTGCAGATGATGACAGAAGATCAAAGAAAGATGCTCTCAATCCTAACAGGGAGATTCTATTTAAGAAAGGCAATGAGAAGAAATGATTTCTATAAGCAGACAGTACATCTATATCTCTGAATATTGCTGATATTCTATATGAGTTCTGCAATGCTGCAATGTTTTTCTTCTGCATTGTTGTTTTATCTTTTGTTTCTATATGTATGCTTTTGTATTTCCTATTGTGTCCTGTAAATAGTAATCCTAACCCAAATAGGGGGAGATTGTTGGAACACCCTATTACTAATTTGTGCAAGGATTACTATGTTATTAGGAAATTGGTTTGACCTAGTTGTGCAGTAGAAAAGGTCAACTTAGAATGAGTCTAAGGCTTAGAACTTAGGTTTGGAGCTGCCCCCAAGACCATTCAAAGATCAGGATTCATTGCTGAGACAAAGACAATTTTTGTCAAGCTCAGGTCGACGAAACGTCGAACTATGTTTGACGTTATCTGAGCTCAACTCTGCAAGTTGTCAAACTCCGGTCGACGATCTTAGAGCTCAGATTGACGCTCTGTCTTCAGCTATTTTTCCAAGTCGCTGAGCTCAGTTCGACGATCGTAGAGCTCAGGTCGACGTTTTCGGTCTCTAGTATAAATCCAATCTCTGAGCACAGGTCGACGATAGCTGAGCTCAGGTCGACGATTTCTGTGAGAGATCGACGCTTTCAGATTTCAAATTGAAGAACAGTTATGGAATTCTTTCAGATTCATTCAGAGTTATTTCATGCATTTATTACAAAGGATTTTCTAGCCATTTCAAGCAATCTAATGCAAGTTTCAAGGAAGACTAAAAGGAATGTTACTTAGGACTTTCCCTAGAGACAATTGTCATTTATGGAAGTCATTTATGATTGAGTAACGGCCATCTAAGTCAGAATCTGATATACTCCTTCAGAATATGTTTTTGAAAATAGAAAGGATCAATACAATTATAGAGACAAGAGATATACAGCAGAATTAGATTAAAAAGAGATACAGAAGAGTGAACAATAAAAACTCTCTGATCAAGAGTTCATCTTTTGAGATTTACAAATTTACTGAATCCCAAATCTTCAAGAACACAAGAAAGTTTTCTGTGGAGGAAATCTTCTGCTACTCAACTCCTTCAAATCATCAAGTGTTCAAAAGCTTCAACATCAAGAACTCCAGACATCAAACATTTCAGCATCTATTGAATTCATCAATTGCTGGAGATCTGAAGCAACTGAAGACCTATCACCCTAGCAAAGCTCACCTTCCTGAACCCTTACAGATCTCAGGGGGAGCTTTGACATCATCATCCACTTGTCTTCTCTATGACTGTTGACAGAGAAGAACAACTCAACTTTTTCTTTCTTTTTCCTTTCCCTCCTGTAAAAGGGTTTTTCAAAACTCCCTTCAAAAGTTCTGAGACTGGTTTCTGAGACCTTGTCAAAACTCAGTGGTGGCAAGACACCTTATCAAAAAATAAATTTTTTTTGAGCACCTTATCAAAAGCTCATTGTTGCCCAGGACACCTGATCAACTATTCCTGTAGTGGATTCCTACCAAGGGTGGTAGAAGAGTGGATGTACCCAGGTTGTTGGGGAACCACTATAGTTCCTTGTGTCATCTGGTTGCTGTGTGTTTGACTTTGCTGTATGCTGTGTGTTTTCTTAGCTCTTGCTTTAGTTTTTATTTCATAACAAGCACCTTACACATATTCATAAATTAAGTCTTCCACTGCTTTATATTTTTAATTGTAAATTATTTTAAAAATACTCTATTCACCCCCCTCTAGATTTTAGGTAGATCTTTTCCTCACATTCAGAATACCCCGAGAGGATAATGCTGCTCATGCTCCCATTATATGGCAGGGCTTAAAGGAACAATCGGCCTCGAGTAGACCTGCTGCAAGGCTCCCACTAGCTTGCAGGGTCGTAGGCTCACTTGGGTGGAAGGAGGAGATGATAGTAGTTTGCAAGACCCTGAGAGGATCCCGTTGCTCAGGTTCCCATTTGATGGTAGGGCTGGAAGCCGCACATGGACCCAGATAGACCCATTATCTAGGCTCTCAGTAGATGGCAGGGAAATAGGCTCGCCTTGGGGGTAAGGGAATATCTCGGGATGAAACTGCTGTTCGGGCTCCCAATAGCTTACAGGGCTGGAAGGCGCACTCAGCCTCGAGTAGACCCACTACAAGGATCCCACTAGCTGTTAGGGTCGTATGCTCGCTAGGGGGGAAAGGAAAACATGATAGTAGTTTGCTTGACCCTGAGAGGATCCCGCTGCTCAGTCTCTCAGTAGCTGGCAGGGTCGAAGGCTCGCGAGAGGGAGAAAGGGTTTTGCAGGACCAAGGGCCTGATCGATGGCACGTCACAATATGTTTGGTATAAACAGGTCTGGAGCCGCTTCCGTCGTCGGGCTCTCACCTAACTGACAGGGAAGTCAGGCCTATGACAAACATTACGAAGTACTTCATCAACAAGTTCTCAAGTAGTCGGCACAAATCCTGAGCAGGGATATGGAAATCCAAGACCCTCTCGGCAGGGCTCCCGACAAGTCTCTCTCAGCCGAACTCTCAGCATGCCCCTCTCATTAGAATCTATTTAGTCAACTTGTCATACGGGCAAAGGTTATTGCCTGAAAGGCCTGAAGCATACCTCCAGGGGCGTGACCCTCCTGACAGGGACTTCTCAATTTACCTATTTGGTGGAGCCTACTCGATAAACTCTCTCTTGATAGGAGTTAGGTCCGAGGTTGCCATCTAAGAGCCTAAGTCCCTAGCGATAATGCCGAATCAATACCGCGAGAAAACTCAAGGAAAAAGGAGGCACAGAACCTTGTTGGTAAAAACAAAAAAGATGTCATTACATACATGTATCGCAAAAGGTTATATGGGGGTATCGCTCATTACATGAAAAATAAAAAAGGAAAAATTACAGAAAATTAGCAGCGAGAGGATATCGGGAAGGAATACTAGAGGTTCCCCTGGAGGTTCCGTCGGAGGTCCCGCTGGATGCTTTGGTGGGGTTCCCGCCAGAGGTCTCGCTAGAAGAGCTGCCACCAGACTCATTATTTTGGTCGAGCCCCACCGCGTCTTAGACTGCATCTCTGATCGGGGAATCATCCTCTCCTGTGGGCTTGGGAATGGGGTCAATTGGCCAGGGCAAGATCCATCGCGCCGTGAGTGTCTCATAACCTTTGTTCAAAAGAGCCTATTCTCGCAATACCTCGATGACAGTATTTGCGGTGGCTTGCGCGTTCTCCTAAACTATCATTTCCATCTCGTACACCGAGTAATGACGACGCTCAATTCTATCCTCCTGCGATTGTTGGGCCTTGGCTAGGGCCAAGGCCCCCTCTAGGCACTACACCTGAGCTTTCAATAGCTGGTTCTCGCACTCGAAGCCGACCATCCTGGCGCGTGCTAGTTAGGCTTGCGGATAGTCCAGCAAGAAGATCATGTTAAGCAGAAAAATATATTTATATACATAGAAGGTGAGAGATATCGAAGTGTCCCGCTTACCTCGGCAGCCGGGCAAAGGGAGAGTAGTTGTTGGGCAGCTGCCCAGTCCTCCTTCCGGGAGGTCGCTTGAGCCGCAGCTGCATCCCCGGCCTTGTGCATATCGAATAGATTGCGCTCGAGGGTAAGGGTACGACTCCTGGACATGTGCGAGAGCTGGACCACATGAAGTTGGGCTTGAACGGTATCGTAGACGAGTGACCGGGTGGCTGATTGGTCGAACTTGTCGATGTCCTCCCGACCATAGAGCCCATAACTCAGCGCAAAGGCATCGTCAGTAATAGAGACCTGCTCCCTCCAGGAGGGGAGGAGTGTTGAGACCGCGATGCGGTTTGTGGTATGGTCCCATTAAAGTAGGGGCTAGACCTCCTGATCTTGGAACTTCTCGCCGAAGCCAATGTTTTGGTGCCCTTTCGACACCGGCTTGAGTGGGTTTTCGGCAGGGGTATCATCGATCGGCAAAATGACACCCGTCTTGCCTGCGACTAACGAGGCCTCAGCGGGGGTCTCCGCGGAAGCAGGTATAATGGACTTGCCCTTGTCCACTGCTGACGGTTTTGGTTTTTAGAGTGGAGCGGCAGGGAGGCAACTGTGTTTCCGCTTCTAGGCGCTCTGTTTGTAAGAGGGTGCTAGCTGCTACCGACAGGCGTCGGTAGCAGACTTGGCAAGAGCTAAAGGCATGGATGGCTCCCGGGTCAGGTAAAAGGGTTGGTGGAGGGGAATTTCTCCCTCACCTGCTAGACACATAGCCAATTAGCCCTATACCTCAAAAAAAAGGTTGCAAGGATAGACTGAAATAATACCTTCGCCGGGAGGTACCGGTAGGAGGGAATCCAGGTCTCATTAGAGGAAGGGGACATCAAAAGTCTTGGTCCCTAAGAACTCGACGAGGTGCCCTCGTGCTCCCCGAGTGAGGGAGGCTTGTAGGTCGTGCTGCCATACTGAGTGGGCGCGAGAGGGATGTTGCCGAAAGGCCCAGAGACGAAGACGAATCTCTCCGCCCAATGATGATGTTTGTTCGCGAGACCGCTCGTTTTCACCAACTGCCCCGAGAAGAAGACCACTCCACCTTTTGCGCGGAAGTTAAAAAGCTTCCGGAAGATGGGGAGGCTGAACTCGATCCTTTCTGCCCACATGTAGCAGATGAACGCCATAAGGATTGCGAAAGAATTTGGGTTGAGTTGGGCCAGTACAACCCCATAGTACCAAAGGGACCGACGCACTTACAGCCATAGGGGGAGGCGGAAGCACACCTTGATGTGCTCCAAGAGGATGACGAGCTCCCCTTCCTGCGTGAGGTTAACCCTGTCATCGTTCCTAGGGTTTCGCGTGACGAACCCTGGCGGGATGAAGTTCTTGGTGATTATGAGGAATTGCACCTACGTGAGCCAGCAGGGGGGAAGTTGTGGTCCAAGAAGGTTTGCGCGCACTAGGAGCGGCCTTCTATCTCGCAAGGCATCTTGAAGGGAAGGCAAAAGGGGAGGAAAAGGCAGGAAGGCGAGAGCCTTGGCATTGCAGAGATCAACGAGAGAAATAGGGAGGAGGATGAAGGTTTGGAATCAAAGATGTGAATGCAGAGAAATAAATATGGCAGGAGAATCGGCCTATATATAGAGAATTCAATAGTTATGAGTTTTTTCCTAAAAGACAGCGATGATCCGACTCCTCGTTTTCCCCCATGTCTTGCCGGCTCTTCCCAAACCTACAAAAAAGCGAGAACCTCTGGGAAGATCCCGAGGTAAAAGCCAATTGTGCCGGCAGGCAAGAAGTGATAGGGAGGGCACAAGAACAAAGCATTCACAAAGCATCAAATAGGAGAACATGAACACCAAACAAAAAAAGAAGTATAAACATAAAGGGGTTGTTGCTAGGCGGCTGCCGCGAAATAGTAGCAATAACAAATATAAATAATTATTCACCGCCACGCGGTGCTAGGGCTACAACGCGAGAAGGGTAAGTCGGGAGGTTGGTTGAAGAAGAGGCGAGACCCACAAGGCTCAATAATGTTCCCACAGCCAGCGACCCAGACCTCATCTCCCCATCCTTTGAGGCACTCGCGAATTGAAGAAGGCTGTCAGGGCGGTCAACCATAGGTTATCCAGACAAAGCTGATCTCGAATCCGTGCGATGTATCTTCCTAGGTAGGTCTCAGTGGTAAGCGTGTCCCGGCGCTCCGTCTCGCCAAAAAGGTGCGTGTAATCCCACTCGATAATCATCAGCCGTCGTTCAATCGTCCCGTGAATTCTCTTCACTACTGCAGAGTTGGCTAGCTGTCGCTATGCAAGCTTTGACAGTACTACCGCAATCCTCTACCTCCTCATCTTACCACTCTCAGAGGCCTCAATAAAGTCCTCTATCTTGCTAGTTGAGGGAAGGGGCAGGTCTTCCCTGTTTTCTTTTTCTTCAGCCTCCACTCCCTACACCTTTGGACCTGGAGGACAATTTGTCAGATCGGAGGAGGAGCGAAACGGAAAATGGTAGGTTATCACATACATGAGGTACAATGGGGGCTTTCTGCCAATGTTTGGCGAGAAGGGATGGGCAGCCCCTCAGAACTCTTTCCAAAGAGCAAGTAAAGCGGCTTGCCCCGCCTAGGACGAAACATCCTACGCTCCAAGGTCTCGGGCTCGATAAGTGGGGGGACAGAGGTGCCCTCTTTTTCCAGAGGCTAGGATTCTGGCACATGTGCTAATGATTTAGTGGCAACCCCTCCGGCCACGGGAGAGTGGTCGACCACTAGGCTGACTAGATCTTCGGGGGGGAAGCCTTAGGCAACTGATCAATGAGGTTCAAGTTCCCAAGAACAGATGCTGCGAGAAGCATGGTTAGTAGAAGGTAAAAAAAGATCATTTAAAGCAAAAGCCACGTCAGCAAAAGGACAAAATACAAGGAGTGCTTGGGAGATCGGCCAAGATAGTCGTAGGGGCAACCCCCGAGAGTAGCATAACAACCCTCGAGACAGACGGTAGATCCTCGTGGAGAAAACGGGTCGTCTCGGTATCTGCCAATAGAAAGTCGATGACATCTTTCGGAACCGTCCCCTACGAGAAGGGTGATACATCAGTAGGAAACCAAGTTCATTAAAAAGTTCTCACTAATGGGCAAGGTGAGAAGAGTACCTCCGGGGGGAAGAGGGGTTCCCGTCGTGGTTAGGGGTCGGGGTAGGCGAGGCTCGGTTCTCATTCGAGTGATCTTGCCTAACCATCTTTGCCTTCTTCTTCTTCTTTGGGAAGGGGAACTCGTCGGCTGGCTGTATAGAAGGCTCATTGGCCGGCCCCTTGCCCATCAACCAAGGAGCTACCATGGTGCAGTTGGCACGGGCCCGTGCTTGGGCTATGGCATGGTAAGCCTGAAGTTCTTGCGATAGCGGTTTTTTGGCATGCTTGGAGAGCATCTTCAAAGCCTTGCGGGATCTCAAGTTTAGGGCAAAAATGATAGGGATGGCCTGAGAACAGATTCAGCAGTGTATATATAGAACCGTGGTGTGGATAGTAAAAGATTCTCTGCCAGGTCGGTAAGCGGCCAACAATTATTAGGGGTTGGATGTATCTTTCCGAACACATGGCTAGCTCGCAAAGAGCGGGGCTAGTGTACAACCCCATATTCTCTTGGTGGGACCTAAATGCCCATTGGGTCGTGATTTGGCTATCCTTGGCCTAGTATTAAGAAAATTAAGTCAGAAATGAGGAATAGGGGGAGGGGTTCTCGCCCAAGGCGTGCACAAAGGGTCGCGCTTGGTGAAGCGGGAAGCCCGTGGAGCTCGCGTTGAGTGAGGTATTTCCACTCAATGCTCTCGATGCCTTAGGACTTGGCGTTGAGTGAGGTCTTTCAACTCAACGGTCTTGGCGCCTTCCAAGACTTGGCATTTAGTGTGGTATTTCAACTCAACACTCTCAACGCCTTCCAGGCTCTAATATTGAGTGAAGTTTTTCCACCAAGCGCCCTTTGGTATTTTCGCTCCTTCCTGCGATAGGTGGGATGGCTCTCGCTCTCATAATTAATCGAGTTGAGCCCTGCTTTCGTTGAGCTGAGCCCTGCTTTCATCGAGCTAAGCCCTGCTTTCATCGAGCTGAGCACTTCATTCGTTGAGTTGAGCCATGCTTTCGTTGAGCTGAGCCTTGCTTTCGTCGAGTTGAGCTCTGCTCTCGTTGAGCTAAGCCCTGCTTTCATCGATCTGAGCTCCGCATTCGTTAAACTGAGCTAAGAGTTAACCCATTGGCTCCCGCCTAGGGTAGGCGGGAAGGCTCTCGTACATAATAAGCGGGAAGCCCGTAGAATCTGCAAAAAGGCTTCCGCCAAGGGTATCCTCGGGCATGAAATTACCTGGGTACCCTTGGATGAAATTACCTGGATGTCCTTGGTCTGCATTTAGCCCCTCTGAATAGAAGAGTTTGGCTGTAGGCAGACTATCCTAGTGTATTTCAGTAATTTCAGGGTAGCAAAATTACGCTTTTGGTAGACAAGATACTAAAAACCTTTAAGTAGACGCATGGAGTTCCTTAGAGGGCAACCATTCATCATTCTGTAAATCATCTAGTGCTTTCTGAGTATCTCCTAGCCCAGCAATTTGCTTTGGAGGCGAAGCGCTCAGAGATTTTTCGGGTTAGTGGAGGGACCTCCGAGGTGAGGATTACAGTCAGTTCTTGGTTCTTTGCTGCTAGTTAGGGGTCAGGGCTTGGGAGAAGTAGGTGTTGGTTATACCCCATGGTCCGAACTTTCGTTGAGGCCAGTTTTTGGCTTCAACATTCTATTACCCGCATTATATGTGTTGTTATACAGAGAATTATTAGGGTTATATGAGGGTCATGGCATGTTTCCCATGAAGTCAACATGTTCTTCTAAAATAATGATATTACTATTTTTACCCATGGAGAAGTAGTCGAGGAAGTAATCATATCCGCTACTTGCTTAGTTATGCGCTAAACTTGGAGGGCTAAATTAAAAGTTACTGCAATTTTGAAAACACCCGCTGGATTAACCGGCCACACACGGGGCACATTCCATTGGTATGCATTCATGTCCATTTCCTCAACATGCTCTTGAGTAGCCTCGAGGGTATTTTTATTAGACGTCCCCCTAGTGGTTGCATCAATCATTTGTCTTGTTTGGAAATTTAAACAATTATAAAAAGTTCACACTTGTTGCCAAGTGGTAAGTACGCGGTGCGAACATCCATGTAATAGTTCCTTGAAGCGATCCCACGTTTAATAGAGATTCTACAACTTTATTTGCCTATAGGATGCAATATCAGTGCATAATTTGGCAGTTTTCGCAAGTGGGATATACTTTGCAAGGAATTTTCTGCCATCTTGGCCCATGTTGTGATGGACCCTCAAAGAAGAAAATAAAGCCACTGCTTGTCCTTTGGCTGTAAAGAGAATGGAAAAAGACGTAATCGAATGGCACCATCCATGACTCCGTTGATTTTGAAAGTATCGAAAATCTCAAGAAAATTCGAACGGTGGCAGTTAGGATCCTTGTCCGGGAGACCATGAAGGTCACCGACTACTACACCATTTGTATAAGGCATGACTTGATTTCAAAGTTATTGTTCGTCATCTCGGGGCAGAATATACTTGATTGTCTACCCTCCAGATTCGTCTACGCATAATAGGTAAACGTGCTTTGTTGGGCCTCACCTCGGTTGGGCGGATTAAGATCCATAGTATTTGTGGCAGTGTCTTTAATTGACTCTTTCATGCCTAAGTACGATTCTTGATCACGGGAATAGTGGAGACGCAAGATGGTGTGCTCTATCTCAGGAACAAAAGGAATAATCGAAGATATTTCTCAGGTCATACACAAAAAAGAAAGAGAAGTGGGGAGATAAATAAGAGGCAAAGGTTTGATCAAAATCAATACCATCCTCTTGCTTGTACCCCTTAGATACTAGCCTTGCCTTATTCTTGATTATAATGGCATTTTTATCAAGCTTATTTCGGTAAATTCACTTGACTTCAATGATATTATGTCCTTGTAGTATGGTAACCAACTTCCAGACCTTACTTCTCTTAAACTGGTTCAGTTCTTCTTGCATTGCTACAATCCAGAACTGATCTAAGTTGGCCTCTTCAAATTTCTTTTGCTCAACATGTGACAGGAAGTTTGAGTAGAGTGTTGTGTTAATGCTTCGACCCCTAGTCACTACTCCTTGGCTAGAATCACCAATGATTTGGTTTCTTGGATAATCGCTCAGATGCCTTATTGCTGGAGGAAATCTAGCTTCAGCTATAGGTGCAGCTTCTTACTGATCTTCATCATCCTCATTTATGTCTGGCATTTCTTCTACTAGAATATTAACTTTATCTTGGATAATTGGAGGCCCTTCTTAGATGATTAGCTGATCCATTATATATTCTGTACCTGTAGCACTAGAAGAGGAGCTTAGCAGCTCTTTGTTAATCATAGTAGACTCATCAAAGACTACATAAATAGATTCTTCTACAACTTGGCTTTTCATGTTATAGATCCTATAGTCTTTGCTAATATTACTGTATCCAACAAAAATCCCTTCAAAGGACTTGGTAGCAAACTTAGTCACATAGGACTCCCCATTATGAAGCGCATAGCACTTACTACCAATGATTCTGAGAAAGCCCAGATTTGGTTTTCTGTCTTTCAAGATCTCATAGGGAGTCTTCCTGTGGCTCTTGGTGATAGAGGCCCTATTGAGTACATGACATTCAGTACTCACTGCCTCAGCCCAGAAATTTTCTAGGAGAGATATATCACTCAATAATGTTCTTCCAAACTCTATGAGAGTCTTATTCTTCCTCTCAACGATCCCATTTTACTGGGGAGTTCTTAGAGAAGAAAATTCTTAATGAATCCCTTGCTCTTCACAGAATATTATCTTGCTTTCAGACTATAATTCAGTTCCTTGGTCACTTTTGATTTTGACCACTGAACTGTTAAATTCATTCTGAATTTGCTTGACAAACTTGATGAAAATATCAAGGGTTTCATTCTTTTTCTTGAGAAAGAACACCAAAGCAAACCTGGAATAGTCATCAACCACCATAATGGTGTATACTTTCCTACCAAGACTATGAATTGGCATAGGACCAAACAAGTTCATATGAAAGAGGTACAAGTACCACATAGAATCTTTGGTCCAATTGCCCTTGAAGGAGGCTTGTGTCTGCTTACCCTTTTGGCATGCTAAGCAAATACCCTCCTTGGTGCACTTCACATTAGGACCATTCCTAACAAGCTCTTGACTAAAGCGCTTGTCAATAGTCTTGTAATTCAAATGAGCTAGTCTCTTGTGCCATTGGATACAATATGTGACTTTCTTATTTGCCACTAAACAAATAGGAAAGTCTGAATCTAGACACAAAAAAGTTTAAGCAATAAACATTTCGACTGTTAGTGCCTATCAAGATGACCTCTTGGTTACTTGACCTCTTAATCAGGCACTCATCCTTGTGGAAGACAATAATATAGCCAAGGTTAGAGAGTTGGATTATGCTTATGAGGTTGTGTTGCAACCCTTCAACATAAGCAACTTTTGTGATGGTGACTATGTCATTGGTAATCTTACCATAGCCTCTGGTTACCCCTCTATCTGAACCACCAAAGATGACTTTGGGTCCATCTTTTACTAGAGTATACTCCTTTAAGTTGCTCCTTGTCCCAGTCATGTGCCTGGAACAACCACTATCCAAGTACTAGATAGGGGTATGGGCACTTGGAATAACATGCATAACACAATTTACTTTACCTTAGGACTCCAATTTCTATTGGGTTCTAGGTGCATGTTAATCTTATAATGAACTTGTCTACCAGCAGTATTTCTGACTCGCAGGCTAACAGTTGCTCTTGGCACCCTTGGATTTTGCCAGCAGTCTACAGCAAAGTGACCCACTTTGCCATAACACAAACATTCATGAATGTTGTATCTTCTTTTCTGTGCAGGCCTAGCAGTTTGGTTAACTGCTGGATGAATAGTAGGAAGAAGAGCAGCAGCCTTCTTCAGATCCCTTTCAGCAAGGATCTGACTGAAGGTAACTCTTCTAGCTTGCTTATTTTACATGCTTTGAGTGCCAGCAGCTGCAAGTTTATTTTCAGAAAGCATGCTTCTGATAGCATCAGACACAGCCAAACCAGGTTTGCTGGAGGAATGGACCTTGGTCAGATTCTTTGATGAATGGTTCTGAACTTTTGTTGCAACCAAATTCTTAAAAGTGGGGGCTGAAGCACCAAAGACAAATGGTACATGATGGGCCATTTGAATTTCTTCATGAGCAGCCTTAAAGGCAATCACTTTATTATACATTCCACCCTAGCTGGGAACATCTTTGTTCACACCAGTAGATCTTCCATTCATCTAGTGACCAAATATGCTTTCTTGGTCATACCTATTTGAAGGCAACTGAACTTTCCTAAAAGAAATGGGAACCTTGGAAGGGAGAGGCTGATTGGAGCTGGAGCTTTGCCCTTCCCTTTGGAAGGAGAAACTCTTGTGCTTCCCTTAAATCCCAACACCTTTCTTACCCTTCTGAGAGGAGAAGGAGTCTATTAAGGGTAATGTAGTGCATGGCTTAGAATAGCTAGCCACTATTCTTTTCTCCCTCCCTAGCCTCTCTTCAAGATACCTTATGAGACTATCCTTGAACATGATGGTGCCAATCTGAATGATAGTGATGTTTCTCAATTAGCTAACTTCCCTTGCTTTTTGATACATCAAAGTAGCTATTTCAGTCAGCTGGGCAGCAGCTAGCTGAAGAGAGGCAATCTCCACTGCTTGCTTTTTAGTCAACTTCTTACATCTTTTAAAGGCATCCAGAAGTTCACCATACCTATCAATCAATTGATTGACATATCATTCTGATTCAGAATCATATTCACCACTGGGTGAAGAGGCTTCTGTACAGGGACTAGTCTCATATCCAAACTCAGAGGAAGAGCTTAATAGGGATTTTACCTTACTTTGACCAAGCTGATCATGGATGGTCTCCTCATCATTCATTGCCATCAGCCCATAGTAGTTGTTGGCATCTTCTTCATCTTCATCATCCACCTCTGAATCACTGTCTTGATGTGATAGAGAGGCCCTAATACCTATCTCGGCAGTAGGATAGTCTTCATTTACTTCTTTAGCTTCTTGATCAGCAGCATCAACAACTAGCCTAATATAGGCTTCTTCTTCTTCAGACTCAGATAAGGACGAATCTATCCAGCTCTTCTCTTTCTTAGTAATAAAGGACTTTTCCTTCTTTCCCTTATGTTAGTGTTGTTTCTTCTCAGTAGCTTCTTTCCTCTTCATTGGTCAGTCAGCTATCACATGCCCAGGTTTGCTACAATAGTAACAAATAACTTTAGAAGAATTATGTTTACTGGATTTAGAATCATACCTATCAGCCTTGGACTGATTCCTCCTATAATGAGAAGAGGTGGAAGGTATGTTCTTCTAATGCTTCTTATTCATCATCTTCTGAAAGTTTTTTGAGAAGGTAGCAATGTCCTCATCTAACATGTTGCTATCTGATGCATCTGACTCTGAGCTGTCTAAATCAGCTGGTCATCTTAGAGGAGAGGGAATCCTTTTCTTGCTCTTCCTGATGTTGTCTGCCTTGAATATCAAGGAATTATCCTTGGCATGGGATCTGCTGGTGGCCTCCTCCCCTTTCCTGGAAGCTAGCTATATATTATAGGACAGAAGCTTTCCAAATAATGTTTGGAGAGGACTTTCAGCAAGCTTGGCCACCTCTCTTATGACACAAATCTTAGTATCCCAGTCTCAAGTGAGAGATCTGAGAAACTTGTCATTTCTTTCATAATGGAACTTGTCATTTATTTCATAATGACTGAATACCCTCCCATAGGTCCTTAGTTCATTAATGATCCTGAAAAATCTTTCATAGCAAGTAGATATGTTCTCTTTTAGGGATTTCCTGAAAGCCACATACTGCTGGTTGAGCATGTACTTTCTATCAACTCTTACCTCTTCAGTACCCTCCATATAGACCACTAGGGTGTCGCAGATCTCTTTGGAGGTCTAGCTGTGGACCAAGTTCTGAAAGGTAGAATCATCAATAGCACTAACTATGGTGTTCTAGGCTCTCTTGTCTAATGCAACCAACAAGACCTCATCCTTAGTCATTTTTGAATAAGTCTTGGGAGTCTGGAATTTTGCATCTAGAGTTGAGACCTTCATAGTGATGAAGGGTCCCTCTTTGATAGTCACAGAGATTCTAGGGTCAGAGGCTTCCTTGAACAGCCTTACCCTCTCTTTCTAGATTCCAAAATACTCCTTCCTGCAGATGGGGAGTTTCATGGAACCAAGCTCCTTATGGTTCTCTCTAGAACCCATAAGTTCAGATCTGTAGCTACCCTTAGAGATCACTCAGATTGTTAAATCCTTTTTTTGAGTAACCTCCCTCTGATACCACTTGAAAGTATTTAATTCAAGGGTAGCTTGCAACATAGAGGGGGGCGAATAAGTTTGTTTAAATCTTGTGACAATCTTTTAATTTCTTCCTTTAGTACATAGTGTATTGGCAGTTGATTAGCTTTCAAGAACTTACACAAAGAACACGACACATAAAAGCACACACAAAAATTTATAGTGGTTCCCCAGATTATGGGTACATCCACTCTCCTCCGACCTTTCTAACTTTCAGTTAGACAAGGCACTTCTCCAAAACTCAGCTCAAAGATCTTACACCTCAGATCCCTCAGGATCTCACAGTCTCCTCCAAGACTTATAACTCAGGCACAAGTGCCCTATAACTCAGTGATCAGTAGATTGCCTACCTCAGGCCAAAGGCCCTACAACTCAGGTTGGGAGGGCGCCCTACTTCAAATCCACTAAGTATCCTACCTCAGAGAGAATGGCTCTCCTTCCTCAGGCTTTTAAGCCCTACCTCAGATCCAAAGGATCATACAGCTCAGGACAAGTGCCCTACAACTCTGTGAGAATGACTCACCTACCTCAGACTGTTATGCCCTACCTCAGATTCACAAATGAATCCTATAATTCAGGCCAAAGACCTACTCTAAGATTCTCTACAGAATCCTACCTTAGATCCAAATTGGATCCTATACTCAGAGAGTAAAACTCTCATACAGCTCAAGCAAATTTGCCCTACCTCAGGCCAATGGCCCTATAGCTCAGATCCAAAATGTTCCTATAGAAAGAACGATGTTTTGATTAATTTTGCATATAGAAATTTCTCTGTGTCAACAAATAGGGATGAGTTATCTCAGCTCTACATTACTTCAGAGTAGTAGGCAGAAATTTCTTCCTCTGCTAGAAGAAACTCAGAACGTAAATTCTGATCTTGCTGAAGAAGAAGAATAGCTGGGGCTTGAGTTCTTCAATTAGCTAGCTGAGCCCACAGAAGAATGACGGCTCTTCTTTCTCTCTTTTTTAGAAGTCTTTCTAATCTTGCTATAACAGAAGAATATACAACAGCCCAATGAACTTTTGGTTCTTGCTGGAAGACTTTAAGCTTTTACACGGCAGCAATGGCGAGGAAGATGAAGTCCAGCCGCTTTTTCTCTTGTGGAGTAAAACCCTAAAAGTTGTCTTCTTCCTTCTGAATATGTCCCTTTTATCTTTCGCCGATTAACGGCTCCTAGAAGAAGTGGGGACCACCTGATGTTGACTTCTGCAACTTGCTTTAACGGAAGAAGACATGTAGTAGCTCTTCGGCGCTAGTTGTCATATTCTGTAGATTACCCGCGAGAAATTTTAACCATGTTGACTTTGTTGACTTATGCTGACATCAGCATCTGTGGACATAGCCAAAATCAACCATTAGTAGTATAGGCATTAAGTGAGTTAGCATCACTCAACCTAAAAATACTTAGACAGCTTTCTGTCTATCTCAGGCGTTGAGTGAACAAGCTTCATTAAATGCTTTTAGCCTTAGCCAATTATTCTACCATTAGGCATTGAGAGCGTTGAGTCCACTCAATTCTTTTTGCCTTAGAAAATATTTCTATTACTAGGTATTGAGAGCATTGAGTGTGTCTTTGTTACTCAATGCTTTTTGCCTTATCCAATCTTTTCTATTACTAGACGTTGAGTGATCCTTAATCACTCAACGCCAAAGTTCTTTACAGAAATTCACTTATTATCTGGCGTTGAGTGAGTAAGCTCCACTCAAAGCATTTGGACTTAGCAAAATATTTGTGAAATCACAGTCTTTGACTGACAAAGGTTTATTCAATGTTTTTATCACATGTCGTTGAGTGAGTAAGCTTCACTCAATGCATGTGGACTTAGTCAAATATTTACACAAATTTTTTGTGGCTTTGACTGACTGAGCTTTACTCAACGATTTATGTTGTATAGCATTGAGTGACTAAGCTTCACTCAATGCCTATGGACTTAGCTAGATTTCTATCTAGTAAATAGTTTGGCATAGAATACCAAGATATACTCAACGCATTTTCTTACCTGGCATTAAGTGAATGGACTTCACTCAACACTTATGGACTTAGTTTTTTTTTCAGATTTTCACTATATCGAGATAGTTGAGTTATCTCGACACTATAGTCTTCTAAGTGTCGACATCTTTAAGTCTGCACTCAGTTCTTCATTGTGTCAAGACAGTTGTATTATCTCGACACTACTATCTAAATTATCTCGACACTTCTGTCTGAGTTATCTCGACACTTCTCTTGAATTCTCTCGACACTTCTGTCTGAGTTGTCTCGACACTTCTCCAGAATTTTCATGACACTTCTCATGAATTATCTCGACACTTCTCCATTACTTGGAATTCCTGTCTTATCAACGTTTCAATGACTAACCTGCATGCATAAACTTAAGCACACATCAAATACAACTTTGTGTATGTTATTGATATGATTGACTTCTTCAAATCTAGGACATTGTGGGTAACAGACCCAATATTGATAATTTGATAAATATAAATAAGTTTATTTTATCCCAAGATCATCATGATCAAGTGCTAAATTAACATTATCTACTTAACATGATGATGAAATTACATAAAAAGAGAGACATGATTGCAAAAGAAAAGTACTTGAATTAAAAATAAACAAAACTAAAGGAAAACTGAGAAATGAAAAATACAAGAAAGAAATGTAATAGTGCTGAAAAGTAAACTCTAAAATATAACTCTAATCTTCCTCTTAAGCTCCCGGCAATGTTTGAAAATTATATTGAAGGTTGCTAGTGAGTCACATCCCTAGGTCATGCCCGTGACTAGGGGTATGTAAGGTGCCAAACCGTCATCTTTAAATCTTGGGAACGTTAAAGAAAAACCGCCAAAATTTGGTTTTTTGCGGGTCATGCCCCTAGGTCATGCATGTTACCTAGAGCATGTCTTGACTATTCCTAGAAACGGAGGAAACTCAAAATGGCAGGAGTTAATCCGGTGGTTGCAGAAGAGGTCACGCCCCTAGGTCATGCCCGTGACCTAGGGCGTGTAAGCTTGGAACGTGCTGGATACCGAACTGGCTTCTTAATGCTATATCACGCCCAAGAACTGGTTTTCATGCCCATGGATCATGCCCGTGACCTGAAGGTCACACCCGTGACATGGGCACGAAACTTTAATCTGACATGGTATAGCATCTCGAGCAAGCATCACCCACAAGTATCATGCCCGTGACTGGGGTGTGTAAATTTAATTTGCTGTGAAAATTGATCTGGAATATCTCAGCGTAGGCACGGCCCGTGACATAGGTCATGCACCATTGTCACGTTAGTGACTAGGGGCGTGTACTTGTGATTTTTCCCATTTTCACAGATGTTTCTCTTTATCAGTCCTGTTAGATTCAAATTATTAAATGCAGTCCAGATTAACCTGAAATTAGAAAAGAATGTAATTAAGACAAATATTAATATAAACTAAATAAAAATTGATTATTTATTAAATAAAAACTATACTAAATTAACTATAAATAATTTTTTATCAAATACCCTCATACTTAAACTTTTGTTATTCCCGAGCAAAACTATGAGAAATATTTATAAGATTTTAATGTAATTTTAATTAAACTAAAAATTTATTAAATCAAAAGAAAGCTAAAAATAAAACTTAGAGATTCAAAAACTAAGTCCTTAATTATGAAATAAAATGAGAAGAGAAATAAATTTAACAAAAATTTCTCAAATAAAATAATTAGCGCTCAAAATTGAGTAATTAACAACCAAATTAGATTAAAATTATTAACACCTTTAACTAAAAAGAGACTTAAAGAAAATAATTAAAACTTTCACTTATGCTCTCTTAGTATTTTAATCTAATTTTAAAACAATTATACTTGCTAATAGGATTAGGAATAAGGAATATGAAGAGATTTTTGATCGAGGGTGATGAATTTTATCCTCTTATCCCACACATTTTTTCTTTTCTTTTTTTCAATATTTGCATATGTTTACAAAGAAAATGATGAATTTTATCCTCTCATTTTCCATGACATATGAACAAATATATTATTTTCTCTCTTCACAAACAAAAATAATTGGGAGTAATGAATTTTATCCTCGTACTCCATCTTTTATCCTTAGGGGTCGCATATGTGTACTAAGGAATGATTTATTCCCATGACATATGATCTAACAATAAAAAAATGCATATGTTTATCAAGAGATAATTAATATTATCCTCTTATCCCCATGACATATGATCAAACAAGAAAAAAATAAGGGAAAGGCTAGACAATATTTAGATTTATTTAAAAACATAGAGAGCAGCTATAGTAAATTAAATTTTCCTAAGTATCTTAAAGCATGAAGTGAATATAATTGAAATTAAAAATTGTTAAGCATGGTTCCATAAATTTGAAACTAATTAGAATAAAAAGAGCAATAAATCAGAACTAAAGAATTATTCTCGGTACATGGACTTCCAAAGGACTACCCAATGACGGGTTTGCAAGGTACTAGGCGGTTTTGTGGGATGAAAGCTCAATACGACCATTTCCAAGAAATTAATTTTTTTTCTTTTTTTGTATTTTTGACAAATTTTTAATTATTTTTTAAGATTTTTCATCATTTTTTTGTTAATTTTTAAATAAAAAAATAACAAGAGATCCCACCCCCATAGTTAAAAATAAATATTGTCCCCAATGTTTATAAGTCAAGTATGCGGGGGAAAAGAAAAACAAATTAATAGAAAATGAAATTGCAAGTAATTAAAAGATAACCAAGGGGTATCTCCCAAGAGAACTTTTCTTTTTCTCGTCTTTAAACTAGACAGTTTTTGTTAGGAAAAAGGGAAATAAAATTTTAAGTGAACGGGCAACTCCCTTAATTCATGCTTCGACGACTTTGCCGGAGTCAGTAGTCCGGCTACTCCTTCGCTTGATTCTTGATTTTCCTTCTTGTAGTAGTTTGCTAGAAAATATAAATTCAAATCACCTATACATAACTAAGGTGAAGTGAATTTTTGTAGATGAGCAAATGAATCCGAGATGAAGTTTGCTTGCAATGACTCATCTTCTATATGAAAATTGTTAGAATAAGAAAAATCCAAAACATACATTTCAGAAAAAAATTCGCAAGGATGAGGTTCTTGCGAAACTATATGAATAGCTTCGGTCGTTTAATTTGTACAATAAAATTATTATCCAAATTTTTTTTTGAAATAAAATCATTGGACACATCATTTAAATGAATTTGAATTCCTAATTATTTATAGGTTGTGCTTGACAATTCATGAAGAAGAGGAGAAAATTCAGGAGAAGTAGAAGAAGAAACATGTTCTTCTTCTCTTTCACTCGGTTTGCCCATACAATAAATAAATTCTTGAAATAAAAATTTTTCTTCGACTTTGGAATAAGAAACTATGGTGGTACATGAAGATTCATGTTCCTCAATAACTAAATTATCTGAAGATGGTGAAAAATCACTAGGACAAAACTAATAGCTTCTAAATTTTCAGGAGGAGAAATAAATTGAATTTGTTATAATTCCTCAAAATTAGAAGACGAAGCTTGTGGTGCAAAAAAAGAACATTAAATCAGATCTAAAGAATTATTCTCATTATTCGAGAATTTTTCCGATTGATCTTGTCAACAAGAAAATCAACATTCGAGTTGGGAGAAAAATTATTTAAATCAGAAATATTATTCTCGTTAAAGTTCAAAAAATTATTCTCATGAAAATTAGAAAAATTTGAAAATTTATTTTCACGAAGATTTGATAAAGAATTATCATTAAAGTACGAATAATTATTATTAAAATTATTTTTATGAGAAATTTTTTTATAATAATAATAAAGATTACAATCCTCATATCAATAAGGAGCACCATAAAAATTACAATAAATTGGGCACTTTTGTGCGGCTTCCAAAAGATTTAATTTAGTTTTAAGCTACGCAACCATAGCAACCAAATCAGATTGCTTTTTTTTAAAGAAAATAAACCAACAGTCTCTTAATAGAATCGAATTTGAAAAAGAAAAATAAAAAGAGAAATGGGGGTAGAGAAAAATATAAGGATAAAATTAATAAAATTCATGCTTTCAAAATAAAAATAATAATAATCACCAGCAATGGCGCCAAAAACTTGATGGATAAAATTTTTCTATTAATAATATCTTCAAATTCTACGAACTATAGGCAAGAGCATTTATCATTCATAGTATAGTATATTTTAAAAGAAAATATCAAGTGTCGTATTCTTCCAGATCTGTTTATTACTTCTACTCACGCAAATTAATATTATTTTATCGAAAAATGAAAAGGGCGATTTGATTAAACTATTGAAAAAAATGAAATAAATTATAACACTTGATCTAGAATCCCCATAGATTAAAATAAACTTTTATGAAATAAAAAGCAAGCTTCTTATTACTTACTTCGACCGTGGAGGTTACCAATATACAAAAGTTCCTCTCTCGAGAATACGCTCCCGACTAAACTTAGGTTGATATATTAAGACCCCTCGGCCAATAGAAACCCCTAAGCTTGCATTAGGCGATGAACCCTACTATTGGATTTGACTCCAATCCGGAAGATTTGTCATCCTCTCTCGAGGAGTGCATGCAACTCCTACCATTGAGTTATCTATTCATATCCACAACCTCTCGATAAATCTAGGATACGGATCAACGGTCAGAAACATATCCATGTCGTAAGAATTCGGCGCAATTAAATTCAAAGATAAATCGAAATGAATATTAAAGAGGATGACAATTTGAGAAATATAAATAAGTTTATTTTATCCAAAGTTCATCATGATCAAGTACTAAATTAAAATTAGCTACTTAACATGATGAAGAAATTACATAAAAAGAGAGAGACAAGATTGCAAAAAAAAGTACTTGAATTAAAAATAAACAAAGTTAAAGGTAAACTGAGAAATGAAAAATACAAGAAAGAAATGCAATAATGATGAAAAGTAAACTCTAAAATCTAACTCTAATCATCCTCCCCAGCTCCTAACATTTTCTAGAATTAATAGTGAAGGTTGTTGGTGAGTCACACCCCTAAGTCACGCTCATGACTAGGGGGGTGTAAGGTGAGGAACCATTGTCTTGAAAGCATGGGAATGTTGTAGAAAAACTATCAAAATTTGTTGTTTTGCGGGTCACTCCCCTAGGTCACGCCTGTGACCTTGGGCGTGTCTTGACTATTCCCTTAAATAGAGGGAACTCGAAACGGTGGGAGTGAATCTGGAAGTTGTAGAAGTGGTCACGCCCGTGACCTAGGGTGTGTAAGCTTGGAACTGGCTGGATTTGAAACTAGCTTCTTAATGCTGTGTCATGCCCCTGAGTTAGTTGTCACGCCTATGGATCATACCTGTGACCTGGAGGTCACACCCGTTATATGGGCATGTAACTTTAATCTAACATAGTACGACGTGTAGAGCAGGCGTCACGCCTGTGTGTCACGCTCATGACCTGGAAGCCATACTCGTGACTAGGGCGTATAACTTTATTTTGCCGTTAAAATCGATCTAGAATAACTCGGGGTATGCACGACCCGTAATATAGGTCACGCCCCCTTGTGATACCCGTGATTGGGTGGCGTGTACTTGTTATTTTTCTTGTTTTCACAGATTCTTCTCCTGATTTGTCCTGTCAGCTTCAAATTATTAAATGCAGCCCATATTAACATGAAATTAGAAAAGATAATAATTACGAAAAATATTTATATAAACTAGATAAAAATTGATTATTTTTAAATAAAAACTATTCTAAATTAACTATAAAAAAAGCTTTATCAAATACCCTCATACTTGAGCTTTTGTTATTCTATAGCAAAGCTATGAGAAATATTTATAAGATTTAAATGCATTTTTTAATTAAACTAAAAATTTATTAAATCAAAATAAAGGTAAAAATAAAATTTAGGGATTTAAAAATTAAGTCTTAAATTGTGAAATAAAATGAGAAGAGAAATAAATTTAGCAAAGATTTCTCAAATGAATTAATTAGCATTCAAAATTTGTTAATTAGCAACAAAATTAGATTAAAATTATTAACACCTTTAACCAAAAAGACACATAAAGGAAAAAATTCAAACAACTACGTATGCTCTCTTAGTATTTTAATCTAATTTTAAAGCAATTATATTAGCTAATAGGATTTGGAATAAGGAATATTAAGAGATTTTTGATCGAGGGTGATGAATTTTATCTTCTCACCCCACACATTTTTTTCTTTTCTTTTTTCAGTATTTGCATAAGTTTACCAAGAAAAAGATAAATTTTATCCTCTCATTTTCCATGATGTATGAACAAATATATTTTTTCTCTCTTCACAAACAAAAATATTTGGGAGTAATTAATTTTATCCTCTTACTCCATCTTTTATTCTTAGGGGTTGCATATATGTGTACCAAGGAATGCTTGATTCCCATAACATATGATATAACAATAAAAAGAAAAATGCATATATTTACCAAGGGATAATGAATTTTATCCTCTTATCCCCATGATATATAATCTAATAAGAAAAAAAAACAAGGGAAAGGTTAGACAATATTTAGATTAAATTAAGAACTTAGAGAGCAACTATAGTAAATTAAATTTCCCTAAATCTCTTAAAGCATGAAGTGAATATAATTGAAATCTAAAAAATATTTAGCATGGTACCACAAAATTGAAATGAATTAGACAAAAAAGAGAAAAAGTGCTAAATAACTTCTCTAAACAAATTGAATTCATAAGATATTTTTTTAAAATAAATCACCTAAAAATTAAATATAACTAACTATGATGAAATAAAAGACTAGAAATCAAAAATTATAAAAATTCTTATAAATAAACTCAAAATAAATTTCGAAAAATAACAAAGTGATAAAGCAAGGGTTTATTATATTTTTGGAGTTTTTAAGGATATAAATACTAATAAAATAAGCATAAATTAAAATCCTAATAAAAAATTTTTATTACTTGGACTTCCCAATGACTACCCAATGATAGGTTCGCAAGGTACAAGGCGATTTTGTGAGATGAAACCCCAACACGACCCTTTCCAAGAAATTAATTTTCTATTTTTTTTGTATTTTTTATAGATTAATAATATTTTAGATTTAAAAAGATTTTTCATCATTTTTTTGTAAATTTTTAAATGAAAACAATAATAAGAGATCCCACCCCCATACTTAAAAATAAACTATGTCTCCAATGTTTATAAGCCAAGTATGAGGGGGGAAAGAAAAATAAATGCATAGAAAATGAAATTGCAAGTAATTAAAAGATAAGCAAGGGGTATCTCCCAAGATCATTTTTTCCCGTCTTTAAGCTAGACGGTTTTGGTTAGGAAAAAGGGAAATAAAAAATTTAAGTGAACGGGCAACTCCCTTAATTCAAGCTTCAGCGACTTTGCCAAAGTCGGTTGCCCGGCTACTCCTCCGCTTGATTCTTGATTTTCCTTCTTATAGTAGTTGGTGAAAGTCTTTTTTTCAAGGTCAGCAAATACCTAGAGGGGGGGAGAATAGATATTTTTAATTTCTTTTTAGAGCTTGTTCTCCTAGATGTAAGTTGTGATCTATTTACTTAGGCTTTCAAGACATTCATAGAAGACATAAGCAATTTATAGCGATTCCCCAGATTTTGGGTACTTCCATTGTCCCTCTCCTCCTTTCTAACAGTGTGTTAAATAAGGCTCTTCCCCAATACTCGGCTCCTTAAGAGCTTATAACTAAATCCCGCAGGACCACTAAGTCTCCTTCAAGACCTATAACTCAGGCCCAAGGCCCAACAACTCGGTGATTCAATAATCACCTACCTCAGGCTCAAGGCCCTACAAATCAGCCTGGAAGGACAGCCCTACCTCAAATCCAAGGGATCCTACAACTCAAGCTTAAGCCCTACACTCAGATCTAAATAAGATCCTACCTCAGCCTTTATAATCACAGGCCTACAACTTAGATTCACAAAGGAATCTTACACTCAGATCCAAGATTGGATCCTACAGAAAAATAAAACTTGGGTGAGATTATTTGACATTAGAGAGATTTCCCTATGTCTATTGTCCTCGGCTGAGAGTGATTCTGCCCAATTTCTTCTCAATAACAAGATGAAAAATATCTTCAGAAAATTTCTGCTTGTGTTGGAAGAACCTGCTGTTGAAGGCTATAGATTTGACAGTGCTTTCCTTCTTAAAACAACTACCTGGATTTTGCAGACTGCTTAGAGATCTACTTCTCTTCTCTATCAGTAATCGATTCTGAATTGTTGTCGCTGGTGAAGAATGCAACAACTAACTTTTTGTCGCTTTCAGGTTCACTAAACTGAATAAGATCTTCAAGCTCGGCAATAATGGCGAAGAAGACGATAATGTTCAGCCGCTATACGAAATCAGAAAACCCTAAAGGCTCCTTTCCTTTCAACCAATCTTATCCTTTTATAGTCAGCAGATCAACGGCTCTTTGTATTGTGGGCCCAGCCTAAAAAGGACAAGTACCACCTTCCTTTTGCAAAAAATGACAACAGCTGTCCACCGGCTCCATTAAAGGCATTCTACAGCTTTCCCGCCAAGAATTTGAAATGCGTTGACTTTATTGACTTTTGCTGACGTCAGCCATTCTAGACTTAGCCAAATTCTCAGAATCACTCCAGGCTTTGAGTGCGTTGAGTCAACTGGTTTCACTCAATGATTCTAGACTTTGATTATTCTTCTGCTCTTTCTATATCCATGGCATTGAGAGAGTTGAGTGGTTAGCCTTAACTCAACGCCATTTTCCTTAGCTCCTTCTGAACTCTGCCAACTGCTGAGGCGCTGAGTGAACTGGCTTCACTCAATGCTTCTGACTTAGTCAAATTCCTGCTTCTTCTTAGGCTTTGAGTACAGTGATATGACTCAACTCTTCCTTCATTTGGCGTTGAGTGAACTGGCTTCACTTAACGATTTTGTACTTAGTCAGAATTTTTTTGTCATTCAACCAAGTCTTCGACAGAATCAGTATGGCATTGAGCGAACTGGCTTCACTTAATGCTTTTGACCTTAGAAACTTATCCTTTGGCAGAATCTTTATGGATTTGACTGCTTGAGCTTCTCACACAATGTTATTTGTTGTCTGTCATTAAGTGAACCAGCAAGACATTGAGTGAGCTATCCTCACTCATTGCTTCGGGACTTAGGAACTTCGAGGCTTTGACTGAGGAAGCTTTACTGGACGAATTTATTGTCTGGCATTAAGTGAGTTGACATCACTCAACTTTTATGGACTTAGACACTTTTCTAACTTCCATTATTAAGGTTTTGACAAACCCTGTTGTATTCAGCTCTTTTTGTGCTATGGCATTGAGTGAACTATCTTCACTCAAGACCTGTGGACTTAGTCAATTTCCCGCCTTTCCAGCCCACAACTTTGTGTCAACCTATCCAATCAATGTGAGAAGTACAAACCTGTATGCATGAAATAACACACACATCAAATATAACACCCCTATCCGTCACATGGCATATAGTAGTAGGTCTGGCCAGGGCCCGACATCATATACCATAGACAGACCGAAGGGTTACTAAATGAAACCATCCTTCTAACAATACATGTCCTACATAGAGCACATTATAGCAGAAGCATTTTAAATATTGCAAAGATAAGAACCCAAGGCACAGCATGAATGTCCACTAAAATACCCAAAAATAGGAATGAGCGTACAAATACATAAAGTACATGGCCTTATAGACTTACAAGAGTTTACTTAAATAAACAGTGTCTTCCAAACATCGGTACACAGGCCAGTCATACATGAGAATAAAAGTAAACATTCACAAAGGCCTTCGAGGGCCGGCTCATCAACAAGGGCTTCAGCCCACTATTTTCCACTAGGCTCCGCAGCACCTGCAAGCAACAATCCACCTTCGTGGTTGCAAACAAAAGCAACGGTCAGCTAAAGCTGACCAAATTATAACGACCCCACCCCTTTCTTAGGGTGGCGGTGCTCCTTCCCTGCATTGCAGTAGTATAATCCAATGATTAAAGTGAAAGTATAACATTGCATATTACACCGCAAGTGCAGGCCTGCATGGCCACACACCTCGTGCTCTCAGGGCACTTACTCGGTAAACCCGCTAAAAATCCGCGGTCTCACCACAGTCGCTAGGATGGAAAACCTCGTGAGCATTATAGTCTTTCTGACTAAGCCTAAGACCCTCCATCTATTACAATGGTAAGTACCACGTACCTTTGGTCGCTTTAATCAAACCACATAGAGCTGGTACGGTTCCACCTAACCTATTGCTTAAACCACCACTTCAATTTATGCCATAGGCGCGGGTAAAGCTTCCCCGAGTCCCAAATCGATCACACAAATTTTACATAACCCAGTTATGTGCAAGTTGGCTCTCAGGCCACCAAGACGGTAGAACTAAGCTTCTGCCCAGATTTTCGGGTGCACCTTAGAGTTATGTGCAGCTCAGTTTGTTATGAGGAGTGGTTTGAAGACTCTATATTAAGAAGGTTGCGGGTTTAAGACCCGGCATCAATAATGCGTCGCGGCCGAGAAACAGGCGCGAAGAGGCTTTGGGGTGTATGGGTTGCAACCCTTTAATGATGCCAGTTGGGTCCTGCTGGGTCTCCCATGGTGGAGCCAGGCCGGGTCTGTTACAAAAAAAGTGCACTTTTTGTAACGGCCTCCCCAGCACCACGCTCGCAAGGACGGCCGCTGGCACCCCCAGCTTCCAGCTCGAAAGGGTTCAGCCTAACCAGGTCTGCATACCATGCATCCCAACCCATGCAGCTTAGTTGGTGATGAGGAGTGGTTTGAAAACTCCTTATCAAGGAGGTCTCGGGTTCAATCCCCGGCCTCAACAACCCGCCTGTGGATAGAGAGGGGTTGGGGTGCATGGTTTGTAGACCTGGTTAGGATGAACCCTTTCGAGCATGGTGCTGGGGGTGTCGGCAGCCGTCCTTGCGAGCGTGCAACTCAGTTGGTGATGAGGAGTGGTTTGAAAACTCCTTATAAAGGAGGTCTCGGGTTCGATCCCCGGCCTCAATAACCCACCTGTGGATGGAGAGGGGTTGGGGTGCATGTTCTGCAAACTTGGTTTGGCTAAACACTTTCGAGCATGGTGTTGGGGGTGTCGATGGCCGTCCTTGTGTGTGTGGTGCTGGGGAGGCCGTTACACCTGTGTCACTGGCCGTATGACACTTTCTAGGCCCCAAACCTGACTTAAAACACTGCTCGTTACTCTTTTGAGTTTCAGGGCCTTACAATTCTCTCCCTCTTAAAAAAATTTCGTCCCGAAATTTAAGAAAGGAAAAGATACACAAAATAAAATGGTACCTAAGTGGAATAACTTGGGGTACTCCTCTAGCATGGTCTGCTCTCATTCCCACGAGAGCTCCTCCCAACTGTAGTTGTCCCAACGGACTTTTACCGTCCTGATGTCCTTGTTACGAAGTTGCTTGACTTTAAAGTCCACAATGCGGACGGGCTTGACCTTCGTCGTCAACCCATTATCAACCGGTACCTAATCAACCGCAATCACTTACGAAGGCTCTTACACCGCCTTCCGCAACACCGATATGTGGAATACATCGTGTAGACCACCCAGTTCCACCGATAGCCTTAGCCGATAAGCTACTTCACCAATCCGCTCCAGAATCTCAAACGGACCAAGGTACCTCAGGCTCAGCTTCTTCAATCGTCGTACCCGTGAGACACCCTTGAACAGCTTGATCTTCAAATACACACAGTCGCCAATAGGGAACTCAACGTTCTGATGCTTGGCATTATAGTATTTAGCCTTCGCTTCCTGAGCGATCAGCAATTATTCTCGAATTGTCTGTACCAACAAAGTGGCGCCTTCCACTTCTTATCGTTTGTACTGCTTTGACTCACACATTTCCAACCATGACAATGACGTGCGACATTTTCTACCATATAGGGCCTTGAAGTGCGCCATTTGAATACTGGCCTTGTAGTTTTTGTTATAAGTAAACTCCACCAAGTACAGGTGATCATCCCACTGCTTTCCGAAATCGAAGACGCACGTGCGAATCATGTCCTCCATCGTCCTGTTGACCCTCTCGGTCTGACCATCCGTCTGCGAATGAAAGGCCGTGCTGAAACTCAGCTTGGTTCCCAACATTTGTCTCACCAACCTCTAGTCATTGGACGTGAACCACCCATCTCGATCACTCACGATGTTACGGGCCACACCGTGTAATCGAACAATGTTATCCACGTAGAGTTTTGCTAGTTTATCCACCGAATTATCCTTCCTATCCGGAATGAAGTGCGACACTTTCGTCAATAGATCTAGGATCACCCAGATGGCATCGTTTCCCTTCTGCGACCTTGGCAACCCATGCACAAAATCCATTGATATATCGTCGAACTTCGACTCCAGAATAAGCAAGGACTTCAATAAACCTCCGGGCTTCTATCACTTCGCCTTCACCAAGGCACACGTTTGACATTTCGCCACATAAAGTGCCACGTCCTTCTTAAGTTCTGGCTACTAGAACAACTTTTTCAAATCACGTCACATCTTTGTTCTCCCTGGGTGAATCGAGTACTTGGTATGATGAACCTCATACATCAATTCCTCCCATAGTTTACCCATATTTGGGATGCACAGACGACTGTCCTTCCATAACAGTCCATCAACAACACCAAATTGGGAATTTGACCCATCCAAAGCTTCATCCATGATCTGCTTCATGTTGCTATCAAAAACCAGAGCCCACTGAATCATATCAGCAAGGTCATACTACACCTTTGTCCAGTTCAATTGTGCTTCGGCACTAGTCTACTTGTCAAAACAAGAAATCTCCAGTGCCTCGAAATCCCGAATCAAATGGTCATCATGTATTGACAACTAGTTGGCCTGCGTGGGAGCTCTATGACTCAACGCATCATCAACCGTATTGCCTTTCCCAGGCACATTATGTATTTTGAAGGTGTAGTCCCCTAGGAACTCTATCCACCTCCACTATTGCATGTTTAAGTCCTTTTGATCCAAGAAGTACTTCAAGATCTTGTGTTTGGTATATATATTAACCTTCACACCGTACAGGTATTGCCTCCACAGCTTCAGGGAAAATATCACGGCCGCTAACTCCAAGTCATGGACCGGATAATTCCTCTCGTGTACCTTCAGCTGACGGGAGCCATAAGCTATCACTCTCCCATGCTGCAGTAGAACATAACCCAAACCACTACTCGAAGCATCACTGTAAATCTAAAAACCTTCGGTCCCACTTGGCGAACATATAATAGGTGTCGTGGTCAACCGTCTCTTTAGTTCTTTGAAATCTTGTGCGCACTCGGGCGTCAAAACAAACTTCTTATCTTTCCTCGTCAAAGTCGTGAGGGGTAGCGCTATCCGCGAGAAGTTCTCTATGAAGCGTCTGTAATAGCCGGCAAGCCCCAGAAAACTCCGAACTTCCGCTACCGTAGCCAGTACAGGCCACTCCCATATCGTAACTATCTTCGGCAGATCTACCGCAATCCCTTCTCTACTGACTATATGACCAAGGAATGACACCGAGGATGACTAGAATTCACATTTAGATAATTTGGCATATAGTTGATTCTCCTAAGCGTCCCCAACACTAAATGTGGATGCTTAAAGTGATCCTCTTCGCATTGCGAGTACACCAAGATATCGTCGATAAAGACTATCATGAATTGGTCCAGGTACTCTCTGAACGTTATGTTCATCAAATCCATGAACACGGACGGTGCATTATTCAGCCCAAATGGCATGACAGTGAACTCAAAATGCCCATAACGCGTGCTGAAAGCTGTCTTGGTGATGTCAATTTCTCTTATCCTCAGCTGGTAGTATCCGGACTTAAGATCCAATTTTGAGTACACTGATGACCAAACTAACTAATCGAACAGATTGTCAATCCTTTGGATCAAATACATATTCTTCTTCATTAACTTGTTCAGCTCTCAATAATCTATACAGAGTCGCAAACTTCCATCCTTCTTCTTAACAAAAAGGACCGGTGCGCTCCAAGGCAACGAACTTGGACTCACATAACCATGTTCTAAAAGCTCTTCAAGTTGAACCTTTAGTTCCGCCATCTCCTTAGGCGCTAACTAATATGGAGAGAATGATACAGGTTTGGCACCTGGCATTAGCTCAATCGTGAAGTCATTCTCTCACTGCGGTGGGAATCTAGGGAGATGGTTGGGGAACTCGTCAGGATACTCGGATATAACTGGGATTCTGTCCAAACTAGGCTTAGGCTTCGAAGCATACACTAGTGTGAAAAACAGCTCTGCACCAGCACAAACTACCTTAACCACCTGAAGAGCAGACATCAAAGTCTTGCTCGCCCCTTTCAAGCCTGCAAATATCGTCGCATGACCAGTTCCCAACTTGACCTCCTTGAGATTGTAATCAATGTATGTCTGCTGCTCCGAGATCCATTCCATACCAAATATCACGTCGAACTCCACCAGCGGCAGTAACGATGCTTGCAAGTCGAATTCCTGACTCCCAATCTGTATCTTTACGCAACAGACTCTATTCGCGCGTATTGAACACCCATTTGGCAACAACACATCAACTTTGTCCTTTGTCATCAAAGAGGGTACTCCGATGTGCGATAAAAATCCTTCGGACAAAAAGGAGTGTGAAGCTCCCGTATCGAATAGTGCTCTCGCCGGATTATCGAAAATCAAAAAATACATAGTACAAGAAGTAGTAAGCTAATCATGCGCAAGGTACAAGTATTTAAAGCTAAACTGCTATAAATTTAAACCGTACCTGTCACCACATTAGCTTGCTTTATGGCCTCCTACTGGCCAAGGTTGTAAACCCTAAGCTAGGTTGTAGCATAGTGCGATGTGGTTGACTCCACCACTTTGCTCTTCTCCTCATAAGTCTCTCTCGGCTTCCTCTTTGACTTTTGGCGTCTGCTCCAACAATTACGGGCAAAATTTCCTGGCTTCCCACAATTATAGCATGCGCCCGGGGTTCGGCTTGTAGTTGCCCCAGAAGTACCAAACAAAGGGGCTAGACCCAAAGTCCTAGCCATCTTATAAAACATACAATACCCAGACTTTGTGATAGTCGGCACATTGAACTATGTCCTCTTTGCACTAGAGTATTTATTCGCTTGTACATTCCTCATATCTTTCTCCAATGACCGGGTCAAATTGACTAGGGTAAAGAAGCCCTGTGTCATAGGCCCTGAGAGCAGTAGCCTTAGGTAATCCCGTAGACCCTCATAGAATCGGTTTGTCTTTCGCTCCTCATCAGCGAATGTAGAGCTTGTATACTGACTCAACCTTATAAATTCGTGGAGGTACTCGTCCACGCTACTCTCTCCTTGCACCAGCTTCTGGAACTCATTCTCCATCGCGATCCTTTTAGCCGAGGGAAGGTACCTTGCCAAGAATTGTCTCGAAAATTCCTCCATCGAGATGTCCATGAGTTGCCTTCCCCCCAAGTGGTGTAGCTCTAAACCTTCCCACCACAACCGTACTTATCCATCCAACAGGTAAGTGGATATGGTGGTCTTCTGCCACTCCTCCATTTCCATGGCTGTCAAGACTCTATTTATTCGGGAGAGCCAATCCTCTGCTTGGGTTGGCGTTCCAGTCCCCGAGAACACCGGAGGATGAAAGCCCATAACTTGTTTGAGCTGCTTTTCAGTCGCTCTTCTAGGTATCAACGGCTCCACCACCACTTGTTGGACCCTTCTCGGTTCTGCTTCTCGAAGTGGTACCTGCTCTATTATAGGGGCAGGATGCTGCACTTGCGCTCCTTGTTGTGCGTTTATAATTGCAAACACTGCTTCAGACACCAATCTAATGGTTTTCTGCCGAAGGAGGGGTTGTAGGAACATCACTCGGTGCACTACATGCCTCAGAATGCGGGTGTTCTGAAGGCCCTGCACAACTCCTTGACACCTATAGACGTACAAAACACCATTAAGTGACCGAACAAAATTGCAAAAAGCAATTATAGAAACACGCAGAGGTTCCTCAAACATGTGTATTTTAATTCCTAAGTGGACATTCATGGGTTCTTTTTATGTTATAACGATGACGCACATACATGTGCTCACCACCCCTTAAAAGAATTCGCCCATGAATTCCAATACACATGACCAAAATCGGTAGTCTGATACCAAATTGTAACACCCCTATCCGTCACATGGCATATAGCAGTAGGTCGGTCCGGGGCCCGATGCCATATACCACAGACAGACCGAAGGGTTACTAAATGAAACCATCCTTCCAACAACACACGTCCAACATAGAGAACATTCTAGCGGAAGCATTTTAAATGTTGCAAAGATAAGAACCCAAGCCACAACATGAATGTCCACTAAAATACCCAAAAATAGGAATGAGCGTACAAATACACAAAGTACATGGCCTTATGGACTTACAAGAGTTTACTTAAATAAACAGTGTCTTCCAAACATCGGCACGCAGGCCGATAACACGTGAGCATAAAAGTAAACATTCGCAAAGGCCTTCGAGGGTTGGCTGAGCAACAAGGGCTTCAGCTTGCTATTTGCCACTAGACTCCGCAGCACCTGTAAGCAATAATCCACCGCAGTGATTGCAAAAAAAAAGAAGCAACGGTCAGCTAAAGCTGACCAAATTATAACGACCCCACCCCTTTCTTCGGGTGGCGGTGCTCCTTCCCTACATTGCATTAGTATAATCCAACGATTAAAGTGAAAGTACAACATTGCATAATACACCACAGGTGCAGGCCTGCACAACCACACACCCCGTGCTCCCAGGGCACTTACTCGTTGAACCCGGTAAAAATCCGCGTTCTCAACACCGTCGCTAGGATGGCAAACCTCGTGAGCATTATAGTCTTTCTGGCCTAAGCCTAAGACCCTCCATCTATGCCAACGGTAAGTACCATGTACCTTAGATCGCTTTAACTGAACTACATAGAGCGGGTACTATTCCGTCTAACCCGTTGCTCACACCGCCACGTCAATTTTAGCCATAGGCGCGGGCCAAGCTTCCCCGAGTCCCAAATCGATCACACAAATTTTACATAACCCAGTTATGTGCAAGTTGGTACCCAGGCCACCAAGATGGAAGAACCACGCTTCTGTCCAGATTTCCATGTACACCTTGGAGTTAGTCCCCAAGGCTTCCTGTTGTAATCTACCGCGTAGAAAACCTAAAAAAACCATCGGCACGGAGTCTTCTCCGTCTATTCATGCATAATGAAACATCACCGATCCATACCAACTTGTCCGTGTAGGTTTCACACACCATGCCTATGTCCGTACTTCGATTCCGGACTCTATATGCAAAATAACGGGGACTATTCATGTCTACCCGAAGGAATACCTCGCACTCACCGCTCACTCGCGGGAGGGAGTTTCCTATGCAAAAAGGAAGAGGACTTCACATTTCCAAGATGAGAATCATTACCCTTGTGGTTCTCTTTGGCACCATGAAGATCTAGACGGATGAAAAGCACCGCAATGGCCTCGCCTCCGTAGATCTGGACTTAGCTTGTGATTCGGTGCTCTGAAGCTCCTCCGATGGACGGATCTCTCTTTCTCCTTCTTTCTTGCTCTCCCCTCTCTCTAAACCTTTAGAAAGAGAAAGCTTGATGATGAATAAGCGTTTCAAACCCTATTCCCATACTTAACTCAGCAAGGACCATCCTGGGCACTTTGAACCCAAAAGAAGGAAACGAATAGCCAAAATTCGCGCTTAAAATCAATTTCCTGGGCCGAACATGGCTTGCGATATGCTAGTGTCAAAGGCCATGTTCCTAATTCGACGTTGAAACTGTCGCATCCTGAACAGTACACAGGATTAGACACGCCCGTGTCAACCTTTGACACGCCCGTGTTAATAGGTGCATGCCCGTGTTGGGAGGCGTGTTCCTCACTCGAAATAGGACCAAAACATCCCGAAGAGGACACGGCCATGTGACATGCCCGTATCACAGGCCATGTGCCAGACACGCCCTGGGACATGCCTGTGTCCCAGGCCATGTAACTTACTCGACACAGCCTGGCAAACAGCCCGAGCCGGACACGGCCCTGGACATGCTCGTGACTCAAGCCATGTTCTCGACCTCCAATGAACATCGACTGCATTTCGTCGACAAGACGAAGAAATCTTCAAACCAGAGCATGACATGGCCCTGGACACGCCCGTATTACAGGCCGTGTGACCCTTTCCAGGCCCCAAACCTTGCTTAAAATGCTGCCCGTTCCTCTTTTGAGTTTCGGGGCATTACATCAAATACACCTATGTGTATATCATTAACTTGACTTCTTCAAATTATGTCCATTAGGATCAATGGGCCCAATAATCTCCCCCTATTTGAAGATGTCAAAATCATTGATCAAATTACTTAGTCAATGAAATACACACCATATTGACAGCAATAACCTATTATTGTGAATTAGATGAGAGTTACCTACTCCCCCTGTATTGCTACATTTTCTGTCTCCAAAACTTTCTCCCCTGTCTTTCTGCCATATTTGAGTATGATCAATCATTTTCTCGAGCTTGATCAATCCTTTCCCTCCCCCTTTCTGACTTCTTCAGATAGTCAGGGAGGTACTTGAATGATTTTATGTTCTCCCCTTAGCTGATTGTAGATGACCAACTGATAAGCTGCTAGCTTCCTCTTTTTATGAGGCCAGAAATACACCTACACTTGTTGGACTTATTCCGGCACCTGCTGGCCTTGCTCTCCCTCAGTAGGAGCATCTTCTATCATCATGTTCCTAATAGACACTTTTGACTCAATTTCCACTTAAGGTCTTCATCACCTGCAAGAAGAATAAATCGTGCACCAAAAATATCCTAGGGAGTAACTGAAGCTATATTAAGTTCAATGTACCCAGCTAAAACTTCAAGGTGTTGAACTTTGCTTCATATAGTGGCTTAATAAAGATATCATCCACTTGCTTGTCTGTGGGGACAAACTCTAGACTGATGTCTTTGTTTACCACATGCTCCCTAATAAAATGATACCTAATTTCTATACGCTTAGTCCTGCTATATGAGAGAAGATTCCTAGAAATAGAAATAGCACTAGTAAAGAGGTGCTCTACTTATCTGGAGGTTATAATCCCGGAGGGGATGCTGGATCCACAGTAAATGAGCACAGCAACTACCTGCTGATATGTACTCTGACTCTGCACTTTAGATTGCAATACTGATTTGCTTCTTGCTGCTCCAAGATACTAGTCTCCCTCCTAAGAACTGACAGGTACCTGAAGTGTTTTTACTATCCTCTTTGTAGCCTGTAAAATCTGCATCTAAATAGACTTTTAGTTCAAAATCAATATTTCTAGGGTACCATAGGCCAATATCTGGTGTGCCCTTAAGATACCTCAAGATTCTCTTTGTAGTAGAGTAATGAGATTCTTTAGGGCATGCCTGATTCTTAGCACAGACACATATATCATACATGATGTCAGGCCTACTAGCAGTAAGATATAGAAGGGAGCCAATTATCCCTCTATACAAAGTCTCATCAGCAAGTTTCCCTGCTTCATCTTTGCCTATAGACATACTTGACCCCATGGGAGTTTTTATGGTGGAGGCACTCTCCATACCATATTTTTAATCAACTCCCTGGTGAACTTTGACTGGGATATGGAAAATCTATCATCAGTCTGTCTAACTTGGAGTCCCAAGAAGAACTTGAGCTCACCCATACTGCTCATCTCAAACTTCCCTTGCAAAAGTTTAGCAAACTTTCTGCAAAGGTTGTTATCAGTTGATCCAAAGATAATTTCATCAACATATATCTGGACTAGGATGATCTTCCCCTTACATTCCCTTAGGAATATGGCCTTGTCTATTTTCCCCCATGAGAATTTTGTTCGCAATGAGGAAACTAAACAAAATTTAAAGCCAAGCTCTAGGGTCTTTCTTCAACCCATATAGAGCTTTCCTAAAACTATAAAGAAAAATAGGAGAGTTAAAGTCAACAAAACCTGGAGGCTATTATACATATACTTCCTCTTTTAACTCACCATTTAGGAAGGCTTACTTTATATCCATTTGGTAGACTTTGAATCCTTGGTAGTCATCAAATGCAAGGAAGAGTCTTATTGATTCCAATCTGGCTACTAGAGCAAGGGTTTGATCAAAGTCAATACCTTCTTCTTGCATGTATCCTTTATCCACCAGTCTAGCCTTGTTCTTCACTATAATACCATTTTCATCAACTTTATTCCTGTAGATCCACTTGACTCCAATGACATTATATCCTTTTGGTATGGGAACTAGCTTCTAGACCTTACATCTCTTGAACTTGTTCAGTTCTTCTAGCATTGCTCCAATCAAGAATGGGTCTATGTTGTCCTCTTCAAATTTCTTGGGCTCTACTTGTGATAGAAAACTTGAGTAGAGTCCAGTGTTGATACTCTTACTTCTGGTCAGGACTCCTGAGCTTGCATCACAAATGATCTGATGTGCTGGATGATCCCTCAAATGTTTTACTGTTAGAGGAAACCTTGCTTCACCTTCTTGAGCATCAATGGCTTCATCTGGCTGAGCTTCATCCATAACTTCTGTGTCTTGTGTACCCTCTAGATAGCACATATACTCATCCTTATCCTAGACTACTAGATCATCTTCCTTGAGGAGAGCTTATCCATCACCTTCTCTATGACTGAAGAACTAGAAGAAGAGGTAGACAACTCACTGTTAATCATGTTTGATTCATCAAAAATAACATGAACTGACTCTTCTTCAACTTGACCTGTCAAGTTATAGATTCTTTATGCCCTACTATTGTCGTTATGCCCAACAAAGATCCCTTCATAGGATTTGGCAGCAAACTTTGTCACTTAGGACTTTCCATTGTTCAGCACATAGCACTTGCTACCAAAAATCCTGAAGTAGGACAAGTTTGGTTTTCTGCCTTTCAAGATCTTATAGGGAGTCTTCTTGTGGCTTTTGGTGATAAAATCCATGTTAAAGACATGACTTGCAATGTTCACTTCTTCAGCCCAAAAAAATCCTGGGAGAGTTGTGTCATTCAGTAATGTCCTTCCAGCTTCTTTGAGAGTCCTATATTTCCTCTTAGCAATTCCATTTTGCTTTGGTGTTCTACGTGAGGAGAATTCTTAGTGAATCCCTTGCTCTTCATAGAACCTTGTCATGCTTGCAGACTAAAATTCAGTCCCATAGTCACTTCTGATTTTTGACCACAGTACTGTCTAGTTCATTTTGTATCTGCTTGTCAAAAGTATTGAAGACTTCAAGGGTTTCATCCTTTCTCTTAAGAAAGAACACCCAAGCAAACATAAAATAGTCATCAACCACCACAAGGGTTGATGCAGGCCCATGGTTTCGACGGATAAAATTACGCGCTCTTGGTTTCGACAATTAAAACAAATACGTCGCATGTGGTTTCTCTAATTAACACTATCGATTACTAAAGCAATTAACGACATAATTTTTAACATCAAATAACCCAAAGGGTCGCTACCCCTTATAAAGAATGAGTAAGGTCTATATGCCAAAGTTCGCTCAAGAGAATAGGACATACCCGATCCGAACAATTAGCAATTCAAATTAAAATTATACGCAAACATTCACAATTCCAATAAGATAAGATCCGGACAAAAATAGCGATTTAAATGAAGTTCAAATCGATCCCAAATTAATTTAAAAATGAGGTGAACCAAATCACATGAACTCGAGGAGAAATCAAGGATAATGAATCCGATTTTTTCTATCGTTCACAAGATCTACCCGCTCCGATTTATATGAAAATATTCGGAAGAAAAACACGCTAAAAATTCAGAATTATTATAGCACAATATTCAATATAAATCAGGATGGATTATTAGCCTTCTATTCCACAAAAATCTCACAATAATAAGAAGAACACACAAGAGATGGTTAGAGAACTCGTTACCAAAATCCCAAGAAAGATCCGTCCACAAAGATGAGTGGAGGAAGCACTCACGATGGTGGTTGAGTCTATCTCCATGCAAGTCCACGAATCCGCACTGGGCAATGAAGACGTGAGCCGTTCTTCTTCCTTTTTGTAAAACCCTTGGAGAGAGGGAAACTTGGTGGCCGAAATTTTGGAAGGGAAAAGATAGGGTGGTGGCTAGGAGGTTGGCCGAAATTCTTGGAGTAGAAGGAAGTAGAGGTAGAGGTGGGGACTCTCACAAAGAGGAGGAGGGGGAGGGGAAGGCGAGGGTGGCTGAACCACTAAGAGGGGGAGAGGAGGAGGCTGGTGGCCAAGAGAGGGAAAGAGAAAGAGGGGGCCGAATTTAGCCTAAGGGGGAAGAGAGAAGTAAGGGGGAAATTCAAAGTTTCAATTTTTTATTCTTCATTACAATACTCAACATAAGCATGGCTATATATAGCCTACATCACTCCATCTCTGCCCTTCATGAAAATACAAACTCTTGATGGTTATAGACACCCATAAATACACATGAAATAAAATAATTAAAACAATACATGATGGTTATAAGCACCCATCATTACACATGAATTAAAATTATTAAACATGAAATAAACACTAAATATGAAATTGCTTCAAATAAATAAATGCTAAAATATATAATTAAAAAATTTTAATTTATAATTATATATTTTATTTAATGGCGGCGGATGTCGTGGAAAACTTGTAACAGTGATGGAGATGAACATCGTGGTAGACTCCCATCTTCGAGCTTGCTGCAACGATCATGCCAATCCACGAACTCTCTAAGACAGGGATTGACGGCGGCCATGTCAGCAACGTCTCCATCAAAGGTGTAAACATTCCTACCAAGACTTTGAACTGGCATTGGACCAAACAAGTCCATATGCAGGAGGTACAAGTACCTCACTGAATCTTTTTTACCAATGCTCTTGAAAGAGGTCTTGGTCTGTTTGCCCTTTTGGCATGCAGAGTAGATACCCTCCTTAGTGCATTTCAACTTGGGACCATTTCTAGCTAGCTCTTCACTAAAGAGCTTCCCAATGATCTTGTAGTTTAAATGAGCTAATCTCTTGTGCCATTATACACAATATGAGATTTTCTCATTTGTCACTAGGCATATAGGATAGTCTTTATCTAAGCATAGAAAATTTAAGCAATAAATATTCTCACTCCTTGTGCCTATTAAGATGACATCTTGGTCACTTAACCTCCTAATGTGGCACTCATCCTTGTGGAAAACTATTTCATTGCCAAGATCACAGAGTTGACTAATTCTTATCAGGTTGTGTTGCAACCCTTCCACATAGGCTAATTTTGTGATAGTGACTATACCGTTAAAGATCTTACCATAACCTTTTTCACTCCATAATCTAATCCACCAAAGATGACTTTGGGGCCATTCTTTATTGGAGAGTAATCCTTCAACAAGCTCCTTATTCCAGTCATGTTCCTGGAACATCCACTGTCCAAGTACCATATAGGGGTATGGTCACTTGGACTAACCTGCAAGACATAATTCAGTTAACCTTAGGACCCCAATACTTATTGGGTCATAGGTGCAATTTAGTCTGATATTGAACATGCCTACCTGTAGTTCTTCTGACAGGTAAGCTCTCTCTTGCTCTTGGCACACTTGGATTGTGCCAGCCATGAATAGCATAGTGGCCCACCTTGCCACAGCACCAGCACTTATGGTTATTGTACCTTCTTTTTAGAGAGGGTCTTGTGGATGTGCTGACAGTAGCTCTCAATCCAAAAGGTAAAGTAGCAGCCTTTTTCTTATATCTCCCAGCCATAGTCTGACTTGGGATATGTCTGGCAGTAGAGCTACTTGGAATATCTTATTCTACCAGCAGTAGTCTTCCATTCAGAAGACATACTTTTGATGGCCTCAGATATACCCGAGTCAGGTCTGCTGATAGACTTGCCCTTGCTCTGATAGTGGGTTAGGAGGTCCTGAGAGAAGACTGCCTCCTTACTCTTGAGTGTTTGGGCTGGTGCACCAAACACAAATAGTCCACGATAGGCCATTTGGATTTCCTCATTGGCTGCCCTGAAGGCACTTGCACCCTTATTATATCTACTACCATAGTGAAGAACATATTTGTTCCCACTAGTGGTTCTATAATTCTCCCAGTGACCATAGATACTCTCTTGGTCATACCTATTAGAAGGTAACAAAACTCTCTTAAATGGAATAGGAGGCTTGGAGACAAGTGACAACACTGTAGCTTTGTACTTTCCTTTAGGGTTGGCAACTCTTGTGTCACCCTTGAATCCCAACCCATTCTTACCCTTTTAGGAGGTAAAGGAGTCTATCAAGGGTAGCACTGAACTTGGCTTTGAAAAACTAACCACTATCCTCTTCTCCCTCTCCTGCATCTCTTCTAGGTCCCTTATTCGGTTTTCATGGTACTCTATGGCGCCTATCTAAATGAAGGAAATAATTTATAGTTCACTGATTTCCTTCACCTTCAGATCCACCAGGGAAGCTGAGTCTGCATGCTGGGAAGCAGCAAGATTAAGAGAAGAGATCTCCTTAGCTAGCAACTTACTTTTCTTGAAGGCATTCAGCAAGACACTATACTTATCAATAATAGAATTGACATTTTCCTCAGATTCAGAGTATCCTTCATCCCTTGATGAATGAGCTTCAGAATCTGGGCTAGTTTTATAGCCTGACTCAAAAGAAGACTTGGACAGAGAGAGTACCTTCTGTTAACCAGGCTTATCCTGGCTGGATTCTTCCTTAGACATATCCATCAGCCCATAGCAGCAACTGTCTTCTTCTTCATCTTCATCCACCTCTGAATCAATATCTGACTGTGATAGAGGGGCCCTGATTCCGCTTCTTGTAGCAGGATACTTTTCCTCTTCTTCCAGCATAGTAGTAATTAGCCAAATGTAGGCTTCATCTTCTTCCTCTTCTTCTGATTCTGATGAAGAAGAGTCAGACCAGCTCTTCTTTTTCTTAGCAATGAAGGATTTCTCCTTCTTGCCTTTGTGTTGTTGATGGTTCTTCTTCTCTCATCCTCTCTTCTCTTTACTGGCAGTCAAATACAACATGCCCTGGATTACTGCAGCAATAACAGATAATATTAGTAGAATTAGTTTACTAGGCTTAGAACCATACTTGTCCTCCTTGGAGGATTTCTTCTTTCCCCTGTAGTATTCCTTATGATGATAAGATGAGGAGGGTCTGCTCTTCTTCTACTTCTTCTTCATGAACTTCTGGAATTGTCTAAAGAAGGCAGTAAAGTATTCATCAGACATGTGGCAGCCTTATATGCTTGAATCTAAGTCATCTGAGTTAGACTCAGCATCCCTCCTTGGTGGAGAAGGAGTCTTTCTTTTGCTCCTCCTTGAGGCTTCAACTTTGAAGGCCACAGACCTTTCTTTGGCCAGAGACTTGTTGTTTTTTTCCTCTTCCTTCCTAGTAGTCAGCTCCATTTCATAGGATAACAGCTTCAAAAATAGTGTTGCTAGTGGAGTGCCAGCAAGCTTTGACACCTCTCTGATGGCACAGATCTTAGTATCTCAGTCTCTAGTTAGAGACCTGAGAAACTTCTTGTTCAGCTCATAAGTACTAAATACCCTGCCATATATCCTCAGCTCATTAACTATCCTGTAGAATCTCTCATAGCACTCAGCTATGTTGTCATTCTTACTCTGCCTGAAAGCTTCATACTCTTGGTTGAGCATGGACTTTCTGTCATCTCTAACTTCCTCTGTCCCCTCCATGTAGATCATAAGTGTGTCCCACATTTCCTTTGTAGTTATGCAGTGGATCAGATTCTGAAGGGTAGAATCACCAATATCACTGACAATGATATTCAATGCCCTTTTTTCCATGGTGTCAAGGATGACATCATCCTTTGTCATTTCAGAATAGGTCTTGGGTGTTTGGACATTTGCATCAAGAATTGACACTTTCATGGTGATGAAAGGTCCCTCCTTGACAATAATAAAGATCCTAGGGTCATTTGTTTCCATTAATAGCCTAACCCTCTCCTTCTAGATGACAAACCATTCCTTCCTGCAGATTGGAAGCTTCATGACACCCCGCTCCTTATAGTTCACTCCTAAACCCATAAGGACAATCTTTTTGCTGACCTTGGAGATCTGCTGAGACTGTTAAGCCTTTTTGAGCAACCTCCCTCTAATACAACTTGAAAGTCTTTGTTTTCAAGGTCAGCTAACACCTAGAGTGGGTGAATAGGTCTTTTTAATTTCATTTTAGAGCTTATTCTCCTAGATGTAAGTTGTGATTTGTTTGCTTAGGCTTTCAAGACATTCATAGAAGACACAAACAATTTATAATGGTTCCCCGGATTTTGGGTACATCCGCTATCCCCCTCCTCCTTTATAACACTGTGTTAGATAAGGCTCTTCCCCAATACTCGGCTCCTTAAGAGCTTACAACTCAATCTTGCAGGACCACTCAGTCTCCTTCAACACCTACAACTTAGGACAAAGGCCCTACAGCTCAGTAATTCAGCAATCACCTACCTCAGGCTCAAAGGGCCTACAACTCAGGCTTAAAGGACAACCATACCTCAAATCCAAGAGATCCTAATACTTAGGCCTAAGCCCTACACTCAGATACAAACTGGATCCTACCTCGGCCTTTATAATCACAGGCCTATAACTAAGATTTACATAAGAATCTTACACATAGATCCAAGACTGGATCTTATAGAAAAATAGAAGTGGGGTGAGATTATTTGACACCAGAGAGATTTCCTTGTGTCTATCTTCCTGGGTTGAGATTAATTATGGCCAACTTCTTCTCAGCAATAAGATGAAAAATATCTTCAGAAATTTTCTGCTTGTCCTGGAAGAAACTGTTGTTGAAGGCTGTAGATTTGACAGTTCTTTCCTTCTTCAAACAGCTACCTGGATTTTGCAGACCACTGAAAGATCTACTTCTCTTCTCTATCAAAAATTGATTCTTAACTACTATCGATGGTGAAGAATACAACAACTAAGTTTTTATCGCTTTCAGGTTAACTGAACTTAACAAGATCTTCAAGCTTGGCAACAATGGCGAATAAGACGATGATGTTTTGCCGCTATGCAAAATCAGAAAACCTTAAAAGCTCCTTTCCTTTCAGCCAATCTTATCCATTTATAGTCAGCAAATCAACGACTCTTTGTATTGTGGGCCCGACCTAAAAAGGACGAGTAAACACCTTCCATTTGTAGAAAATGACAATAGTTGTCCGCAAGCGCCATTAAAGGCATTCTATAGCTTTTCCACAAAGAATTTGAACTGCTTTGACTTTGTTGACGTTTGCTGACGTCAGCCATTCTGGACTTAGCCAAATTCTCAGAATCACTCTGGGCGTTGAGTGGGTTGAGTGAACTTGTTTCACTCAAAGATTCTAGACTTAGATTATTCTTCAACTCTTTATGCATCCATAGCGTTGAGAGAGTTGAGTGGTTGGCCTTCACTGAATGCCATTTGCCATAGCTCCTTCTGAACTCTGCCAACTGCTGAAGCGTTGAGTGTGTTGACTTCACTCAACGCTTCTTGCCTGAACTTCATCTTTTGACTAAGAGTTGAGTGAACTAGCTTCACTCAACGCATCTCTACTTAGTCAAATTCTTATTTCTTATTAATCATTGAGTGCAGCAACATGACTCAACTCTTCCTTCCTTTGGCATTGAGTGAACTGGCTTCACTCAACACTTTTGTATGAAATTCTTTAATTGAAGGATAACTGAATTACCTAAAGGGGGGGGGGGGTGAATAGGTTATTGGTCTCTTTTCAAGTTCTTTTATGTTTCTTCTTTAAGAGCTTTGGCTTTTAGTTATTTTATGAATTCAATATGTATGCAGACTGCATAAAGAAAACAACACAGAAAAGCACACAGTGATTTATAGTGGTTCTCCTAACTAGGGTACATCAAGTTTCCCTCCCACCTATCTAACTATCTTGTTGGACTAGTCATTTCTCAAAAACTTGCTCCAAAGAGCTTACACCTCAGATCCCTCGGGATCTCTAAGTCTCCTCCAAGACTTACTTCTTATCCACAAGGGCCTACAACTCAGTGGTCAGCAGACAACCTACCTTTGGTTGTTAAGCCCTACAATCAGGCTTGGAGGACAGCCCTACCTCAGATCCACTAGGGATCCTACTTCAGAGCTCTATAGTGCTCCTACACTCAGTGCCCTCAATCCATCTACCTCAGCCTTATCTCTAAGGCCTATAGCTCAGGCTTTTTATCCCTATAACTTTAGGCACAAGGCCTTACTCTCAGAGTGCTACAACACTCCTACATCTCAGTTCCCTTCCAGGTACCTACCTCAGTGCCCTTCTAGGCATCTACAACTCAGTGATAAACTTGTCACCTACCTCACCCTTAAACAAAGGCCTACAGCTTAGGCTAAACAGCCTTAAACCTCAGATCAACACTTAGATCCTATCTCAGAGAGCAGCACTCTCCTACCTCAGGCAGTTAATCCCATAGCTCAGATACATGCTTGGATCCCATAGGATGAATGTGGGTTAGTGTGATGATTGGGCACAAGTGAAATTTCACTATGCAAATCTACCTAGATTGAGATAAAATCAGCCCAACCTTGACTCCAGGAAATATATTTCCTGAGTCTACTTATCTGGACTAAGTAAATACTTTGACCTAACTTTCTTTTCTCAGCCCCAGGGATTTTATCTAGCTGGAGCTAGAGAAGTAACTGTAGTAGATCTTGCTGCAACTTTAGCTGGGAGAATCCCAGCCTAACTCCTTTCTTCACAGCAACAAGGATGAAGATCTCTTTGTCCTGTGTTGGAATTAACTTACAGATTAGCATCTTTGCCCCTTTCTAAACTAAGCCAACTTCTTAGCCCTATCTCCTTCTTCACAGCTCCCCAAGAGAATATTCTTTAGGTTTGTTGGCTGAGCTTGTGAAGAACCTGTAGCAAGGGTCGTCCCAAGCTACTACCTTTTTCTTAGATAATCCCTCTGAGCTAACTTGCTGGTATAGATGAAGATCACACCACCTATCTTGTTGTTGAAGATGTTGATACCACAACTAACTTGCTCTTCGTCTTGTAGACTTGAGCTTCCTGTTCTTCAACTCCACAACAATGGCGGAGAAGAAGAACTGCCTGATTGCTTTTTACAAAAGCTCTTTTACCTCTATAAAAGCCTTTTCCATGTATTGATTTTGACCCAACAGCTCTTGAGCAGTGGGCCCCACATAATTAATGGTCAGCAGCAACCTTGCTTTAACGCTAAATGTCATACAGTAGGTCTGCGACAACATTTGTCGCGTATTGTAGGAATCCCCGCACTAATTTGAAATTTATTTACTTGTTGACTTGTTGACATCATCAGCTGTGGATTTATCCAAAAAACAAGCAACATTAGCATAGGTGTTGAGTGAGTAAGCATCACTCAACGCCAAAACACTTGGACATATTTGCTGTCTCTTGGCGTTGAATGAGTAACCTTCACTCAACGCCAAACTACTTAGAATATAAATCTATTTCTAGGCGTTGAGTGATTCAGCTTCACTCAACACCAAACTTGCTTTATCAGCTTTCTACTATTTGGCGTTGAGTGAGTGAGCACCACTCAATGCCAAAATACTTAGATAAAATTTTGTCTCCACTAGGCATTGACTGCGTTGAGTGACCAACCTCAACTCAACGCTTTTTGCCTTAACCATATTTCTGCCTCTGCAGCATCCTAGGCGTTGAGAGCGTTGAGTGAGTAATCTTCACTCAACGCTTTCTGCCTTAGGAATTTTCCTGCTTAACTATCTCAGCGCTTTCTTGTTCTTTGTTGAGACAAACACTTGTCTCAGTGATTATGCTGAGACTAACACTTGTCTCAGCAGTTATGCTGAGACTAACACTTGTCTTGGCAGTTATGCTAACACTAACACTTGTCTCAGCGGTTATGCTGAGACTAACACTTATCTCAGTGATTTTTGCCTTAGACAAAATCTTCCTGCTTCTCTGGCATTGAGAGCATTAAGTGTGTCTTCATCACTCAACGCTTTTTCCTTAGCCAAAATTCTGAACTTAGTTCGACGAATGCTGAACTTAGTTTGATGGAATAACTCTGAGATTAGATCGATGAATGGTGAGCTCAGCTCGACGAATATTGAACTCAGTTTAATGAATTGTGAATTAAGCTCGACGAACTCAGAATATCAAGCTCTGAATTTAGCTCGACGAATGGTGAGCTCAGCTCGACGAATTCTTTCTTACCTCTAGCATTGAGTGAGCATAACTCACTCAACGCATGTGGACTTAGTCAAAATCCTACCTATCTAGCATCTTCTCTTAGTGTGCACCTTTCTGCCTTATGACCACCAGTCATATAACTTAGACAATCTTTCTAGACTTATTCCATGGAACATCCTGCACATGATGAGCTTAAGTAACATCAAATATAACTATGCTCTTAGTCTTGATGGAGATGCCTCTTCAAATCCAATTTAAAGAACATTGTGGGTAATGGACCCAACATTGTACTTAGTTAGATTTTTTGTCATTCTACCAAGGCTTTGACAGAATCTGCATGGCGTTGAGTGAACTAGCTTCACTCAACGCTTTTGAACTTAGAAACTTATCCTTTGGCAGAATCTATATGTATTTGATTGCTTGAGCTTGTCTCAATGCTATTTGTTGGCAAGCGTTGAGTGAACCAGCAAGGCATTGAGTGAGCTGGCCTCACTCAATGCTTCGAAACTTAGCAGATTTTTCTTTGCCAGAAACTTCGGGGCTTTGACTGAGGTTGCTTTACTCGACGAATTTTCTGTCTAGCATTGAGTGAGTTGACATCACTCAATGCCAGTGGACTTAGCCACTTTTTTGTCTTCCATTATTGAGGCTTTGATAGACCCTACTGTATTTAGCTCTTTTTGTGCTTTGGCGTTGAGTGAACTATCTTCACTCAACGTATGTGGACTTAGGCAATCTCCTGCCTTTCTAGACCACAACTTTGTGTCCACCTGTCCAATCAATGTGAGAAGGACTAACCTGCATGCATGAACTTACACACACATCAAATACAACTATGTGTATATCATTGACTTGTTTGACTTCGTCAAATTAGGGCCATTGGGATCAATTGACCCAATAATTGACTTGAAAATGTAAATTCAAATCACCTATACATACCTGAGGTGATGTAATTTTTTGTAGATGAATGACAATGGATCATGGACGAAGTTCGCTTGCAATGGCTCATCTTCTACATAAAATTTGTTAGAATAAGAATTTTCCAAAATTAATGTTTTAGAAAACAATTGCAAGGAGGAGGTTCTTGTGAAACTACATGGACTGGCTTCGCTCAATAACTAAATTATATGAAGATGGAAAAATAACTAGGACAAGAATTAATTATTAGAATTGATGTTTCACGTTCGCTGTGTTTTAGAATATCAACTCCCAGGTTGTATTTTATCACGTCCTGTGTTGATAGAGTGTGCAGGTTGATAGGTGTAAGTGAAGAAGAAAACTCCTATGGAAACTAACGCCGAGCAATAGAAGTTACCGTCGGGCGGTAGCCATAAATTAATTGGACAGATGCCTCGGCAAACTACCGCGCCACGCTAGTCCTACCACCCGCGCTAACTAAATGAATTATCTTGGCCAGCCTCTCGGGAAACTACCGCAGGCGGTAGCTATTACTGCGGCACGCTAACCTCTTGACAAATGCTGAGAAGGATTTCTCGAGAAATCAAACTATCGTATGCGACAGCTGTTACCCCGCCGCGCTAGCCTCTCAAAGAGTATCGACACGACTGTTCAGAATCGTCGTGTCCTATATTATCGCGCGGCACTAGCAATGAGAAAACGACAAATATTAGTTTTAAATATTATTCCAGATTTGGATGACAGCTGGCACAAAAGCATGCGAACCTACTGCCAGGCGCTAGTCTTACTGCCGGTGGTAGCCTATTTTCACGAAGATGTATAAAATTCCATATTGGTTTCTATGCCTTGAACCGACAAGAGAATTTAGATGAAAATAAACAGAAGTTCCTACACTCTAGGGTTCGGCCGCCTTCCTTGCATCCGTTCCAAATGTCTTCATCTAAGAAGAAGTGAATCGTCTCCCTCACGTTCGTGATAAAAAGTCTCCGACGATCCAAGATCTACATTGACTACGAAGAGTGTTGGTTCCATTGATCCCAGTGTCCTAGATTTGTAAGAAGTCAAACGGGTGAATGGTATACACATAGTTGTATTTGATGTATATATAAGTTCATGAATACAGGTTGGTCTTGTCACAATGATTGGACATATAGTTTAAGAGATAATAATAGTTGGACTCAAAGTGATAGGCTGGAAATTCAGGAAAATGCCTAAATCCAGAAGCGTTGAGTGAGGCCAGTTCACTCAACGCCATAGTTTTGAGTTCGTCGAACTTAGGATTTTGGAAATGATGTTTGATTTTCCTAAGTCCAGAATGATGCTGACATCAACAAAGTCAACAAGTCAACGAATTTCATATTCGTTATTTAAATGCTGTAAATCGACATTAATTTCGTCGTCAGTCTATAATGAATCTCAATTTGATTAGGGGTTTTAACCACCGTTAAAACTAGGACATGTGTCAATCATCCCAGAAATCGATGGGATTATAAGCAGCAGATGAGATCAAGATCAAATTAAATTTTAATTTTCTGATTAACATTCTGAAAACGAGAAAGGGGAGTTCGTCGTCTTCATCCGCCATTGTTACAGAACCAAGAACTTCAATTGATTAATCTGAAGGGTTTCATAGTTTGCTAGTGCAATCAACATCTACTACAGCAAGTACAGAGGATCTCTCTAAGGAAGACGAATCAGTCTAGGGAAGCCCTAACTAATGTTGATTCACGATCCAAGCCAAGCTAAATCTGAAGATCTTTCTCTGGATCATTGAATAAGAAGAAGATATCTATACAGAATTATCTCTGGATAGAAGGAGAGGCAGAGCGATTCATTTCCTACAAAAAAAGCTTAGCTGATTGAAGATATTCATTCTTAATCTTCCACCTTCATCAGCAAGAACAGGATCAACGTCCTGAGGAACATCCAGCACAAGACGTAGATATTTGAAGATTGTCATTCTTGTTGCTGGAAAGCAGATAGGGCTGAGATTTTCTTAGCCCAGGAAAAAATTGACTCGGAGAATAATTTCTCTTAAGTTAAATCAACAACTCTTTCAAATTCAGTGGATCTGTGATAGATCTGTGTTGAGGCCTAAATTGATTAGGTTGTGTTAGAGATCTGTGAGATCTTATTGTAAATCCTAAATTATAAAGGCTGTGAGAAGGATCAATGAGATCTATGTTAGAACCAAGGGCCTGTGATTGGATCCGTATGAGGATTGGTGTGGGGCTATTTCTTCCATCCTGTGTAAAGGGCATTTGTGTCTGTGTTTGGTTGTCAGGTGATTACTGTGTGGAGGGCTGTGAGCCAGAGTTGTAAGTCTCAGTGGAGACTGACTGATCCGATTGGATCATGCTGTAATCTCTGAGGAGCCATAGTTTTTGGAGAAGCCTTATCTAACATACTATTAGAAAGGTGGAGAGGGACAGTGGATGTACCCATATACTGGGGAACCACTATAAAAATCTAGTGTGCTATGTCTTGTGCTTTGCTTTGCTGAGTATTGTGTTCTTGAAAGCTGAATTAAGTATACAAAGTAGGACATAAGTCATAAAAGATTTTAAAGAACCTTAAAAGACTGCAATAACCTATTCACCCCCCCCCCCTCTAGGTGATAAGCTACTCTTATAATCAAAGACTTTCAAAGATTCGACTGGTTGCTAGCAAACAGAGATCTCAAGCACCGACCGCGAATCGCTCTACGAAGAAGTCGTCAAGACGGAGAACTTCATCTTTGAATTATTTATATCTTTTATTCTTGTAATCTATCCTTTTTCTAAATCTTGTGGTGAGGAAAATCGACCAGTCATGGTCATCGGAATCCGTGTAGGATTCTGTGGAAAATCTTCCTTGGGATAGGGACGTCTAGATCGGAGGATCTAGCAGGGCTCTAAGACCCTTCCTTGTGAGGAGGTGAAGAGCTGCCTCGAAGACCTTTCTTCGAGGGAAAGGGAGAGAGCCAACCGGTCCATGGAGCGTGTTGGAACACCCTATTACTGATTTGGGTAAGGATCACTATGTCCTTAGGAAAATGTCTTGACCTCATTGTATAGTTTTAAAGGTCAACTAGAATGGTATAAGGCTTAGAACTTAGGTTTGAAAGCTGCCCCCAAGACCTTCTAGATTCAGAATACAAGTGCAGAAGACTAAGGAAACTTTCGTCGAGCTCAGTTCGACGAGGCATCGTTCTCAGTTCGACTATCTCTGAGCTCAGTTCAACGAGTCGTCGAACTCGGTTCGACGATCTCCGAGCTCAGATCGACATTTCTGTCTTTAGCCAAAATCCAGATCGTTGAGCTCAGGTCGACGACAGTCGAGCTCAAATCGACGATTTCTGTCTCAAGTCTAATTCCAATCTTTGAGCTCAGGTTGACGATAGTCTAGCTCAGATCGACGTCTTTTCTTGAGAGATCGACGATTTCAGAATTCAAATTCAGTCTGTTATGGAATTCAATCTGATTCATATCCAGCATTTATTTCAAAGGATTTTGTAGCCATTTTAATCAATCTGGAGCAAGTTTCAAGGAAGACTAAATGGAATGTCTCTTAGGACTTTCCTCCAGAGACAAATATCATTTAATTAAGTCATTTATGACGGGCTAATGGCTATCCGGGAGACTGAATTTCAATATATCTTCTCAGAGAAGTTGTGACAGTATCAGATTGATGATTATTGTTATTCTGAGGAATAGTTTTTGAGGCACACCTCTACAGTATTACAAGTTTGAATTCTTCAGAACACAAGGAATGCAATAGTGAAGAAGATCACCCACAGAAAAGAATTCCTCTATTCTTTCAAGATCTCTTCTGATTCAAGTGTTCAAAGGCTTCATCAATATAAGACTCCAGACACATCACATTTCAGCTTTTGTTGGAATCATTATTTGTTGGAGATCTCAAACATACTGAAGGCTTATCACCCTGTGCAAAGCTTCTCTTCCTGAACAACTACAAATCTCAGGGGGAGTTTTGACAACAACAATCAACTAGTTTTCTCTTTGACTGTTGAATAGAGAAGAACAACTTCACCTCTTTTATTTTTCTGCTGTAAAAGGGTTACTCAAAAGTTTTGTGGTTGGTTTCTGAGACCTTGTCAAAACTTAGTGGTGGCAAGACACCTGATCAATCTTTTTTGGTTTTTGAGCACCTTATCAAAAGCTCATTGGTGTCCAGGACACCTGATCAACTATTCCTGCAGTGGATTCCTACCTAGGGTGGTAGAAGAGTGGATGTACCCAGGTTGATTGGGGAACCACTATAGATCCTTGTGTCATCTGGTTGCTGTGTTTGATTTGCTGTGTGCTGTGATTTTGTTTCTTGCTTACTTATTTTTTATTTACTGCAAGCACAATACACTTATAAATAAATCAAGTCTTCCACTGCTAAATAATTTTTAAATTGGAAAATTATTTTAATATACTCTATTCACCCCCCCCCCACTCTAGAGTAAAGGTAGATATTACCCTCACTTTCAATTTGTATCAGAGGCAGGTTGGTTATTCAACAACTAAATCCTAATTAGATTGGTTGTTCCTACAGGCTAACACATGAACCAAAAGATCTCTGATAAGATCAATCTTTAATAGAGGATTATTACTTTTATTATATTTATTTTTATATAAAACCATGGCACAGAACCAAGATTATGCTAGCACCAGACCTCCAGTGTGCAATCTTTCTAAGTTTACACTTTGGAAGGCAAGGATTAAATTATACATGAATTCTATTGATGAGGACATCTTTAATTCTGTTTTGACAGTGTGTCCAAGACCTCCAGCAATTACAAGTACAAGTGTTGTTCCACCCCCCTTAGGAACAGATACAGAAATCAAAAAGTGGAAAGTTACTGATGCTAAGGCAATGAACATATTGGCTCAGACTATGTCTGATGACATATTTCAAAAAGTGGCTGAATGCAACTCAGCAAAAGAAATTTGGGACAAGCTATTTGAGCTTGTGTCAGGATCAGCTGATGAAAGAAAGGATAGAAGATCCCATCTCATAACCCAGTATGAGAATTTCAAGAAGGGAGAAATTGAGTCAGTTGCTGACATGTATAACAGACTCAGTCTAATTGTCAGTGAACTGAAGAGCTTGGACAAGGAGATCTCATTGACTGAACTCAATGATAAGATCCTAATGTGCTTCCCCAGCACTTGGGACTCAAGAATCTGGCCAATCAAGGATGTCAGAAGCCTAAATGAGATCACCACTAAGGCTCTTTTGGGCAAACTCAAGTCCTATGAGCTGCTCATCAAGAATAGAGATGAAGAACAATAGGTTGCTTCTCCAACAATCAGGAAGGAGAAGACAATGGCATTCAAAGCTACAGAAGATCAGCCTAAAGATAAAGTCACAGGCAATGAAGAACTGTTGAGCTTACTGGCCAAAAGATTTTACAAGATGGCCAGGAAAGATATCAGAAAAAGGTCATCCAGAGGCCATGAAAAGCCAAGGTATGACAAGTCCAATAATAAAGAAATTATTTGTTTTGGATGTAGGAAACCAGGGCACATTGTGCCTGACTGTCCAAAGAATCAAAATAAGGACACGAAAGATAAGAAAGATAGGAGAAGAGACAAAGAATTCCAGAGAAACAACACTTATAAATCCTCCTCCAGCAAGAACAAACACACCAGGAAGGGATTTATAGCTGAAACTTGGAGTGAAACTGAAGAAGAATAAGAGGCTTCATCAAGCTCAAGTGATGACGAAGATGATGCTGAAGAGAAGGAGTTCTGCATGATGGCTATCAATGCTCTCAACATAATTCTGATGCAGAATAAGAGTCAGAATCTGAATCTGAACATGAAGATGAAGAAGATCAGGTAATAGATTCTTTTGATTTCAATTAAGAGGACTTTAAATCTGAATTTAAGGCACTTTGTTTAGACCTGCTAAAGTCTGAGAAAGAGATTATCTCTCTCAGAAATCAATTTTCTAAACATAGCACTTTAAAATCAGATAACCTCAAACTCTCTAAGGAGATAGAATGCTGTAGGGAGAAGATAGCTTCACTAAGAAGTGAACTATCTCAGGCAAAGAAGTTTGAAGAATCCCTTTAAGGAAGAAGCATCAGACTGATGGACATCACAAGCACAGTGAACTCAAGACTTAACAGTACACTGGGCTTGGGTGCTTCATCCAGCCAACCTATAGTATTAACAACCCCAATTAAATTTATCTCAGATAAAGGAAAGGGTGTTGTAGAGGTAGTTAGGAAGAATCCTGATTTACATAAGAAAAACAAAGTTCAATGGAAAACATCGAACAGAGCTCGACGATCGTCGAACAAAGCTCAGCGATCTCAAGCTGAATCGTAGAACTTAGGTCAATGATCTATGAACTCTAAACTCTGGCAAAATCGATCTTCGAACGGAGCTCGACGATCTGACCCAAGATCGTCGAGCTCAGCTCAGAGATCGTCGAACAGAGATCAGAGCTATGAACAAATTTTTAAAGGTAAATCAAAATTCAATCCTAGAGGTTCTAGATCCCAAAGCTTTAACCCTTATGCTGAATGGATTATACCCCCTAGGAGATATCATCCTGAAGGTTTTAAAAGTCAACCAGGGATGTATTTTATTTCAGAATTTAAAGGTTATCAACCGAGGCCCAAGGTAAACTGGGTCAAAAATAAGTAAATTATTATGTATGCAGGTGAAGACCTATCCAACAATAAACTAGCAATGGTATCTGGATATTGGGTGCTCAAAGCATATGATAAGAAGCAAGGATAATCAAACATCCTTCAAAGCCAAGCTTGGACCCAAAGTAATATTTGGAGATTCAAACTTTGGATAGACCAAGGGATATGGTGCAGTCCAAATAGGCTCAGTCACATTCAATAAGGTTGCCTATGTGAAAGGACTGAAGCACAATTTAATCAGCATCAGTCAATTATGTAATGAAGGCTATCAGGTGACATTCAATAAATCCTCATGCAAAATCAAATCAGAGGACAACACAACTGTGTTGACAGGTCAAAGAAAAGGTAACATCTATCTTGTAGATTTTATTTCAACTAAGGTAGATATCTGCTTGTTCAACTCTATTAGCAAACCAAATGAACTATGGCATAAAAGATTAGGACATATAAACCTTAGAACCATTGCTAGGCTATCCAAAGACAATCTTTTTAGAGGACTACCTCCTGGCCCCTACAAGAAGGAAGGACTTTGTAGGGCTTGTTAGTTAGGCAAGCAAACTAAAAATAGCTTCAAGTCACTTAATAAGAATGATTCTCCTAGGATCTTGTATCTGCTATATATGGATCTTTTTGGACCCATTGCAGTACAAAGCTTAGGAGAGAAATCTTACACTTTAGTGGTTGTAGATGACTTCTCTGGATTCACATGGGTGTTCTTTCTGTGGAAGAAGTCTGATAACTTTAAGTGTTTGATAGAGTTTCTCAAATGCATACAGATTGAGTTCAATACTCACATTGACCTGATCAGAAGTGATCATGGGACAGAGTTTGATTCTCTTCTTATGCAAGAGTTCTATCAGAGTGAAGGAATCAAGCATACTTTCTCAGGTCCTAGAACTTCTCAACAAAATGGGGTAGCTGAAAGGAAAAATAGAACCCTTATTGAATCTGCTACTACATTATTGACAGATGCTCACCTTCCTCTATCCTTTTGGGCAGAGGCAGTGAGCACCTCAAACTATGTGTTGAATTGAAGTTTGATACATAAGCTGAAGGGCAAGACTCCCTATAAATTACTCAAAGGGAAGAAACCTAAAGTAGATTATTTCAAAATTTTTGGTTGCATTTATTACATACACAATAATGACAAGAAATACATAGCAAAATTTCAAGCCAAAGCTGATGAAGGAGGGTTTCTGGGATACTCCATGATCAGTAAAGCTTATAGGGTATATAACAAAACTTCTCTTAAAATTGAAGAATTTGTACATGTATCTTTTGATGAAACTAACATGTCTTATAAGGAGAAGAATACTTCTACCATAAAACCTTTGCAGGTACATTCTCTTTCAGAAAATTTGGACAGACTATACATTATAGAAAAGGATACAACACATTCACCTATCCAACAAAGAGGTGAATGCAGTGAAGATGAAGAGGACACTCAACATCTTGGTGTGAACCACATTGAAGAGCCAGTTGTTGATCCACAAGAGGAAACAACAACACTGGTTGGTGAACAATCAACACCCCCTGTTGATTTAGTAACAACAAGAGATCATCCAATCTCCCAATGATTGGAGACATCTTAACTGGTGTGCAAACCAGAAATCAGGTCAACCAAAACCTGATGCACACCTGCTTCTTATCTCAAATTGAGCCTCAATCCATACAAGATGTAGAACAAGATCCACACTGGATCATTGCAATGCAAAAGGAATTACATCAATTTTAAAGGAACAAAGTTTGGGAACTAGTGTCAAGGCCAAAGGATCACTCAATTGTTGGAACAAAGTGGGTGTTCAGAAACAAATTGGATGATCAAGGAATCATTGTAATGAGCAAGGCAAGGCTAGTTGCACAAGGATACCCTTAAGAAGAAGGAATAGACTATGACCAGACCTTTGCACCAGTTGCAAGGCTAGAGGCCATAAGAATATTCCTAGCATATGCAGCACACAAGGGATTCAAGGTCTATCAAATGGATGTAAAGAGTGCATTTCTCAATGGAGATATCAAGGAAGAAGTCTATGTTAGACAACCCCTAGGTTTTATCTCTCCAACTCATCCTGATTATGTTTTTAAATTACACAAAGCATTATATGGTCTCAAGCAAGCTCCTAGAGCATGGTATGAGACCTTAGCATGCTTTCTCTTGGAAAATGATTTTATAAGGGGTAGAGTAGACCAAACTCTTTTTATTAGAACCCATAAGTCCAATACCCTACTAGTACAAATTTATGTAGATGATATTATCTTTGGATCTACTGATTCAAATTTGTGCAAAAGGTTTTCCAACCTAATGCATTCTAAATTTGAAATGAGTAGCATGGGTGAGCTTTCCTTCTTTCTAGGATTGCAAGTCAAACAGCATGTTGATGGCATATTCATTTCTCAAACCAAGTATGCAAAAGAGTTGGTTAAGAAATTTGGTATGTCTAAAGCATCCTGCATGAAAACACCTATACCTACTAATGTTGTATTAGATGCTGATGAACATGGGAAACCTGTTTATCAGACAACATATAGAGCAATGATTGGCTCTTTATTGTACCTTACAGCTAGTAGACCTGACATAATGTTTGCTACATGCATATGTGCTAGATTCCAAGTAAGCCCTAGAGAGTCACACCTAACATTAGTAAAAAGGATTCTTTGGTATGTGAAAAGTTGTCCAAATCTAGGTCTCTGGTATCCAAAAGACTCGGGATTTGAATTAACCGGATTTTTAGATGCTGATTATGCTGGATGTATAGTAGACAGGAAAAGCACCAGTGGAACTTGCCAGTTTCTTGGTGACAGACTTGTCTCCTGGTTTTGTAAGAAACAAACATCTGTGTCCACATCAACTGCTGAAGCTGAATATATGGTAGCAGGTAGTTATTGCTCACAGATTTTGTGGATTTAAAATCAGCTCCTAGACTATGGTTACAACCTAGATAAGTCAAAAATATTTTGTGAGTACACCAGTGCTATTTCTATAGCACAAAATCCAGTCCTCCATAGTAGGACAAAACATATAGAGATTACGCAACACTTTTTAAGGGATAATATTGAGAAGAATAAAATTGAACTTCAATATATCCCAACTGATTTGCAAAGGGGATATATTTTCACCAAACCATTGAACGAAAAGAAACACACATTCTTCCTAAATCAGTTAGGAATGTTAGATGGAGGAAGGTTAAAATAAGATCCAATATTTTAAAACCCTAAAATTGATCAAGACTAGGTTAAAACCTGATTTTTCTAGTGTCTATATGTTTTTTCTGGTCTCTGAACTGCGCTCGACATTTTTCCCAAAGATCATCGAACGGAGATCGACGTTCTCAGATATCGTCGATCAGAGTTCAGCGTTTTTCAGATAGTGCTAGGCTATCTCTTTCCAGTCAGAGATCGTCGAGCAGAGCTCGACGCTATCCAATATCGTCGAATGGAGATCGACGATGTTAAAGACTCTTCAGATTCCTTTAGAGCATAGATCGTCGAATGGAGTTCAACGATCTTTCCTTTTTGGCGTCGAACCCTGATATAAAATTCATTTTTCGGCCGTCATTCTCCATTTGCGCATTCATACTCTCTGCAGAACTTTTCTTTCCCTCCAAACATCTCTGCACTTGGTCTCGTTTGTTCGATTTTGCAGGTATCAATGGTCGTCTCTGTTCCAGTCCTAGCAGCGATGAAGTTTGATACTGGCTTCGACATCGACATGGATTCTTTTGAAGGCAGTGATCAAGTCTTCAAAGACATTCTGGAATTATTCAAAGAACAACAGTTGGGTTATATCATGTCCACAAGATTGAAACTGGAGGCAGATGAAATCAAGGAGTGGGTGTATACTGCACAAAACCTGGATCAAAACACAGTGGTTGGAAAAATATCCGGCACACAAGTATCCCTAACTTCTGCTCTCCTAGCATAAGTCTTTCATATAAGTACTGGGAATAATTCAGTCAAGTTATCTGGAGAGGAATTTGCTTGTATGCTGGATAGAATGGGTCACTCAGCAGCAAACCCTAATAAGCTGCTTAAGAAAAATTTGTAGGTAGAATATAGATTCCTAGCAGATGTGGGAAAAGTGTTGTTAGCAAAGCATTCTGCTCATGATACCATCTCCAGGTATCAATTTTGTTTAATGGGTGCATTAGTAGATAAGAAACATTTGAATTGGGGGAGATATTCTTTGATTTAATTAAGAAAAAGGTGAACAAGAATTTTATGAATTTTGGGAGGATTCTAGGCCTGTTACTGCATAACAGATGCCCTCAGCTGCTTGTCTCCAGTGGCATGCACATCAATACCTCCAAGAGGCTATCCTGTGCCCTCTTTGGAAAGTGGGATAGGTAAATTGCCAAACCAAGCAGAGCTCCTGCAGTTGTCTCAACTTCAGGCACAAGGACTGTACAGGTCACTTCCCCTCAGCCAACTACCCCCTTGGAAGAATTGTCCGCCTCCTCCTCATCTCCACCATCTCCACCCATTGTTTCTTCAACCATTCCTACATCCACCATCACCACTTCAATTTCATCCCCCATCATCATCTCATCTCCAATCTCAACTCCTTCACCTCCTCCAGCAACTACTAAAGACTATTTCCATCCTCTACACCATTATCCACACCTTGATATTGATTCATCCATTCCATCATTCAGTCTTCTAGATGATTCCTACATGGATGATTCTCTTTCCTTACCTCTTGATCCCCCATCATCCTCTACCTCCTACCAAAAATTACTTCAAGACATTCTTGCTCAACCATCTTTCACCCCATCCATTTCCATTCCAATAACTTCCATCTCCACCATTCCCATTTCTCAACCATCCATACTACCATCCACATCTTCTCTTACCATATCAGTAGCTCCTTCTACATCAACCTCTGTCACATTCTCATCTACCTCTACTTAAGCATCACCTAAGAAAGTAAACCTTCCAGCCCTAGCAGATAAGCTTTATCAGATGTTAGCTCCCAGGCTAGCACTCTTGCTGGAGACCTCCATGGCTCCACTTCTGAAATCTATCCAGGAGTTATCTGCCAGGCTCTCTTCCTTCTATCCTCCTCAGGCAATCCCTTCTGTGGGGTGCCTTGGTCCAGTGTATACTGAATCTAGGAAGGGGGAGATGCCACATGAACAAGAGATGATGCCTACATCAGAAGAAATTTTGACAAGTCTTCCAGAGATTCTAGATCCAGTTCTATCTCTCAGTTCAGTTGACTTTAGGTCACTGCTTTCAGCTTTTGATACTCTCCATAGCAGATGTCTTCCAGCTCAAGAAGCTGAAGACCTTACTAAGGCCATTGTGCCTATCTCCAGTTGTGATCGCATCCTGATATCTTCTTATATCAAATCTATTTAGGATGTGGAAAGTGTTACTTCTACTGATGTTGTGATTGCTGATTCTGCTAATTATGAAGTTAGTCTTGATATTGCTGATTATCTGTTGATGACAGAGGCAAATGATTCATAGCCTGCTGTTCAAGTTAATTAGCCTGCTGTTACTGCTTCTTTTGTTTCAGAATCTGCTGCTACTGTTATTTCTGTTTCTAATGTTGTTGCTGCTCCAATTATTAGTGTTTTTATCTCTTCTGTTTTTGCCAGTGTTGTTATGTCTGTTGTTACTGCTTCTATCACTGCTGCTGCTCTTGCTTCTACTGAACAATCCAAACAACAGAAAGAATACATTAAAAGGATTGATTAATTGTATGACAATCCTCAGAGCTCAGATAGTGACAGGTTCAGAACTAATTCTGATGACTCCTCTGCAACCATTGCAAGGAAGAGGAAAGCCAGAAGCAAAGCACAACAGCAGCAAGGGGGTGTAGGGTACACGTCCTCACCCCTTTGCGAAGAGCTACAGGAAGATCCAGGTCATCGGGTTCCTCGGCATCCAGAGCATCCGTGGTGGAGAGAGCTGGCCCGGGAGGAGAGAGCGACGACAGCGGAGATGAGGGAGATGGAGGCGGAGAGAGAGGAGTGGACGAAGATGGAGTAGGGGGATATCGCAGGAGGAGACCAGGGAACGAAGGGAATAACAGGAGAATATGACACTAGGGGAAGAGAAGAGGAAGCTTGGGGAAGAGAAGAGGAGTCATCCGAGAAGTAGGCAGCATTCTCGAAGAAGGTAACGTCAACGGAGATGAACTGCTTACGAAGAACAGGGCCAAAGCAACAGTAGCCTTTATGAGTGGTGGAGTACCCTAGAAAGACACATTTGGTGGAGCGAGGGGAGAGCTTATCATGGGTGGCAGACGGGGCATGCACAAATGCAGTGCACCGAAAGATTCGGAGAGGGAGAGGAAAAGGATCCTTGCCCGGATACAGTATGGAGAATGGGTTTTTCCCATGGAGAACTGAGGAGGGAATGTGATTGATGAGGTATCAGGCAAGGAGAACAGCATAGCCCCAATATGACTGAGGGACATGCATCTGAGTCATCAATGTGCGAGCGACATCGAGGAGGTGACAGTTTTTGCGTTCCACAACCCCATTTTGTTGGGATGTACAAACACAGCTCGCCTGATGAATAATTCCATGTTGTATGCAAAAAAAGGAAAAAGCATGATGTTGGTACCCTAGTTTGATTTGAGTTTAGTCCTCTCCTTTGTGCCCCTTTGACCCAAGAAATATCTATGGTCAATGGTTAGGAGTCTAGCTGTAGAGTCCTCGCTTTTCCAAATTGAGAATTTGGTTAAGTAGGTTTTTCGTTCGACCATAGTCGAACGCCGTTCGACTATCTTCTATCGACTGATCGACGATCGTCTATCAGTTGGTCGACGCCTTGGTCTGCGCTGATAGTTCGACTATCTGTTGATAGTTCGACTATCTGTTCTGCGCTGATAGTTCGACTATCTGTTGATAGTTCGACTATCTGTTCTGCGCTGATAGTTCGACTATCGGTTGATAGGTCGACTATCTGTTCTGCGCTGATAGTTCGACTATCTGTTGATAGTTCGACTATCTGTTCTGCGCTGATAGTTCGACTATCTGTTGATAGTTCGACTATCTGTTCTGCGCTGATAGTTCGACTATCTGTTGATAGTTCGACTATCTGTTCTGCGCTGATAGTTCGACTATCGGTTGATAGGTCGACTATCTGTTCTGCGCTGGTAGTTCGACTATCTGTTGATAGTTCGACTATCTGGTTTGTTTTGATAGTTCGACTATCTTTTGATAGATCGACTATCTGTTTTCTGAGGTAGGTCGACTATCTGCTTGATAGTTCGACTATCTCTGTGCGCTTGATAGCTCGACTATCTGTCCTAGATAGTTCGACTATCTGATAGTTCGACTATCTGTCCTGATAGTTCGACTATCTGCTGCGGTAGCTCGACTATCTGTTTGATAGCTCGACTATCTGGATCGTTCGACTATCTGCCCGGTAGTTCGACGATCTCCTGGCGTCGTTCGACGATCTTCGAAGGTCGTTCGACGTTTTCTGTCTGCCTTTATATTTTGTATTTATTTATTATATTTAATTATTTAATACATTTTCTGGCACGGTATTTTAAGCTGTATGATAAAGTTTCCAGGCATTATTTGCTCTATTCTTATTGCTTGAGTTAAGATCTTTTAAGATAAAGTTGTTTGTCTTATTAGCTGTCTATTTAAATTACTTTATCTGCTGTCAGCCCCTTTATAGCCGTTAGACTGAAAAGTCTTCTTTTGCTATAAAGAGATAGTTTCTGATGTGACTTTATTTAGTCTATCTGATTATTTGATTTAAGCCTGCAGCTTCTTAGAAAGAGGTTTATTCCTTTTTATGGAATGTTTTGCTGCAGAAATATTTCTGTCTTCTTGATATTTACAGCCCAGGTCTCAAGGCTTAGAAGAAGAAAAACAATTCAAATGGAAGAGAGCCGTTGCTTGATGATGATATAAAAAGAACCCTTTGCAGAAGGATTGAAGCTAGTGTTACATACATATTCAAAAAGCACTCAAGCCTCCATCAAGCTAAAGTTTCCTGCTCTCAGCAAACTCCATCTAACTGAGAAGTGTTAAGATCTTCATCTCTTCTTCACCTGAGTTCTCCTGCTTTCAGGAAGTTCAACTCAGAGTTTCTTTGAAGAAGAAGAAGAAGAAGAATAGCTGCTTGAAGAGATTTCTTTTTGTTATTTATTTTCTTCCTGTAGCTCTTTCCTTCAGAATTTTCTGAAGAGTTTCTGCACTGAAGCAAGACTTCACCTGGACATCTTTGAGCCAGGGGGAGCCTTGATTCTTTAGAGCATTCTAGCTCAGTGCAAGCTTTTTGTGCTTCTCTAATCTATTGTAAAATAGAGAAGACATCTTAACCTTCTTCCCCCTCCTATACAGGGTTATTACTCCCTTCAAAAGTATCCCTTGGTGGCAGGGCACCTGATCAAAAACCTGTGCTTGGTTTTTAGACACCTGATCAAAAGTCTAAAGGGTTTCTGAATCTACCTGAAGCAGATTCTGTTGGTGGCAGGGCACCTGATCAAAAACCTGAGTGGATTCCTACCGTGTGGGTAGAAGAGTGGACGTACCCAAGTTGTTTGGGGAACCACTATAAATTTCCTTGTGTCGTCTGGATTCAACTGTTTAATTCATGTACTGTGGCTGTGAATAGTTATAACTAGGTTGCTAGTTGCTGTTTAGGTTTTCCAAGCTTTAACTGTAATTACAGTTAGCTTGTGTTTGCACATCACTTGTGTTAGGCTTTAAGGTTAAATCAAAATCTATAATCTCTTCATTCCGCACTTCACTCCAAGGGAGTTGGGTAGACAGTTAAGTTTTGCATTGTGCAAAAATTTGATTACTCTATTCACCCCCCCTCTAGAGTAGTATCTATCCCTTCACTTTCAATTGGTATCAGAGGGAGGTTGACTGACTGTATAGGCTAACACCTAAGTCACAAGATCCTGATAGATACCAAGAGCTTATAGATATTCACTATCATGGCCCAGTCTAAGGATTATTCTAGCACCAGACCTCCAGCATGCAACTTAGCAAAGTTTGGCATCTGGAAGGCAAGGATCAAACTTTATATGAACTCTATTGATGAGAGTATTTTTGCTTCTATTTTGTCAGGTCCCCCAAGAGCACCTGCTGCTGCCACTGCCTCATCATCTGATATGAGTGCAGTGCCTCCTCCAGATTATAATGATGAGTACAAGAAGGCCAAAATTGCTGATGCCAAAGCAATGAACATACTGGCTCAGACTATGTCTGATGAAGTGTTCCAGAAGGTTGCTGATTGCTCTTCAGCAAAGGCCATGTGGGACACACTGAACCAGATTGTAGCTGGTTCAGCTGATGAAAGGAAGGACAGGAGGTCCAACCTTATCTCACAGTATGAGAACTTCAAGAAGACTGATGCTGAATCAGTTGAAGCGATGTACACCAGGCTCAGCTCAATCATCAATGAGCTGAGGACCCTTGACAAGGATATCTCATTGACAGAGGTCAATGATAAGATCCTTATGTGCTTCCCTAGCACATGGGATCTAAGAATCTGGCCAATCAAGGAAGCCAGAAGTACCAATGAGATATCAACTGAAGCCCTTCTCGGCAAGCTCAAATCTTTTGAGCAAGTGCTGAAGACAAGGGAAGCTGAAGCAGAAGCCAAGACCCCCACTCCAACAAGAAAAGAGCAATCTCTAGCTCTTAAAGCTGCTGAAGCCTCAGAAGGCAGCCAATCAAATGAGGAGCTCATGGCATTGTTTGCCAAGAGATTTCTCAAAATGGGGAGAAAAGAGTTCAGAAGAAAATCTTCAAAGTATGAAGAAAAGCCAAGGTATGATCGTACTCCAACTAAAGAAATTATTTGTTATGGGTGCAGGAAGCCTGGACACATTTTGCCAGAGTGTCCAGAGGAGAAGAACAAGGAAAAGAGAAAAGATAAAGAACAACACAGGAAGCACTCCAAGCCATCCTCCTACAAAAACAAGAAGAAGGAGAGAGGTTTCATTGCTGAAACCTGGAGTGATTCTGATGAAGAATCCTCATCCTCAAGCTCTAGTGAGGATGAAGAAGAAAAGAAGGCAAAAGAAGTTTGCCTCATGGCAATAGATGCCTGCAGCAACCACTCTGCTGCAGAGAGTTCTGACTCAGATGAAGAAATGCCTACTGAAGATGAGGTACTTTCATCTTACGATTTTACTTCAGAAGAGTTTAAGTTAGATTTTAAATCTCTATGTTTAGATTTAATTAGTTCAGAAAAAGAGATAAAAGAACTTAGAAATAGGCTAGCTGACTCTGAATCAATAGCCTCTGAAAATGTTAGGTTAAAGGAAGAACTCACTACTTGTAGTGAAGAAATCAAATTTCTTAAAATGGAATTAGCTAAGTCTAAGAGACTAGAAGAGTCACTTAATGGTAGAAGCCTTAAGCTGTTAGAAATTACCAGCATGACCAACACTAGGTCAGGTAATGATAAATTAGGCTTAGGAGCTTCTCCCAGTGAACCCCCAGTCCTCCTTAAAAATAACCTTTCAACTCCAGTGAACTTCATTTCAGCTAGTGGAAAGAAGAACACTGAGCAAGTAAACCTTGTAAATAAAACATTAAATAAGGCTAAGAGAGAAAAGAGAAGGAAGTTTTTCAAAGAAATGCAAAGAGCGTCGAACGCCGCTCGACGATCGGATGCTCCATGGTCGAACGAAGCTCGACGATCTGAGCGCCCATCATCGAACGTCGATCGACGATTTCAACATGATTTTCAAAATCATAATCAGTATCATAGAAACCTAAATGAAAATAGAAACCCTAGGTTTGTTGACCCATCATCTGCATGGAGAATCCCACCTAGGAGATCTCACCCTCTAGGCTATCACCCTCAGCCTGCATTCTCTTATATTTCCAGTTTTTCTTATGTGAAAAACAAGGGACCCAAGGTTACCTGGGTCCACTCTGTCTAAATAATTGTTTTGCAGGTGAAGGCCTATCCAATCACTCAAAATAAGTGGTATTTGGATAGTGGATGCTTTAAGCATATGACAGGAAACAAAGAGCTTCTGTCAAAGTACAAAGCTAAGCTCGGCCCAAAGGTTATCTTTGGAGACTCCAGCTGTGGTCAGACAGAAGGATATGGCAAGATCACCATTGGAGCAGTTACATTCAAGAGAGTTGCTTATGTCAATGGACTAAAGCATAACCTGATTTCAGTTAGCCAGCTATGTGATGCTGGCTACCAGGTTTCTTTTTCTAACTCCTCTTGCAATATTACTTTAAATAATAATGTTGTTTTAATAGGTAATAGAATAGGCAATATATATTTAGTAGATTTTAATTCATCTCACTCTGAAATCTGCCTGTTTAATGAATTAACCTTTAATAATAATTCTTTATGGCATAAAAGGCTTAGTCATGTGAACCTGAAAAATATATCTAGGTTATCCAAGCACAACCTTGTTAGAGGCTTACCTTCTTGCCCCTACAAGAAGGAGAGTCTATGCAAGGCTTGTCAGCTAGGCAAGCAAACCAAGAATTCATTTAAATCTGTTAATAAAAGTGATTCTCCTAGAATCCTGTATTTATTACACTTGGACCTTTTTGGCCCAATAAATGTACAGAGTCTAGGAGGGAAGTATTACACTTTAGTAATTGTAGATGACTTCTCTAGGTTCAGTTGGGTTTTCTTTTTGAGAACTAAGTCTGATAACTTCAAAGCTCTTACAGACTTTCTACTTTGTGTGCAGACTGAGTACTCTACTCATGTGGCCTTGATCAGAAGTGATCATGGTACTGAGTTTGACTCTCTTCTCATGCAAGAATTCTGTGAGAGAGAAGGTATCAAACATAGCTTCTCAGCTCCTAGAACTCCCCAACAAAATGGGGTAGTTGAGAGGAAGAATAGAACACTAATTGAAGCTGCTAGCACATTGTTGGCAGATGCTAACATGCCTCTATCCTATTGGGCAGAAGCTGTTAGTACAGCCAACTATGTCTTGAATAGAAGTTTGATACACAAACTTAAGTGTAAAACTCCTTATGAGTTGCTTAAAGGAAAGAAACCAAAAATTAATTACTTTAGAATTTTTGGCTGTACTGTTTATATTCATAACAATAATAAAGAATATATTAGAAAATTTGAAGCAAAAGCTTCAATGGGAATCATGCTTGGATATTCCCAGGTAAGCAAAGCTTATAGGGTTTATAACAAATCAACCTGTAAGATAGAGGAATCTGTGCATGTGACTTTTGATGAGTCTCAGATGTTTTACAAGGAGAAAGAAAATTCTCCTTCCTCCAGTTCTTTGCAGGTACATGATGCCCCTCAAGAAATCCTTCAACTTTCAACTCTTCAGATCACTGAATCAGACAGTGATGAAGACATTGCTGAAGCTGTTGAAGCTGTTGTTGTTCCACCAACAGTAGATCAAATTCCTCCTGAGGAATTAATCCCAACTGTTGCTGAAGATCACATCCCACCTGCTGATATTGTCACACTTAGAGATCATCCCACATCTCAAGTGATTGGAGACATATCAGCTGGTGTGCAAACAAGACATCAATTAAGACAGGATGTGATGCATGCTTGTTTCCTCTCACAGGTTGAGCCCCTCACCTTTAAAGATGCAGAGCTAGATCCCCACTGGATCATTGCAATGCAAGAGGAGCTCAATCAGTTTGAGAGATGTAAAGTTTGGACTTTGGTTCCAAGACCTAAAGGCCAACTGATCATAGGCACCAAGTGGGTGTATAGAAACAAGTTAGATGCAAATGGAATAATAGTAAGGAATAAAGCTAGGCTTGTAGCTCAGGGCTACAGACAGGAGGAAGGTATAGACTATGACCAAACCTTTGCTCCTGTTGCAAGGCTAGAAGCAATAAGGATCTTCTTGGCCTATGCAGCCTACATGAAGTTTAAGGTGTTCCAAATGGATGTCAAAAGTGCATTCCTAAATGGTGAGCTTAAGGAAGAGGTGTTTGTTGAACAACCACCAGGGTTTGTTTCATCAACTCAGCCTTCTCATGTTTTTAAGTTGCAAAAAGCTCTTTATGGACTAAAGCAAGCTCCTAGGGCCTGGTATGAGACCTTAGCTAGTTTCCTGTTAAAGCACAACTTCACTAGGGGAGTAGTTGATAGAACCCTTTTCGTTAAGCATCACAAGGACACAATCCTGTTAGTTCAGGTGTATGTAGATGATATTATCTTTGGTTCCACTGATCCCAAACTTTGCAAAAAGTTTTCCAACTTGATGCACTCTAAGTTTGAGATGAGTAGCATGGGTGTGCTGTCTTACTTTCTTGGTCTCCAAGTTAAGCAAGATGCTGATGGTATCTTCATCTCCCAATCCAAATATGCCAAGGAATTGGTAAAGAAATTTGGGATGGCTGATGCTTCAGCAATGCCTACACCCATGGCTACTAATGTAGTTATTGATTCTGATGATCACGGCAAGCCAGTTGATCAAAAGAATTATAGGGCCATTGTTGGTTCCCTATTATATCTAACTGCAAGTAGGCCAGATATAATGTTTGCTACATGCCTTTGTGCTAGATTCCAGGTCAACCCCAAGGAATCTCATCTGATTCTTCTAAAAAGAATCCTGAGATACCTGAAAGGATGTCCAAATCTAGGACTTTGGTACCCAGCTGAGTCAGAGTTTGAATTAATTGGATATTCTGATTCTGACTATGCTGGTTGCAGAGTTGACAGGAAGAGCACCTCAGGAACTTGCCAGTTCCTGGGAGAGAGATTGGTCTCTTGGTTCTGTAAGAAGCAGGCTTCTGTCTCAACTTCAACTGCAGAGGCTGAATATATAGCTGCTGCTAGTTGTTGTTCACAGATCCTATGGATTCAAAACCAGCTTGTGGATTATGGTTACTCACACAAGAACACCAAGATCATGTGTGATAGTACCAGTGCTATCTCAATTGCACAAAATCCAGTGCACCACTCTAGAACGAAGCACATTGAGATTAGGCACCATTTCCTGAGAGATTGTGTGGAAAAGAACAAGATCTGTCTTGAGTTCATATCCACTGAGTTTCAGAGAGGTGATATATTCACCAAGCCTTTAGATGAACAGAAGCATCTGTTCTTTTTAGTCCAACTAGGCATGATCAATGGACGAGACTAAGTGTGACGATATCTGCCTATGTTGAGGTCTGCTTGAAGATCGTCGAACGATGATCGAAGATCGTCGAACGGATTGAGCCTATCGTCGACCTCTGGTTAATGATAGCTTATCTGTTTGAAGATCGTCGATCGACGTTCGACCATCGTCGAACAGGCTGAGCTCATCGTCGATCTCCGGACGACGACAGCCTGTTGTTTGAGAAGCCAGAAATAGTCGAACGATTGTCCGACTACTCTGCTTCTGAGCCGATCGTCGAACGGCCGTTCGACTATCGGTTCAAAATCTTTTTAATAGATCGACTATTTCCGGTCCAATATAAAGCCGATAGTCGACCTAGGTTAAAAGATCGTGTGCTTTATCGTCGACGGAGCGTGCCCTTTCGCATTCTGCTTTCCCGCTTGCGATTTTCTGGCGCTTCGTCTTTCTCGTTCCCTCTCCAGCTTTCTCGTGTTTTCTCCGGCGAATCCATGGCGATTTCCCCAGCTGTTCTAGCCGTCGTCAAGTTCGATGCAGGATTCAGTGTAGATTTTGAAGCTTTCAGCAGTTGCGATGCCGGCATAGTGGAAGTTCTCCAGCTCTGCAGAGATCAAGGTTTAGAGAAGCTGATGTCTGAAAGGATCAAGATTAATATTCCAGAAATAAAAGAATGGGCTTTCACGTCGTCTTCCACAGACGAGTCGATGATCGGTACCATCGGCGGAGTAGAAGCTATCCTAACTCCGGCCGTTCTTTCTGATGTTTTTGGTTTAGTTATTGGTGATGAAGATTATGAGCAAGATGCTCAGGAGTTCGGAAGGATGCTGGTCGAGCTGGGACATGCCGAGGGCATTCCCACCAAGCTGCTCAAGGTAAACTTTCCCTTCAAGATCAAGTTCCTCGCTGAGGTAGTCGGAAAAGTGCTCCTAGGGAAGCACTCTGCCCATGATAACATAACAAGACAGCAATTCGCACTTATGTGTGCAATTGTTAATCGAAAGAGGATCGATTGGGCTGCTGTTCTGTTTGATTTGATCAGGAAGAAGACAGGAAAGAAGGAAGTCACCCTGGGAAGGGTTATTGGAATTTTTCTTAAGGAGAAATTCCCCCAGCTGCTGAGTTCTGCCGCAACTACCATCAATGCCAGCAAGAAGATGGATCCTCATCTGTTCTCAAAGTGGAAGAGGACGTTCGTGAAATCTGCTCCAGCGCAATCTGAGGACACAAGGACTGCTTCAGTCGCTCCTCAACCTAGTGAAGCTGGCTCAGCTCTCCCTTCCTCCTCCTCTGCTTTGCCGTCTGCCTCAGTTGAAGTACCATCAACTTCAGCTGAGGTACGACCTTCTTCTTCTGCTGCACCTGAAACAACTATGGTTGTTCCTCTGTCTCCTCCAGCCTCTCCTCTACCTGCATATCTGGCTAGGATATCTGCTCCTAGCTTCGATTTGTTAGGGTCAGAGAGAATTCTTACTCCTCATGCATCTCCCGTTAATTCACCAGTTCATTCACCATCCCCTGCTCCCTCTCCTGCTGTATCTCCAGTTCGATCCCCTGTCCCCATTATTTCTCATCCCAGCTCATCTACCATATCTGCTGCTGCTCCATCCACCTCTAATCCATCATCTTTTGATATCTCTCCAGAGATTATCATCCGCATCGTGGAGCTGATTACCCCGTCAATCAAAACCATGATTGACGAGGCAATCGCTCCCCTTGCTGCCTCCATTGACCGTCTAACTGCCTCCATCCAATCCATTTCTAAATCTGCTGAGCCATCTTCCTCTAGGGGCCTGGTTTCAGTAGCTACTGAAATCAGGCAGGGGGAGATGTTCAATGAAGATGTCTCAGACCTTCCTGCCTCTACTCCAGCTGAAATAGAGATAGCTCCAGATGTTGTCGTATCTGTCCAGCCAGAATCTGCTCAAGTTGAGCCAGAAGAAGTTCCAGATGTTGTTATGACTGATCAGGAAGAGACAGCTCCTGCTGAGGAAGAGATTGTTCCAGCTGAGAAAGTGGTAACTCCAGCTGAGGAAGTGGTTGCTCCAGCTGAGGAAGAGATTGCTCCTGCTAAGAAAGTTTTAGCTCCAGTTTTGACTGAGAAAGAAATATCAGATGGAATCCTGCTATCAGAAATTGCAGTGAAAGTATGCTTAGAAGATCTAACCTCTCCTATGATTGCCAGATTCCTGGAAGGAATCATAACTAAATATCTGAATGACTGCTGGGAGATGGTTAAATATGAAGGTAATTCCCTAATCCGGTTTATTGATGAGTCAATTTATTTGCTTGCTGGTGAATACCTTGAAGGGATGATTCAAGCTTATTTAGCAGATCTGTGTTCTTGATTCTACAGATATTATTAAAGAAGATTTAACTGCCCAGAAAATAGCAGTTGTTTCTGAGGCTGCTCCAAGTGATTCTGATACTCAATTAGATCCAGAATTGGATGTGTTTTTAAATGATAAAGAGGATGAAAATCAAGAGGAAATCAAAGTTGATTCTCCTGTTTTAAATTTGGAAGAAATTCAAGCAAGGGCTGCTTGGGACTTAAGAGTAAAATCTTTACAAGAAAAAGAGAAAGATTTGCAATTTGAGAAGTCATCCATCTGGGATGACTCTCCTGGTTTAGATTTAGACTCCCTTCTGGCTTTGGATGCCATGGAAGAAGAAAGGGAGAAATCTGTTTCAAAGCTTAAAGAAAAGGCTGTCTCAGAAGCCTATGATCCCTATGAGAACCCTCCATCATCCCATTCTGATGATGATGATGATTCAGATGTGTCTGAAAATTCAAAGAAAAAGAAATCTGCTGCTAAGAAAAGAAAAGCTGCTCCTCCTCCACCTCCAAATAAGGATAATGACATTCCCTATTATATTTTGAAGGGCATTGACCCCAAATCAAAAGATTTTCAGCATTGGATGAGGTTTTCGAAAAATCAGCAAAAAGAAAGGAAGAGAACCAAGAGGTATGACAGTCCAGTCTCCAGATGGACTCCCAAAGGTCCTCCTCCACCTCCTGGTGCAGGAGCCTCTGGGAATCTACCTGCTAATCAATCTGCCGCCTATGGAAAATCTGTGTCTGCTCAGCACCAACCTAGACAAGGTCATCAAAGTTCTCAAGGCAGATCATCTTATGGTTCTCAAAGACATGTGAAGGAGGTTGTGACCCAAAGACCAACTTTTTCCCCACCTCCTTCTCCAGTTCAATCTGAGAAAAGTGTTTCGAAAGGTAAATAGTTTACAGTGTTTTAAAACCTTCTAGCAAGTCCCTTTTGCTAAGTTTATTCTAATGTCTTATCTAGATATAATAGCTGCTGCTTCTCCAGAGCTCGTATATGAAAATCCTGAGCTCGATCCTAATTTTAGGATGGCTCGCTTTCAAGAGCTTGTAGGAGCAGCCCAAATAAGAAAAGCAAGAGCCGAAGGTAAAGATACAACTGGCTTTACTACGATGTCAGCATATAGAAAGAAAGAATTTGAAAAATTCCAAGTCAATCCTGAGATATTTGATCCAGCAAAGTACATGGAAAAACATTCTGAAGCTGTTGTCCCCAGAGCTACAGAACTAAAGATCATTGGGGCTCAGGATCTGAAGATATCAAAGAAGGAATCAGATGACCCTCTTCGAAAAATTTCCTTTGTCTCTAGTTCTTCTGATCCATTACCTGACCCTAAAGATTCTTGACAGTTTGATTAAACTGCTGTGTTATATTTATTTATCTGATTGATAATCTGCCAGTTTATTGCTATCTATCTGTTGAAATTATTTTGTTTATTTTATTGCTAGCTGTTTTAGATTCTGAGAGACTTAACTCAAATAGGGGGAGATTGTTGGTACCCTAGTTTGATTTGAGTTTAGTCCTCTCCTTTGTGCCCCTTTGACCCAAGAAATATCTATGGTCAATGGTTAGGAGTCTAGCTGTAGAGTCCTCGCTTTTCCAAATTGAGAATTTGGTTAAGTAGGTTTTTCGTTCGACCATAGTCGAACGCCGTTCGACTATCGTCTATCGACTGATCGACGATCGTCTATCAGTTGGTCGACGCCTTGGTCTGCGCTGATAGTTCGACTATCTGTTGATAGTTCGACTATCTGTTTTGCGCTGATAGTTCGACTATCTGTTGATAGTTCGACTATCTGTTCTGCGCTGATAGTTCGACTATCGGTTGATAGGTCGACTATCTGTTCTGCGCTGATAGTTCGACTATCTGTTGATAGTTCGACTATCTGTTCTGCGCTGATAGTTCGACTATCTGTTGATAGTTCGACTATCTGTTCTGCGCTGATAGTTCGACTATCTGTTGATAGTTCGACTATCTGTTCTGCGCTGATAGTTCGACTATCGGTTGATAGGTCGACTATCTGTTCTGCGCTGGTAGTTCGACTATCTGTTGATAGTTCGACTATCTGGTTTGTTTTGATAGTTCGACTATCTTTTGATAGATCGACTATCTGTTTTCTGAGGTAGGTCGACTATCTGCTTGATAGTTCGACTATCTCTGTGCGCTTGATAGCTCGACTATCTGTCCTAGATAGTTCGACTATCTGATAGTTCGACTATCTGTCCTGATAGTTCGACTATCTGCTGCGGTAGCTCGACTATCTGTTTGATAGCTCGACTATCTGGATCGTTCGACTATCTGCCCGGTAGTTCGACGATCTCCTGGCGTCGTTCGACGATCTTCGAAGGTCGTTCGACGTTTTCTGTCTGCCTTTATATTTTGTATTTATTTATTATATTTAATTATTTAATACATTTTCTGGCACGGTATTTTAAGCTGTATGATAAAGTTTCCAGGCATTATTTGCTCTATTCTTATTGCCTGAGTTGAGATCTTTTAAGATAAAGTTGTTTGTCTTATTAGCTGTCTATTTAAATTACTTTATCTGCTGTCAGCCCCTTTATAGCCGTTAGACTGAAAAGTCTTCTTTTGCTATAAAGAGATAGTTTCTGATGTGACTTTATTTAGTCTATCTGATTATTTGATTTAAGCCTGCAGCTTCTTAGAAAGAGGTTTATTCCTTTTTATGGAATGTTTTGCTGCAGAAATATTTCTGTCTTCTTGATATTTACAGCCCAGGTCTCAAGGCTTAGAAGAAGAAAAACAATTCAAATGGAAGAGAGCCGTTGCTTGATGATGATATAAAAAGAACCCTTTGCAGAAGGATTGAAGCTAGTGTTACATACATATTCAAAAAGCACTCAAGCCTCCATCAAGCTAAAGTTTCCTGCTCTCAGCAAACTCCATCTAACTGAGAAGTGTTAAGATCTTCATCTCTTCTTCACCTGAGTTCTCCTGCTTTCAGGAAGTTCAACTCAGAGTTTCTTTGAAGAAGAAGAAGAAGAAGAATAGCTGCTTGAAGAGATTTCTTTTTGTTATTTATTTTCTTCCTGTAGCTCTTTCCTTCAGAATTTTCTGAAGAGTTTCTGCACTGAAGCAAGACTTCACCTGGACATCTTTGAGCCAGGGGGAGCCTTGATTCTTTAGAGCATTCTAGCTCAGTGCAAGCTTTTTGTGCTTCTCTAATCTATTGTAAAATAGAGAAGACATCTTAACCTTCTTCCCCCTCCTGTACAGGGTTATTACTCCCTTCAAAAGTATCCCTTGGTGGCAGGGCACCTGATCAAAAACCTGTGCTTGGTTTTTAGACACCTGATCAAAAGTCTAAAGGGTTTCTGAATCTACCTGAAGCAGATTCTGTTGGTGGCAGGGCACCTGATCAAAAACCTGAGTGGATTCCTACCGTGTGGGTAGAAGAGTGGACGTACCCAAGTTGTTTGGGGAACCACTATAAATTTCCTTGTGTCGTCTGGATTCAACTATTTAATTCATGTACTGTGGCTGTGAATAGTTATAACTAGGTTGCTAGTTGCTGTTTAGGTTTTCCAAGCTTTAACTGTAATTACAGTTAGCTTGTGTTTGCACATCACTTGTGTTAGGCTTTAAGGTTAAATCAAAATCTATAATCTCTTCATTCCGCACTTCACTCCAAGGGAGTTGGGTAGACAGTTAAGTTTTGCATTGTGCAAAAATTTGATTACTCTATTCACCCCCCCCTCTAGAGTAGTATCTATCCCTTCACTTTCACATGACTCAAGTATTCTTTAGCATTGTCAGAGCAAAATGTTTTAATAGAAACACCAAACTGATTTTTAATTAAATGATAAAAGGAGAGCCATAAATCAAAAAGTTCAGAACGATCTCGTAAGAGATACACCCAAGTACATCTAGAAAAATCATCAATGAAAGTTACAAAATAAGAACTACCCCAACCAATGGTGAGGGTAGGAGCAGGTCCCCAGACATCGGAGTGCACTAGATCAAAAGGACGAGTGGAGCCCCGACCTTGCTTCGGCGGGAAGGAGGAACGGTGATTCTTGCCAAGTTGACAAGCGTCGCAGTTGAGAGGAGTAATGGAGGGTGGGAGGTGGGGTAGAAGCTGATGTAGAAGCTGTGGTGGAGGATGACCGAGACGGAGATGCCATTGGAGAAGATCCATACAAGAAGAAGAGAAGGCGGACAAAGAGGAAATGTTGTCGAGGAAGTAGAGGCCGCCGCTCTCACTCCCAGTAGCAATCGTCCGCTGGGAGCTCGGATCCTGAAAAGAACAAGAAGTCGGAGTAAACGTCACAGAATACTGAAGCTGCTTGCATAAAGAGGTAACCGATAATAGATTGCACGAAAACTTGGGAACATAGAGAGTGTCCACTAGACGAAGGGACGGAGTAACATGAACCACTCTCGACCCATGAACTGGGGAGGGAGAACCGTCTGCAATAAGGACCGGGGGCAACCGATCATGCTGTTCGAAGAGAGAGAAGCACTGAGGATTGCCCGTCATGTGATTAGTTGCACCAGAGCCAATAAGCGATTTACCTTGAGTCACCATGTGGGCACTACCTGATGATGTGACCACAGAAGCAGACAGCTTGGAAGAGGAGGCGGAGTAGTCACCGGAGGGGCGAAGATGGGGATGCTTCGTCCAGCAGCGATCTGAAGTATGTCCGGTGCGGCAATAGTGAGAGCAGAGGTAGCGGGAAGAATTACGTCTGCCAGAATGGTGACTTCGGTTACCAGAGCCACTCCGCTGAGTTTGATTAGCATAGAGGTCTGGTGGAGAAGGAGCGGGCAGAAGTGGGCGCTGAAGGAGAGAGGTGACAGCGGCGATGCGGGCAGTTGTGGCATCTAAGGTAAGAGATTTCGCCTCACCCAGGATTTGCTGGCGGATCATGTCATAAGTATCAAGAAGCCAGAGAAGATAACACACAACCAGAACTCCTAGAAGTGCTTATGTTGTTGAGCCAAATCCGCAGAAAAGGGGCGATTTTGAAGCATCTCAGCCCCAAGGGCCTGAACCTGTTGGTATGCGGCAGCAGGAGACAAGGAAGGCCGGGCAAAGAGGTCCGCATACAATGTATAGATGCGGGACGTCTGAGACCCTTTGGAGTACAGGGCGACAAGATAAAGCCAAGCGACCTTGACCGTCTCATCATGACGGATGATGGGAAGGCACTCATCAGATAGGCTGTTAGCGAGCCAAGTATGCACAAGAGCGTCACTCGCATCCCAGTCATCAAAGAGAGGTGAAGTGGTAGGAGGAGGGTCATCAACGATATGGTGGCGTTTGCATTGTGAGCGAAGGAGAAAGGTGAAAAAGACTCTCCAATCCGGGTAGTTGGAGCTGACTTGCTTGGAAATTGTGCTAAGGTTACCGAAAGGAGTAGGAGGAAGAGGCGGAGCCGGATTGGCGATAGGGGTGGTTGCAGGAGTGGTGGCAGTAGAACCATCAGAAAGAGCCATAGGAGCGAACAACAGGAAGCAGCGCGGTTAGGCAACAAGCCGCACGGTAAGGAATAAGAAGAACTGCAGTGGTCACGGTGTCAGACACCAGCGGCCAGAGTAGCCATGACCAAGCCGTAGAAGGCAACAAGCCGCACGGTTAGGCAACAAGCCACGCGATTAAGAAGAAGAAAATCTGCAGCAGTCACGATATAAGACACTAGCGGCTAGGAAAGCCACTACCAAGCCGTAGAATCAAGCAGAGTGATAGAAGTTGAGCGATTAAAAGACAGTCCGCTCGAATAGAAGCAACAGGCAAAACAAGGCACAGGGCAACAAGACGCGGGGAATTGGGCAACATGTCGCGATGATAGTTTTACTTTCAAGACAACCTAAACACCTAGAGGGGGGGTGAATAGGTTCTAATGCTTGTTAACACTTTTTGGCAGAATTCAATTACAGAATTAAAACACACAGCACAGCAGTCACAGAAATTTAACCATCACAGATTGCACATTGTTTTATAGTGGTTCCCCAAGGTCTGGGTACATCCACTTTCCCCCTTCACCTATCTAGCAGTATGCTATATTTGGCCAAACTTCCTCTTTACTCAGATCCACAGATCCTACAGCTTAGAACCTGAAAAGGTTCCTACAACTCAGCCTCAACAGCCCTACCTCAGCCTTATCAGAAAGCCTACAACTCAGAGAAGAACCTTCTCCTACACTCAGGCAAATAGCCCTACCACTCAGAGATCAACTCTCCTACACTCAGCCTTTATAACACAGGCTTACAACTCAGATCTGTATTGACAGATCCTACAGAAATTAGAAAAGAAGTTTTTAATGTCTTGCCTTTGTTGAGAGAGAAAAGAACAAGACAATTCTTGATCAGCTGATGAAATCAACTGAATCTGAGCTTTCTTCAAAGATTCTTGAATCTGAACTTAGCTGAGTTGATTTCCAAACAGCTTCTTGAGAAACCAATGATGGCTTCCTTTGTACAACCTCGGGCTCGCAACCTGGTGAGAGGGCCCAGGCGAGAGAAAGGGTCCTGGCGAGAGGGCCTAGGCGAGAGAAAGGGTCCTGGCAAGAGGGCTCAATCGAGAGGCTGAAGGCGAGCGAGAGGGCCCAGGCGAGAGGCCCCAGCCGGGCGAGAGGCCCCAGCCAGGCGAGAGGGCCCTGGAGAGAGGACCCTAGCAAGAGGTACTCGGAGAGATGGGCCATCTTAGTTCAGGACCATTTCAGGTAGGGCCTGGCCCACCTTTTGGGTCCCAGGGGTATTTTTACTCTTTTACCCTGGGTGGTCTGCAATTAGCCTTTTAGGACAGCGGAGTTCGGCTGTTGGCAGACCTAGCTGAGGGCATTCCGGTAATTTTAGGATGGATTAGTTTAGTTATTTGCAGTCCCAGTTCAAAGGCCTATAAATAGACCGGTAAGGTGCCTAGGAAAAGCAAGCATTCTTGACTCCCTCTCTCTTCTAAGGCACCTAGCTCAGTATTGGCTAGAGAGGGGAAGAGCCGTAGCTAGTCTCTTCCGGGTAAGAGGTGGGACCTCCTCACTGAAGCTCCCGGTCTAGTTCTCCGCCTTGAGCATGATCCCAAGGGAGTAAGCACGAGCTGCCCCTGTAGTTCCGAGCTTTAGGTGGAGCCGACTTTGTTGGTTCCAACATTTTTTGTGCGGTGAGCGTGGAACCGCAGCTTGTGCGGAAGAGCGAAGGGTTACCTCATGGCGGGAGATGCGGGAGGAGAAGGCGAAGGGTCCCCAAGGCTGGAGGGATATTTCGGGAGGGCAGAGTTCATGTCATCCATCGGAGGGATCATGGACATGCTAAAGCAACTCACACAGAGAGGCGAGTGCGAGACTCCCCCACCTCAAGTGCCGGACCTCGCACCCAGGGGAGGGGTCGACTCGGCAAGGGTAGGTGAAGATGCACCCGGGAGGCGGCCGGGAAAAGAGATAGTGGCGGAAGGACCTCAGCGAGAGGTGGAAGGAAGGGAGCTCTTCCCCAGTACGGAGAGTGTCGTCGCGCCAGCGGAGCTAGTGGCACGAGTAGATCTGGCGAGACCACCGGCGAGAGGATCTCCTTTCTGTGAGTTGGTCCTCTTGGCACCCGTTCCAGAAGGGTTCCGCGAGCCGGAGATGAGCTACTACGTGGGGAAGGATGACCCCCTCCAGCACTTGCAGTGGTTTGAAGACGCAGTGTCCATCAGACCTATGACTGACGCCTTCAAGTGCCGTCTCTTCGCTATCACTTTGAAGGATAAGGCTAGGGACTGGTTCCATCAGCTCCCTACTGGTTCCATTTATTGCTTCGAAGACCTGAGCAGAAGTTTCCAACTGCGTTTCTCGACCTCTAAGAAGAGGAAGAGGAACCCGGAGTCCATCTTCCTGATCAAGCAAAAGGCGGACGAGTCCTTGGCTCAATACGTGGACCGTTTCCAGGAAGAGATGCTAGGCATCCAGTAAGTGCCTGGTTTCGACCTCCAGATGGCCTTCACCGTAGGGCTGAGGGAAGGTTTCTTCAAGATGAGCCTCACCAGGAAGGCACCGTTGTCCTTCGAGGGATTAATGGAGAAGGCCGCAAAAGAGATAGCCATGGAGGCGGCAAACCCAACATTTGCAAGGAAGCTGGCAAGGTTGACGGAAGTATAGCAGAGGGAGCCAGGGGGGCAAGGCAGCCAGAAGGAAGGAGAAGAGAGGAACTAAGAGGGCCCGCGCACCCGGAGTTGGGATGGAGGCAGGCGGGAGGCCCGGTTCAGGGGCCTGGAAGGGGTCCCCAGCAGGGGGGAAGAAACTTTTATCCAGGTCCAGGAAGGTTTCATCCGCTAGGATGGGGGCATGGTCCGAGGCCGCTCCCACCCCCACCTCAGCAAGCTATGGCCATAGGCAGGGGAAGAGGAAGGGGAAGAGACCGTGGGAGAGCAGGAGTGGGGAGGAGGAGGAATCCCCCAGACGAGAGGCGAGGAGAAGGAGTTTTGCCCTATTGTGACTTCCATGAGGAGGAGGGTCACGCGACGGCAACATGTCCCGAGTTCTTGGAGTTCAAGAGAGGGAGAGGAGGAGAAGACCGACAGCAGGCAGTGCGGATAGTGGAGGTGCCGGGAGCGGTGGAGGAAGATCGATGTGTGGACCGGTCAGATACCGGAGATCGAGGAGGGATTGGGGTGATTCATGGGGGGGTGGGGATCGAGGCCACCCGTAAGGCCAGTCTTCACACCATGTATCGTCGGATCATTGCCTCGACGTTGCAAACCCCACCCCCGGATGAGAAAATCACGTTTTCCAGAAGAGACCTACCCGATCACGAGGACCCCTTTTGCGACGCGTTGGTGATCAGGACTGCCATTGAGAACTTCACGGTATCCCGCATTCTGGTGGACAATGGGAGTTCTGTCAATGTAATCTTCAAGAAGGCTTTCAATGAGATGAGGGTGGAGGCTCGAAGGGTGCTGGCGGAGGATGGGCCGTTGTTTGGTTTCTCAGGAGAGAGAAAAGAGGTTGAGGGGGGAGTAGGACTTCAAGTGACCCTGGGAGGACTGTCCAGGAATTGTCGTTTCGTGATAGTGGACGCTCCCAGCAGTTACAATGCGATCTTTGGGCACCCTCTTATCAGCGCCTTTAGATGTGTTCCATCTTCTTTCCATCAGTGCTTGAAGCTCAATTCGGGGGGAACCCAGATCAGGGTAAGAGGGGATCCGAAGGCGGCTCGGGAGTGCTATGTAACGGCGGTCAACACCATCACCTGGATGGGAGATGCAGAGGAGCTGGGAGCAAGGTTGGAGCGAGAAGAGTTGGGGAGAGCAGGAGCAGGAGAGGAGGGAAGTCTTGTAGTGGAGGAGGAGATGGCTGAAGGAGAGTGGGAGGAAGGAGGAGGAGTGGAGAGAGGCATTGCGGTGGAGACAGCGATGGCGAGAGAGCAAGTGGCTGGAGAAGAAGAGTTGGGGAGAGCAGGAGCAGGAGTGGAGGGAAGTCTTGTAGCGGAGGAGGAGATGGCTGAAGGAGAGTGGGAGGAAGGAGGAGGAGTAGAGAGAGGCATTGCGGTGGAGCCAGCGATGGCGGGAGAGCAAGTGGCTGGAGAAGAAGAGTTGGGGAGAGCAGGAGCAGGAGTGGAGGGAAGTCTTACAGCGGAGGAGGAGATGGCTGAAGGATAGGAGTGGGAGAGAGGAGAGGGAGGAAAGGTCCAGGTGAGGGTGGCAGCTGTGGAAGGCTCAGGAGCTGAGTGCGGGTCAAAGGATCCGGAGGAAGAGCTGAGAGAGGAGAAGGAGGAAGAAGAACCCTCAAGGTTGAGGGCGGCGGTGGAAGTTCTGGAGGTCGAGATCCTCACCAGAGACGGAAGAAAAGAGAAGGTAAAGATCAGCGGAGAACTCACTCCCCAGGACCAGGAAAAGATCCGGAGGTGTGTGCAAGAGAACATTGATGTCTTCGCCTGGAGCGCAGCGGACATGCCAGGGATCGACGCGGACGTGGCGTGCCACCGTCTCAACCTCGACCCCAAGGTCCTCCCCATTCAACAGAAGAAGAGAGCCATTGCCTCCAAGATGGCCGGGCCTATCAGAGAGGAAGTAGAGAAGCTGCTCCGGGCGGGATTCATATCGGCCAACAGGTATCCGGGATGCGTGAGCAATGTTGTAATGGTAAAAAAAGGGGAAGGGAAGTGGAGGATGTGTATCGATTTCTCTCTCTTAAATAAAGCTTGCCCTAAGGACTGTTACCCCCTGCCTCGGATCGACGCGCTGGTTGACTCAGCCGTCGGTTTCTCGCTAATGAGTTTTTTAGATGCTTTTTTAGGGTACCATCAGATACGCATACACCCTCCGGACGTCAAGGATGTCACCTTCTTCACGGAGGATGGGTGCTTCAGCTATAACATGATGCCCTTTGGGCTAAAAAATGCGGGAGCAACCTATCAAAGGATGATGGACCGGATTTTTCGGGAGCAGAAGGGGCGGAACCTTGAGGTCTATGTGGATGACTTGATGGTGAAGAGTCGGGATCTTGGGTCTCATGTCCTAGACCTGCAGGAGACTTTTGCAACCGTAAGGAAATATAAGATGAGGCTTAACCCCCTGAAGTGTGTTCGGGGCCAGCCGGGGGAAGTTTTTGGGACATCTCCTTACCCCTGAAGGGGTGGAGCCCAATCCTGACAAGGTGAGGGCAATACTAGAGCTGGGATCTCCTAGGAATGTCAAAGAGGTCCAGCGTCTTACTGACAAGCTGGCAGGATTGAGCAGGTTCCTCTCCAGAGCGGGAGAGAGGTGCTCTTCTTTCTTTCGAACTCTAAGGGGTGGGAAGGAGTTTGAATGGACCCTCGAGTGCGAAAAGGCCTTCACGGCTCTAAAGCAGCAGCTTACCCAGACACCGCTACTTCAAGGGCCGAGGGAAGGGGAGAGTTTGTTCCTCTATTTAGGGGTAGGGACGGGGGCGGTTATCTCGGTCCTCGTCCGAGAAGAAGGAAAGAAGCAATTCCCTATTTATTATGTAAGCAGGGTCCTCAAAAAGGCCGAGTTGAAATATCCCATCCTAGAAAAGCTGGCCTTCGCTCTCATTGTGTCGGCCCGGAAGCTCAGACCGTATTTCCAAGCTCATGCCATTCAGGTTGTGACGGATCACCCCCTTCGCAGCATCCTCGAGGGGGTCGAGCACTCGGGGAGATTGGCCAAGTGGTCGATAGAGCTCAGTGAATTCAACCTCTCCTATGTTCCTCGAGAAGCTATTAAGGCGCAGGTGGTGGCGGATTTCTTGGCGGATTATGCTTTGGAGGCCGAAGTGATGGAGGGACCTCCCGTAGCAGCTTGGGAAATGCTTGTAGATGGAGCTTCTGGTAGGAATTCTTTCGGGGGAGGGGTCATCTTGACGAGTCCCGAGGGGACTAGGATTGAGCAAGCTTTGAAGATACACTTCACCCTCATGAACAATCAAGCCGAGTACGAAGCAATCATCACCGGGCTTCGGTTGGCTAGGGAGTTGGGTATACAGGATGTCAGGGTCTTCACGGATTCCTTGGTGGTGGCAAGACACATCAGCGGGGAGTTCGAGGTGAGGGAGCCGACCCTCCAGTTATACCTGGTAAAGATAAGAAGTATTGTTGGACAGTTCCATAGCTTTTCCATCCAGCATGTTCCTCGAGAAGAGAGTGCTCGGGCAGATCTGCTCACGAAGCACGGTCCTCATGCCGGAGGGACCATGACCGAGCTCTTCAGGCTCTCCATAGAAGAGGGGGAAGTAATGGAGATCGACCAGGAGGTGTCTTGGATGGATCCTTTTGTGACCTTCTTAGCGTCAGGGCGGCTACCAGAGGGGGATCTCGAGAGAAAGCGGATTAGATACAAGTCGGCTTACTATTTGTTGAAAGAGGGAGTACTCTACCGAAAAACGTTGTCCGGATTGTTAGCCCGGTGCGTATCCGAGAAAGAAGCACCAAGGGTGCTGGAAGAAGTCCATTCAGGGGAGTGCGGGAGCCACTCGGGGAGTCGAACCTTGGAGGGGAGGGTACTGAGGCAACGTTATTTTTGGCCTACCCTGCGAAGAGACGCGGAGGAGCTCGCTAAAAGGTGTAGAAAGTGCCAGGAGTTTGCTCCCTTGCAGCTCCTTCCAGCGCAGAGGCTGCGAACGATCACTTCCCCTTGGCCCTTCGCCATATGGGGGCTGGATCTGGTAGGACCGTTTCCTTAAGCCAGTGGTCAGATGAGGTTCCTACTGGTCATGATAGATTACTTTTCGAAATCGCTGGAAGTAAAGGCTTTGGCGAAGGTGACCTCACGAGTGGTAAAGAATTTTGTATGGGGAGAGATTATTTGCCAGCACGGGCTCCCTTTAGCCATAGTCACCGACAACGGGCCGTAATTCGCTAGCCAGGAGTTTGTGGATTTTTGTGTACAACTCGGCATAGACCTTCGGTTCGCCTCAGTTCATCACCCACGAAGCAACGGGCAGGTAGAAGCAGCAAACAAGATCATAGTGAACCTCCTGAAAAAGAAAGTGGAGAACTTGAGGGGAAGCTGGGTGGAACAACTCCCCTCCGTCCTGTGGGCTCTGCGAACTACACCGAATACGACTAAAGGAGAGACGTCTTTCAAGCTCTCTCATGGCTCTGAGGCCGTCATACCTATGGAATTTGAGGTTGAATCTCCCAGGATCACATCAGCAAGAGTGGGGGATGAAAGGTGGCAGACCGATAATGGAGAGGAGCAGAGGCTCTCTCTCGACCTCGTGGAAGAGCTTAGGGAGCTAGCAGCGATCCGTCAAGAGGAGGTCAAGCGCTGGATGTCCCGGTATTTGGATAAACACATCCGAATCAAGCAGTTTCAAAAGGGAGATTTGGTCCTCAAGAAGGTAGATGCCGCAGGAAGGGGAGCCTCGGTGGGGAAGCTCAACCCCAATTGGGAAGGTCCTTTCATAGTAAAAGAAGTCTTGAAGTCAGGGGGGTATCACCTCCAAGATGTGGACGAGATACCTCTAGATCGCGACCGTAGTGGCGATGATCTGAAACGTTTCTATCCGTAATGATAAACCTCTTTTGAATTTACTTGAACATATTATCAATGATCCTCCCTTTTGAATGTGCCATGATTTCCTAACACTACACCTCAAGGCGTTCTTCTTCAGAAGAAAGAGGAGAGGAGACCCCGAGCAGACCCGCTGACCAGGCTCCCATCAAGCTGGCAGGGCTGTAGGCTCACTCGGTGGTTGGAGGAGAAAGAGGAGAGGAGACCCCGAGCAGACCCGCTGACCAGGCTCCCATCAAGCTGGCAGGGCTGTAGGCTCACTCGGTGGTTGGAGGAGAAAGAGGAGAGGAGACCCCGAGCAGACCCGCTGACCAGGCTCCCATCAAGCTGGTAGGGCTGTAGGCTCACTCGGTGGTTGGAGGAGAAAGAGGAGAGGAGACCCCGAGCAGACCCGCTGACCAGGCTCCCATCAAGCTGGTAGGGCTGTAGGCTCACTCGGTGGTTGGAGGAGAAAGAGGAGAGGAGACCCCGAGCAGACCCACTGACCAGGCTCCCATCAAGCTGGCAGGGCTGTAGGCTCACTCAGTGGTTGGAGGAGAAAGAGGAGAGGAGACCCCGAGCAGACCCGCTGACCAGGCTCCCATCAAGCTGGCAGGGTTGTAGGCTCACTCGGTGGTTGGAGGAGAAAGAGGAGAGGAGACCCCGAGCAGACCCGCTGACCAGGCTCCCATCAAGCTGGCAGGGCTGTAGGCTCACTCGGTGGTTGGAGGAGAAAGAGGAGAGGAGACCTCGAGCAGACCCGCTAACCAGGCTCCCATCAAGCTGGCAGGGCTGTAGGCTCACTCGGTGGTTGGAGGAGAAAGAGGAGAGGAGACCCCGAGCAGACCCGCTGACCAGGCTCCCATCAAGCTGTCAGGGCTGTAGGCTCACTCGATGGTTGGAGGAGAAAGAGGAGAGGAGACCCCGAGCAGACCCGCTGACCAGGCTCCCATCAAGCTGGCAGGGCTGTAGGCTCACTCGGTGGTTGGAGGAGAAAGAGGAGAGGAGACCCCGAGCAGACCCGCTGACCAGGCTCCCATCAAGCTGGCAGGGCTGTAGGCTCACTCGGTGGTTGGAGGAGAAAGAGGAGAGGAGACCCCGAGCAGACCCGCTGACCAGGCTCCCATCAAGCTGGCAGGGCTGTAGGCTCACTCGGTGGTTGGAGGAGAAAGAGGAGAGGAGACCCCGAGCAGACCCGCTGACCAGGCTCCCATCAAGCTGGCAGGGCTGTAGGCTCACTCGGTGGTTGGAGGAGAAAGAGGAGAGGAGACCCCGAGCAGACCCGCTGTGCAGGCTCTCATCAAGCTGGCAGGGCTGTAGGCCCATCGGTGGGTGGAAACCAATAAAAGGGGGATCATGCCCCTTCTGTAGAGTGGTTATCTCATCCCCATCCCCACTTACCTTCTTACTCTACCATGCTGCAGTCTTCGTGAGCGAGGACTTGTTTCCATCTCAATACTAGATAGGGGCATAGAAGTTGCAGTTGGAGAGCATAAATGCCTTATGGCTGTAATTTGAGTTTGGTGTTTTCTGGAGACAGGTAATTGAGTTCGTGACATAGAAGCTAAATAATCAGGGAAACACTAACCCTGGCTACTAACAAAAGGGGGGGGGGGGGTAATTGACCCCCCGGGGTCCACTCGCGCCGAGAGGAGCCGATAGGCTGCGCGAGGGGAAGGAGAAGGTGTCCCCACGCCCATGAGAGAGGCAGAGACTCGCCCGCTCGCCCCCTGGGCCAGGTTGGCTGATAACAGTCGGCGAGGGAAAAGACAACCCCCTCTCGCCGCCAAGGATCTCGAAGATCTTGCGAGCTATCCAAGCAAAGAAAAAAAAAGGAGAAAAAAAGAGAGGAAGAAAAGAAAGAGGCTAGCTTCAGGCGCGAGCAAAAATACATATATACATACGAGTGAACCATATCCGTGTCTTAATACAGGACATTCCCAAATAAGGAGGCATTATAGTCGTAACAAGAAAGGAGAGGAAAAGGCGGTCGTGCTCAAGGAGCCCTAGTCCTTCTCGCCCGCCGAAGACTCGTCCTCGCCATAAATCTCGGGCACGAGGTCCCGAGCAGTGATGTCCTCGCAATCATCTTTAACTAAGCCCATCTCTCACATCATCTTCAGGATGAGCTCGGCGGTCCGTATGTTGGCATCCCGGCAAAAGTCCCCAACCTCGTCATGCGTATAATGTGCGGGAGGAGGAGTCGCCTGCAAGCGAGAGGTAGAGGCCTCTTTGAGCTGGGCCTTCTCTGCTTTCAGCTCCTTCACCTCCGCCTCCAGCTCCTCGACTCGCGAGCGCAGTCTTTCAGCCGTCTCGGCATCGTGCAAAAAGGACGAACCGTTAGATCTAGCGGGAGATTGCTTGAGAAGGTCGGCCCAGTTTCAACTCACCACTCCGCCACTGGCCTTAGCGAGAAGGTTCTCGGCCACCTCTAGTCGCTTGGTGAGATCCCCAGACTTCTCGCGCTCGGCAGCGAGTTGGGTGTTTATCTCCTTCCAGCTTCGAGTGTTGTAAATCAGGCGGCGCGAGAGTCGATGAGAAAGCTCGAAGGTACGCAGCTGCGAGTGGGCCGTCCTGAAGATGAGATCTCGCGTGGAGGCCGCGTTGAGTGCGTCAGGGGCGAAACCCCCATAGAGGCCGAAGCCCAAGAAAAAGGCATGGGCAGACGACTCCCCTTGCTCTCTCCATGAGGGGAGGAGGGTGGAGATGGATACCCGATGTGCCCCCTTATCCCAGATGAGCGAAGGCTCATTGGCGCCGTCGGGGACAGACGGGCCCGCGTTGAAGTTTAGGTGGGCGGATGGAGCAGGATATTGGAGAGGAGCCTCCCCGCGAGAAGGGGACCAGAGAGTTTGGTGAGAAGAGCTCGCGGGAAGTGCGAGAGGGGCCGCGTCTTCAGGGAGCGAGACGGCCCTATGCGGAGAGGTCAAGGGAGGTGAGTGGGGAGATTCGGATCCCAGGGATATGGGGCTCAAGGACCCCGGCATCTCCGCTGTGTCCGCAGGGACCTTGCCCTTCTCGGAAGGGAAGGAGACTACCTTCTTCAGCTTCATCTTTAGTTTCTTTGAGGGGGTGAGGCGAGAGGGAGCCGAGTCCTCAACCGCTCTCTTTCGAGGAGAATGGGCCAACGAATCTTTGGCCGCCTCGGCTGCCATAGTAGCGAGAGCTATGTCTTTAGACGGTTTGATATTACTTCTGTAGGGGGGGGGTGCACCGGAACGTTCCTCTCTCCTGGGAGAAGCGAGACAGTCAGGGAAAAGGTTCAGCGAGAGGAAGGCCCTGAAGACAAGAAAAAGACGAGGGGGTCGGGCATACCTTCTCCAGGGAACACGGGGAGCAGTGAGGCGAGCCCTCGCCTCAAAAACCTAACCTCGAAGTTTTTCCCAGCGAGGTACTCGCAAAGGAGCCTGTCCGTACCGCCAACCTGCGGAGAAGTGTAGAAGGTTTCCGCAGGCGAGGCAGGCGCGAGAGGGACGCCACCCAGATTTCCACGGACGAATACGAAGCGAGTCAGCCAGTGGTGATTTTTATTGGGTGTCTCGCACACCTTCAGGATTAGCCCGGTGAAGAAGGAGACCCCGTCTTGATTGGCGTGGTAGACGAACATCTTCCGGAAGACAGTGAGACTGAATTCTATTTTTTCTCGCCGCATGTAGCACGCGAACGCGATGATAACTGAGATCGCGTTGGGGTTTAACTGAGCAGGCACGACGCCGAAGTACTTAAGGACTTGCTTCACCTCGGGCCAGAGGGGAAGCCGGAGCCCCGCCTTGAAATGCGAGACGGGGAAGGTGAGCTCGCCCGGGTAAAACGTATTCACGCTCTCGCCAACCTTGGGAGGGCGCGATTCGTAGCCCTCCGGCAAAAAGTTGCTTCGGAAGGCCTCGTAGTCATCGGCGGAGAGACGACCGGGAGGAAAATCATGGTCAGAGAACCTTTTCCCACAGTGGCTGCGGCCTTCACCACCCTCTGACCTCCCTTTTCCCATGGAGCGCGAGACGAAGGGAAAGTCGGCGAGTAGAGAACTGGCGGGAAGGCACGAGGGACAGTAGAGGGGAAGGATGAGGGGGCTGGAGCGCGAGGCAAGCTGCGGAAGGATGGGGAGCCGCGAGCAGAAGTCTAAGAAAACATGTTCCCAGCCTATGCAGCGGGGGTATTTATAGCCCTCGTTAGTAAGAGAGTAAGCGGACAGAGGACCACGCCTGGAAAAGGCAAGCGTCGGCCGACCCTTCTCCCTTCAAGCCTCGGGTGGCGGAACCCTAAGTGGATCATCAGCCCAATAAGGCGATGAAAAGATGGACGCAGGGAAATAAAAGTGATGGTTAAAAATTAATAAAGGTTATGAATTAGCATAAAAGAAGATATTAGTGCTGTCGCACCATTTAAGTAGGCAAAATCACCAAATTACTAAATCTAATCCCGCATGAAGACGGGTAGCAAGTTCGAAAAACGCACAATTAGCGGTATATAGGCAAGTATCTTATTATAGACAAGGCGAACGAAAAGAGCGATAGGCGAGAGGCGAGAGTATAAAAGGCGGAGCTCTCGTCAAATATTATCCCACCTCCATCGTCCTCCCCCGCGGCTTCTCACACAGGGAGGACGACTGGGGAGGTGGAAGGCGCGAGCCGCCTCGACACCGCTGCGGGCGAGATGGAGCTGTTGGTCGACGTCATCCAAGATTGCCTGAGGATTCGTCTGGTCCACCTCAATGTCGGCATCTATCTCCGAAGACAGGCGAGCGCATTCCACCTCTAGCCAGTCGATCCGGTGGTCTGCGGCTTGCTTCCCTTTTTCCAGCGCTTGAATGATGCGCGCGTGCTTCCGCAGCATCTCGGCCACCTTGCGCTTCATCTCTATAGGGTCCGTGGGGTCGCCCAGATAGTCCTTGATCTCATCTATAGGAGGAGGAGGCGAGGGGGCCAGCTGCTTGGAGTAATCATCGACCGGCGAGTCGGCAGCCAACAAGTTCTCGACAGGGGTTCCACTCGCACCTACGGAGGAGCCAAAGAGGTAAAGTGGCAAGAAAAAGCAGGCGGCGAGAAGAAGAGAGCATGTGTCAGGAGTAGGGCCTCTTACCGAGGCGGCGGGTGGAGCCCGATGCGGTAGAAGGATCATCCGTCCCCGTCACGGGGGTGGAGGGGGGAGTGGAGACTTGGGGAGAGAGAGGCCGGGAAGGAAGCTCTGATATGTTGATACGAATGGTCTCAGGATGATGAGGAGGCACCGAGATTTTCTGGGAAAAGGTAGCAAGTAAAAAGCGTGTTGTACAAGGAGATCATAGCTGGTTGGAAAACTCACCTCTTTTCCTTTGAGACTAGCTGGAGTGGGAGGTATATACCCCCTCAGAAAAGGGAATGAAGGTTCTCTTGCCGAAAGGGGAGGCTCCGGAACCTTTGCCTTTTTTGGGAGAGAGGTGGAGGGCGGTAGAGAAGGAGAATCATGTGCGGGGATCCTGTTCAGACCCGCCGCCGTCGCCTTGTTCCGTCGGCACACGGCCGCGATATGATCCCGAAAACCTTGACTGAGAGACATGTAGACAGATGCCAAGAGGGGCGGAAAGAGAGGAAACACCCCCTTAGGAGGAGGAATTTTCTATATTTATAGGCTGGTCAAGGGGCCCACCAAAAGATTCCCTCAATAAATTAACTGCATCATCGCCGACCTCGGTTGAACTATCTTTCCGAGCTTGTGCCAACCTCAAAAAGAGCGGGGATTGTGTACAACCTCGGGCTCGCAGCCTGGCGAGAGGGCCCAGGCGAGAAAAAGGGTCCTAGCGAGAGGGCCTAGGCGAGAGAAAGGGTCCTGGCAAGAGGGCTCAATCGAGAGGCTGAAGGCGAGCGAGAGGGCCCAGGCAAGAGGCCCCAGCCGGGCGAGAGGCCCCAGCCAGGCGAGAGGGCCCTAGCGTGAGGACCCTAGCAAGAGGTACCCGGAGAGATGGGCCATCTTGGTTCAAGACCATTTCAGGTAGGGCCTGGCCCACCTTTTGGGTCCCAGGGGTATTTTTACTCTTTTACACTGGGTGGTCTGCAATTAGCCTTTTAGGACAGCGGAGTTCGGCTGTTGGCAGACCTAGCTGAGGGCATTCCGGTAATTTCAGGATGGATTAGTTTAGTTATTTGCAGTCCCAGTTCAAAGGCCTATAAATAGACCGGTAAGGTGCCTTAGAAAAGCAAGCATTCTTGGCTCCCTCTCTCTTCTAAGGCACCTAGCTCAGTATTGGCTAGGGAGGGGAAGAGCCGTAGCTAGTCTCTTCCGGGTAAGAGGTGGGACCTCCTCACTGAAGTTCCCAGTCTAGTTCTCCGCCTTGAGCGTGATCCCAAGGGAGTAAGCACGAGCTGCCCCTGTAGTTCCGAGCTTTAGGTGGAGCCGACTTTGTTGGTTCCAACATCCTTTTTCTTCTTCAAGTGGCTGGATCCCTCTCTATCCAACACCTTTGATGATACTTCTGAATTCTTGAAAGAACACCACTTAGATCGATCCTGAGATCGTCTTCTTAGATCTTCTGATAAAGATCTTCTTTAATGCATTGCACTTTCTTGAAGAGAGGTCTTGTCTCTTAACTGATGTGTTGATTAAGAATTAATTTCCTCTTGTATATTGTTGTCTATTTCTTCTTCTGAATCTGTCTATTTATAGATCTTCTTCATGGTAACCGGCTGATCCGGTTTCTAACTGACTTCTGACAAGTCTGACAACTTCAGTTAACCTGTCATAACCCACAGCTGTCAAGTCTTCAAAGAGATCCTATGCCTTAGTCTTGGACAGCAAAGTGTTGACACAGACTGTCAGAAAGTGTCGAGACCAACTGTCTATATGTGTCGACACAAGTGACTTTGGTGTCGACACAGGCTTTGATGATGTCGACTAGTTTGCCTTTAAGTCGACATTGCTTCTTCAGAACTTCATCTTGAGAATGAGTCGACACAAAGAAATTGTGTCGACTCAACACTTCATCAATCTTCAGAAAATAACTTGGTCTTGACTTTGCAGTGTGTCGACACAAGTCCTGTGTGTCGACACAGTTGTTGTAGATTCAGAACTCAGTATGTGTCGACTCTGCCTTCAGGTGTCGACATAGTTGAGGTCGACTATCTTTTTGTGAGTCGACACTGCTTCCCAGTGTCGACACAAATGTGGTCGACTATCTTTCTGTCAGTCGACACTGCTTCCCAGTGTCGACACAAATGTGGTCGACTATCTTTCTGTGAGTCGACACTGCTTCCCAGTGTCGATACAAATGTGGTCGACTATCTTTCTGTGAGTCGACACTGCTTCCCAGTGTCGACACAAATGTGGTCGACTATCTTTCTCTGTATCGACACAGCTTCCTTCAAGTGTCGACACAATTATTCTGAAGTGTCGACACAATTTCTTCAGGTGTCGACATATAAACTTAGAATAATTTCCTGTATTCTTTAATACCTCTCCACCTGCACATGCCAACTTAAAACAACATCAAATACACCTTGATGTATATCATTAAGCTAAGTTAGGCTTCTTCAAATCAGGTACACATTTTCCAATATACCCAACAATCTCCCCCTATTTCGAGAAGTCATAACCCTTTTAGTTAATGATATACACCATTTATAACAAATATAATATGATGATGAATGACATTATAGGAATACTTAATATAAACAAAATATTAACAATTCATCACAGAGTGAACATGAATATATGATTCCAAACAAAATTTTGTTTATAACTTGGTAATGTTTGATTACAGATGTTTACATTGAATGATTAAACAAAACAATTCAAAACACTTTTGAAAGAACTTAGAACTAAGACTGATCAGGATCTTTTATGACAATTCCTTTGCCAGATTGGATTTGAGCCTTCACAGGAGCTTCATCAACTTCAGCTGGCTTCTTGCCTTTTAGCTCAGCTTTCTTCTTTGCTTCTTCCTTGAGCCTTTGCCTTTCAAAGTAATGAAAGGGCTTTTGAAAGTACTTGCTCGGCTCCTGAGCATCTGGTGGCAGCCTACCCAGCTTGGCTTTTCTCCTGAACTGTACTATAGCCTCTTGCCTAGCTTCATGCTTTTGCCATTCCATTTCATTATACCACTTCCCTCTATCATGTACTTGGTCCTTTACAGCCTTCCATGCAGTTAGTATAATATTTCTTGAAGTAGGGCTCCACTGCTCAAAATCTGGCTTAAGTTCAGCCTGCTCTCTAAATCTTTTCTTGGATAGTAGAGCATCTTGCTGTTCTTTCAAGTTGGCATCAGTCTTATCAACTTTTTCAATAACAACCTTGGTAACCTCCTTTGGAGGACTATACATATCCTGAACTTGCTGATTAATCATATCAAAATCAGGAGGAGGGTAAATGACTTGGGCAACCTCAATCGCAGGTTGATTGCCTTCAAGTAGACCTGTTTGAATTCCTGACTCAGCCACCATATCATCATCACACAAAGGTGGATATCCCAATGTGGCTTGAATACTATTTGTCACCCATTTGGTGTGCTCTGAGCCAGCATGAACTAACAACCTCTCCCCCTTTATGACTTCGCTGGTAATATGATCTCTTAGATCATCCTTCTGAAATCTGATCTGACCATCTAGATATTTCACACCTTCTTTAAAATATGGTTTCAATTTTTGAAGTTTGTCAGATATTTCCTTCTGAGATGTAGTGATAGCAGTCTTAACTGATTCAATGGCATCTTGAAGTTTCTTATCAAACTCTTCCATCTCCTTTGCTCTTGCTTCAGTCATTCTTGCAGTAGCCTTGTTGAACTCTTCAAGAATTTCATGGTGAGATTCAGCCAAATTATCATTCATCCTCAGCTGATTCTCCAAAACATAACCTTGCTTCAAAGCAATGTCATCCACTTTAGTGAGGATAGACTGCTGTTGTTTAGCTAAAAACACTACAGCATTACCTCCCTTATGGAAGCAATCTGTCATCTCCTTCTTATTCATATTTACTTCAAATCTAATAGACTTAATATCTTGAGCCAAGTCAAATTGAAGGGATTTATTGCTCTCATCAACATACTTTTCAACAGCCAATCTGTGTTCATCCAACTTAACTTGCAAATCTACCATAAACTTGTTATAATTAAATTCAGAAGGAGATTGGAGAGTTGTAGTCTGTAGAGTCTGCTTATAACTTTTGCTCCTTCTCTTAAAGACCATGAGCTTTTTCTTCTTAGCCAGTCGGGCTTCTTCATTCTCAGAATCAGATGAACTTTCAATTTGAACTCTGTCAGGAGAAGGAGGAGGAATATCTGTCTCAGTGCCATGTTGTTCAGCCTCAACATGCACAGGCTCCCCCTCAACTACTTTCTCCTCCTCAATTTCTTGCTCTTTCTCTATTTCTTGCTCTATCTCCATGTCTAGTATCTTCTCAATGTCTTGCTCCTCCTCTACTATATCAGTAGCAATTTCAACATTAGGAAATAACTCATTTAGAGTGTATTCCTTCTGAGCTGGAACATATGTTGGATCATCCAGATCTGCAATATTCAAATCTTTTGATAAATCAATTTGTTCTTCCTCTTGCACTTGTGCAAACATTTGCACCTCCTACACTTGTTCAGTATGTGGAATTTCCTAGGTAGGAGAATGCACTTGCTCCCCCTGTACCTATTCAGAAGTAAAAATATTAGGAATGACCTTGGCAGGAAAACTCACTTGCTCTCCCTTTACCTGTTCAGAAGTAGATACATTCTGGGCAGGAGAGGTTTCATTCTGAACTTGAACAGTCTCAGGCTGATCTACAACCTGCTTTGTCACTTGCTCTTCTTGATGCTGGGCAGTGCCTAGATCATGTGCAGGGGATCTCACAGGGGTGTCGTGCATATTGTCATCAGGCACATATTTAGACAACACCCTATCCCACCTTGAAAATAATCTTATATCCATTTTCCTCATGTGATTAATCTTTGTCCCAGGCAGTTGTTGCATAACCTCAGGGATCACTCCAGTCAGGTATAAACTCACAATTCTAGCCAGATTTGTCTTCTTGATTCCTTCATTGATCTTATCAAATACTACAGCTGACCAGTCAGTTGGAATTGTAAACACAATTCTGGTCATTAGGCTAAACATATAGGCTGATATCCTATCATGTCCACCTGGTTTGCACAAAATTACTTTCCCAACTACTTCTGACAGAAACTTGCCCTATTGATTCATGCCCTTCCTATTAATAGCTGCTCCAATCTTCAGGGTTGGATCCAATCCACACCATTCGAGAGCCTCCCTGGTCTTAGAGGCTGGAACCTCTTCTTCATTCTCAATGTTTGATAATTGAAGTATTTTTCTTAAATTTCTTAGTGTCAGTTTCACCTTCGTCCCATGAACATTGGATTTTATCTTGAGACCAGCTGAATCCACTGATGCAGAGGTAAAGAATTCAATTACCTCCTTCTTCCAGATCTTTGTCGGTTCAGAAACTAGAAATTCTAATCCAGATTCAGAAATTAGAGTGACAACCCTTTGAACATCTGTCGGGGCATCCGCAAAGGCATTGCGCACCAACTCATATCCTTCGTTGACATTATCTGCAACCTTTGGCGCCATTGATCAGACGAGAAAGCTTGAGAGAAGAGAGAGAGAGAATGTCGATACAGGGTTTCAGTCTCGAAAACCTTGTAAGTGTGTCGACAGAATAAGTTCTTGACCTATTTATACCTTCTATTGAAAGAAGATCAAAAGGCGGGCAAAAACAGTCTATATGTGTCCACATAGATAGAGTGTGTCGACACAAACTTCTATTGTCTTGACAGCAAGTCTGTCTACTATGTGTCGACACCAATTGTGGATATGTCGACACCTGAGAGACATAGTAGAGCATCAGAAATTCTGTGTCGACTCTTAGGATAAGTGTCGACACAAAATCTGTAAGTGTCGACACCACTATTCTGGTGAAGTCGACACTACATTCCTGGATGAGTCGACTATTTGATTCTTAAGTGTCGACACAAATTCTCTGTGTCGACACATATTCTCTGACTAGTCGACATGACTTCACTGAGTCGACACATTATCACTGAATGTGTCGACACTATTTTACTTAGCCAATTTCTGTTTTTGTCAATACCACTTGATAATCTAATATCACTTGTAAGTTTGTTGATAAACTAATCAATGGTCAGCATCCCTAATTCAATTTTAAATTTATTGAATTTTGTTTCATCCAGTGGCTTAGTAAATACATTTGCTATTTGATAATCTGTTTTAACAAATTCCAATGAGATGTTTTCTCTTTCTACATGTTCTCTAAGAAAATGGTATTTAATTTCTATATGCTTAGTTCTACTATGAGAAACATGATTATTAGCAATAGAAATTGCACTCTTAGAATCACACAAAAGAGGTGTTCTACTTACTTGAATACTATAATCTTTAAGCTGATGCTGTATCCACAATAGCTATGCACAGCAGCTGCCAGCAGCAACATATTCTGACTCAGCTGTGGATATTGCCACACTAGTCTGCTTCTTACTACTCCATGATATCAATCTTCCTCCCAAGAATTGACAAGTATATGTTGTACTCTTTCTATCCTCTCAACAGCCTGCAAAGTCTGCATCTGAATAACCTGTTAGTAGAAAATCTCTATTCCTAGGGTACCAAAGGCCTAGATTAGGTGTGCCCTTAAGATATCTCAGAATCCTTTTGATTGCAATATAATGAGATTCTTTAGGGCAGGCTTGGTACCTAGCACAGATACATGTAGCATACATAATATCTGGTCTACTAGCAGTGAGATATAGTAGAGAGCCAACTATTCCTCTATACAAAGATTCATCAACAGGTTTACCTGCATCATCTTTGCATATAGGCATACTTGTTCCCATTGGAGTTCTCATAGTGAAGATGACTCCATACCATACTTCTTAATTAATTCTTTGGTGAACTTATACTGGGATATGGACAGGACATCATCAGTCTGTCTTACTTGGAGTCCCAAGAAGAACTTAAGTTCCCCCATACTGCTCATCTCAAACTTCCCTTGCATAAGTTTGGCAAACTTATTACAAAGGTTGTTTTCAGTAGATCCAAAGATTATGTCATCAACATAGATCTGAACTAAGATGATCTTACCTTTGGATTCCCTAAGGAATAGAGTTTTGTCTATTTTTCCTCTTGAGAATTTATTCTCAATAAGGAAAGTAGACAGGGTTTCATACCAAGCCCTTGGGGCTTGCTTTAACCCATATAAAGCTTTCCTAAGCTTATAAACATAATCAGGTTTAAGAGGATCTACAAAACCTGATGGCTGCTCTACATAGACTTCCTATTTTAAATCACCATTCAGGAATGCTGATTTCACATCCATCTGGTACACTTTGAAGTCTTGATATGCTGCATAGGTAAGGAACATTCTGATTGCCTCCAGCCTTGCTACTAGGGCAAAGGTTTGATCAAAGTCAATCCCTTCTTCCTGCCTGTATCTTTTTGCAACCAATCTTGCTTTATTCTTCACTATTATTCCACTCTCATCCAATTTGTTCCTATAAATCCACTTTGTGCCAATTATGTTGTGGCCTCTTGGTTTAGGAACAAGCTCCCAGACATTGCACCTTCTGAATTGATTCAGCTCCTCTTGCATAGCATCAGTCCAGTGCTGGTCTTGGATGGCTTCTTCAAACTTCTGAGGCTCCATTTGAGACAGGAAACTTGAATGCAGGTCTGTGCTTTGATTTCTGCTTCTAGTTTGCACTCCCTGTCTTGGATCACCTATAATCTGATCAGCTGGATGATCTCTTAAATGTCTTGTAGCTGGAGGAAGATTCCTTTCTTGTTGAACATCTCCAGCTCCTTCTTTATGCTGAATCTCTTGGTTTTCATCAGCTCTTATTGAGTGTTGTACTCCCCCTGGACAGTAGCCTTCATTTTCCAATGCTCCATCTTCCTTTGATGCTTCAGCAATGGAGAGCTTGTCCATTCTTTTACTTATACCTGTTGAATCATTTGGTCTACAAGACAACTCACAGTTGATTAATCTTGTTTCATCAAATACAACATGAACAGACTCCTCTACAACTTGAGTAGTCAAGTTGAAGACTCTATAGGCCTTACTATTTGAGCTGTACCCAACAAATATCCCATCCTGGGATTTGGCAGCAAACTTAGTCAAATATGACTTGTCATTGTTAAGTATATAACACTTGCAACCAAAGATCCTAAAGTAGGATAGATTTGGTTTTCTGCCTTTCATAATATCATAGGGAGTCATTTTGTGGCTTTTGGTGATAGAAGCCTTATTGATTACATGACAAGCAGTGTTTACTGCCTCAGCCCAGAAATATTCTGGAAGAGAGGTGTCACTCAATAGTGTTCTACCAGCTTCAATTAATGTTCTATTCTTTCTTTCAATAATGCCATTTTGCTGTGGTGTTCTAGGTGAGGAGAACTCTTGGAAAATCCCAAAGTCTTCACATAACTTTGTCATGCTTTCAGATTGAAATTCAGTACCATGGTCACTTCTAATTTTGACCACTGTACTATTCAGTTCATTCTGAATTTGCTTCACAAAATTAAGTAAGACACTTGGGGTTTCTGATTTTTGTCTCAGAAAGAACACCCATATAAATCTAGAATAGTCATCTACAACCACAAAAGTGTAGACCTTCCTACCTAGACTATGAACTGGCATAGGACCAAAAAGATCCATATGTAAGAGGTATAAGCACCTCACAGAATTCATGTTTTCAAGGCTATGAAAGGAGGATTTTGTCTGCTTGCCCTTTTGACAAGCTGAGCATATCCCTTCCTTTATACACTTAACTTGAGGACCATTCCTCACTACCTCTTTGCTAAAGAGTTTGCCAATTGTCTTGTAGTTAAGATGAGCCAATCTCTTGTGCCACTTGACACAATGAGAAGCATTATCATCAGCTACAAGACAGATGGAAGAATCCTTGTTCTTACATACAAAATTAAGACAATATACATTTCTCTTCCTATACCCAGTCAATATGATCTCTTGATCACTTGACCTTTTGATATGACATCCATCCTTAACAAATGAAATGTCATATCCTAAATCACTCAGCTGGCTTATGCTTATTAGATTGTGTTTCAAACCTTTTACATATGCCACTTGGGTGATAGTAATTAGGTTAGTATATATGTTACCAAACCCTTTGATGATTCCTTTTTCAGATCCACCAAAGATCACTTTGGGTCCATCTTTGACCGATGTATACTCCTTCAGCAGCCCCTTTGTTCCAGTCATGTGCCTGGAACAACCACTGTCCAAGTACCATATAGGGGCATGGCCACTTGGACTTTCCTGCAACACAGATTTACTTACCCTTAGAACCCAAGTAAGTCTTGGGTCCTTGTTCAGGTTAGCATTAACAAAGCTACCATTATCTCTTCTAACAGGTAGACTATTGTTCTTTCTAACACTTGTGTTATGCCAGCAGTCTAATGCAAAATGGCCTCTCTTGCCACAGCACCAACATTCAAACTTATTGTATCTAGTTCTAGATACACCCTTGGCAGAAGAATTTCTGTCCATTGCTGGTGCTGCAGCAGCTTCACCCACTGATTTCTTATAACCATTGGGTTTATGAACATAGATAGGCCTGTTGGCATTTACACCCTTGTTTATCAGAACATTAGTCTTAAAATGACCATGAATATCTTCATGATCATATTGGTTAGAAGGCACTTGCACCTTTATAAACTTAATAGGGACTGAAAGGTTCAGTGGCTTGACAGGAGCTTTGCCTTTCCTCTTGAATTGGGCTGCCCTGGGGTTACCTTTGAATCCTAATCCTGCCTTACCCTTTTGAGTCACAAATTCATCTATCAAGGATAAGACAGACTTTGGCTTAGAGTAACTAGCCACTAACTCCTTTTCTATTCTTAGTCTGGCCTCCAGACTCTTCACTTGATCATTGGTATAATTGATTGTGCCCATTTGAATAATAGTTATATTCTTCAGTTTGGCAATTTCATTTAACTTCTGATCAATTACTTTTTCAAACTCAGTTGCAGCTACCTTTAGATCAGCAATTTCCTGAGCCTGAGATTTAACCAGGTTCTTGTTTTTCTTAAGGGCCTGCATTAAGTCCCCGTACTTATCTATCAATTGATAGACATCTCCTTCAGATTCAGATGCATCTACATCACTTGATGCAGATGTAGCTGATTCTGCACTTGTACTACATACAGATTTTATTGAAGGACATAGTACCTTACTAGGACCAGACTGATTCTGGTACATGTCTTCTTCTAATCCTGTCATCAGTCCCATGCACTGATGATCTTCTTGTTCATAGATGGAGTCTAGCAATTGCATGAACTCCTCTATTTCAGTAGCAGCATACAGTCCAATATATGCTTCAGCTTCAGATTCTGATTCTGAAGTTGATTGATCTGTTAGGCTCTTTTCCTTCTTTGCAACAAAGGATTTTTCCTTCTTGCCCTTTTGATAAGTCTTCTTCTTGTCTGATGACTCCTTTCTCTTATCAGGACAGTCAGCCACTACATGTCCAGGCCTATTGCAACAATAGCAGACAATCTTTGAAGTAGTGGCCTTGCTGGGCTTTGTTCTGCTCTTCTCTTTCCTTGATGACTTTTTCTTCTGATAATAGTCATCAACTTGCTGTGATGAGGAGGGCCTAGACTTCCACTGCTTCTTCTTTAAGAATCTCTGGAATTGCCTTTTAAATGCAACAAAATCTGCATCTGACTCACAACTTTCTGAACCCTGATTATCTGAATTTTCAGAACTAACTTCTGCAACTTCCTTAGGAGGAGATGATGATATCCTCCTATTCTTTCTAGTGGCTTCTGCCTTGAAGGCCACTGTCTTCTCTCTATGCTCTCCTTTTGAATTCTTTTCCTCCTCCTTCCTCACCATAAGTTGCATTTCATAGGATAGCAACTTTCCAAACAAGGTTGGAGGAGAAATCTCTGCCAGTTTAGCCACTTCTCTTATGGCATAGATCTTTGTGTCCCAATCCTTTGTCAAGGATCTTAAGAATTTGTCATTCAGTTCATAGGTACTTAAGACTCTTCCATAGGACTTTAACTCATTCACAATTCTATAGAATTTCTTATAGCATTCAGTTATGCTATCAGTTTTTCCTTGTCTAAAACTTTCATATTCCTGGTTGAGCATAGACTTCCAATCCTGTCTTACTTCTTCAGATCCTCCATGTAGACAATCAAGGTGTCCCACATTTCTTTGGAGGTCTTGCAGTGAATCAGATTCTGAAATGTAGAATCATCTATGACACTCACAATAATATTCTGAGCTCTCTTGTCCATGGTTGCCAAAATGATTTCATCCTTGGTCATTTTAGAATAACTATTTAAAGTTTGAATATTAGCATCAAGAACTGATACCTTCATTGGAATGAAGGGTCCTTCCTGAACTGTGGTGTATATCCTTGGGTCAGATGCTTCCATGAACAATCTGACTCTTTCTTTCCAAATTCCAAAGATTTCCTTCTTGCAGATGGGTAACTTCATTGACCCTAACTCCTTGTGATTTTCTCCAGAACCCATCTTCTTGAATCTTGATTCTGCCTTTCAGATCTACCTCAGACTGTTAAGTCCTTTTCGAGGAACCTCCCGCTGATACCACTTGATAGTTTTACTTTCAAGACAACCTAAACTCCTAGAGGGGGGGGGGTGAATAGGTTCTAATGCTTGTTAACACTTTTTGGCAGAATTCAATTACAGAATTAAAACACACAGCACAGTAGTCACAGAAATTTAACCATCACAGATTGCACACTGTTTTATAGTGGTTCCCCAAGGTCTGGGTACATCCACTTTTCCCCTTTACCTATCTAGCAGTATGCTAGATTCGGCCAAACTTCCTCTTTACTCAGATCCACAGATCCTACAGCTCAGAACCTGAAAAGGTTCCTACAACTCAGGCTCAACAGCCCTACCTCAGCCTTATCACAACGCCTACAACTCAGAGAAGAACCTTCTCCTACACTCAGGTAAATAGCCCTACCACTCAGAGATCAACTCTCCTACACTCAGCCTTTATAACACAGGCTTACAACTCAGATCTGTATTGATAGATCCTATAGAAATTAGAAAAGAAGTTTTTAATGTCTTGCCTTTGTTGAGAGAGAAAAGAACAAGACAATTCTTGATCAGCTGATGAAATCAACTGAATCTGAGCTTTCTTCAAAGCTTCTTGAATCTGAACTTAGCTGAGTTGATTTCCAAACAGCTTCTTGAGAAACCAATGATGGCTTCCTTCTTCTTCTTCTTCAAGTGGCTGGATCCCTATCTATCCAACACCTTTGATGATACTTCTGAATTCTTGAAAGAACTCTACTTAGATCGATCCTGAGATCATCTTCTTAGATCTTCTGATGAAGATCTTCTTTAATGCCTTGCACTTTCTTGAAGAGAGGACTTGTCTCTTAAATGATGTGTTAATTAAGAATTAATTTCCTCCTATATATTGTTGTCTATTTCTTCTTCTGAATCTATCTATTTATAGATCTTCTTCATGGTAACCGGCTGATCCGATTTCTAACTGACTTCTGACAAGTCTGACAACTTCAGTTAACCTGTCATAACCCACAGCTGTCAAGTCTTCAAAGAGATCCTGTGCCTTAGTCTTGGACAGCAAAGTGTTGAGACAGACTGTCAGAAAGTGTCGAGACCAACTGTCTAAATGTGTTGACACAAGTGACTTTGGTGTCGACACAGGCTTTGATGATGTCGACTAGTTTGCCTTTAAGTCGACACTGCTTCTTCAGAACTTCATCTTGAGAATGAGTCGACACAAAGAATTTGTGTCGACTCAACACTTCATCTTTCTTCAGAAAATAACTTGGTCTTGACTTTGCAGTGTGTCGACACAAGTCCTGTGTGTCGACACAGTTATTGTAGATTTAGAACTCAGTATGTGTCGACTCTGCCTTCAGGTGTCGACATAGTTGAGGTCGACTATCTTTCTGTGAGTCGACACTGCTTCCCAGTGTCAACACAAATGTGGCCGACTATCTTTCAGTGAGTCGACACTGCTTCCCAGTGTTGACACAAATGTGGTCGACTATCTTTCTGTGAGTCGACACTGCTTCCCAGTGTCGACACAAATGTGGTTGACTATCTTTCTGTGAGTCGACACTGCTTCCCAGTGTCGACACAAATGTGGTCGACTATCTTTCTCTGTGTCGACACAGCTTCCTTCAAGTGTCGACACAATTATTCTGAAGTGTCGACACAATTTCTTCAGGTGTCGACATATAGACTTAGAATAATTTCCTGTATTCTTTAATACCTCTCCACCTGCACATGTCAAATTAAAACAACATCAAATACACCTTGATGTATATCATTAAGCTAAGTTAGGCTTCTTCAAATCAGGTACACATTTTCCAATGTACCCAACACGCGGCGAACACGGGAGGCGACTAAGCACAGGAACAAAGAGGTCGCGCACACCGAAGGCAATGACAAGGAGAGAAAGAGACCGCGCGGATAGGTCGCAAGCAGGCGAAGCAAACCGCACGGACAGGGAGGGCTCACAATCAGGAGGAAAGGACCGAGTCCTCTGATACCATGTGAGAAACAAACTAAAACAAGCCAAAAGAGGTTTAAACTGAAACTTTATTATCCGAAAAAGGTATCTATTACAAAGGTATGGCCTCCCTTATATAGAATGGAGGAGAGAAGAGAGAATACAAATAAGAGATGTGGGACAAAAAAATTACATGACACAAGCAGACTGTACAGACACAAACCGCACAAACCGCGCGGTTAGACAGAAGGGCTAACCGCTCGGCAACTGTCAGAGAGAGAGAGAGATCGCCATGTCAGACCGCTAGACCGCCCGGTCTCCAAGTTGCCAGTGACAAACCGCTAGACCGCTTGGACCACAGACAGCAACACACAGCAACCAGACCGCTGAAGGGAAACCGCCAGACCGCGCGGTCATCAATCTGCCAAGCAAGACCGCCAGACCACCCAGTCACCAACTTCAACAGAGGGATTCCTCGCCATCCTATAATCGTATCAACATGACTTAGGACCTAGCCCCACTGCTAGAACAAAACTACCCAGTACAGATAAACATACTTAAATATGAACATCAACTGCTAAACTTGCTTTGGGATTTGTTTTTACAATGATGATGTTATACTTAACCTTAGATGGGTCACCACCATCATACTAAATCATGTGCTTAGACCATGAATGCATGAATTTGTATTCTTTTTGACTCAAAACCATGTGTTTACATATGTCATCACTCAAATCTTTAGCTTGACACATTGTTCTGATGATATGTTATGCTATGCATGTTGTGCTTTGCATTCTAAAAAACAATCTTAATGCATGCCATGGGCGACATACACATGAAAATGTTATGCATCCTATACTACATAACATTTCCATGCAACGAAAAAAAGAAAACGTGCTATCCGCATTCATGTGGTGAGGTTATGCATCCCATACTACATAACCCTCACATGTTGCCTCCTATGAGGGGTCCATATACAAACACATATTATGCATCCCATACTACATAATATGCCTCGTATAATTCTTCATGCTTATGAGTGTAGTGTTCGTTCTTTAGCCAAGACGTGTCGATGATATATCAGTGTGTGTATGGTATGACGCTAAACCACTAATGCTAACAAGGGAAAGGTTGCCCGACCAATTTTCAAGCAACCTCCCTCTAATACCAACTGTCATAACCCGCATTTTCTCAATGATTTAATTGTGTCAAAGTAAGAAAAAATACGTGTCAGGATGTCACGTCGTGTAGGGGATAACTGCACACGCTCAGGCAAAACTCCAGACTTTAGATTTTAAGGAAAAAAATTAATAGTTTAATATGAAAGAAAACCAGTTATATTTAATGGTCGTATCCGTCAGCACAGTGGATCAGCTAGGCCTACGATAAAAATATATTTATTCGTAGCGTAAAATACTCTATTTAAGTTGTTTTGACATCCTAAAGGAGCATAAGTGTCCCCGAGGGACGACTAATGGTATGCACGACTCTAAGGTTGGTGTAGTATAAATAAAAAGATAGTCTTTATGCTTAAGAAAAAAATAGTGCTTTAGTTTTGTAAATATGATGTGCATGAGATACATTAGTATTACTTGGGGGTTTTAAAATATCTAACATGCAACCTAGCATAAAATCTTCCCAGAAACAAGTGAACAACCTCAAATAGGCAAAAGTAGTAGTTTTAGTTCATACCCAGCAACATAAGTAAGCAACCAGTGGGCGTCAACAACTTGACACAAACCCACTAGTTAGTATGCATGTCTATACAGAAATGAAGAAAACTACCTCACTAGGTGAAGAACAACAATCTCAGCTACCCAGGAGGCCACAAGCACACTCCACCAAAGAACTAGCCGTCTAACTGGCTACAAGCTGAACCTGAGGCATTCAAACAAAGAACACCGCAGCATCAACAAAAAAAAACAAAGGAAGTGGAGCATTAGATTCATAAGCGATGAATGAAGGAGTTTACCAATCCTGCAACAGAAATGCTATTAGTAGAAGAAAAGCATGACAGTAAGAGTAAAACACTGTCAAAAGAGATGTAAAAGCACACAAAGTGTAAACATAAATAGCAACAAGCTCTACAAAAAAAATTGCAGCATCACCACGGTAAACATATGCCAAAAGAAGTAGCCATGAGAAAGGAGAGGAACTAACAGTCCTATTCCTATTGAATTATTGGCCGTGGTGAAAACCTTGGGTCGGAGTGGGTGGCACAGCCCTCACCAACAACCAGACCTAAAAAAACTCCAGGGTGAAAACAAACGGTGACAGCTATAGAGTCCACTCACCAAACCATACCAGCCCAACACAGCCTAGGTGGTGGTGGCCACAGCTCAACACACACAAATCACCCCTTATAGATCCCACAAAAAAACACACCACCTGCCATAATCCACGAGTCGGCATTCAAAAACAAGCCAATCACCCAACTCCTCCCTAAGGAAAAAGCCATACTAACAATCCTAAGGAAGCACACCAAACCCAAGGCAAAAGCATTGAGTTCACTCGACGCGGCGCTGAGTAGGTTACCACACTCAACGCCAAATAGCTTTGGCATTGAGTGAGGTCAACCCTCTCAATGCCAAGCAACCTAACCGCAGCAACAGGCTTTGGCGTTGAGTGATTCTACCACACTCAATACCAAAAAATCCACGGCGTTGACTGAGGTCAACTTACTCAATGCCAAAATACTTCAAAAGCAGGCTTTGGCATTTAGTGAGTCCACAACACTCAACTCCAAAATAGCCACAGCGTTGAGTGAGGTCGACTCACTCAACGCCAAAAGACTTAACCGCAAAAACAGGATATGGAGTTGAGTGAGTCCACCACACAATACGCCAAAAAATCCATGGCATTAAGTGAGGTCGACTCACTCAACGCCAAAAGACTTAGCTGCTGGGAAAAGCTGCGGCGTTGAGTGAGTCCACCATACTCAACGCCAAACAGCCACGGCGTTGAGTGAGGTCAACTCACTCAATGCCAAAACACTTAGCCATAAAAACAACCATGGCATTGAGTGATTGCACCACAGTCAACGTTAGGAGCCTAACAGTCTAAGCGTTGAGTGAGGTACTCTCACTCAACGCTTTTGACTTAGCCTAATAATCAGCTAACCCGACCCCAGCCCTCTCAACGCCACTTATCCAGAGAGTTGGAAATTTATTCCAACTCTCTCTCTTACCCTTCCTACTCGACCACAGCAGCCTTAAACTTAAGCTTACAACTAAATTAAGCCTAATCCTGACACCAGCTATTATCTGGTCACAGGCCAAGATCAATAAGAGAGAAAGCTTAATTTAAATCTAGGAAATAATGGAGCAGCACATGGATGGAATGAAGGGAAATGTCAACCTACTGCTCTAACATCTAGGGAGGAAATAAAGAGAACAAAGCTATAGTACATGAAATGAAAATAGAGTATGAGTTAGAAATAATTTGTCAAGGGTAAGGGAGCCACTTGCCTCTACCTCCAGGAAATCTGCAGAAACTCCCATGCTTGGCATCGACAACAAGAGATCGGCCACCTGCACCTCCAGCTACCTATAGAGGAAAACCTGGAGCTTTTACCGAGGAAGAAGAAGGACTGTAGAAACCCTATCTCCTATAGACAGCTCGAAATGCGAAATTACTTACCTTCGAAGGTAGAGCACGGAGATAGCAGCTCAGATCCGCTGCTACCCGAGAGAAACTCGCCCTAACTCAATAGCTAACTGGCATTCAAAGTAGCAGCTCCTCCGCCTCCCGCTCGCTTCCTTCCGCTGGAAGCTAAAAACGCCCGGGAAATGGGGAGAAATGGGGAGGAGGAGAACAGCTGGAGCTTTTAATACATCATCCACTCCCTTACCCTATAGCTAATAAAATATTCTAGCACAAAGAAAAGCTCGGCCACTAACTGAATCAGGGAATTCGGCTACCAAGCTGACAAACTTGCTAATACACACACACATATATATATACATATACAGCTCACATAAATTATATTACATAAAAAAATTAGCTATCTGCACATAACCATAAAACAAGCCAATCAAACAAGCCTCAAGCTCTACAAAGCTCGGCCACCTAGCCATGCACCGCAATAGCTACTACCACAAGCTAATCAAGCAAATGTCGAAACGACGCGAAAACAAACGATCTCGAATTTCGAAAAAACTCGCACCATAGCTAAACACCCAAGATACGAAAACGACGGCGAAGTCGAAAACAACATCCGACAATCAAACACTAGGATAACACCTCCCAAGCCAAAGTACAAGCATTCCCTGAGAGGCTCAGCCGAGTCACCAAAACAGACTCTGGCTAGCTTAGGAATCTTGCAAACAGGCTACAAACAAGCCACTATAGGAACCTAAAGAGATAAGACCATGCTCTAATAATGGCAAAAGGCCGGAATCGTGTCATCGTAATGCCAAACAATGATAAAAAAAACACAGAAAAACCGGGGGCGTTACATCTCAATTGGTGACAGCTTCTGTTAGGCGAGGCTGTTAAAGGGTTGCGGGTTTGAAACCTTGCGCCAACAACATACTGTGCAGATTTAAAAAGGCACAGTGATTGCGTTGGGGTGTGCGGGTTGCAGCCCTATAGCGGCGCTTGGTCTAAAGGGTCGGGCCGTTACAACAGCCATGTCATTTCCCTCTTATCTGTTATACCCAGATAAGTACACATGGCATAAAAAGCCTTAAACCAACAACTTCTTGAGTATTCATCACACATGTTTATAAACGCAAAACAAGTATTGTATACATCATTACTGACTAGGAAATGTACGGTACATAATTACAGTTATTTATGTATATAAATTCTTTCTCTTCTTGTTTAGTGAAGGGCCGATTTGTAGTTTCGGGCTTTATCTCCTTCTTTGCCACAAGAATAATAAACATATGGACCACACCTTTTCTTTGTTCCCATGATGGTGGAAGAAGTTGATTCCAACAGATGTAACTTCTTCTTCCACTTACGAGAGTTTGACTTTAAGACATTTTCAACGGTTGGAATATTGAAACCGTGCCTCGCCCTGAACTTGTTTAAGTCCATTTCCAAAGATCTAGTTTCCATTACAAGGGGACAAAATCCAAATAACTTTTCACCCACCAATAAACGTCATAGTTCATCACGCAAAAAATCGTAAAATCTGTTGGTCTTAGTCTCCTCGGTTTCAAACACTAACACTGCATGTTATCTCAGCGCAACAAATGCATGAAAATACTCCTCGACCGTATATGGTCCTTGGGTCAGATACATATTCAACGGCGGGGCCGATGTTATTCCCCTTTTCATCTGCTCAGGTACACCAACCGGCATGGGATGCACAAGCGGAACAGAGAGTTATACAGGTCTATCATGGTGGCCCTTGATCATTGCAAAGACCACATCAGCGATCAACCAGACCATCTCTACCGAAGGAGGAGGTGCTGGCGCCGTAGTTGGCCCATTAATTGCCAACGAATGCTGGTGTTCTTGCTGCCCCTCATTACCTTTAGTCGCCTACAATCGTGAAACACCCAAGTAAGCAACTAACATATTGCACAAAGCCAAACCAGGAACACACAAGTACCCAAAATATGTGTATTTTAATTCCTAAGTGGACATTCTAGATTTCATTTATGTTAAAGTGGGTCGCACTAACATGTGCCCACCACCCTACAAAAGAATTCGACAATGAATTTGAAAGAGGAAGACCGAGAGAAGATGATACCAAAATTTAACGAACCCATCCATTCAATAACATATAATAGAAGGTCCGGCCGGGGCCCCACACCATATGCCAGAAAACAGGCGGCGAGGTTACAGAATAATACCATAATACATTCACATCCTAACTCAGAGCATGCTAGCGGAAGATTAAGATTAATACTGAACTCAACAATAATGAATGTCCACTATATATAAACAACACCATATATATATATAACCCCAAAGGAATGTACATCAAAATACACAAAAGGTTGGCCTTAAGACCTTACATTTAAGCTTTAAAAGTGTGGATTATAAACATCGACGTGCAGGCCGGCCACACATGAAAAACATAAAGTTCTTCGATTATCCTTCGAGGGCCAGCAGCAGCAGCAGCAGGGACTTCAGCCCTCTACTTCCCGCTCGGCTCTCCAGCACCTGTACAAGGACAACCAACCATGATAATGGCAAATAAGGCAACGGTCAGCATTCAGTTGACTAATTTTTAAAGTCCCTACCCCTTTCCCAGGGCAGTGGTTTCCTTCCCTATAGGAAGAGCATGTTCACAAGCAGATATATCACACAATGTGCACTCACGCAGAATCCATACATCACAACCGTCAGCCATGTGGCCCGATGATCCGTGCACTTAGGGCATATCCATGGTGTGCTGGCGAACTAGGGTCAACACCACCATTCAAGGACTGAAACCCAACGGTATTGATCATTTAGTCTTAATGGTGCGCAAGCCTAAGACTCTCATTATGCGCTCCGACGAGACCAATAACTTAGGTCTACTAGTTGGTCAGACTTAATGCAGTCCGGTTCAGCTAATCTCGTTGCTCAAATCATCCAAAATGATGCCGGTCAGCTTTCCCCATATCCGTTCGGCACGAAGCTTTAAAGAGCTCGCAGCTCAAAATAGCCAAACTGTCCACCAAGGACTGGCTTCACATTCCAAAAGGGGAGTTAGTTCCAGCATTCCATGCGATCGCTCCGAGGATTTAGCAGAAGCTGTCTTTTTGTACCCAAACTCAACAAAAAAACTGCAGCATCCTGCAGTGCCAGAAAACTGGTCTTTCATAGCATACAGCACAACAATTACGAGGGTATTTTTATGGAATTCCACTCTAGTACTTCCTGCTACTGCCCTTCATAGGTAGAACCCATCGACTCCACAAACTACACATTTATACGCGGAGTCTTCTCCTATGCACAAATTAAAACATCACTAATCCAGACCAACCTGTCCAGATGGGCTTCACACAGCCTGTCTATTCCGTACTACACATTTTCGGATCTATACGCAAGACTTAGTGGGGATATCAAGAATCAACCCAAGGGAAATCCGTTAAGAATCCACCATTTGTGACACAGCGTATGTCACTACGGAGATCTAAATGAGGGAAAACTCTAGTTAACCTACAACGCACTCTTGATTGTTCGCACCTATGCAAGCATCTATCACTCGCAAACACATACCATTCCGCACACAAAACAATAAACAAATGGAGGCGTGCAAACTCTAAAACAGCGATCAAAATATGAGTCGACTTGTTCCCTAAGAAAATGCAAAGGTTGCCAATCCTTTTCAACGGCAAGACCAAGGCGACAAGCTAAGATCTGCTCAAGCAAAATGGATCAACCTGATCTGTAAATAGAAACGCGATCAATTTGAAAGTGTTTGGGATTTTAAAATCACAGAGAACACGATGGTTCTACCTCCACAAATTTAATAGAAGAAGCACTTAGACAAGGAGAATAGTTTACCCAACCGTAGGAAGAACACACTAGATAACTTGTGGGAGAATCACTCTCTCCACGATTTCCACCGACGTCGCACCGAATGGTCTATCGGCATCTCACCGAGTGGGGTTGTCATCCTTCTTCCTTGGAGTCACACTAAGAACCACGCCGGAAAGCTCATCGGAGTGGAGGCCGAAATGGAGAAGAGGAGACAAGAGGGGGGCAGCTTTTCACAAGCTTGGCCAAAATCTCCTTTAGACAAAGGGGTTGGTTTTAGGTTTTCAAAAATCTCCTTTCATCTTATAAAAGCCTCCTATTTATAGGAGTTACAAATTAAATCCAACCATCCATGATTGAGATGAAGATCTCATCCATCCAGATGGTTATTAGCACACCATAAATTTTTAAAGCACACCAACAATGAAAATAAAATATTACAAGTTCCTTTTAAAGGAAATAAAATATAAAATAAATATAAACTATTTTAGAGCTTCAAGTAAGCTTTGCACGCCGCGGACGGAGGTCGTAATGTAGCTTTCCATTAGCGTCCATGGAGTTGTCATGTCGCTTTAAATCTTTATGTTATTGTGCATCAGCAACCAGATCATCTTCAAGTAGTATTGGAAGGGCTGTGATGTCAATCCTCCCCAACTCAAAGTCACGTATCATCGATGCGTGGTCTGAGAGATAGAGGTGGAGAAGAGCGGCATCCAAGCATCGAAGCTCCTCCTCAAGTACCAATGAGTCGTCTGAAGGAGGGCGATCTTGCCAACAGATGAGAAAGCGGTGGGTAGTACCATCTTTAGTAGTGAGCAACTCAGCGTCAAGTATCCTGTCATGTATAAGAAAGGTTTTGGGAAACCTTAGAAACATGTCAGCAGTAGGAGAAGAAAACAACTTACCATCCGATGCTAAACCTTTGGAAACCATGTGAGAGAGATCATCTATACTACCACTCCCCAACCCATTAGATATTTTAGTGGAGGGAGAAGACGACAAAAAAGTAAGCTCTTGTGGAGGCGAAACAAACATCGTTAAATCTGAGACATAAAAAATTGGTGAAACACCCCAATCAGCAGTCAAATCTAAGGCAAAAGCGTTATCTCCTAGTTTATTTATAATCCGAAAAGGGCCGGCTCGCTTTGCCGCTAACTTTTTAACGGTGCCGGTTGGCATTCGTTCGGAAACTAAGCGGACTAAGACTTAATCGCCGACTTAAAAGTGCTACACTCTCCTATGTCGATCACCATCTGCTTGATAGGATTCATATTGGGAGGTCAAGGTTGCTCGGATATGTGCGTGCAAATTATGAATGTGTTTGGCAAAGGATTGTGCAAAATGAATTGTTTTATATGATAGTGGTAACAGAACCAAGTCAAGGGGCACCGGAGCCTTATACCCATGACCAATCTTATTAGGGGACTTACCTGTGGACCTATTCTTAGAGTTATTGTATGCCAATTAGGCATGTGGAAGAAGCAAGTACCACGTGCATTTGTGATCGCTCACAAGACACCGAAGAACGTTCCCCAAACTCTGATTGACCACTTCCATCTTCCCATCGGTTTGCTGATGATAAGCAGCGGAGAATAATAATTTAGTTCCCATTAAAATTTATAGAGTTTTCCAAAAGTAGTTGGTGAATTTCGCATCCCTATCCGAGACAATTGTTTTCGGCACTCCACGATGACTAACGACCTCTTTAAAATATAATATCACAATGTGGGATGCATCGTTGGTCTTGCTATACGGGACAAAGTATGCCATCTTAAAAAATCTATCCACAACTATGAGAATAGAGTCGTGACGTCGAAGAGTGGAGGGAAGGCCTAATATGAAATCCATGATCACGTCTTCCCAAGGTGTGGAAGGAATAGGTAGTGGGGTGTATAAACCAACATTAGATTTAGTGCCCTTAGAGACTTGACAAGTATGGCAACTACTCACTATTCCTCCAACCATAGCCTTAAGTTTAGGCCATTAAAATTTCTCCTCAATGAGTGCAATGGTTTTATCTCGCCCAAAGTGTCTACTCAAACCTCCGCTATGTAACTCCCAAATAATGTGTTATCGTAACGAGGTTCGCAGAATACACAACTTCTCGTGCCTAAAGAGATAACTGTCCCTAAGAGTAAAGGCCGAAATAGTCATGGGGAAGCTGTCCTGGGCATATAAATATAGTTCTTGAAAATTTGGACAAGTGGCGTATTCGTCCTTAATGTGTTCGAACCCTATAACATGGACTTGGATGGTGGATAGCAGTAGGGTGAGGCGACTAAGTGCATCGATAACTCGATTGTCGGAACCCTTAAGGTGCTTGAGATTAAACATGTATCCTTGCAACAAATCTACCCACTTAGCATGACGCGGGCTGATTTTATGCTGACCGTTTATGAAATGCAAGGCATCATGGTCGGAGAGGATCACAAACTCCTTGGAGAGGAGGTAGTGTCGCCAATGATGCAAACACCTAACAACAGCATAGAACTCCATATCGTAATTTGAGTAATTCAACTTGGCACCCGCTAGCTTCCCACTAAAGTAACTAACCGGTTGACCTTCTTGACTTAAGACACCTCCTATTCCCACCCAAGATGCATCACTCCTATTAGGAAAGCTCTTAATCAAGGGGGCTGGGTTCAAAGACCTCATATTCCCACCCAAGATGCCTCGGTCATAAGCTTTTTAATACGTTGGCAGTCAAAGGTGGCAGACTTCGTCCATGTGAACTCACCCTTCTTCATGCAATCATTAATAAGGGCCATAATGCTACTAAATTCTCGTATGAAACGACAATAGAAAGTTTCTAATCCATGGAAACTACGCACCTATCATAGGCTAGTCGGTCCGGGCCAGTCCCTTATCACTTGAACTTTACCGTGGTCAACTCGTATTCCCTCAGACCCGACTATATAACCCAAGATCTCTACCTCTAAAGCATAGAAAGTGCACTTCTTAGAGTTTAGAAACAATGTTTCCTTCCTCAAGGTGGAAAGAATCACTCTCATGTGGGAGATGTGCTCGGCAGTGGTGGTGCTGTACACTAAGATGTCATTGAAATAAACTATCACAAACTTCCCCATGAATGGATGAAAGACATGTGTCATCATCTGGAAGAAGGTGTTGGTGGCATTGGATAACCCAAAGGGCACCACAAGCCACTCATATAACCCAACCTTAGACATAAACGTAGTCTTCCACTCATCTCCCTCACGGATCATAATTTGGTGATAGCCAATCCGTAAGTCTAATTTCAATAAGATAATGGATCTAGATAAGACATCTATGAGGTCATCTAATCATGGAATAGGAAACCTATACTTGATAGTAATTTTGTTGAAAGCGCGGCTATCAACACACATCCGCCATGTACCATCCTTCTTGGGGGCAAGCAAGGCTTGTACCGCACATGGGCTCAAGCTAGTCCTAATAAATAACAGTCTTATTGATTCCAACCTTGCCACTAGGGCAAATGTTTGGTCAAAGTCTATCCCTTCTTCCTATCTGTAGCCCTTTGCTACCAGTCTGGCTTTGTTCTTGATTATGGTGCCATTTTCATCTAACTTGTTTCTGTAGATCAACTTGGTTCCTATAACATTATGATTGTTTGGTTTAGGAACCAACTCCCAGACTTTACATCTTCTGAACTGATTCAGTTCTTCATGCATGGCATCAATGCAATTTGTTTCCTGTATAGCCTCCTCAATTTGATGCAGTGGGCCTAGAGCCGCCCCGCTCTGACGGTAGTCACAACCTAGCCAGAGGAGCACGTCTAGCGACACACAGCCGGGCTGCAGCCCAAGCACCCCACTCATGACAGCACCTATACTCAGTGCGGCGGGATGTTGAGGCAAGGTCTCGAACCTAGCCCCCTTGATAAAGAGCTTTCCCAATAGCTCTAATCACCAACTGCAGCTCAATTGGTGATGAGAGCTGTTAGGAAAGCTCTTTATCAAGGGGGCTGGGTTCGAGATCTCGCCTCAACATCCCGCCGTACTGAGAATAGGTGCGGTCATGGGTGGGGTGCTTGGGCTGCAGCCCGGCTGTGTGTCGCTAGACATGCTCCTCTGGCTAGGTTGTGACTACCGTCAGAGCGGGGCGGCTCTGGGCCCACTGCATCAAAAAAGTGCACTTTTTTGATGCAGTAACCCCAGGTCCGACCCGCCCAAGAGCTCCGGATGGCCTAGCCAGAAGGACCACGAACCAGCGGCCCACTGCTGGGCTGCAGCCCAAGCACCCCAACCTGTCCTTGGTCCCACCAAAGAAGAACCGTAGGTTGTTAAGGCCTGGGATCGAACCCAAGACCTCCTTGATAAGAAGCTTTAAGGCAAGCAGCTCATCACGAACTAAGCTGCAGCTCAGTTGGTGATTAACTGCTTGCCTGAAAGCTTCTTATCAAGGAGGTCTTGGGTTCGATCCCAGGCCTCAATAACCTATTGTGCTCCTGTGGTGGGACCTGGGATGGGTAGGGGTGCTTGGGCTATAGCCCGGCAGTGGGCCGCTGGTTTGTGGTCCTTCTGGCTAGGCCCTTCGGGCCTATGGGGCGGGTCGTCCCTGGGGTTGCTGCATCACAAATTTCTTAGGTTCAATCTTGGACAAGAAGCTTGAACATAGAACTTTGTTCATGCTCTTGCTTCTAGTCAGAACTCCATGACTTGCATCACCAATGATTTGGTGTGCTGGATGATCCTTCAAATATCTTCTTGTTGGAGGAAATCTGTCCATCTCTTTGTCTTCTTCATTTTCTTCATCAAGATGCCCTTCATTATCTTCATCTTCATCCAGTGAGTCTTGTACTCCCCCTGGACAGCATCCATCATTTTCTTCATTTTGTCTTGTAGGTTGGACTTCACTAATTGTTAACTTGTCCATCCTTAACTTCAAACCTTTTGGACTAACAGAAGTGCTAGACAGTTCACTGTTAAGTAGCTTAGACTCATCAAAGACTACATGGACATATTCTTCTATAACTTGTGTAGTCAAGTTGTAGATTTTGTATGCCCTACTGTTATTGTTGTACCCAACAAATATCCCTTCTAGGAATTTGGCAGCAAACTTAGTTAGATAGTGCTTGTGGGATGAAGTATATAATGGGGCTGGTTGGGTAGGGACGAACCGGGAATAAGGTCTATCGCATGTTGTATAACCCTAAGTGGTGGTAACATCAAAGGTAGCTCATCCGGGTAAACATCCTTATATTCTTCCAACAATACCCGTAGCTCACTAGATAAGTCATCCAACACTCCCAAATCAGAACTTGCACTCATAAGTACTAAAGCATACAACACTCCATCAAGAAATGAATCCTTCACAAATTCTTTCTTACCCACTAGACTCAATGTCTTCCTCTCTACTGGGATAGTGGTGTCCTTAGCCATAGCTACTGGCTCCTTCGGGATGGTCATCCTCAACGTAATGACTTTGCCGTTAAATTTAAACTCGTACATGTTGGCTCTCCCAATGTGTGTCGCGTTGCGGTCGTAAATACATGGACGACCCAACAACACGTGACAAACGTCCATTGGAAGGACATCACATAACACATCATCAGTATAGGATTTGATCAAGAGGGGTACTAAGCATCGCTTGGTGACCAGAACGGTAACCTTATTGATCTAATCTTCCTAATATTGAGTAGGGTGGGGCGGTATGGTCAAAGCCATACGTATAACGGCACTCTCAGGGATGACGTTTACACAACTACCACTACCAATGATCAACTTGCAGAACTTCTCGCCACTTTTAAAATTCAGGGAAAATATACTCCTCCTCTTCCAGTCATCTAACAGACGAGGAGTGGTCAAGATACAATGGATCACCATAAGGTGGTGATCATCCTCTAAATCACTTGGTACCCCATCTGGGTCACTCTCCTGTGCATCCTCATAAACATAATGAGTGAGGTTAGTAGTCGACTATAAAAGGGTTATGGCCTTAGTGTTCGTTGGGCACTCAAAGGCATAGTGACATTGAATACCGCAAGAGTAACATGTTCCATTGGTCTTACTAACCTTCCCTATGAGGATACACTCACTCGTGAGATTCCTTGCGTTCCTAGCAGTTAAAACTACCTACTTCGACTCGTTGGACCAAAACTTCCCCTTATCCGGGCATGTGAAAGCAGATGTTGCAGCTGTGAACTTATTCTTCGTATGGGAATAGCTGGAGTGGGCCTTAGAGTCCAGATGTTTTTCAATGTCGAGGGCGGCATTGAAGGTCGTATTCAGGTCCGTATGACCGTAGCAAAAGAGCTTCCGTTGAATCTCGGGTTGAAGCCCTTTATGAAATCTAGATAAGGTGACCTCGGGGATCTCCCTAAGATCACAACACACCATATGGTCCTTCAGCACTCCCATGTACTAAGCTACCGTATTTGAGCCTTACCGCAGGGTGGCAAGCTCCTCAAACATCTGTGTTCGGTGGTACGTAGGGACGTACTGATCTGCTAGCAAATTTTTCATCACCGGCCAACCTATATGTGGGACTCCATGTCAGGGTCCTAATCTCCACTCCTCATTCAGCCAATACGTCTTTGCACGACTTGTTAACTTCATCCTGGCAACTTGGACCCATTGAGGGTCCGTAAGATTGTGCCATTCGAAGTAACATTCCATGTCCACGGTCCAATTAAGGAAGATCGGGGAATATCCCTTGCCATCATAAGTGGGGGCATTAATCTTAATGGCCCTAGTAATATCAAAGACTCGCTCGGGGCAGTGTTCTCAAGGGGCTCTCGGCGAGAGTCCCCATCAGAATCCGAATCAGGGATTTATTGGCACCGATGGGGCTGCTTAACATTAACGGGTGGCGGTGGTGGCCCTCCGTGATTCTAATGCATTTGTCCTAACATGGTACTAATCTCATTCATTTCGTTACGTAGAGCCTCTATAGACTCTGCGTTGGGATTCCCTTGCTCATTCGCAGCCATCCTAGATGATGAAGGTGTAGTGTATTCCGTTCCTAGTCTAGTGCGCATTCAGGTGTAGAATTTTTTTGGGAAGATGATTTTTCCTAGGGTTGAATCTATATTGAGAACAAAATATTTTTATAATTTCCCGACGTGATAAAAGTGTAAAATGTTTAAAAATATTTATTTGAACTTTACGCTGAAAATTACAAATTTTACAGTGCTATTGGTAGATCAGAAAAAGAAATTGTTGTTTTTTATTATGCGTGCCGAGAAAACACAAGCGAGGACGTTTCAATTAAGAAATTGAGATAAGATGGCTCTGATACCAAATTAACGAAGAGTATGTCACTACGGAGATCTAAATGAGGGAAAACTCTAGTTCGCCTACAATGCACTCTTGATCATTCGCACTTACGCAAGCATCTATCGCCCATAAAGACTGAAAGATTTGGTTTAAAAGATCCCAAACACCTAGAGGGGGGGGGGGTGAATAGGTTCTAATCCTTTTTAACAAATCAGGCAATTAACAAAGTTATACACAACACAATTATCACAGCACAAAGAATAACAATCACAGAAAATTCACAGCACAGACACAATGGTTTATAGTGGTTCCCCAATTTATGGGTACGTCCACTTTCCCCCTTCACCTATCCAATAGAGAACTGGATTCGGCCAAACTTCCTTCCACTATCTCAGATCCACAGATCTTATAACTAAGAACCCAACAAGTTCCTACAACTCAGACTTCTTCAAGTCCTATATCTCAGATTCTTTCCAAGAATCCTACCTCAGGCAACAGCCCTACCTCAGCCTTTATCACATGGCCTACAACTCAGACTTCTTCACATCCTACCTCACGCTCTCTGCCCTACCTCAGCCTTTATCACCAGTCCTGCAACTCAGACTTCTTCAAGTCCTACCTTAGGCTCTCAGCCCTACCTTAGCGTTTATAAATTTAGGCTTACAACTCAGATCTAAATAAGATCTTACAAGGAAATTAATTGTTTGAAATAATAAAATCTTCACCCTGATAAGAAAGAGAATAGGGTTAAAGCTTCTTGATCAGTTCTTGATTGAACTGATTACTTTAGATCCAACCTGTCTTAGCTTCTTCAAAGCTTCTTGAATTTATACCAAGTAAGTTTGATATCCAATTGGAGTTGGAGTTGATCTTCAATCCAGCTTCCTTCTTCTATTAAGAATCAAATCTGAACTTTTCTTACAGACTCTTTAGGATCTGCATTCTTCTGGGTTTGTCTCTTGTTCCCCCTCTCTTGTTGATTTTTTTTTATTGTGGTAGAACAGGTCTATATATAGAATCCCTCCAAGGTTTTCGGCTGATCCAGTTTATAACGACCTTTTGACAGCTCTGATAAATGTGTCAGCTTTGTTACTTATGACAGTTGTTAGGTCTTCAGTCTTGACAACTGACTCCTCCTTGAACTTCTATCATAGCAGAGAGCTGTCAGTATAACACTTCAGAAGTGTCGACACAAATAGACCACGTGTCGACACAAGTCTTGATGATGTCGACAAAGCTCCCAACGTGTCGACACAATCATTCTTCATCTTCTTAACATAGCTCCTGTTTGATGTATTGACACCAGTCCTTTGTGTCGACCCAACTGCTTCTGGTCTCGATAATGCTGGTATTGACAGATTTCTTGAGTGTGTGTCAACACAAGTCCTGTATGTCGACACAACTGTTTCTGGTGTTGATATAGCTTCTATTGACAGATTTCTTGTGTGTGTGTGTCAACAAAAGTCCTGTGTGTTGACACAACTGCTTCTGATGTCGACATTGCTTCTATTGACAGATTTTTGGAGTGTGTGTCGACACAAGTCCTGCGTGTCGACACAACTACTTCTGGTGTCGACACAACTCCCTCACAAGTGTTGACACTTGTACTTAGAAAATTTTCCTGCATTTCTTTAACCTACACATTGAAAGTCAACATCCCATCAAATACACTTTGATGTATATCATTGAGTTAAGTGAGTCTTCTCCAAATCTTTTACATAGTTTCCAGTGTACCCAACAATCCCCCCCTATTTGGAGAAGTCATAACCCTTAGTCAATGATATACACCACTTAAAGTAAAATAAAGAAAAAGATGTATATTATCATTTCACAGTTGGGTAACTTATAAACACAAATAACATTTATTATCATCACAACATGTGATAACATTCATTAACCAGGAAGTAGTTATTGATGTACAAGTATTTTTAGAACAAAAGATTACACAGTTCTAAAACTATCCTATCTATCCCTAAGATTGATCAGGCTCCTTGATCACCATTCCTTTGTCTGGTTGAATCTGAGCTTGTACATTGGATTCTGTGTCATCAGCTAGCTTCTTTCCTTTCAGATTTTAATTTTTGAGCTCATCTACCTTAATCCTCTGCCTCTCAAAGTAATGATAAGGCTTTGGAAAGTACTTGCTAGGCTTCACAGAGATAGCAGGTAACTTTCCAGCTTTGATATCTCTTCTGAACTGATGTATGGCATCTTGCTTTACATGATACTTAATCCATTCTTGTTCAGAGTACCATTTGCCTCTATCATGCATATTGTCCTTCACATCTTTCCAGGCAGTAAGAATGATATTTCTAGAGGTTTGAATCCATTGCTCAAAATCAGGCTTTAATTCTGCCTGTTCTCTGAATCTTTTCTTAGAAAGCTTAGCCTCTTTCTGATCATCCTTAGTAGCTTCAGACATTTCAAAATTTTCAATAATAACATAATGTTCCTTCTGTGGAGGGTTATACATTTTATGTACACCCTGCTGTACTGCTTCAAAATCTGATGGAGGATAGATGACTTTTGCAACTTCCTGCTAAACCCCTTCAATGTGAGCAGGTTGAATACCAGATTCAGCAGGTTTATCTTCATCATAAAGGGGTGGATATCCAAGAGTAGCTCTGATGGTATTAGATACCCATTTAGCATAATACGAGCTAGCTTTGACTAACACTCTCTCCCCCTTTAGGACTTCTCTGGCCACATGGTCTCATAGATAATTCTTCTGAAACCTTACTTAATCAGCCAGATAGTCTATTCCCTCTTTGTAGTACAGTCTGAATTTCTCCAATTGATCAGAAATAGTCTTTTGGGATGCCTGAAATGCTATGTGAATAGCAGCTAAATGTTCTTGTATTTGCTTGGATACTCCAGTCTTCACATCAGTGACAATACCTCCCAGTTTATAAGAATTCCATTATCCAAGTCCTAAAGATTTTCATTCCTTCTGAATTGATTTTCTAGAATATATCCTTTCTTGACTGCAATGTCCTCAACATCAGTCTTTATCAACTGTTGTTGCTCGGCCAAGTATACTACAACATTACCTCCCTTATGGAAGCAATCTATCATCTCTTTTTTGTTCTGATTGACTTCAAATCTGATGGATTTGATATCTTGGGCCAGCTGTAACTATAAGTATATATGTGACTCATCCACATATTTCTCCAGAGCCAGCCTTTGTTGATCCATTTTCACTTGTAGTTTCACCAAAAGTGAACTGAAGTCTATTCCTTGAGTAGATGTTTGATGGATTGTTTGTAAGGCTTTCTTATAGCCTGTGCTTCTTTTCCTGAGATCCACCAACTTCCTTTTCTTAGCCTTAGAAGCTTCTTCATCATCAGAAGAATTTGATGAACTTTGTATATCCACAGTTTCCTTAGTATTAGAGGCATGTAGTGGCATCTCCCCCTCAGTCCTTGGCAGCTCCCCCTCAGTTTGAGCTCCTTGTAAATCAGGAAATAATTCTTCCAGAGTTACCTTCTATTGCATCTGAACAGGAGGGATAATGTTCTCTTTTTCAATAGATGGTTCTCCTTGGATATCAAGGTCCCTTTCCAGGATTTTCTCCAAACTGGAGGAGTGGAGTTGCTCTGCTTGATCTTGGTATGACACATGCACATCCTGTGCTATATTCTCAGTAATAACAGTTGCAGTATTGTTAATTTCTGATACTATTTCCATAACAGTATCAGTTGCATTCACACTCTCTAGTGTAACTTCTGCTATACCTCCCCCTTGGGCAGGCAGTTGTGATTGTTCAGGTTCTTGAACATTTATAATCTCTTTGTTGTCTCCCCCTAGAGTGGAGACCATCTGGTTCTCTAGTAGTTTAATGCTCTCCCCTTAGGTTTGAGCTTCTTTATCTGGTTGTGGTGTAGGTGATTTTCTTGGTTGTTCTTCATCTGAGCTGAAGACAACCTGCACTTCAGAATCACTGAAAGATTCTGCTTCCTGGGTGGTAGGTTCCTTTTTCTTATCTTTCTTCACATGTTTTTGTGGGTTAGAAACATCTTTTGTCAAAACTCTATCCCATCTGGATAGTATTCTCAGATCCATTCTCCTCATGTGTTTTATCTTGGTTCCTTAAGTTTGATTCATCATTTCTAGGATGGTGAAAGCCAGATACAAGCTCAATATCCTACCTAGATTAGACTTCTTGGCACTCTCTTTGATCTTGTCAAAAATTACAGCTGACCAGTTTGTTTTCACCTTGAATATAACTCTGGTAATGAGGTTGAACATGTTGGTAGAGGTCCTATCATGTCCTCCTGTTTTGCAGAGAATAACTTTGCCTATTATCTCGGATAGAAACTTACCCTGGGAATTCATTCCCTTCCGGGTTATTGAAGATCCAATCTTGGTTTTGGGATCCAGCCCACACTATTGGAGTGCTTCCCTTGTCATGAATGATGTGATATCTTCATCTTCTTTACTCTTGGGAAGTTGAAGTGACTTTCTTATAGTCTTCGGTGAGAGTTTCACTTTGGTACCATTAATAGAGGACTTTATCTTATTTCTTTAAGAGTCCATTATTGCGGAAGAGTAATATTCAAGAACTTCTTTCTTCCATATCCTTGAAGGTTCAGAGACCAAGTATTCCAATCAACTTTCTGTGATTAGGGTTATCACACCCTTGATTTCTGGCGAGGCAGTCTCGAACGCCTTGAGTACTAGTTCATATCCTTCATTGATCTTGTCTTCCTATTGTAGTGCCATTGGTGAAAGATAGAGAAGAGAGTCAATGGGAGAATTTATCGTCGACACAAAGTCTAGTGTCGAGAGTTTGATAATACGTTTTGTAGCCTAAACTATTATCGTATTTTCTATTTTATATTGTACAAATCATCTCTATTATTAGTTTATTTTTTATCATTTTTATGTAAATATTATTGCCACTGACTTTTTCTTGTCTTTTTGAAGGTTTACAGAAAATTGGCCAAAAATGACCTAACACGCCCCCCTGTCACGCTCTCCCTGGGCGTGATCTAGGGCGTGTCACCCGATCTCGAGGACTCCTACTGGAAGGGACAGAAAAACGAACAAAACGGCTGTCATGCCCCCTTGACACGCCCTCCCCAAGCGTGTCTCCAGGCATGACCAAGGGCATGTCGCCCTCTTCCACAAAGCCTGCTGTTGCATTGAATGTAGGTTCCGCCACAGCACACAACAGTACTGTCACGCCCCCAGTCACGGGCATGACCTGGGGCGTGACATCAACTTTTCCGATGACTCACGGATTTCTGACCAATGATTTCGACGCGACGTACGTGTCAAGCCCCACCTACACGGGCGTGACACAGGGCGTGAGCACCGACGTACAGAAGCAAGCATCCCTCCCGCCAGAATCCAGAGCCCGAGGTCAACTTCGTACATGTCACGCCCCATGACACGCCCCCCCTAGGGCATGTCATACGGCGTGACCAACCCGAGAATTTTTCCTATAAATTAAGACCCCCCCTTCCATTTCAGCAAGCTTTAGTTGAGAGGGGGAGGTGCTGCCCCTTTGGTTCTTGATCTTTTTTATGCTTTTCTCTCTCTCTCTCTCTCTCTTCCTTTGTAATTTTTGCTTAACCATGGTTTAATATTTAGTTGCCTTAGCTTTCCTTGTAATCTTTAGTGTTGCTTAGTGCTAATTGTAGGGCTAGAATAGGTTTCAATTTCATGCACTTGTAATTTCAATTTCAATTAGTGTAACTTGCCCCTTTTCATTAATAGAAGTGTTCTTTATTTAGCTTGTGTTCTTTTTATGCTTTACTACTCATCCCTCCTCCTCCACTTCGCTATATTAACTAATCATCCTTTTACTCGATCTTGATGATCCGAGGTTCGAGCGATTAAGTTATGATGTTTTGATTAATCTTTTCTTTTTAGGTTAGGGCCTTGAATTACTCTTGATTAATCATGGGTTGGAGGTATATTATCGATATGTACTCTCCACCTTTGCTTTCATTCTGGGCTAGCCGAGAGGCCGATAGAATGAAGTGAGCATTCAAGAGTAAAGGGAGTTGTACGCACCCCTCAAGAGAGGCAGACGTCCAAATCTCCCGGATTGGAGTAAAATCCAATAGTGGGGTTCACCGCGTAAAGCGAGTTTTAGGCCTCCGATTTAGACGAGAGTCGGTCAGACCTTCCTAAACTCAGTTGGGCACGACTTCAAGAGAAGCGTGTTCAAGCTTTAGGAACCTCCACGGTCAAGGACCTTTATCCTATTAAGTTTAGATTTTTATCGCATTTTCTTAATCGTCTTTAGCCGAGGTGATTCTTGACCGAGTGCATTTCCATTTCATATTTTCAACCTTTCGTAGTAATCGACTATCTTGTTCTCTATAATTAACTGCAGTAGTTTCCTTTCTAGAATAGTTATTTACTTAAGAGCACTTTACTTAATTGCGGTAGTTCTCTTTGTAGTATAGCTTTACTCCCTTCCTTGCAATTAGATTTTCAAAAACCCTAGTTTTTTCGTCGATAAGATAATAGTTTTCGTGTGAGTAAGCATACTCAACAGTTCCCGGATTTCAATACAACACTTGTGTCCCCTAGCTACAATTTGATAGGTATACTTGCCTCATTGGATTGCTAGTTCGGTTGCGTTTATTTTCTTCAAACCCTAGCGCCCAACAAGTTTTTGGCGCCGTTGCCGGGGACCCAACTTCTATTGATATATTGAAAACATGAACCTATTAATTTTATCTTTTATCTTTCTCATCCTCTTTCTTTAAAGTTTTAAAAATAAAAAAAATTTATCACCGCTCTTAATAGTAACCAACTTCACAATTTTTCTACGCCACCTAATTCTCTCGAAAAGGGCAAAGCGCTTTAAGCGCCACTATCTTGTCTAGTACCTCGCAAACCCTTCACGGGGTAGTCCTTGGGAAGTTCGGGAGTTAATCTATAAAAAAAAATCTATTCCAAAAAGAAAAAAAATTTCTAATCTAGTTTTTTTTTCTAGTTTATCCTTTTTCTCTTTCTTTTCTTCTTTTCTATTCTTTTAGTGCATGACCCGCGGGAGTCCGTCGGTTATTTTGGACTTGGACCACGAAATTGAGCGTACTCTTCGGAGAAGATCGCGATTTCAAGGTCCTACTATCCAAGTGCCGGTTGAGGACTCCGAGTCATTTGCTACTTTAAGAATGGAAGAACCCAACGTAGATGAGGCCGTGCAAAGGACTATGTCCTATTATGCATGACCGAACCTCGAGGGAACAGAATCAAGTATAGTCCGCCCTGCTATAGCAAACAATAACTTCGAATTAAAGCCTAGCATAATTCAAATGGTGCAGCAATATGTGCAATTTGACGGACTTCAAGATGAAGATCCGAACGCACATATAGCTAGCTTTCTTGAAATTTGCGACACCTTCAAGATAAATGGTGTCACAAATGATGCAATCAGGTTAAGACTCTTCCCCTTCTCTTTAAGAACTAAAGCTAAGAATTGGCTTAACACTCTACCTAAAAATAGCATAACCACCTAGGAATGAAATAACTGAAAAAAATTTTGCGAAGTACTTTCAGCCAGCTTAAATTGCAAAACTTAGGAACGACATCTCTGCCTTCGGACAAATAGACTCTGAAACCCTATATGAAACTTGGGAGAGATTTAAGGAATTATTAAGACGATGCCCACATCACGCGCTGCCTGTATGGTTACAAGTGCAGACGTTCTATAACGGGCTAAATCAAAGCACGAAGCAAATGATAGACGCAGCTTCTGGCGGTACTTTAAATCATAAGACCCCGGAAGCAGCTCTTGAGCTTTTTGAGGACATGGCCATGAACACTTATCAGTGGAATGTGCCTAGGTCCCGCTCGAACAAGCCTGCAGGTATCTATGAAGTGGACAATGTCTCCCAACTCGCTCTGCAAGTAGAAATCCTAAGCAAAAAAATCATGGAGATGACTGCTGCCTCCGCCCCTCAAGTATGGGAATCTGCAACCCCTACTCCAGAACATTTAGATTATATTAATAATATGCCTAGAAATGCTTTTAATAATTTTCTGCTGCGAATTTTCATCCTCCTGATTTTAATTTTCCGAATAGCTATAACCCTGCTTTAAGAAATCACCAGAACTTTTCATGGAGTAATCCATCGAATGCGATGCGCCCACCACCGCAAAATGATTTTTCTGCACCACCACCACCACCTCTTTAAAATTACCCAAAACCTCCAAGCTTGGAGGAATTACTTTCTAAATATATCACCACAAATGATGCTACTATAAGAACTTAAACCGGAAGCGTAACAAGTCTAGAAAATCAGGTAGGACAGCTCGCGAAAATAATTTCTGAGCGACCCGCAGGGTCTCTTCCTTCCAATACCGAACCCAACCCGAGAGATCAAGAGAAAGCTATAACTCTTTGGAGTGGGAAGCAAGTCTCTGGTATGGTAAGTGAAGAGCCCGAGGCAAGCTCCGCTCCTGCCTTTAAAAATCAAAGCTCCGCTCCGCTTCAACCCTCTGCTGAAGAAGTTATCACCCCTATTTTAGAAAATAATCTCACTCCACCACCCATCTTCAAAAATAATTCAACTCCTCCATACCCCTCATAACTTAATAGACAACGTCAAGATGATCAGTACTCCCGCTTCTTAGAGATCTTCAAGCAAATCAACATTAATCTTCCCTTCCACAAGGCTATTTTGCAGATGCCGAAATACGCCAAGTATCTTAAGGACCTCCTCACCAACAAGATGAAGTTAGAGAATCTTACGCACGTAACGCTAAACGCCGAGTGCTCTGCTATTTTAACAAACGGTTTACCGAAGAAAATCAGTGGCCCGGGTAGTTTCTCTATCCCGTGTGTCTTCGGTGATCTTTTTGTTAAACACACGTTAGCCGACTTAGGCACGAGTATAAACCTGATGCCCTTTTCATTGTTAAAAAAATTAGGGATTGGTAGCCTTAACCCCACGCGTATGAGTATCCAGCTAGCTGATACATCCGTCAAGTACCCGTTAGGAATAGTGGAGGACGTTCTAGTAAAAGTCGACAAGTTCATGTTCCCGGTGGACTTTGTCATTTTGGACATCGAAGAAGACGTCGAGGTTCCCCTGATCCTTGGCTGACCCTTCCTTGCCACCTCCAGAGCCATCATTAATGTAAGCAAGGGTAAGCTCTTCCATCGAGTAGGTGACGACGAAGTCACTTTTTCTATCACACCTTCGATGAAGAACACCCTAGCAAATGATGACTCATGTTTTTTTTGTAGTCGCCGTGAGTGATGAATCTTCCTGCTGCCTCTCCGACTTTGAAAAGGAACTTTCTGATTTTTGTTTTTCTTCTTCTCTTCCTGCTGAATCGCTGCAAGGAAGTGATGAATCTTCTGATTGTCTTTCTGAGTTTGAAAAAGAATTTTCTGATTTTTGTTCTTCCTCTTTTCTTCCAACTGAATCGCTGCAAGAAGCCGCCTTGGCCACTAGCCCTACCCCTTTTAATTTTCCTTATAAAAAAGCTTATGAAGATATTATTTTTGAAAAAGAAAGAATTTCTAAATCCTCTTATGAATAACCCCCTACCCTAGAACTTAAAGAACTTCCTGAACACCTTAAGTATACTTTCTTAGGAAAAGATTCCAAGTTACCAGTTATCGTTTTGGCCTACCTCACGGATACGCAAAACGATAAACTTCTTCTAGTTCTACGTAAGCATCGTCGGGCTATTGCTTGGAAAATTTCTGATATCAAGGGCATAAGTCCATCTTTCTGTACCCATAAAATTTTAATGGAAGATAATTCGCGTAACTCTATTCAACCTCAGCGCCGTATAAACCCGAATATGAAAGAAGTAGTTAAGGACGAGGTTATGAAATTATTAGACGCAGGAATTATCTACCCTATTTCGGACAGTAAGTGGGTTAGCCCCGTTCAGGTAGTGCCAAAGAAGGGAGGGATAACTGTAGTTAGTAATGAGAATAATGAATTAATCCCGACACGGACGGTGTCGGGTTGGCGTATGTGTATAGATTACAGTAAGTTAAATGACGCCACCCACAAGGACCACTTTCCTCTACCGTTTATCGACCAGATTTTAGAACGATTATCCGGCCATAGCTTTTATTGTTTTCTCGATGGCCTCTCGGGGTACTTTCAAATACCCATCTCTCCCGAGGACCAAGAGAAAACTACGTTTACTTGTCCCTTCGGCACCTTCGCTTACCGAAGAATGCCGTTTGGATTGTGCAATGAGCCAACTACATTCCAGCGATGTATGCTAGCAATATTTGACAAGTACGTAGAAAGCATTATGGAGGTATTTATGGACGATTTCTCCGTGTTCGGCGATTCCTTCGATAGATGTTTAGAAAACCTCGAAAAAGTCTTAGAACGATGCAAAGAAACTAACCTTGCCCTAAATTTGGAAAAATGTCATTTTATGGTGAGGGAAGGGTTAGTTTTGGGTCATAAAATTTCTGCTAAAGGTATTGAGGTAGACATTGTCAAGATAGAAGTTATCGAGAAGCTGCCGCCTCCTATGAACATAAAAGCTATAAGAAGTTTCCTAGGCCACGCTGACTTTTATCGTCGTTATATAAAGGACTACTCCAAAATCAGAAAGCCCCTCACCCATCTCTTAGAAAAAGACGCTCCATTCATTTTTGATGACTCTTGCCTTTATGCCTTTGAATTAATTAAAGAAAAGTTAATTAACGCACCGATTATGATAGCTCCGGTGTGGGACATTCCTTTCGAGATTATGTGCGATGCGAGTAGTTTTGCGGTGGGAGCCGTATTAGGTCAACGCATATCTAAAAACTTCCACCCCATCTATTACGCTAGTAAAACCCTCACATATGCATAAGAAAATTACACCACAACCGAGAAGGAGCTCTTAGCTGTAGTATTCGCATTTGATAAATTCCGCCCTTACATTACACTTTCAAAAATCATTGTTTTTGCGGACCACTCGGCCCTCAAGTACCTTCTTGCCAAAACGGATGCCAAGCCTCGCTTGATTTGCTGGTTCTTACTCCTCCACGAGTTTGACTTAGAGATCCGTGATAAGCGAGGAGCTGAGAACTTGGCTGCCGACCATCTATCCAGATTAGATAACCCCTTTATAGAAAAATTAAATGAAAAATATTTAAATGATTATTTTCCTGATGAGAAGCTGCTTTTAGTTAACACATCTACTTCTCCTTGGTTTGCGCACATCGCCAACTATCTAGTGGCCCGGGTGCTCCCAAAAGAGTTCTCGTCTCAGCAAAAGAAGAAATTCTTTTCTGAGCTGAAGAAATACTTTTGGGAAGACCCGCATCTTTTCAGAATCTGTGCGGATCAAGTGATAAGGAGATGTGTTTCTTATGAAGAAGGAATCGATATTCTAAAGCATTTACATGAAGGTCCGACAGGTGGGCACTATCAAGCTGCTCGCACCGCTCACAAGGTGCTTTGCGCGGGTTTTTACTGGCCTAGACTGTTTAAAGACACGCAAGCCTTTGTGAGCAGGTGTGATAGTTGCCAACGGTCCGACAACATTTCTAATAAAAATGAAATGCCGCAAAATTATTTCTTAGAGTGCGAAATTTTCGACCTCTGGGGAATTGATTTTGTTGGCCCCCTTCCTTCTGGCTTCGGAAACAAATAAATTTTAGTTGTTGTTGATTATGTTTCACGTTGGGCTGAGGCCCAAGCTCTTCCTACGAACGACTCCCGTATTGTAGTCACGTTTTTTAAAAAAATTATTTTCTAGATTCGGTACGCCTCGCGCAATCGTTAGCGATAGGGATTCCCATTTTTGTAACGCACAATTTTCAAAAATCCTTACCAAATACGGCGTTACGCATAAGCTTTCCACTTCCTACCACCCCCAAACTAACGGACAAGTCGAAGTAGTTAATAGCGAAATAAAAAGAATATTAGAAAAGACTGTTTCAACTTCTAGGAAAGACTGGTCAACCAAACTTGACGATGCTCTATGGGCCTACCGAACAGCGTATAAAACCGCCCTCGGATGTATGCCGTATTGGCTGGTCTATGGAAAATCGTGCCATTTGCCCGTAGAGTTAGAACAATGCGCCTTTTGGGCCTTACAATTTTTAAACTCCGATCCCCACTCAGTCGGTCGCCTTCAAAAATTTCAAATAAATGAACTCGATGAGTGGCGCTCTTATGCTTATGACAATAATAAACTTTATAAAGAGCGGACGAAGCGTTTACACGATAAACACTTAAGGCACCCTAAAAACTTTAAGCCGGGTGACCAAGTTCTTTTATATAATTCTTGTTTACGTTTATTTCCGGGCAAATTAAAATCTCGCTTGTCTGGCCCGTTTTCTGTTTTAGAAGTATTTCCTTATGGAACTATTTTAATTTCTCACCCTGATAAGGGTAATTTCAAAGTGAATGGTCAGCGTCTTAAAGTCTATTTTTCTGGTGATGATGATGTCAGTCTAAACATTATTAAGTTTCTGCTTCACGAACTTTAACTTTGAACTTTTAATTTTTGCTAAAAACAATTTTATTTCTGGACAACAATATTTTTGGACAATATAATTTTTTTGATGCGTCGAGCTCAACGACGTTTTAAACAAAGGGCGCTCTTGGGAGGCAACCCAAGTTATCTTTTTTCTGTTTTCTTTATTTTACAATTTTTGGTCTCGGACGGCTCCGACAAGCTGAAGCTTCTGCGATCGCCTGCTCCAACGTTGTTGAATCCATCACGAAGTCCAAAGAAGACATTCGGGGGAGCGACATCACTCAACTTTTGCAGCAAATAAATCCGGGGAAGTACTTGTCTTTCAATACTGTCTTTCAATTCTGTCTTTCAATTCTGTACTTTATTTTTCTCTCCTTCTCCAATCCCCTTCTTTAGCCATTGAGGACAATGTCTATTTTAAGCTTGGGAGAGGACTTCCTCCTTCATTTTTTCTTAGTGTAAAATTTTTTCTTTTTGTATATATTTTAAATATTTCCAAAAAATAAAAAAAATGAATATCTTAAAATTCCAAAAAAAAGAGAAAATTAAAAAAAAGAGAATATTTCACAAAATTAAAAAAATATATATATGTGTTTTTGAATAGTTTAGACATTTTGGTATTTCAATAGTACCCCTAGTTTTTGTTTTTGTTTTAGTCAAAATCTCCTATAAACAACTTAGTTAATTATAATATTTCTAATCGTCCTTTTTAATTATGTTTCACAAGTAAAATGTTGGTCATGCTGTGTTTCTAATTCACGATAGCATGTTAAGGTGAAATATTTTTCTAAAACTCGAATTTCTATTATGGTTTTTTGTTTTTTTTTTCTTTACTTTCTCAAAAATTCATCATCCACTATTTTCTTTTTCGTTTTTGAATAATTTTTGTAAAGTCAACTTTTAAATAACGTAGTAGATTTGAACGATCCAAGTCATCTATTATTTCTATTGTCAAGTTAATTTCATCAATCTTCTTTTAGTATCTAGGGCTCGCTTTTTGAAATTTTTCAAACCTTTGTTTTAAATAAATTCAAAAGCGTGAAAATGATTTAGGCCGTTTTTTTCGTTTGAGCTTTCCTGGCAACCTAAAAACTTTTACCACTAGTTAGCCATTTTTGAGCCTTTTCCGATTTCATTTGATAGCTCCTCCCTTCATTTAATTTTCACAAAAGCCAAAATTTCCAACCTATCGAATCACACTAGCCTTTTAGAGTTTCATAAATTATTTTGACAATTTTGATAGGATATTTTGTGATTTTTGTGGGAGAAAGGTTTTTGAAAAAAAAAGTATGCTCAAAAGTTAAGTTTATTTCTATTTGGCCAATTCAAAAGGAAAATAAAAATATTTATTGCCTTTGTTTTGAAAAAAATAAAAAAAAATGGAAAAAAGAAGAAAAAGAAAAAATGTATATATATTTTTATGAAAGTTTTTGAAACTCTTTGCTTTGGTTTAGTGTGATTTTAAACCTTCACGTTTATCTTTGAATTCTACTCCCAATCATATTCCTAAACCAAACGTTTATGTCCTATTTAAGTCCTTTTGATTCACGCTTTTTAATTTTTATTTAACAACTAAGAAAAGAAAAAAGTAAATTAGTTTTAGTTTTGGATTTAAACCTAGATTTTTGTTAATAAAATTGATATAATTATAATGCGTTGCTTGGATCTAGTAACAACTCAATGCGTGTTTTTCATTTTCGTTGCTTTGCTTAAGTCTATTTAAAGAATTTCATTAAAATTTTGGATGATTTGTTTTTACTGAGTAAAGTTTATAAAAATTTTACCATACCTAAATAATTGTTTTAGACTTACATTTCACCTTTTCCCTACTTAGAATTTCGCATAGTACTTGTGTAGGCATAATTAAAACTTTTTGATTAGTCCTTTTTATAAATAGTATGGTTGATTGACCGGGATCCGACTATCTAGTTTTTATATTTTTGCTTGGGGACAAGCAAAGCTTAAGCTTGGGGGAATTTGATAATAAGTTTTGTAGCCTAAACTATTATCATATTTTCTATTTTATATTGTACAAATCATGTCTATTATTAGTTTATTTTTTATCATTTTTATGTAAATATTATTGCCACTGACTTTTTTTTGTCTTTTTTAAGGTTTCCAGAAAATTGGCCAAAAATGACCTGATACGCCCCCCTGTCACGCCCCCCTGGGCGTGACCTAGGGCGTGTCACCCGATCCCGAGGACTCCTGCTGGAAGGGACAGAAAAACGAACAAAACGGCTGTCACGCCCCCCTTACATGCCCTCCCCGGGCGTGTCTCAAGGCGTGACTAAGGGCGTGTCGCCCTCTGCCGCAAAGCCTGTCGTCGCATTGAATGCAGGTTCCTCCACAGCACGCAACAGTACTGTCACGCCCCCAGTCACGGGCGTGACCTGGGGCGTGACATCAAATTTTCCGACGACTCACGGATTTCCAACCAATGATTTCGATGCGACGTACATGTCACGCCCCACCTACACGGGCGTGACACAGTGCGTGACCACTGACGTAGAGAACCAATCATCCCTCCCGCCAGAATCCAGAGCCCGAGGTCAACTTCGTACATGTCACGCCCCCTGACACGCCCCCCTAGGGCGTGTCGTAGGGCGTGACCAACTCGAGAATTTTTCCTATAAATTCAGACCCCCCCTTCAATTTCAGCAAGCTTTGCTTGAGAGGGGGAGGTACTGCCCCTTTGGTTCTTGATCTTTTTTATGCTTTTCTCTCTCTCTCTCTCTCTCTCTCTCTCTCTCTCTTCCTTTGTAATTTTTGCTTAACCATGGTTTAATATTTAGTTGCCTTAGCTTTCCTTGTAATCTTTAGTGTTGCTTAGTGCTAATTGTAGGGCTAGAATAGGTTTCAATTTCATGCACTTGTAATTTCAATTTCAATTAGTGTAACTTGCCCCTTTTCATTAATAGAAGTGTTCTTTGTTTAGCTTGTGTTCTTTTTATGATTTACTACTCATCCCTCCTCCTCCACTTCGCTATGATTAACTAATCCTCCTTGTACTCGATCTTGATGATCTGAGGTTCGAGCGATTAAGTTATGATTTTTTGATTAATCTTTTCTTTTTAGGTAAGGGCCTTGAATTACTCTTGATTAATCATGGGTTGGAGGTATATTATCGATATATACTCTCCACCTTTGCTTTCATTCTGGGCTAGCCGAGAGGCCGATAGAATGAAGTGAGCATTCAAGAGTAAAGGGAGTTGTACGCACCCCTCGAGAGAGGCAGACGTCCAAATTTCCTGGATTGGAGTAAAATCCAATAGTGGGGTTCACCGCGTAAAGCGAGTTTTAGGCCTCTGATTTAGACGAGAGTCGGTCGGACCTTCCTAAACTCAGTTGGGCACGACTTCGAGAGAAGCGTGTTCAAGATTTAGGAACCTCCACTGTCAAGGACCTTTATCCTATTAAGTTCAGATTTTTATCGCATTTTCTTAATCGTCTTTAGCTGAGGTGATTCTTGATCGAGTGCATTTCCATTTCATATTTTCAACCTTTTGTAGTAATCGCCTATCTTGTGCTCTTTAATTAACTGCAGTAGCTTCCTTTCTAGCATTGTTCTTTACTTAATAGCACTTTACTTAATTGCGGTAGTTCTCTTTCTAGTATACCTTTACTCCCTTCCTTGCAATTCGATTTTCTAAAACCCGAGTTTTTCTGTCGATAAGATAATAGTTTTCGTGTGAGTAAGCATACTCAACAGTTCTTGGATTTCAATACGATACTTGTGTCCCCTAGCTACAATTCGATAGGTATACTTGCCTCATTGGATTGCTAGTTTGGTTGCATTTATTTTCTTCGAACCCTAGCGCGCAACAGAGTTCTGAAAGCACAGTCAGCCAGATTTTGTCTTATCCTATTTAAAGTGTACTTATAAAAGGTAGGTCAAAAGACGCGCCTAACTTAGGAATTTACTAGTCGACACAATTTTTCATTTATCTACATAGATGACCTTGGTCTTGACAAAACTTTGTTGAAGTCGACATGTCTATGTGTAGACATACTTTTGCCAGTGTCGACATAGACTACTTAAGTCGCGACAAAGTGTGTCGATAATTATTTTTGTATGTTGACACAAAAATCTTCTGAAATAAGGTCTCGACAGAGTTGTGTCGACACAAATTTTTCTGTCGACACAACATCCTGAGAGTGTCGACACAGTGAGCTTGTGTCGACATAAACTTTTTAACTTAGACAAAATTTCTTAAGAAATTGTGTGCTCTCCTAACATCTTATTCTAGGTTCAACACACCTAATTCTATTTTAAAATTATTGAATTTACTTTCATCCAGTGGTTTTGTAAATATATCAGCAATTTGATTGTTAGTGTTGACAAATTCTAGGCTTATGTCTTCTTTTTCAACATGTTCTCTGATGAAATGAAATTTGATTTCTATATGCTTAGTTCTGCTATGTGAAATAGGATTTGTAGCAATAGATATAGTACTAGTAGAAACACAATATAATGGAATTCTACTTACTTTGATGTCATAGTCTCCAAGTTGATGTTATATCCACAATAACTAAGCACAACAACTGCCTGCAGCTATATACTCTGATTCAGCTTTGGAAATAGCTACACTTGTCTGCTTTTTGCTGCTCTATAACACCAACCTTCCACCTAGGAACTGACATATAGCTATGGTTCTTTTCATGTCTTCTTTGCAGCCTACAAAGTCTACATCTGAAAAACCTGTTAGTAATAAATCTCTATTCTTAGGGTATTATAGACCTAGATTAGGTGTGCCCTTAAGATATCTCAAAATTCTCTTGATAGCAGAATAATGAGTTTCCTTAAGGCAAGCTTGGTACCTAGCACAGACACATGTGGCATACATGATGTCAGGTCTACTAGCAGTCATGTAAAGTAGGGAGCCAATTATCGCTCTATACAAAGACTCATCAACAGGTTTTCCTTATTCATCTTTGCCTATAGGCATACTTGTCCCCATTAGAGTTTTCATGGTGGAGGCTGACACCATACCATATTTTTTTAATTAACTCCTTGGTGAACTTAGACTGAAATTGTAACGTCCCAATTCGCGCTAGGCCCCTTGATTGCGTATTTGAGTCAAGGGGGCTGTGGTGAGCCCAATAGGGGTGTGGGTGAACAGGTGCGGACGTACGGGAAATGAGGAAAACAAGGCAAAACAGCATTTTTGGCTGACACGGGTATGGACACGGCCGTGTCCATACCCGTGTGCCTCATAAAAATAGGTTTACCAGTCAGAGAGGTACACGGGCATTGGGACACGGGCGTGTCCCTAGCCGTATGCCAAGGACACGGGTCGGGACACGGCCGTGTCTCTACCCGTGTGCCGCAACCCCGACACGGCAGAAAGTCGTCCTGGGATGAACACGGCCCTAGACACGGCAGGCAACACGGCCGTGTCACCCGAACACGGGCAGGAACACGGCCGTGTGCCTACCCGTGTCTGCGATGTATAAAAAGGAAAAAAGTTGGAAACCCTAGCATTCACTCCCCTTTCTTCTGCCCCGAAATTCCTGAGAGAGTTCTTGGCTGGAGGAGGAGGAAGAGCTTGCCGGAGCCATCTTTGGAGGAATCAAAACGCCGCCACCGTCAAGGGAAAAACAATGCCGCCGCGAAGGAGTGCGAGGCTCATGGCCGGCCATGGTGGTACCGCTGGACTTGAGGTGAGCTTCCTCCCCTCTCCCTTGGTGCTAGATATATAGTTATTTAGGAGAGACATCGACTCCATAGAGTCTTGATGGTGAGGAGGAGAGTTCTTAGGATAAGCCATGCCTAGGTTTTCTAGGTTTAGTCTCCCTCAACCTTCTCATCATTCAAAAGGGAGATGAGAGGGGTTTTCGTTGAGGGTTTGGCTTTGAAAGGAGAAATAAGTTTGGGTGTGATTTCTGGAGAAGTTTATGCGAGGTCGTTGCAAGGAAGAAGATGAACGGATGCCGTTCATCTCGCCTTAAGATGCGTGCAGAAATCTGATTTCTGCACGCGGCGACCTTCGTGGCCAATTTCGGAGGTGTTCTGGCCAAATCTGGGTGATCGAGTCAACACAAAAATCGTAGCCCTTGAAATTACCTTTCCAACGAGGGGTTGCTCGTTTCCATGCGATACCTGTAGCCACAGGAAAGCTGGTTCGAGTCCGCTGCGTTCGGGAAAATTCCTGTACAGGAAACTGTTTCCTGTACGTGTTCGAGTTGAATTTCTGGTATTTTGCGACCAGATCTGGGCGATCGACTCAACACGAAAGTCGTAGCCCTCGCGAATACCTTTCCAACAAGGGGTTGTGCATTGTGATCGGATTCCTGTAGCTCTGGGAATCCCAGTTTTAGTATTGGGCTATCCTATGTTAATGCACTTGTTAATTTATAATGTTAGCACTCTTGCAATGATTGTGATTTGCTCATTTGATATCTTGCTCCCATATATCTATAATGTTGTTGTTGCTATAACTTAGTATGGTTACTCATTGTGTTGTGTAATAAGGGATAACCATGCAATGGTAGAGAAATGGATTGGATGGGAAGGCTAGATATTAGGAGTTGATATTGGTAAAGGATATATTTATACAATTTGGTATTGAACATATCTATTATGCGTAGTGTTGAGGTGAAATCATTGAATAGGTGGGCGTGAACATGATGAACACTATGTGAAGAGTATCTTGTAACGGTAATCCGAGCCTAAGGGGATTATTAACAACCGATGCTTAGAGTTGAAGTCTCCCTATGGGTAGCATCGAGTGAGTTGTTTGGGGCATGTGATGTGCGACGATTCATCGTGTCGCGATATTGAGATAATGACTGTGGCAGGTCTACGGGTTCGCCAGTCGTCACACCGATGGGAGCCAATGGGTAGACCTTGGGCGGTAGGGTTAGATACTTGGTGTCCATAACCCGAGATCTCCTCCGCGCCATGAGAACGGTTGGGCTTGCACCTCGTGCGTTTCCGAGGTTCCATCCGGTTCGAAATCAAAGGCCAGGTTGGGCTGTGTTCTTGGTGCACATCTACCCAAGACCCCTTCTGAGCCGTAGTACGCATGTGAGCTCCGCTGTTGTGTTCTTAGCGTTGAGGCGTACGGGGGCCTAGGATGGGTAGTGTGATACCACCTAGTAGTGGAGACGCCCGCTCCACTGTCGCCGTCTGGCCACGACGGACGACGCCTGAGAGGTTAGCTACCTGCTCGAAAAGTGGGAACTTCAAGTCTGTGTCGACATAGCAACTTGCATGTGCGTGCGTATGATTCGGTCATTGCATAACATTCATATCATGTCATTCATTGCATACACAAGATCCTCATCGTATAAGTTTGTATGGGCACTCTTATACGATGAGTTACTATACTGTTAAGCCGATCCTTAACTTATAAGTTTGTATGGGCACTCTTATAAGTTAAGTTACTATTCTGATTATTTATACCTGCTGTCATATATATAGATATTTGTAGAACTGCTAGTTGTGTAGCGTAGTTTGTACTTCACCTTATTTACAGTCACCTGCTTGTTTACTTGCTTATATATATATATATTGTACCTGTGTTCCTTTCTCCGCCCGGTGCCGAGGAGTCGCCGGGGGAGCGGATGTGAAGCCACTTAGTCTTATGACTAACGGTTGCTACGTCTTCCTTTTTAGGAGGAAACCCCGCAGGTAGAGCGGTAACGGACTATGCAGCAGGACAGCCAGGCCCGGAGGATAGGACCTGAGGTGGTGGTGCCATCGGCACCGTCAGTGACAGTAGTGAGTGTTTTCATGTAGCCGTTTGGCAAAACATTTCTAGACTCTTGTTTCTTTTGTACAAGCCTGTTGTGCTTGTTATCTTCCGCTATTTTTGGACTTTAACTTAGCTATGAACTGAACTGCTTTTAGCTTTACTTTCTGTTATGGTTGGGTTGGCATAATTGTTGTGATATGGATTGTAGCCGGCGGAATAGGCGTCTTGTGGTAAAGGCTAACCCGTGTGTTAGTGCTACCGCAAGGCGGCTATTTCGGGCATAAGACTCCCCTCGTGTCGTGTGTTGTGTTCCGGGAGGGGGGGGGGGTCTTACAAATGGTATCAGACTAAGCCGATCTTCACCTACAGCAGTCAGGTAACTATGGGCCACTCCCGTTCGATTAGTCGGTTTGGTGACAAACCGACTTAGCGGAAGCAGTGGTGTGCCCATATGTAATTCACACTAAGTTGTCCAACTTTGACATTAGTTTTAGCCAACCTGACCCTAATCTGTACCTTGCGTATAGGTCCCAGCGCAGGTGGAGCCGGTTGGGGGCACTCCTACCCCTTCCGTCCCTTCACAATTCCAGCAGTCGGAACTGGGACAAACGCTGTCAGCCATATTGGATGCATTTAAAGCCCAGCAAGCTCCGGTGCAACAACAGGCGCCAGGCTCCAACTGGGTGAGCACCTTCCGTGCCCTGTCCCCTCCTGCCTATCTTGGGACAGAATCGCCGGTGCGCACCGAGGAATGGCTTGATACCGTGCAGGAATTGATGGCTGGCATAAGATGTCCGAACAACATGGCGGTGATATTGGTAGTGACGCTGCTAGAGCTACACGCCAAAAGGTGGTGGAAGTCCCTCATGGGCTCCACCTTCCAAGGGCGGTTGTACACGGACATCAGTTGGAACGAGTTCACCGAGGCCTTTCTGGATCACTTCATCCCTTCTTCTGCTCGGGATGGACTTGAAGAAAAATTTCTGCAGCTGAAGCAGGGATCGAAATCGGTAACGGAGTACCAGAGGGAGTTCCAACACCTTGCTAGGTTTGCCGATTCCTATGATTTGGACGATAGAGGCTACGCGAAGCGCTTCTACAAAGGATTAAGGGACCCCCTGAGGCAGGCCCTTTTGTTTATAGCCGATGGAAGCCTGGCAGAAATCATTGACATGGCAAAGAGACTGGAGGCGGACCACATGGGATGTGGCAAGAGACCTGCGGAAGGAGTAATTGAAGTCGGCCCTAGTAATAGAAGGCGGAATGATTATGGCAGAGGAAGGGGAAACCACAGAGGCGGTCGGTGGGTCAACCGGAACTATCGGGTGGAGTACCCAATTCCGCAACCACTACCTTTACCACCACCACCGCAGCAGCAATATTATCAACAACCTGGGGGCCGACGTGAGGTGATATGTTTTGAGTGCAACCAACCGGGGCATGTCCGGCGAGTTTGCCCGCGACTGATCGGGGATGCTCCTATTGCTCCCCCTCCAGTAGCTCCACGGGGGCGAGGGCACATGCGTGGCCGAGGAAGAGGACCACTAGGGAGAAATCAAGGACATGCACGGGAGCATGTATTCGCATTGGATATGACTCAGGAGAGGAATCCGCAGGAAGTCATCACCGGTACGTGCAAAATTTATTAATATTATATGACTTGCTGGATTTACGATACAAATGATAAGCGCAATTTTGAATAGTGATTACCTTTTTGGAACTTAGGCACTGTCATGGTTAGCGGGAGACCCGCCTATACGTTATTTGACACGGGTGCGTCTCACTCGTTCATCTCGGAGGACTTCGTGAAGGACTTGGAGGGAGTGCAACACTTCACGGTCACTACTCAAAGGGTGCGCCTTCCGGACGGCTCTGAGATGATGTCGTCAGCAAGTTGCGACTTCGACACCCTTATTGGAGGAAAGTTCTTTGAAACTCCGGCGACAGTGTTAAGAATCCCGGAGTTCGATCTCATCCTGGGCATGAGGTGGTTGGACTGGCACCACGCCAGGATCAATTGTGCGGAGAAGCAAGTTATGTTGAGGCATGGAGACTCGGAAGTCATCTTCCAAGGTATTAAATTCGCACCCCGTAAATTATTGTCTTCAATCCAAGTTATGAAATCTCATATGGAAGGGGACGAGGTCTATGTAATTTGCTTCGAGTTGAAGAAATTGACATTAGAGGTCAAGGATGTGCGGGTGGTGCGAGAATTTCCCGAGGTATTTCTCGAGAAATTGCCGGGACTACCCCCGCATAGGGAAGTGGACTTCCAAATCAAGCTAATTCCGGGTGCCAAGCCCGTCTCGCGAGCTCCATACCGAATGGCTCCGAAGGAACTTGCAGAGTTTAGAGTCCAGCTTCAGGAATTGGTGGAAGCAGGGTTCGTTCGCCCAAGCTCGTCGCCTTGGGTAGCGCCCGTTTTGTTCGTCAAAAAGAAGGATGGCACCTTGCGGTTATGTATTGATTATCGAGAGTTGAACCGGTTAACGGTGCGGAACACCTACCCCCTACCGCGCATCGATGAATTATTTGATCAATTGGTGGGATCGTATTGGTTCTCCAAGTTAGATCTGCGTTCGGGATATTATCAGCTGAGGATACAAGAAGATGACATTCAGAAGACGGCCTCGTCCATTTTCGTGGCCGGCTTTACATCCCCGAAGGTGACAACATTCGGGAGGATATTCTAAAGGAGGCCCATTATTCCAAGTACTCGGTACACCCGGGGATCGCAAAGATGTACACTGATTTGAGAAAAACAATGTGTTGGCCGGGCATGAAGAGGGATGTCAAGTACTTTGTTACTCATTGTGTGGCTTGCCAAATGGTGAAGGCGGAATGCAGAAGCCCCGGTGGAATGCTACAGTCGTTGCCCATCCCCGAATGGAAATTTGAGGACATCTCCATGGACTTCGTCCACGGGTTACCTCGCTCGCGCTCGGGAAATGATTCTGTGTGGGTGATAGTTGACTGGTTGACCAAGGTAGCCCGATTTATCCCAATGAAGAAGGAAGCGCAGGTGGGCGTCCTAGTGCGTCTCTTTGTGGAGCAATTTGTGCGGTACCATGGTGTGCCGAAGACGATCGTCTCCGACCGGGATGGTCGATTTACTTCAAGAGAATGGAGGGCTATACAGGCTTATTTGGGCTCGCGCCTCGCCTTTAGCACAGCCTTTCACCCACAAACGGACGGGCAATCTGAACGAACCATCCGAACATTGGAGGACCTATTGAGGTTGTGTGTGCTAGATAAAGGAGAACCATGGGAGAGGCTCTTACCTCTCGTGGAGTTCTCCTATAATAACAGTCATCAAGCCAGTATTGGAATGGCACCTCATGAAGCTTTGTATGGAAGGAGGTGTAGAACACCCTTGTCCTGGGTGCAAGACGAAGATCCGAAGACATTGGGAAATGAGTATATTGATGACACGGACGCGGTGGTTAGGTTGATCCGGGATCGAATGCTAGAGGCTCAAAGCCGACAGGCGAAATATTACAACGCAAGGCACCGTATGGTGGAGTTTCAAGTGGGCGATAAGGTGTTCCTGAAGATTCGACCGATGCACGGAGTGTCGCGGGTACGTGGAGTCAAGAAGCTCAGCCCAAGGTATGTTGGGCCCTATGTCGTAGTGGAAAGGATTGGCCCTCTGGCCTATCGATTGGAGTTACCACCGGAGCTGGAGAACCTTCACGACGTGTTCCATGTATCGTCGCTTCGGAAGGCTCTGTTGCGACCTGAACAGTATATCCCCACGGCGGATGGTGCCGTGGCGTCTGATAGGTCTGTGCGACTGGAGCCGGTGCGGATCGTTGATAACGAGACAAGAACCTTGCGCCGCAAAAGTGTTCCCTTGGTGAAAGTGCTATGGTCTAATCATGGGAAGGAAGAGTGCACATGGGAGCCAAGGGATTTGATGCAAGAGCGCTACCCGGAATTATTTACTCCAGGTAAAAATTTTATTTGAAAGCATAGTTCCCTTTTATGTGTTTCACCCCCATAGCCTTACCCTGATTTCGGGGACGAAATCTTTTATTTTGTTTATAGGATTTGTAACGTCCCAATTCGCGCTAGGCCCCCTGATTGCGTATTTGAGTCAAGGGGGCTGTGGTGAGCCCAATAGGGGTGTGGGTGAACAGGTGCGGACGTACGGGAAATGAGGAAAACAAGGCAAAACAGCATTTTTGGCTGACACGGGTATGGACACGGCCGTGTCCATACCCGTGGGCCTCATAAAAATAGGTTTACCAGTCAGAGAGGTACACGGGCATTGGGACACGGGCGTGTCCCTAGCCGTGTGCCAAGGACAAGGGGCGGGACACGGCCGTGTCTCTACCCGTGTGCCGCAACCCCGACACGGCAGAAAGTCGTCCTGGGATGAACACGGCCCTAGACACGGCAGGCAACACGGCCGTGTCACCTGAACACGGGTAGGAACACGGCCGTGTGCCTACCCGTGTCTGCGATGTATAAAAAGGAAAAAAGTTGGAAACCCTAGCATTCACTCCCCTTTCTTCTGCCCCGAAATTCCTGAGAGAGTTCTTGGCTGGAGGAGGAGGAAGAGCTTGCCGGAGCCATCTTTGGAGGAATCAAAACGCCGCCACCGTCAAGGGAAAAACAATGCCGCCGCGAAGGAGTGCGAGGCTCATGGCCGGCCATGGTGGTACCGCTGGACTTGAGGTGAGCTTCCTCCCCTCTCCCTTGGTGCTAGATCTATAGTTATTTAGGAGAGACATCGACTCCATAGAGTCTTGATGGTGAGGAGGAGAGTTCTTAGGATAAGCCATGCCTAGGTTTTCTAGGTTTAGTCTCCCTCAACCTTCTCATCATTCAAAAGGGAGATGAGAGGGGTTTTCGTTGAGGGTTTGGCTTTGAAAGGAGAAATAAGGTTGGGTGTGATTTCTGGAGAAGTTTATGCGAGGTCGTTGCAAGGAAGAAGATGAACGGATGCCGTTCATCTCGCCTTAAGATGCGTGCAGAAATCTGATCTCTGCACGCGGCGACCTTCGTGGCCAATTTCGGAGGTGTTCTGGCCAAATCTGGGTGATCAACTCAACACGAAAGTCGTAGTCCTTGAAATTACCTTTCCAACGAGGGGTTGCTCGTTTCCATGCGATACCTGTAGCCACGGGAAAGCTGGTTCGAGTCCGCTGCGTTCGGGAAAATTCCTGTACAGGAAACTGTTTCCTGTACGTGTTCGAGTTGAATTTCTGGTATGTTGCGACCAGATCTGGGCGATCGACTCAACACGACAGTCGTAGCCCTCACGAATACCTTTCCAACGAGGGGTTGTGCATTGTGATCGGATTCCTGTAGCTCTGGGAATCCCAGTTTTAGTATTGGGCTATCCTATGTTAATGCACTTGTTAATTTATAATGTTAGCACTCTTGCAATGATTGTGATTTGCTCATTTGATATCTTGCTCCCATATATCTATAATGTTGTTGTTGCTATAACTTAGTATGGTTACTCATTGTGTTGTGTAATAAGGGATAACCATGCAATGGTAGAGAAATGGATTGGATGGGAAGGCTAGATATTAGGAGTTGATATTGGTAAAGGATATATTTATACAATTTGGTGTTGAACATATCTATTATGCGTAGTGTTGAGGTGAAATCATTGAATAGGTGGGCGTGAACATGATGAACACTATGTGAAGAGTATCTTGTAACGGTAATCCGAGCCCAAGGGGATTATTAACAACCGATGTTTAGAGTTGAAGTCTCCCTACGGGTAGCATCGAGTGAGTTGTTTGGGGCATGTGATGTGCGACGATTCATCGTGTCGCGATATTGAGATAATGACTGTGGCATGTCTACGGGTTCGCCAGTCGTCACACCGATGGGAGCCAATGGGTAGACCTTGGGCGGTAGGGTTAGATACTTGGTGTCCATAACCCGAGATCTCCTCCGCGCCATGAGAACGGTTGGGCTTGCACCTCGTGCGTTTTCGAGGTTCCATCCGGTTCGAAATCAAAGGCCAGGTTGGGATGTGTTCTTGGTGCACATCTACCCAAGACCCCTTCTGAGCCGTAGTACGCATGTGAGCTCCGCTGTTGTGTTCTTAGCGTTGAGGCGTACGGGGGCCTAGGATGGGTAGTGTGATACCACCTAGTAGTGGAGACGCCCGCTCCACTGTCGCCGTCTGGCCACGACGGACGACGCCTGAGAGGTTAGCTACCTGCTCGAAAAGTGGGAACTTCAAGTCTGTGTCGACATAGTAACTTGCATGTGCGTGCGTATGATTCGGTCATTGCATAACATTCATATCATGTCATTCATTGCATACACAAGATCCTCATCGTATAAGTTTGTATGGGCACTCTTATACGATGAGTTACTATACTGTTAAGCCGATCCTTAACTTATAAGTTTGTATGGGCACTCTTATAAGTTAAGTTACTATTCTGATTATTTATACCTGCTGTCATATATATAGATATTTGTAGAACTGCTAGTTGTGTAGCGTAGTTTGTACTTCACCTTATTTACAGTCACCTGCTTGTTTACTTGCTTATATATATATATTGTACCTGTGTTCCTTTCTCCGCCCGGTGCCGAGGAGTCGCTGGGGGAACGGATGTGAAGCCACTTAGTCTTATGACTAACGGTTGCTACGTCTTCCTTTTTAGGAGGAAACCCCGCAGGTAGAGCGGCAACGGACTATGCAGCAGGACAGCCAGGCCCGGAGGATAGGACCTGAGGTGGTGGTGCCATCGGCACCGTCAGTGACAGTAGTGAGTGTTTTCATGTAGCCGTTTGGCAAAACATTTCTAGACTCTTGTTTCTTTTGTACAAGCCTGTTGTGCTTGTTATCTTCCGCTATTTTTGGACTTTAACTTAACTGTGAACTGAACTGCTTTTAGCTTTACTTTCTGTTATGGTTGGGTTGGCATAATTGTTGTGATATGGATTGTAGCCGGCGGAATAGGCGTCTTGTGGTAAAGGCTAACCCGTGTGTTAGTGCTACCGCAAGGCGGCTATTTCGGGCATAAGACTCCCCTCGTGCCGTGTGTTGTGTTCCGGGAGGGGGGGGGGTCTTATAGAAATTTAGACAATCCATCATCAGTCTGTCTAACTTGGAGTCCCAAAAAGAATTTCAGCTCACCCATGCTTCTCATCTCATACTTCCCTTGCATAAGTTTGGCAAACTTTCTACAAAGGTTGTTTTCTTTTGATCCAAAGATAATGTCATCAACATATATCTTGACTAGGATGATCTTGCCTTTTGATTCCCTAAATAATAGAGTCTTGTCAATTTTCCCTCTTGAGAATTTATTCTCAATAAGGAAAGTAGACAAAGTTTCATACCAAACCCTAAGGGCTTGTTTCAATCCATATAGAGCTTTCTTAAGCCTATAAACATAGTTAAGATAAAGAGGATCTACAAAACCTGAAGGTTGATCAACATAAACTTTCTCTTTTAAGTCACCATTCAAAAATGCTGACTTTACATCCATTTGAAATACTTTAAACCCTTGATAAGCTGCATAAGCCAGGAACAGTCTTATTGATTCCAACCTTGCAACTGGGCAAATGTTTGGTCAAAGTCTATCCCTTCTTCCTATCTATAGCCCTTTGCTACCAGTCTGGCTTTGTTCGTTATTATGGTGTCATTTTCATCTAACTTGTTTCTATAGATCCACTTGGTTCCTATAACATTATGATTGTTTGGTTTAGGAACCAACTCCCAGACTTTACATCTTCTGAACTGATTCAGTTCTTCATGCATGGCATCAATCCAATTTGTTTCTTGTATAGCCTCCTCAAATTGATGTAGTGGGCCCAGAGCCGCCCCGCTCTGACGGTAGTCACAACCTATCCAAAGGAGCACATCCAGCAACACAAAGCCGGGCTGCAACCCAAGCACCCCACCCATGACCGCACCTATTCTCAGCACGGAGGGATGTTTAGGCGAGGTCTCGAACCCAGCCCCTTGATAAAGAGCTTTCCTAACAGCTCTCATCACCAACTACAGCTCAGTTGGTGATGAGAGCTGTTAGGAAAGCTCTTTATCAAAGGGGCTGGGTTCGATACCTCGCCTAAACATCCCGCCGTGTTGAGAATAGGTGCGGTCATGGGTGGGGTGCTTGGGCTGCAGCCCGGCTGTGTTTTGCTGGACGTGCTCCTTTGGCTAGGTTGTGACTACTGTCAGAGCGGGGCGGCTCTGGGCCCACTGCATCAAAAAAGTGCACTTTTTTGATGCAGCAACCACAGGGCCGACCCGCCCTAGAGGCCCGAAGGGCCTAGCCAGAAGGACCACGAACCAGCGGCCCACTGCCGAGCTGCATCCCAAGCACCCCAACCCGTCCTTGGTTTCACCACAGAAGCACAGTAGGTTGTTGAGGCCTGGGATCGAACCCAAGACCTCCTTGATAAGAAGCTTTCAGGCAAGCAGCTCATCACCAACTGAGCTGCAACTTATTTGGTGATGAGCTGCTTTCCTAAAAGCTTCTTATCAAGGAGATCTTGGGTTCGATCCTAGGCTTAAACAACCTACTATGCTCCTGTGGTGGGATCAGGGATGGGTTGGGGTGCTTGAGCCACAGCCCGGCAGTGGGCCGCTGGTTTGTGGTCCTTCTGGCTAGGCCCTTCGGGCCTCTGGGGCAGGTTGGCCCTGGGGTTACTGCATAACAAATTTCTTAGGTTCAATCTGGGACAGGAAGCTTGAACATAGAACTTTGTTCATGCTCTTGCTTCTAGTCAGAACTCCATGACTTGCATCACCAATTATTTGGTGTGCTTAATGATCCTTCAAATATATTCTTTTTGGAAGAAATCTATCCATCTCTTTGTCTTCTTCATTTTCTTCATCTAGATGCCCTTCATTGTCTTCATCTTCATCCAGTGAGTCTTGTACTCCCCCTAAACAGCATCCATCATTTTCTTCATTTTGTCTTGTAGGTTGGTCTTCACTAATTGTTAGCTTGTCCATCCTTTCCTTCAAACCTTTTGGACTAATAGAAGTGCTAGACAGTTCACTATTAAGTAGCTTAGACTCATCAAAGACTACATGGATAGATTCTTCTACAACTTGCGTTGTCAAGTTGTAGATTCTGTATGCTTTCATGTTATTGTTGTACCCAACAAATATCCCTTTTTGGGATTTTGCAGCAAACTTAGTTAGATAGTGCTTGCCATTATTTAGAACATAACATTTGCTACAAAAGATTCTAAAGTAGGATATATTTGGTTTTCTGCCTTTCATAATCTCATTGGGTGTCTTCTTGTGTCTTTTGTTGATGGATGCTCTATTGAGAACATAACATGCAATATTTACTTCCTCATCCAAGAAATATTCTAGGAGAGAAGTATCACTTAGTAGTATTCTACTTGCATCAATAAGAGTCCTATTTTTTCTTTCAACAACCCTATTTTGATGGGGAGTTCTTGGTGTGGAGAACTCCTTATGAATCCCAGGTTCTTCACAAAACTTTATTATCCATTCAGACTAAAATTCAGTTCCATGGTCACTTCTGATTTTGACCACTGAATTGTTAAGTTCATTCTGAATTTGCCTAACAAAATTCTGAAAGAATGTAGGGGTTTCAAATTTCTGCCTCAAGAAGAAAACCCATGTGAATCTAGAATAGTCATCCACAATTACAAATGTATAAGCTTTCCTACCTAGACTATGTACTAACGTTAGACCAAATAGATCCATATGTAGAAGATATAGACATCTTATAGAATCTTTGGTATCATGTCCATGGAAAGAGGTCCTAGTTTGTTTTCCCTTTTGGCAAGCTAAACATACACCCTCTTTAATGCACTTGACCTGAGGACCATTCCTCGCTAACTCCATACTAAAGAGTTGGCCTATTGACTTATATTTAAAGAGAGCCATCCTTTTGTGCCATTGGACACAATAAGATGCTTTCTCATCTGCAACTAGACAGATAGGTGAGTACTTATTCTCACAATCAAAGTTAAGACAGTAGACATTTCCTTTCCTAGTGCCCGTAAAAATGATCTCATGATCATTTGACCTTCTTATTTGGCACACACCCTTGTAGAAAGAAGTATCATAACCAAGATCACATAGTTGGCTTATGCAAATTAGGTTATGCTTTAGACCATTCACATAAGCCACTTGGGTGATGGTAATGGAGTTATTGGAAATGTTACCAAACCCTTTGATGACTCCCTTTTTAAATCCACCAAAGATCACTTTGGGTCCATCTTCTATAGGTGAGTAATCCTTCAGCATCCTTCTTGTTCCAGTCATCTGCCTTGAACATCCACTATCCAAGTACCTTATAAGGGTTTGGCCACTTGGACTCACCTGCATCAAATAAAATTACCTATCCTTAGAACCCCAATAGTTATTGGGTCCTAGGTTCAGGTTAGCTTGATTTTTGACATGCTTACCTGCATCCTTTCTGATAGGTAAGCTGGCCTTATTCTTAATACTAGCATTAAACCCAGAGTCAATGGCAAAGTGTCCCACCTTTCCACTACACCAGCACTCAAATCTATTGTACCTTTTCTTAAGTACAAGCTTAATAATATTGCTGTCAGCAGTCCTTTTAAGTGTAGGTGCTGGAGCAGCAAATAATAAGGATCCCTTAAGAACCTGATGGGTTTTCTCATGGGGTTCCATATTAACATTTGCACCCTTACCATTCAGAACACCATACTTAAAGTGACAATGAGTGATGTCATGATCATACTTGTTAGTAGGCTGCATCACTTTCCTAAAAGAAATAGGGGTTTTGAAGGCTAGTGACTTCACTAGGGCTTTGCCTTTTCTTTGAGAATTTGCTGCACTTGTTCTTCCCTTAAAGCCTAATCCTGTCTTACCCTTTTGGGAGATGAAATTATAAATTATGGGTATGACTGACTTTGGCTTAGAGAATTTAGCCATAAGATCCATTTCTTTCTGAAGTCTTACTTCCAGATTCTTGATGTGATTATTTTTGAATGTGATTGTACCCATCTGAATAACAGTAATGTTTTTCAGTTTGACAACCTCTTTCAATTTCAAATCCAATATTTTTGCTGAATCTGATGCAGCTAGTTTGAGAGATTCAATTTCCCCAGCCGGCTTCTTAACAAGGAATTTGCTTCTCTTAAGAGCTTGCAATAGACCACCATACTAATAAATTAATTGATGAACATCCCCTTTAGATTAGGAACCATTCACATCTCTTGATGCAGATGCTTCTGATTCAGATACAGTATAATACTCAGACACTAAGGATGGATTGTATACCTTACTGGGACCAGGCTGATCCTGGCAATGATCTTCCTCAGATAGAGCCATCAGCCCTCTACAATAATAATCTTCACTTCCATTTATAGAATCAAGCATTTTCAAGAATTCTGTTTCCACCGAATCCTCTTCTATAGTGAACAATCCTATATAGGCTTCTTCTTCATCCTCTTCTCCTGATTTTGATGATGAAGATTCATTCCAACTCTTCTTCTGGGCAATAAGGGACCTCTCCTTATTTCCCTTATTTTGATGCTTCTTCCCTTCCTTAGACTCCTTTCTCTTGTTAGGACAATCAGCTATGACATGTCCAGGCCTGTTGCAGTAATAACAAATAATTTTAGAAGTACTTTGTTTTCTAGGATTAGAGCCATACCTGTCATCCTTGGAAGGTTTCTTCTTCTTATAATAGTCATCTTTGGAGAAGGATGTAGATGGCTTTGTTCTCCATTTCTTCTTCTTCATAAACCTTTGATTCTTCCTTGTAAACGCAGCTAAATCTTAATCAGAGTTATGGCTGTCTAAAGTGTTGATGTAAAGATTTTCTGATTCAGCCTCAACAATTCTCCTGGGTGGAGGAGACTTTATCCTACCCTTTCTTGTGGCTTCAGCCTTGAAGTCTACTGACTTTTCTTTATATTCAGACCTATTGCTTTTCTCCTCCTCCTTTCTGGCAGTGAGCTGCATCTCATAAGATAATAGTTTTCCAAACAAGGTTTGTGGAGGTGTATCAGCAAGCCTTGCCACCTCTCTGATGACACATATTTTTGTATCCCAATCCTTGGTAAGTGATCTGAGAAACTTATCATTCAGTTCATATGTGCTAAAGAATCTTCCATTAGTCTTTAGCTCATTTACAATTCTAAAGAATTTCTTGTAACATTCAGCTATGCTATCAGTCTTGGCTTGTCTAAAGCTCTCATATTCTTGATTTAACATGGACTTTCTATCCTCTCTTCTTCAGTTCCCTCCATGTAGAAAATCAAAGTGTCCCACATCTCCTTGGAGTTTTTGTAATGTACCAGATTCTGGAATGTAGAATCATCTATAACACTCACAACTATATTTTGTGCTCTCTTGTCTAAGGTTGCTAGGATGATCTCTTCCTTAGTCATTTCAGAATAGCTTTTTGGAGTTTTGAGATTTGCATCAAAAACTGATATGTTCATTGGAATGAAAGGATCTTCTTGAACTGTGATGTAAATTCTAGGATCAGATGCCTCCATGAACAATCTGACCCTCTCTTTCCATATGCCAAAGTTTTCTTTCCTATAGATAGGAAGATTCATGGATCCAAGTACGTTCTAATTCCCACTTGAACCCATTCTTGCAAACAATTAATTGCCTTGAAGATCTACTCAGATTGTTAGGTCTATATTTGAGTAACCTCGCTCTAATACCACTTGAAAGATTTGGTTTAAAAAAGTCCAAACACCTAGAGGGGGGTGTAACGACCCCATCCGTTGCATGACGTATAGTAGAAGGTCCGGCCGGGGCCCCACACTATATGCCACAAACAGACGGTGAGGTCACAGGATAATACTAAACCATACACGAATCCTAACTCAGAGCATTCTAGCGGAAGCTTTAAGTTGTAATTTGAATTCTAACCAGGAATGTCCAATATATAAACCACCTTTATATATATCACCACGGAATGTACAACAAAGGTTTGGCCTTAAGGCCGAACAATTCCTCTTTCCATACAACATGGATTACAAACCTCGGCGCGCAGGCTGGCCATACATGAGGAAAACAAAACAAACAAAACCATTCGCTTAGCCTTCAAGGGCTAGCCGCAGCAGCAGCAGCAACAGCAGCAAGGGCTTAAGCCCTTCACTTACCACTTGGCTCTCCAGCAACTGCATAGGGACAATCCACCCAAACGGTGGCAAACAATGCAACGGTCAGCATTCAGCTGACCCAATTATAACAATCCTACCCCTTTCTCGGGGCATTAGCATTCTTTCCCTGCATAGCATGGCATCATCATATAGCAACTATGTGCGCGCAGGCACATTCAAGCCATCATAATTATCGGCCACACGGCCCGACAGTCCGTGCACTCAGGGCACATTCTTAGTGTACCGGAATACCAGGGTCAACACCACCGTCTACACGGTATTTGAGCATTCTAGTCTTTCCGGCGCGCGGGCCTCAGACTCTCATTAGGCGCTCCAACAAAACCTATAACCAGGCTTCCAAGTCGGACGGACCTAACGCAGGTACGGATCAGCCACCCCCCATTGCTCAAGTCACCGTGCCACCTCGAATACGGAAGTATCCATGGAAATTTATAGGCGCGGGTCGGTTTCACCTTTCCTGTTCGGCAATCTGCCTTTTCATCGAGTTGCAGCCCAACGGCTCAACCGCACACAAAGTGGCAACGCACTACCACAAGAGTTGCATCCAACCCTCTTCATTTCCTGGACTTCATCCAGTACTTCCTGCTGCACCAAGCAACAGGTAGGCACAAGACAACACAAGCCATAATCACGGAGCCTTCTCCGATATGCAAACAAGCATCACCAATCCAGACTAGCATGTCCAGATGGGCTTCACACAGTATGCCTAGATCCGTACTCCAATTCCGGACTCTAACAAGGGGGACTTCACATATCTACCCCAAGGGACACCATAACCCATCGCATACTCGCGGGGAAGGGTTTTCCCTATGCAATGTAGAAAAGAAGGACTTCACATGTCCAAGAAGGGAGATCGTTACCCTTGTCGATCTCTTGGGAGCCATCGAAAACTAGCCGGTGAGAAAGAACCGCAACAGCTTTGCCTTCACAACGCTGGCCTCGGATCACGAATCGGACCACGGGAGCTCCGCCGGTGGCTTGATCTCCTCCTCCTTCTTCTTCCTCCTCTCTCTTTCTCTCTTCCTTTAGCCAAGTGAAGAATGACTCAAGCTTCTGCTGATTTAAACTAGCCAGGAATCACCTGAGCCCTTGGATCCAAAGAGAGAAATTAAACGGCCACGATTTTCCCAAAAACCCATATTTTTGGCTGACACGGCCTGTGACACGCCCGTGTCACAGGCCGTGTACCCTTAAGCGGCACACGCGGTATTCGTACCGACTGAACTTTACCAGAACACGGGCATCGACACGCCCGTGTCGAACCTGACATGCCCGTGTCAATCCTGAGACACGCCCGTGTCACCCCTGCCTCATCGAGCTGCAAGCAGTACACGGGTAGGCACACGGCATCGGACACGCCCGTGTCCAACTTGACATGCCCGTGTTCAAGGCTTGGTTCCGGGCCGTGTAATCTTCTTACTCAGAACGCATTTTATTTGAGTAACACGCCCTGGGACACGCCCGTGTCCCAGGCCGTGTACCCCTGACACACCCTGGGACACGCCCGTGTCCCAGGCCGTGTAAAATGACCTGCACCTCAAAACCATTTTTGAGTCTTTTTGGGGTGTTACAGGGGGTGAATAGGTTCTTATCCTTTTTAACAAATCAGGCAATTAACAAAGTTATACACATCACAATTATCACAGCACAAAGAATAACAATCACAGAAAATTCACACCATAGACACAATGGTTTATAATAGTTCCCCAATTTGTGGGTACATCCACTCTCCCCCTTCACCTATCTAGTTGAGAACTGGATTCGGCCAAACTTCCTTCCACTATCTCAGATCCATAGATCTTACAACTCAGAACCCAACTTGTTCCTATAACTTAGACTTCTTCAAGTCCTACACCTTAGATTCTTCCCAAGAATCCTACCTCAGGCAACATCCCTTCTTCAGCCTTTATCACCAGGCCAACAACTCAGACTTCTTCAAGTCCTACCTCAGGCTCTTAGCCCTACCTCAGCCTTTATCACCAGGCCTGCAACTCATACTTCTTCAAGTCCAACCTCAGGCTCTCAGCCCTACCTAAGCCTTTATAAATTTTGTCTCACAACTCAGATCTATATAAGATCTTATAAGGAAATTAATTGTTTGAAGCAATAAAATCTTGAACCTAATAGAAAGAGAATAGGGTGAAAGATTCTTGATCAGTTCTTGATTGAACTGATTACTTTAGATCCAACCTATCTTAACTTCTTCAAAGCTTCTTGAATTTGTACCAAGTAAGGTTGATCTCCAATTGGATTTGGAGTTGATCTTCAATCCAGCTTCCTTCTTGAAATCAGAATCATATCTGAATTTTTCTTGCAGACTCTTCAGGATCGGCCTTCTTCTGGGTTTGTCTCTTATTCCCCCTCTCTTGTTGATTTTTTTTATTGTGTTAGAATTGGTCTATATATTGAATCCATCCAAGGTTACTGGCTGATCTGATTTATAACGGCCTTCTGACAGCTCTGACAGATGTGTCATCTTTGTTACTTATGATAGCTGTCAGGTCTTCAATCTTGACAACTGACTCCTCCTTGAACTTCTATAATAGCAGAGAATTGTCAGCATAACACTTCAGATGTGTCGACAAGAAAAGATCATGTGTCGACACAAGTCTTGATGATGTCGACACAGCTCCCAATGTGTCGACACAGTCATTCATCATCTTCTTGACATAGCTCCTATTGCATGTGTTGACACAAGTCCTGTGTGTCGACACAACTTCTTCTGGTCTCGACAATGCTAGCATTGACAGATTTCTTGAGTGTGTGTCGACACAAGTCCTGTGTATCGGCACAACTGCTTCTGGTGTTAACATAGCTTCTGTTGACTGATTTCTTGAGTGTGTGTGTCGACACAAGTCATGTGTGTCGACACAACTGCTTCTGATGTCGACATAGCTTTTGGTTACAGATTTCTTGAGTGTGTGTCGACACAAGTACTGTCTGTCGACAAAACTGCTTCTGGTGTCGATACAACTCCCACACAAGTGTCAACACTTGGACTTAGAAAATTTTCCTGCCTTCATTTAACCTGCACATTGAAACTCAACATCCCATGAAATACACTTTGATGTATATCATTGAGTTAAGTGAGGCTTCTCCAAATCTGGTACACAGTTTCCAGTGTACCCAATAAACACGTACCATTCTGCATACAAACCAATAAACAAATCAGAGGCTTGCCAACTCAAAAAAAGCGATCAAAATATGAGTCGACTTGTTTCCTAAGAAAATACAAAGGTTGCTAATCATTTTCAAGGGAAGGACCAAGGCGACAAGCTAAGATCCGCTCAAGCAAAAAGGATCTACCCGATCCAGAAATAGAAACACGATCAATAACAATTTTATTCGTAGATTTGAAAGTGTTTGTGATTTTAAAATCACGAAGAACACGATGGTTCTACCTCAACAAATCTAATAGAAGAAGCACTTAGAAAAGGAGAAGAGTTTACCAAACCATAGGAAGAACACACTACATAACTTGTGGGAGAATCACACTCTCCACGATTTCCACCGGCATCGCACCGAATGGTCCACCGGTGTCGCACCGAGTGGGGTTGTCGTCCTTCTTCCTTGGAGTTGCACAAAGAACCATGCCGGAAAGCTCCACTGAGGGGAGTCCTAAATGGAGAAGAGGAGACAAGCGGGGGGGGGGGGGGGGGGGGGGGCGCTTTTCACAAGCTTGGCTGAAATCTCCTTTAGACAAAGGGGCTGGTTTTAGGTTTTCAAAAATATCCTTTCATCTCATAAATGACTCCTATTTATAAGAGTTATAAATTAAATCAAACCATCCAAGATTGAGATGAAGATCTCATCCATTCAGATGGTTATTAGCACACCATAAATGTTTAATAGCACTCCTACAATGAAAATAAAATATTACAAGTTGCTTTGAAAGGAAATAAAATAGAAAATAAATATAAACTATTTTAGAGCTTCATATAAGCTTTGTGCGCCGCGGACGGAGGTTGTAATGTAGCTTTCTGTTCGCATCCGTGGAGTTGTCATGTCACTTGAAATCTTTATGTTGTTGTGCCTCGAAAACCGGATCATCTTCAAGTAGTGGTGGAGGGGCCATGACGTTACTTTGGTAGGGGAAATCCATGCACATGCCAAAAGAAGGACTTCCAATGTCCAAGAAGGAAGATCGTTACCCTTGATGATCTCTTTGGAGCCATGGAAATCTCGTCAGATAGAAAGCACCACAATGGCCTTGCCTCCATGAATCTTGACTCGGTTTGCGATTCGGTGATCTAAAGCTCCACCAGCGGCCAGATTCATTCTCCTCCTCCTTCCTTGCTCTCCCTTCTCTCTATCTCTTTTAGAAAGAGAATGACCAAGATGAATGAGAGATAACTCTCAATTCGTCGACTTATTACAGCAGGGAAAGTTCTGGACCAGTGGATCCTAGGTGAAGGAAATGACTGGCCACAAATAGCCCTAAAATCTCTTTTTTTGGGCTGAATAAGGCTTGTGAAATGCCCGTGTAATAGGCCGTATACCTTAAGCGGCAAACAAACCAACTTGAATTAAACAGGACACGGCCATGTAACACTCCCGTGTCACAAGCCTTGTTTCCTAACATGGCTTCGGTCACGTCCGTGCCTAGCCCATTTTCACCAGGCCTCACATCCCTAGCCAAATCCAGAGAAGGACATGGCCATTGACACTCCCATGTCAGAGGCCATGTGCCCAACTCAACTTGCCTCTCGAGGATCGTCGAGTGAAGTTCGTCGACCCATAGTATGACATGGCCTAGGACACGCCCGTGTCACAGGCCGTGTACCCTCTCGAGAAATGTTGAGTGCATTTCGTCGAGCACTCGACAGGCTGTTTGTCAACTCGACAACACATAGCATGACACATCTTGGGACATGCCCATGTCCCAGGCCGCGTTGCTCAACCTGCACTCAATTTATAAATTTGGGGTGTTACAAGTGAAGTCCTAATTTTGCATTTTCATGGAATCCCCCACCAAAGGGTGGAAAGTGAAGGGAATTCTGATGGGTTGATATGTGATATCCCTGGGTAGTCTTGCATAAAGAATACGGAAATTGTAGTATGGAATAGGCGTTTTATGAGAAGCCCATCCAAAAAGGTTGTTCTGGATAGTGATATTTTGATTTACATGCCAAAGAATTCTCCGAGTATAAATGTGCAAGTTCCTAGAGCACATCTCCAGTACTTTTTGCAATACAAGTTCACTGGACATCCAAAAAGGTTGGTCTGGATTGGTGAACTTGTATTGCAAGAAGTACTGGAGATGTGCTCTAGGAAAATACCCAGAGAATACAACAATTTTGATAATTATTGGGTATCGCCATGCGATAGTGGATATTACTATCGATAGCTCTTGGTGAGCTATGTGTTATGAAAGTACAGTTTCTGGTACTATGGGATTCTCTAGGTTTTTCTTGATAGATGTTCCAATTATGGCTGAGTCTGGAGATAAAAAGAGGAGTCTGTTGTTAACACCAGCGATAGAAGATATTGCTGGCGATAGATCCCAGATAGCATTTTGATTACAAAGTCTATCACACAGAGACTTTGTGGCTAGTATATGAGCTGCGAGCCTCGGAGCCCAGCTGTGATGGCCTTGAGAGCCAATCATTACGGGAAAGGAGAGGCTGACCCATGCCTTGTTGATTGACCATGATGTTTTTGGCTTTCAGGGATGACATGACGATTTAAGCAACAGGAAAGGCTGAAATGTACCTGCTCTATGTGGTTTGGTTAAATAGACCTAAAGTATGTGGCAATTACTGTTGGCATAGTGGGAGAGTCATGGAGATATCTCTATGTGACATATGTCAGGCTAATAATGCTAAATGTTGATCGTCATGTTTAGGAATTTTGGACGGAGGTGGGACCATGGAAGTACAAAACACTAATAATGTTCCTTGAGTGTACGAAATGTTGGGCACGTGGTACAAACATTTATAATATATTGAGTGGTCCTTATATTCTACCTTCATGTGATATATATCTATATGAATGCTCTGCCTTCAAGAATGGAATACCACTTCCCCGGTAATAGGGTGTAACGACTTATTTCGCGCTAGGCCCCTCATACGCATTCAGAGTTAAGAGACTTGACTCAGGGTCGGGTGCATTGGACGAAGGGTTACGGTTGAGTGATACACAAAAAATAATGAGGGAATTGGTTTAGGATAAATCGAACAAGGGAAATTCGTCGTCGGATATCGTCAGGGATATCCGAAGAATTCATTGAGAATGTTTGGGAAGTAGCTGAGTAAAATTCGTCGAATATGGTGGAGAAGGATTCAGCGGGAGGAAGCTTAGGAAATTCATCCAAGGAGAATTCGTCAAGTATGATCCCTATTCATCGAGTATCACTAGTTGATACTCGATGCACTCAACACTGGGATTTGGAGAAAATTGTTAAACAAAAATCGTCGGATATCATTATTGATATCCGAAGAATTCGTCGAATATCACTTAGCGAATATAACTTAGGTAATTTTGCAAGACCAACGGTATTTTATCGAGTATACCCAGATTGATTCAACAACTCATCGAGTATGGAAGTTAATACTCGTCGAATTTAACTTGTGTGATTTTCAATTTAGGCAGAAACACTGTTTTGTTCAGGTGGGCTAGACTGGGTTCGAGATGCGTGCATCCTGACTACCTTGCACTTGTCCTTTCAATAATACCTAATATGGGAATGCCAATAAGGCAATGACATGTGGCGGAGTGACTCAACCCTAATAATTGATTATAAAGAGGAAGAATCAAATCCTAGCACTCACGATCTTTCATCTTACCGATCCGTTACAGTGCTAAATCGTTGGGAGAGAAACAAAGTTGTCAGATTTGAATTTCTGGAGTAAAGATCCTTCCATTTTTGTGGAGAACCACCACCAACAAAGGAGAAAGATCTCGCCAAGGAGAGTGATGAGGTCCATGGAAAAAACCGCTGGAAATGAGGCGAGATTCCTACCTCTACCTTGGAGCTAGTTCTCTAGTTAAACCTAAGAGAGATATTGACTCAAAAGAGTCTTGATTGGTGAGAAGAAGATTTCCTAAGAGGAGGGCATGCTAGGACTTGTGTCCTAAAGATTAGATGCCTTCAACATCTCTTACCTTCTATGTGAAGATGGGGACTGGATTTCATGAAAAGAAGTTGCCTAATGAGGGAGAATAAGGGAGGGGGAATTTTGGATGTAGTTTTGGGAATAATGGTAGAGGAGGAAGACAAACCGATGTCATTCATTTTGCTTTGAGATGCACGTAGAAATATGTTTCCATTTTGGAGTAGGTTAACGCCAGAATGGGGTCTTGGGCTGAATACGGAAGTTGTAGCCCTCAAAAAGACCTTTCCAATGGATGGTTACATATTGTCATAAGATTCCTGTTTCCTTGGGAATCCATGATAGAAGTTGCTGTACAAACATGTCTTTAATACATTGTGACAACGTGATAGTGTAGATCCGGGTCTGAAGTTGGTAAAAGATTATATCACATTGATGTTGAGGTTTAAGTGTAATCAGTCTATATGTATTCATGATAAATAAATGATTGACGAGATTCGTCGAAAGATCCTTGTGTAAACAAAGGGATTGGTGAGATGTGGTTGAGTAAATTATTTGGAGGAGTTCAATAAACAATTGGTTGGTGAAACATGACTGTACATAATTATAATTAGGGATATGGAATAGGTTTTGGAAGAGGATGTGATGCTAGGCAATTGAATGAGTAATCCATAACCCTGTATTCATCATTATGTTGATGGGTTTATCATAATTGGAGCATATTTGTTGTTGTAGGCTTGATCCTTGAGAAGGAATTTGAAAGAAGTTAATGCTTTGCAATGAGATATGATAAATAAGGGAAAGTGTAAAGTGGCCCGCTACTTAGAGTCGTACCCCCCCCCCTAGGTAGTATTGTGAGATTGGAATGTTGTGTAAGGTGGCTTCCCACCTGTGTAAACAATAAACCCTTGTGTGGTATGGAATTGTGGAAGGGTTGGAAGTGCTTGTGTTCTTACCACACTGGAATGATGTGTTTATAAAGGACTCATTATGGAGCCCTTAGATGTGAAATTACATGCGGTGTGTGTTAAAATGCATTGTCATAATCCTGGGTTAAGGATAGTGTGGTAGGTCTATGGGCTCGCCAGTCATCACACTGACGGGAGTTCACAGATAGACTTGCACGGTTGGGCCTTGATCTTTGGTGTTTACTTCCCAAGGCACTCTCGTGCTAGTGGATGGTTGGGCTTGGTCCTTTGGTGATACGCTCCATAGGCTCCTTCCGTACCCCAATATTAGCCAGTTTTTCTTGGTCCTCGGTGTAAGAACCCATTTTTTTCTTTTTCAACCATCGGGGTCTTATGCCCAGAATTGTCGCTTTACGGTGGCACCAACACTCGGGAAGGACGCCACTATAAAACGCCAACTCTGTCGGCCTTTTTCGATCACAAAGAGAGAGAGAAATAAATGCAACATGTCCACATATTATATATGAATAAAAATCATAGCAAGTCCATCAATATATAGAAAGTAGAAAGTACTGCAAAAGAATAATACAGATGAATATATAAACGGGCTTAACCCGGTACATCAGAGTCCTCACTACAAATCACTCATCGCGGAAGCTATAAGAAAGACTAATCACTCACGGAGCTGGTCACAGGTACTCTGGAACTAGACTGGCCCACCTCTATGCACACTGTACTCCGCTGGTGCTGGTCCCTGGACTGCTGGTCCCTGTCTCCGATCTGAAGCTCCTGTAATGTTGTGGTTTGAAAACCATTAGTCATAAAGACTAAGCCCTATCATCCCCTACCTCTCCCCCCACGGCTCCTAGGCACCGAGCGGAGAGGAGGAAAAGGAAGCTACAAAGGTGGAGAATAAGCAAGGTTGATGACAGCGGAACTAGTCTAACAGTAATCCTATGGCGTATAAACAGCTAATCAGAATAAAGAACATCTAGTAGTTATACGATAGTGAGCAGTAAAGTAGACATGTAGCAAGTAGTATATATATAAGAAGACAAACAGAAAATAAGTAAGTAAGTAACCTTAACTTATATGAACGCCCATACAAACTTATAAGTTAAGGGGTCTTCTGCAAGGCTCCCATCGTATAAAAAGTCCCATACCGATTTATACGTTGGGGTGTCGGCTGTATGCAAATATGAGTGTAGTTATATGCAACGCCATGATTCATGAGAGTCCAACTCACACACACGACTCTATGCGCACAGACCTTTAGTTCCCCCTATTCGGGCCGCTAGCTTCACTCCCAGGAACCTCTGTAGTGGAAAACGGAGACAATGGGTCGGGCCCCCCACTCCTATGCGGGTTTCCACAATACCGGGCCTAGCCCTTCCGTACGCCCCTAGAATAACACAACCTAGCATATCCTCATACTAGTGCTGGCTGTATCCACCAGATATTCTTTGCCTAAGTGTCCCACACCTCTGAGTCTACGTACCAACGTCGGTGTGAACAACAATCAAATACCGAAGACCCACCACCTTATTATGTATTGAAACCCTCGAGCCCTTGGCTCCCCGGACTGTCCTGTCCGGTAATCTACCTTCAGAAGCTACCATCTGAATGACAATCAAACCAACCTAATCTACCTCCCTAACTATCGGGGTGTGTGAATGTGCAACCCTAGTTATACTAGTTTCTCTTTTGGTTTATTATTCCTACGGTTTACGTTAGCCCAGGACTGCCCCCGGCATACCCCGTGAAGGGCTCTCAAAGGACACAAGGAACTACGATGGGAGAAGCCCAAATCTCCCTTTCGCAATGCACTTAATATTAGTGATTTCTACCCATTACCCGATCCCTTTAAAATTACTTTGGATCTAACCTAGTGTATTGAGGCTCTTCCTCTCCTATCGGGGTGGACGATCTTTCGTCGGTCCCGAGCACCTCTTATGACTAGACAACTGATGATGCATATTTTAGCTTAATTTATTAGGGTAAAAATATGTTATTTTCGTTTTAAATCTCTTTCTTTATGTTATTTTATGCTTATTTTTATGTAAATATTATAAATAATATTTATTTTCTGTTTTTGCAGGTTTCAACAAATTTCCAGAAAAAATCCCCTGACACGCCCCCCTGTCACGCCCTTCCCGGGCGTGACCAAGGGCGTGTCACCTGCTCTCGATGTTGAAAGACACCAGATGAAGTTCCCGCCAAAAATCCCCTGTCATGCCCCACTGACACGCCCACCCCGGGCGTGACACGGGGCATGTCGCCCTTTGCCCGAAGTCTGCTGCCTTCTTCAATGCATTCTACAACGCTGCACGCAACAGTACTGTCACGCCCCATGTCACGGGCGTGACCTGGGGCATGAGTGCCCCGATTCCGACGTCTGATGGACCTACGACTGCTGACTTTGACCTGACACGCCTGTCACGCCCCCCTGTCACGGGCATGACCTAGGGCATGACCACCTTCGTACCGAAATAATCATCATTCCCGCCAGAATTCAGCTCCCAAGGTCAACATAGTACTGTCACGCCCCCCTAGGGCGTATCGTAGGGCGTGACCAACCCGTGGGAAAAATCTATAAATACAGGACCCCCCTTCCATTTCAGCAACTTTGGGGAGAGGGGGAGGTGCTGCCCCTCTATTTCTTGGCCCCTCTTATGCTTTCTCTCTCTCTCCCTCTCTCTCTCTCTCTTATTTTGTAATTATTTTCTTAACCTAGCTTAGTGTTTTGCTTTTAGCTCTTGCATTTCTTCTGAGTAGCTTGTTGTAGGGCTAGAATAAGTTTTACTTGGATGCACCTATAATTTCCATTTCGTAGCTGTAGCTCTCTTTTTCATTAATAAAAGTGCTCTTTTCTTATTCCTGTATTTTTATGCTCTACTACTCATCCCCCCTCCTCCACTCCATTATGATTAACTAATCCTCCTTGTACTCGATCTTGATGATCCGAGGTTAGAGCAATTAAGTTATGATGTCTTAATTAACCTTTTCTTTTTAGGAAATATGACCTTGAATTACTTTTGATTAATCATGGGTTGGAGGTATATTATCGATATATACTCTCCACCTTTGCTTTCATTCTGGGCTAGCCGAGAGGCCGATAGAATGAAGTGAGCATTCAAGAGTAAAGGGAGTTGTACGCACCCCTCGAGAGAGGCAGACGTCCAAATCTCCCGAATTGGAGTAAAATCCAATAGAGGGGTTCACCGCGTAAAGCGAGCTTTAGGCCTCCGATTTAGACGAGAGTCGGTCGGACCTTCTTAAACTCAGTTGGGCACGACTTCGAGAGAAGCGTGTTCAAGCTTTAGGAACCTCCACAGTCAAGGACTTTTACCCTATTAAGCTTAGGTTTATTTATCGTCTTTTTAATCGTCTCCTGCTGAAGTGATTCTTGATCGAGTGCGCCTCTTTATTATTAGCTCTAACTCTTTTTATCCTGCAAGTAGTTTAGTTTTCTTTTTATTTTAGTTCTATAATTCCTGTTTTTAGTTTAACATTTAATATAAATATCATTTGATAAAATAATAGCGAACGCCTTTGAGTAGAAGTAGTCATTACGCCCTAGGGAAATACGACCTTGATACTAATCTTTAGTATCCTATACTATAACCGATAAGGTACGCTTGCCTTTATCGGATATAGAATCGGAGAATATTCTCAACCACCACATCCACTTTCCCCTCTCTAACCCTCTCTCCGCAGTTGCGAAATTCTGTATCAAGTTTTTGGCACCGTTGCCGAGGAATGTTTTGATATTTTGAAAAAAGGATAGTTATTAATTTTATCGTTTTTGTTTTGTTTTCTTTTCTTTTTTCTCTCGTCTCTTTCACCCCACTCTCGCGGTTGATTAATTTTTTTTTAAAATGTGTAATCTTTGTTTTAATTGTGGAGAGTTCGTTCACTCTCGCGAGGAGTGTTGGGTAAGGTATCCTTCATCCTCCCATGATTTTATCCCATCCAGATCGAATCAATTTGGCCAAATTGATCTGTCCGCGAATTTTTTTTCATGGGGTTACGATAGTTTTCAAATGCCTTCTTACCCTTCTCCTCCGAATTTTTCTAATTTTAATTTTTTCGGAAATTTCTTGAATGGACATTTTGATCCTAGCCCTACTTTGAACTACTCAGGGTGGCAACACCCTGATCATTCTTGGGGCCAAGATGATCATCAATCCATTCCATCTCAAGATTTTTCCGCTTTTTCTCCGCAAGTTTGCGCGCCTCCCGTTTTTGATTCTAGCGAAAATGAAGTCATTTTTGATGGTGTAGCATTTGATGCACGCATCAATGCTCACTTCAAAGTGATTTTTGACGCTTTGGCTGCTGAGGCCGCATCTTTTTCTTCCACTCCTCCTCCTATTTATCTTTCGAATGATGAATCTTCGGATATTCCGCAGTGCCTTCAATCACTTGCGGAATATGATTATTCAGATATTCAATTGTGCCTTCAACCTCTCGAGTATGAAATTTCCACCGATATTCCGATTTTTTTTCAAGTTTCCGAGGAAGACGAACTTTCTTGTGTTCGATCTTCTGAAGAGATTGATTTTTCGGATATCCCGGTTTGCTCCCAATCTACCGAAATGATTGCCATTCAGGTGGAGCACCCAGATTTTTCTATCCAACCATTCCCTTGTAATCAACCGCCGTCGCCTTCTTCTTTTTCTTCTCTTCCCCCTCCTTGCGAAAATTCTGTTTTCTTTTCTTGTTTTATTTTTCCTTCTAGTTTAGTTTCTACTTCTTCGCCCCCTTCTAATAGTATAGTTTCTTTTTCTAGTTTTTTTCTTTTTCTAAATCTTCTTGTTTTTTATTTTATTTAAAAAATAAAAAATAACAAAAAATTATTTTTATTTACTTAAAAAATGTTTTGGCACTCGCGTCAAAACGCGTTTTGCGCGAGCTGCCATTACATTTCTCTTTTTATTTTCCTTTTAGCTAACAAAAAACGTCGAGCTCAACGACGTTTTAAACAAAGAGCGCTCTTGGGAGGCACACCTTGCTTATCTTTTTCTTTTTTTGTTTTTCCGTTTTTTTTATTTTTTTGTTTTGTGCAGGAAAAAGCTCCCGCGTGTTTGTGCAGCTTATCGCCTCGCAACTTGGACTGAAGCCGATCTTTAGCTCAAGTTTGGAGGACGCAATTTCAAACGTCTGGGCATCAAACGCTAGGGAAGCATCTTTTCCCTCTCTTTGCATTTTTTTTCTCTTCTCTTTTCTCTCTCTTCTCACTCTCTTTATACTTAACTTTAAACATTGGGGACAATGTTTAACTTTAAGTATGAGGGAGTGTTCCCTTAATATTTTACTTTAGAAAAAAAAATTGTATATATAATATTTTTAAAAAAAAAATCCAAAACAAATATATAAATATTTTTGAAAAAAAAAATCCCAAATTAAATTGAGTTAATTTTTGCCAAATCAATTAGTACCCCGCTACTTTGCTTTTTATTGTTTTTTTCAAGCTCATGTCTACTTGCTTAGTTAGAATAAATTTGAATAACTTTCTGTTTAAATATGTTTAGCGAGTAGTATGTTGACTCATGCAGTATTCCTATTTAGGGTAGTATGCTATTTTTGAAAATTTTTTGAATTTTTCTTTACTTTTCCATAGTCTTTCTTTTATTTCTTTTACTTCTATAAAACCCATCATCCCTTATTTTTCATTATTAAAATCTTTTTAAACGTTAATTTGTATTAAGTGTAGTAGACACAAACCGGTCTAGACGCTTATTATCATTATTTTCATGAAAGCAAATTCTCTATTTTTTATTTTTTTGTGCTTATCCTCTTTTGAAATTTCAAAGCTTTACTTTGAGTAGATTTAGGAAGCATGAAAATGATTTGGGCATTTCTTTTGTAATGCTTGAGCCTTTGCACCTCGCCTAACAATAACCATTGCTAGCCATTTTTGTGCCTTTTCCTTTCCTTTTTGTAGCCCCACTTTTTATTTCACCACGACCAAATAGCCTACCTACATGCACACTTTAAAATTATTTTTGAGCTTTAATTGCAAATGTGCATCTTTTTGAAAAAATTAGTGGAAAATCTTTGTGTTATCTTTTGCTACAAAAGTGAAAAGTTTTGAGTATAAAAAAAATGAAAAAAAAATGATGATGAAAATTATTGAGAAAAAAAAGTAAAAGAAAAGAAAAGAAAAGTATTTATTTTGGCTAGTTTTATTTTGGCAATGCTCATTTTTCTTTTTGTTTTAAGTGTGCAAATATCCCTCGTGTTTATCTTTTTGAATATCGCACCCTTAAAAACCTAAGCCTAATTATACGCCTAATTAAAGCCCTAATGATTCATGCTTTCCACGTTTACTTTTTAGTATAGTAGCGAGAAACTAGATTGAGTAAGTATTTTTGATAGAAATATTGAATTTTGTCTTGATTGACTATGATTTTAATTTGTCTCTTAAGCTTTAGTAGTGACTCAATGCATTTTTTACTCGTTACTTTATTAAGTTTTAATTCTGTAAAAATTTGGGATTATTTGTTTTTATATTTAGTAAAATTTATAAAATTCTGTGCTAATTTAAAGTAGGACTTTTCGGTTCTTTTTCAAAAATTTCTCTACCTCTAAATTCCCGTCTTACTCGTTTATAGCATTTTTAAAATTTTCAATTAATCCTCTTTATTTTCTCTAACTCGTAGTCTTTGCTTGAGGACAAGCAAAATAATAAGTATGGGGGAATTTGATGATGCATATTTTAGCTTAATTTATTAGCGTAAAAATATGTTATTTTCGTTTTAAATCTCTTTCTTTATGTTATTTTATGCTTATTTTATGTAAATATTATAAATAATATTTATTTTCTGTTTTTGCAGGTTTCAACAAATTTCCAGAAAAAATCCCCTGACACGCCCCCTGTCACGCCCTTCCCGGGCATGACCAAGGGCGTGTCACCTGCTCCCGATGTTGAAAGACGCCAGATGAAGTTCCCGCCAAAAATCCCCTGTCACGCCCCACTAACACGCCCACCCCGGGCGTGACACGGGGCGTGTCGCCCTCTTCCCGAAGTCTGCCGCCTTCTTCAATGCATTCTACAACGCTGCACGCAACAGTACTGTCACGCCCCATGTCACGGGCGTGACCTGGGGCGTGACTGCCCCGATTCTGACATCTGATGGACCTGCGACTACAGACTTTGACCTGACACGCCTGTCACGCCCCCCTATCACGGGCGTGACCTAGGGCATGACCACAATCGTACCGAAATAATCATCATTCCCGCCAGAATTCAGCTCCCAAGGTCAACATAGTACTGTCACGCCCCCTGACACGCCCCCCTAGGGCGTGTCGTAGGGCGTGACCAACCCGTGGGAAAAATCTATAAATACAGGATCCCCCCTTCCATTTCAGCAACTTTGGGGAGAGGGGGAGGTGCTGCCCCTCTATTTCTTAGCCCCTCTTATGCTTTCTCCCTCTCTCCCTCTCTCTCTCTCTCTTATTTTGTAATTATTTTCTTAACCTAGCTTAGTGTTTTGCTTTTAGCTCTTGCATTTCTTCTGAGTAGCTTGTTGTAGGGCTAGAATAGGTTTGAGAGGTCTAAGTTGTTAGCCTAAATCACCTAGAGGGGGGGGGGTGAATAGGTGAAATGCGTGTCAAATGCGGAATTAAAAACTAACACAGCAAATATCAAGCAATCACAGACGACAAAAGATTTATAGTGGTTCCCCAATTTTGGGTACGTCCACTTTCCTCACCGATCTAGCAAATCTCTAGACTCGGCTACTCCACTATCTCGGATTGAAAACAATCCTACACCTCAGAACCACGTTCCTACAAATCTCGATCCCAAAACGGATCTACAAAAACTCGGAAGACAAAACTTCCTACAAATCTCGGAGAATTAAAACTCCTACAAAAATATTGGTTGTGATTACAAACAAACACACTATCAGATCTGGATCTGTATCCGTCTTCTTCTTTAGGAACTTCGGCTTGATCAGAAAATGTAGAAGATGACTAGAGAAAGATCCACGAATCTGAGATCTAGAACCACCTCGATCGAGAAAGTAGATCTGGAATCTTCAAGGCTCGGCAAGATCGAGTGATTCTCTTTCTTCTGGATCGCTGGAGAAAAGATCGATGAAAACGAAGGTCGCGATCCAAACTTTTCTTCTTCTTCCGTGAACGGCAATGGCGGCGGCGTGAAATTAGGGTTCACGGAATTTCTCTTTCTTAAAAAGAATATTTCTGTAATAATGCTTAAAAGTCATTTCTGAAAAGACCTATTTATAGGTGGGTTCCAACGGTCATAATATTGATTAATGATGACACGTGGACCAATCAGAATTGACAGATTCAAAATACTTATGATGAAAATGGACTTAGAAAAATTCTGGAGAAGTTGACTGCGATACTCGAGTAATGGAGGATATACACGAGTATGGAGAGATGGATTACTCGAGTAGCAAGAAGCAGTATACTCGAGTATAGAAAGAGAGAAATACAGGAGAGAAGAATGAATTACTCGAGTATCAAAAATGGTATACTCGAGTATCAGAATTGTATACTCGAGTGATAGAAAAGTATACTCGAGTATCAAGACGATATACTCGAGTATCAAAAAGGCTAAACTCGAGTATCAGAAAATATACCTGAGAAACGTTTACATACACGAGTATCAGAGTCAATTACTCGAGTATGGAAGAATTTACTCGAGTATCAAAAATCAATTACTCGAGTATGAACATACTTACTCGAGTATCAGAAGATATACTCGAGTATAGAGAAAACTTACTCGAGTATCAGAAGTTATACTCGAGTATCAGAAAACACTTACTCGAGTATTAGGATATTTACTCGAGTATCAGAAAACACATACTCGAGTATCAGGGTATTTACTCGAGTATCAGAAAACACATACTCGAGTATCAGAGTATTTACTCGAGTATCAGACATGATTTACTCGAGTATCAAGTTACTTACTCGAGTATGAAAAGAACTTACTCGAGTGACTAATTTAACTACTCGAGTATAGATATATCTACATGAGTATTCAGACCCTACTCGAGTAAGCCACACTGATTACTCGAGTATCTCACTAACTACTCGAGTATCGGACACAGACTACTCGAGTATTAAGACCTTACTCGAGTAAGTCTAACTGACTACTCGAGTATCTCTAACTACTCGAGTATGTCTTACTAACTACTCGAGTATTAAACCTGATACTCGAGTATCATAAGGGGTTACTCGAGTATTAGGGACTTAGAAAAATTCTATGAGGAAATTTGCTCCAATGCTTCTGTCCATCAATCCAAGTGCATGAAGGAAGTGTATCCCAATAGAGAGGCTATACATGGGCCAACACTTTGGATCACACAATGAGGGATTACATTGTATGGTCCTGTGTTTGGTGACCCATTATAGACTGACATTGGTCTACACTTGGCATTAAGGACCTGCACACATACAACTTAAACACAGCATCAAATACACCTTAATTCATCTTAGTTCAAGGTCTGACCTCCTACAAATCTGAGGCATTGTGGAGACAAACCCCAACAATCTCCCCCTATTTGTAGATGTCAGCACTCTCTATACTAAGGTGAATTACTTAGGAGTAAAAGAACAAAAAGCATATCAAGGAGAATAAACCTAATTAAAACAGGATAGACAAAATATGGCCATAATCAGAATTAAATATATATATATGAGGAAATGTTTTTAAAGCACATAAACAAAATAGTCCAATTCCACTTTCTCAGATCCACTCATGATGGAGCATCCTTGTGCATCCTTTCCCTTTTGAGCTCTTGCCTCTCCAGGTAGCTGTAAGGCTTTGGGAAATAAGTCCTGGGCCTGGGAGGAGCAGCAGGGTTGTTGTGTCCCCAGTTTTTGTCATGGAGTCTGATTTTAATCTGGGACACTTCATAGGCCTTCCATTCTGAATAACTGTAGAACTGATCTCTGTTTTCTCCAAGATCTGTCACTAATTTCAGGGTATCAAGAATAAGGGATTTGGAGGTTGGACTCCAAACCTCTGAGTGAACAATTGCTGGATCTCTTCTGGGTTCAGAACGACTTGCAGAAGCACCTTCACCATACTTTCTTTTCTTCTTAGATGGACCTTGAGAACTGAAAAGAAAATCATCTTGCCACATGTCAGAGTAGTTAAGAGGAGGCTCAGTCAGATCACCCTCAGGTCTAGGAGAGAAGACTGGCACACCACTTTCTGGAATGGTAGCTTGGACAGGGGCATCTGCAGAGGGTTGCTCTTCAAGAGGATTTAGGTGCTGAGGAATGATGGCTGGGTTGAGCTGAGCATTGGGGAAGTTCATGTTCTGCAGCCACACAGCAGTGTCATAGGTATAAAACTTTACAGATTGAAGTTGAGAGAGAATGTCTGCTTTCATTTCCTTTACAATTCCATCCACTATAGTTTGAGCCTGTTTAGAGAGAGTTTCAACTTGTTCTTTTGCAACTGCTTGGGCTTGCTCATAAAGTTTTTCCACTTGTTCTTTTACAACTTTCTCCCCCTTGCTGATATCTATGTTTAGCTTTGCAATGGCTTCATCTTTGAAGGTGCCCACTTCATTACATACTGTCACAACATTCATTTCAGCTCTCTCATCTAGCTTGATCTGATTGTGAGCTACTGTCTCTGCCTGGTTTCTTAGCTCACCTATGCTTGTAATGGTGTGATCTATGGCTTTGCCTCCAAGTTGGAACAACCTTTTTAGTTCATCAGTATTTGCTTGAATCTCAGCAAAGCCTCTGCTCATCTCTGTTTCAAGAGCAGAGACCTTGGATGTTACTGATTGCAGAGAGGCATCAAAGTAATCTCTCTGTTCTTTGAGCATAAGCTCAATCTTGCTTATTATATCTGAAGAGGAGGGAGCTGAGGTTGGTTCAGGAGCTGAAGCAGCAGGAGCAAGAGTAGAAGTAGAAGCAGAAGCAGTCCAAGGAGGGATTTCTGAGATCACCACTGAGCTGACTGCTCTCTTGAATGGAACTGTTTCAACATCTTCTTCTGAGGGTAGGAGAGAGGGCATGGAGAAATCCAAAGTCCTCAGAGGTGCCTCCACAGGATCTGGAGACATCTCATCATCAGACAGGAGAATATGGGCTGATTTGCTTGGCTCACTCTCAGGAGATCTGGCAGGAGATTGGACTGGAGACTTAGCAGGAGAAGGAGCTGGGGTTCTTGCAGGAGATGGAGCTGGGGTTCTAGCAGGAGACTGAACTGGAGTATGGACTTCAGACTGAACTGGAGACTTTGCAGCTGATCCATTCTGGAAGAGTGGGGCATCTGAGCTGAGCTCATCAATGAATTTGTTGATATCTTCAGCTGTAGACAGAAGGTCTGCTGAGTCTGGAATCTCTGAGTCTGGGTTTGCTGATTGAATATCTGCTGGAGGAGGAGAGATTGGAGGAGTAGGAATTCTTACTTCTTCTTGTTCTGGAATTACTGATTGTGAAGAAACCTGATTCTGAGGAAGAGAAGAGGCAGGCTCCCCCTCAATTGCTGCACCCAGAGTGTCAGCAACTTGATGTTGAGGAGGAGATGGGGTCCTGATGACAGCTTGCTGTCTGGAGGTTTGGGAAGTATTTTGAAGCTTGATTTCATATCTATGTATGGAGGCGAGGGTGACTTTCTTCATATGGTGGAGAGGAATACCTTTAGAAAGGTCAAAAACCTGAGGATCTATCTCATGGAGGATGAGTGAGATAATCCTTGCAAAACTGGGTTGCTTGATGCTCCCCTGAATCTTGTCCAGTAGCATCATGCCAAACTGGAACTTCTTTCTGCAGACGATGGCTTGCATGATCTCAAACATGTTGTGAGAGATTTCTCGGATGGAGTAGGTCTTGCAGAGTATGACCTTGGAGATAACATCAATCAGAAATTTTCCCTCTCTATTGCAATCTGCTCTGCTGAAGGTATCACACTCGGGATCAACCCCACAGTATAGGGCTGTTCTGTCAGAATCTTCGGTTGTGAGTTCATCCTCTTCCTCAACGACGGGCAGCCGGAGTAAAATAGAGATTGAGGTTTTGTCCAGTCGGATTTTGAGTCCTCTGACCTTGGTCTTTAGAACTTTTCCATTTCGTTTAACCTTTAGGTTTTTGTAGAACTCTTCCACTGCGGGAATAATAGCCTTGCACGGCGTCTGGAGGAGGTAGGTCAATCCAGCGGTGTCGAACAGAATGAGAAGGTTGCGGAAGTCATCTGAGAGGTCTGCAATACCATCTGGAACTAGTTCGGAGCCGATTCCGATCTTGGACGACGGAGGAGCCATCTGAAACTGAGAAATCGGCGGCGACGGAAGAGCGACGAGACAGAGTCGGGAAGACGATAGGTCGGCGGATACACGAGTGAATGGGAAGTGGAATGGACGTTTTCGTTTTATATATATATATAATTAATCCTAATTAGGTCTAAAAATGATTAAACATAAAAACATACCCGAATGAGGCGGCAAATTCGTTGTGCGAATAGAGAGTTTGAAAAATTCCAGAGAAATCCGATTACACGAGAGAAGTTTACGGCATACACGAGTAATCCTTAACATATACTCGAGTATGTACTGAGTATACACGAGTATTAAGTCTAGACGGATTTTTCCATACTCGAGTATAATAAATCCATACTCGAGTATCAATCTGATTACTCGAGTATATGAAGTTCAATACACGAGTATTAAATTCTGAAGACTTTTCATACTCGAGTATAAAGAGTGCATACACGAGTATTGATTTGATTACTCGAGTATATTTGACTTGTTACTCGAGTATTCACTATTTCACTCGTGTAAATGTAACTATTCTCGAGTCTCAAATTTCTTGAAGGAATTTTCACTAAAGAAAAATGTACCTCAGAGTATCCAACATTTCTGACCTCTTCTAAATTTCTGAGTCCATCATTGGTCTTCTTTGTTAAGCAGTCCAAGCTCAGTTTTGAAGAATGAAAACTTGGACTCATCCAGCGGCTTGGTGAAGATATCTGCAACTTGCCTGTCTGTGGAGACATACTGTAGATCTATATCTCCATTTTCCACATGCTGCCGGATGAAATGATAGCGAAGCTCTATGTGCTTGGTCCTGCTGTGGGAGACTGGGTTGTTGGCTATTGCTATGGCGCTGGAAGAGTCACAGAACAGGGGAATGTTCTGGAACTTCATGTTGTAGTCTTCAAACTGATTCTTGATCCATAATAGCTGTGCACAACAGCTGCCTGCAGAGATGTACTCTGATTCAGCCGTTGAGATGGCTACACAGTTTTGCTTCTTACTGCTCCAGGAAATGAGTCTCCTTCCGAGGAATTGGCAAGTCCCGGAGGTGCTTTTCCTGTCGTCTTTGCTTCCTGCAAAATCTGCATCTGAAAATCCAATTAGTTCACTATCATTACTTCTTGGGTACCATAAGCCAAGATTTGGTGTTCCTTTGAGGTATCTCAAGATTCGCTTTGCAGCGATGTAGTGAGATTCCTTAGAGTTCACCTGAAATCTAGCACATACACATGTCGAGAACATTATATCTGGCCTACTTGCAGTAAGGTAGAGCAAGGACCCAATTATGCTTCTGTACTTGGTTTCATCAAAAGGTTTCCCTTTCTCGTCCTTGTCCAGAGACATAGCTGAGGCCATTGGAGTCCTCATAGAGGTTGCATTCTCCATTCCGAATTTCTTAAGCAGCTCTTTGGTGAACTTGGTCTGAGAGATGAAAATTCCATCCTCAGATTGTTTCACTTGAAGCCCTAAGAAATACTTCAGCTCTCCCATACTGCTCATTTCAAACTTCCCTTGCATAAGTTTAGAAAACTTCTTGCAGAGGTTGTTGTCTGTAGAGCCGAAAATAATGTCATCGACATAGATTTGCACTAGCAAAATCTTGCCTTTTATTTCCCTAAGAAATAATGTCTTGTCTATCTTTCCTCTTGTGAACTTGTTCTCAAGAAGAAAGGTAGACAGCGTCTCATACCAAGCCCGAGGGGCTTGCTTGAGACCATATAGTGCTTTTTGTAATAAATACACATAGTTAGGAAAGGTTGAGTCAACAAAACCTGGCGGTTGCTCTACATACACTTCTTCCTTTATGTCACCATTCAGGAAGGCGGACTTTACGTCCATCTGATAGACAGTAAAGCCCGTCAGTGCAGCGTAGACAAGAAATAACCTGATTGCCTCCAGTCTTGCTACTGGAGCATAAGTTTGGTCGAAGTCGATCCCTTCCTCTTGACGATATCCCTTGGCGACAAGTCTGGCTTTATTCTTTATAATTGTTCCGTCTTCATCCATCTTGTTCCGGTAGACCCATTTTGTCCCGATGACGTTCTTATGCTTGGGTCTGGGAACAAGTGTCCAGACTTTGCATCTTTTGAACTGATTTAATTCTTCTTCCATGGCTAGAATCCAGGATGCGTCGGAGTTGGCTTCCTCAAATTTCTTTGGTTCAACCTGTGAGAGAAAGCTTAAGTGTAAATTCTCGTTAGTTGTACCTCGACGAGTTCTGACACCATCCCGAGGATCTCCTATGATTTGGTCAACAGGATGATCCTTCAAGTGTCTGAACTCTAAAGTCCTTGCATCTGGGATCTCTTCAGCCACTGGAGTTATATCTTCAGCTGGGATGTCTTCTTCATCTTGATCATCTCCCTCTCCAAAGGTGGTTGTAGAGGGGATCTTGATGAACGTCTCATCTTTATCTTTAATAGATTCATCCAAGCTGAGTTCTTTCAACTTTGTACCTGCATCTACAATAGGCACACTAGACGAGTTGCTTTGCAACAGACTCGTCTCATCAAATACAAGATGTATCGACTCTTCCACAACCAGAGTTTTTCTATTGAAAACTCTATAAGCCTTACTATGGCTACTATAACCTACAAAAATACCTTCAAAGCTTTTCTCGCTAAACTTTGTAGTGTGATACTTGCCATTGTTAAGTACGAAGCACTTACAACCAAAGATTCTAAAGTATGAAATGGTTGGTTGCCTGCCTTTTAGAAGTTCGTAAGGAGTCTTATCATGGTCTTTGTTGATGAGTGCTCGATTTTGCACGTGACAAGCGGTGTTGACGGCTTCAGCCCAGAAATACTCCGGAAGTGAGGCATCACTCAACATGGTCCGACAAGCCTCTATGAGTGTTCTGTTCCTTCTCTCAGCCACTCCATTTTGCTGTGGTGTGCGGGGAGAGGAAAACTCATGAAAGATACCTTGACTTTCACAAAATTCTGTCATGGCTCCAGACTTGAACTCCGTTCCATTGTCACTTCTGATTTTGACTACGGAACGGTTGTATTCATTCTGGATTTGCCTGACAAAATTAGTGAAAGTACCGAAGGTATCTGACTTGTGTTTCAGAAAGAACACCCACGCAAAGCGCGAGTAATCATCCACAATAACCAACGTATATTCCTTACCTCCCAAACTTCTAACCTGCAGTGGACCAAACAAGTCCATATGAAGAAGCTGTAAACTTCTATTGGAATCCTTGCCTATTATGCTTTTAAACGAACTTCTTGTTTGCTTGCCTTTGATACAAGCGTGACAAGGACTGTCCGTAACGCACTTGACCTTGGGTGCATCACGCACTAAGTTTTGAGAGAATAATTTATTAATAGTTTTGAAATTAATATGTGCTAGTCTCTTGTGCCATTGGTCAGCAAGAGATGCACTACTTTTTGCTAAAAGACACACTGGTGTCGAAGAGTCTATACAAATAAAATTCAAACAGAAAATATTTCTGCTTCGAGTGCCTGATAAAATAGTTTCCATATTGTTAACCGATTTTATCAAACACTTGTCAGCATGAAATTCAACTACGTATCCTTTGTCGCATAGTTGGCTTATGCTGATGAGATTGTGTTCCAATCCTTCAACATAGGCTACATCCGAGAAGGATACGCTACCGTTAGAAATCATACCATAGCCTTTAGTGATTCCTCGATCTGAACCTCCAAAGATGACCTTTGGTCCGTTGCAGACTGAGGTGTAGTTCAGTAGTAGGCTCCTTGTCCCGGTCATATGCCGAGAACATCCACTGTCCAAGTACCAGATTGGCATTTTGGTGGCCTTTGGACATACCTGCAATTACAATCATTTAGCCTTAGGAACCCAAACAAGTTTGGGTCCTTGGTCTCGAGTTAGAATACTCCCCCTACGAGTATTAGCCTCATGAGTGGTCATTCTCACGTTGCTAACTTTAGGGGTAGCAGCATTATTAGGATTGAACCAACAATCACTGGCAAAATGACCAATTTTGCCACAACACCAACAGTTGAACCTGTTGTATCTTTGCCTTGGGTAGTCCTGCCTGACTTTCTGGAATGAAGGTCTAGCAGGAGCCTTACTTTTGGAGGAAGAGGCTTCATGATGATTGCAGTTACATGAAGTCTTCTCCTTCATAGGCTTTTCTACAATGGGTTTTACTTTTGGTGTCTTCTTAAAGTTATGACCATGAGCATAAGGTCCATAGCTTTGAAGCTGAATCTCCTCATAAGGTACCTTGAAGACACTCTCGCCAAAGTTACGAGGACGAGTCCAACCTTGGTATCTTGACTTAGGCTTCTCAGGGATTGGCCTAGAAAAGTGTCCGTAGGTGGACTCATAATCGAGTTCGTTCGTGGGAAAGATAACTTTCTTGAACACAACAGGTTCCAAGGGAGCTTTCCCTTTTTCTTCAGCTAGAGTCTTTCGGGCAGCCTTATTCTTTCTCTTGGCCTTGTTTCTTCTAGAGGATTTACTAGAAGAGCCAATGTGGCCTACACCAGCACCCTTGGCCTTAGCAGAGAATTCAGCAACGATTGGAAGAACTGTCTTAGGCTTAGAGAAGCTCTCAACAAGCTTCTTTTCAGCCTCGAGCTGTTTTTCCAGTTCTTTGATGATTTCCTCTTTAAGGTCGAGGTGCTTGAGAGCTTTATTGTATTCCTCCATAGCTTCATTTAGGTTCTCTTGAAGAGAGTTAGTCCTATTGACTTCTTCTCTCAAGTTGCTCTCACTAGCCTGTAGAGAATTGATCTCTTTGGCTTGACTTTTCACCATTCTACGACATTTCTCGTAAGCGGTGAGTAATTCCTTATACTGTCCCATGAGTTCAGATTCATCTTCAGAGGAATATCCCTCTTGCTCATTGTCATTTTCAGAATCAGAGAGAGGAGTGTGAGATTTTACCTCCCCAGTAAACTGGGGGACTTGTTCATCATCCGAATGAGCCATGAGCCCAAAGTAAGCTTCCTCTTCTTCACTCGACTCAGATGAGTCAGAGTCGCTGAGAGTTTTGCTCTTCTTGGCTACTAGGCTTCTCTCTGTCCTCTTCTTGGGGTGTGAGGATTTCTTTTCCTCTCTTCTTCCACCCTCTTTCTTTTTGTGAGGGCAATCGGCGATGACGTGACCTGGCTTATTGCAACAATAACAAATGATGTCAGTAGAAATCTGTTTGTTCGGTTTAGGATTATACCTGTCATGGCTACTTGAGCCTTTCTTCCGATGATCACTGTCATGTCGTGATCTTCTATATGAGGCATCCTTGCCTCTCCATTGCTTCTTCTTGTTCAAAAATTTCTTGAACTGCCTTGAGAGTAGGGAGAACTCTCCATCAGATAGTTCTGAGCCAGATGAGCTAGGCTCAGATGATTCTTCTTCATCAGCCTCAGGAACTGGGGCAGGAGAGCTAGCCTTTATCTTCCTTGAGCTATCTGCCTTTAGAGCGACAGATTTCTCCTTGGATGCAGACCTGCTTGTCTCTTCTTCAGCTTTTCTTGAGTTGATTTGCAGCTCGTAAGACATAAGCTTTCCGAACAGATTCTGCGGGTCCGTCTCAGCTAACCTTCCAAACTCCCGAATGGCACATACCTTATTGTCCCATTCCTTGGTTAGGGATCTTAAGAATTTGTCATTGAGTTCCCCGTTGGTGAAGACACGTCCATAAACTCTTAGGCCATTTACTATCTTGAAGAAGTTCTCAAAAGTGTCAGCTATGGCTTCCTTATGACCCTGCCTGAAGGCTTCATATTTTTGGTTCAGTAGGGATCTACGATCATCCCTCACTTCTTCTGTACCTTCCATTAGAGTCACAAGGGATTGCCACATCTCCTTGGCAGACTGGCAATGAATCAGATTTTGCAGCATTGAGTCATCCACTGCACTTGCTATAATATTTTTGGCTTTCTTGTCCAGAGAGACAAGTGCAATCTCATCCTTATCTAGATCCATCAGCTTCTTGGGAACTTGCTTGGTGGGATCTATGGTGGATGCAGTCATAGGAATGTGGGGACCTTCTTCAACAATCATGAAGATCCGGGGATCTACTGCTTCCATGAAGAACTTTACTCTTTCCTTCCACATAGGAAAGTTGTTCTTGGTGCAGATAGGGAGTTTAGCAAAATCCTTGGTCTTACTCATGCTTGATACTTTTCAAGAAACAACATAGAAGGATAAGATCAAGGTGTTAACCTTTTAACGATCAACCTCCCTCTGATACCAATTGAGAGGTCTAAGTTGTTAGCCTAAATCACCTAGAGGGGGGGTGAATAGGTGAAATGCGTGTCAAATGCGGAATTAAAAACTAACACAGCAAATATCAAGCAATCACAGACGACAAAAGATTTATAGTGGTTCCCCAATTTTGGGTACGTCCACTTTCCTCACCGATCTAGCAAATCTCTAGACTCGGCTACTCCACTATCTCGGATTGAAAACAATCCTACACCTCGGAACCACGTTCCTACAAATCTCGATCCCAAAACGGATCTACAAAAACTCGGAAGACAAAACTTCCTACAAATCTCGGAGAATTAAAACTCCTACAAAAATATTGGTTGTGATTACAAACAAACACACTATCAGATCTGGATCTGTATCCGTCTTCTTCTTTAGGAACTTCGGCTTGATCAGAAAATGTAGAAGACGACTAGAGAAAGATCCACGAATCTGAGATCTAGAACCACCTCGATCGAGAAAGTATATCTGGAATCTTCAAGGCTCGGCAAGATCGAGTGATTCTCTTTCTTCTGGATCGCTGGAGAAAAGATCGATGAAAACGAAGGTCGCGATCCAAACTTTTCTTCTTCTTCCGTGAACGGCAATGGCGGCGGCGTGAAATTAGGGTTCACGGAATTTCTCTTTCTTAAAAAGAATATTTCTGTAATAATGCTTAAAAGTCATTTCTGAAAAGACCTATTTATAGGTGGGTTCCAACGGTCATAATATTGATTAATGATGACACGTGGACCAATCAGAATTGACAGATTCAAAATACTTATGATGAAAATGGACTTAGAAAAATTCTGGAGAAGTTGACTGCGATACTCGAGTAATGGAGGATATACACGAGTATGGAGAGATGGATTACTCGAGTAGCAAGAAGCAGTATACTCGAGTATAGAAAGAGAGAAATACAGGAGAGAAGAATGAATTACTCGAGTATCAAAAATGGTATACTCGAGTATCAGAATTGTATACTCGAGTGATAGAAAAGTATACTCGAGTATCAAGACGATATACTCGAGTATCAAAAAGGCTAAACTCGAGTATCAGAAAATATACCTGAGAAACGTTTACATACACGAGTATCAGAGTCAATTACTCGAGTATGGAAGAATTTACTCGAGTATCAAAAATCAATTACTCGAGTATGAACATACTTACTCGAGTATCAGAAGATATACTCGAGTATAGAGAAAACTTACTCGAGTATCAGAAGTTATACTCGAGTATCAGAAAACACTTACTCGAGTATCAGGATATTTACTCGAGTATCAGAAAACACATACTCGAGTATCAGGGTATTTACTCGAGTATCAGAAAACACATACTCGAGTATCAGAGTATTTACTCGAGTATCAGACATGATTTACTCGAGTATCAAGTTACTTACTCGAGTATGAAAAGAACTTACTCGAGTGACTAACTTAACTACTCGAGTATAGATATATCTACACGAGTATTCAGACCCTACTCGAGTAAGCCACACTGATTACTCGAGTATCTCACTAACTACTCGAGTATCGGACACAGACTACTCGAGTATTAAGACCTTACTCGAGTAAGTCTAACTGACTACTCGAGTATCTCTAACTACTCGAGTATGTCTTACTAACTACTCGAGTATTAAGCCTGATACTCGAGTATCATAAGGGGTTACTCGAGTATTAGGGACTTAGAAAAATTCTATGAGGAAATTTGCTCCAATGCTTCTGTCCATCAATCCAAGTGCATGAAGGAAGTGTATCCCAATAGAGAGGCTATACATGGGCCAACACTTTGGATCACACAATGAGGGATTACATTGTATGGTCCTGTGTTTGGTGACCCATTATAGACTGACATTGGTCTACACTTGGCATTAAGGACCAGCACACATACAACTTAAACACAGCATCAAATACACCTTAATTCATCTTAGTTCAAGGTCTGACCTCCTACAAATCTGAGGCATTGTGGAGACAAACCCCAACAAGGTTTTACTTGGATGCACCTGTAATTTCCATTTCGTAGCTGTAGCTCTCTTTTTCATTAATAAAAGTGCTCCTTTCTTATTCCTGTATTTTTATGCTCTACTACTCATCCCCCCCCTCCACTCCATTATGATTAACTAATCCTCCTTGTACTCGATCTTGATGATCCGAGGTTAGAGCGATTAAGTTATGATGTCTTAATTAAACTTTTCTTTTTAGGAAATACGACCTTGAATTACTTTTGATTAATCATGGGTTGGAGGTATATTATCGATATATACTCTCCACCTTTGCTTTCATTCTGGGCTAGCCGAGAGGCCGATAGAATGAAGTGAGCATTCAAGAGTAAAGGGAGTTTTACGCACCCCTCGAGAGAGGCAGACGTCCAAATCTCCCGGATTGGAGTAAAATCCAATAGAGGGGTTCACCGCATAAAGCGAGCTTTAGGCCTCCGATTTAGACGAGAGTCGGTCGGTCCTTCTTAAACTCAGTTGGGCACGACTTCGAGAGAAGCGTGTTCAAGCTTTAGGAACCTCCACGGTCAAGGACTTTTACCCTATTAAGCTTAGGTTTATTTATCGTCTTTTTAATCGTCTCCTGCTGAAGTGATTCTTGATCGAGTGCGCCTCTTTATTATTAGCTCTAACTCTTTTTATCCTGCAAGTAGTTTAGTTTTCTTTTTATTTTAGTTCTTTAATTCCTGTTTTTAGTTTAACATTTAATATAAATATCATTTGATAAAATAATAGCGAACGCCTTTGAGTAGAAGTAGTCATTACGCCCCAGGGAAATACGACCTTGATACTAATCTTTAGTATCCTATACTATAACCGATAAGGTACGCTTGCCTTTATCGGATATAGAATCGGAGAATATTCTCAACCACCACATCCACTTTCCCCTCTCTAACCCTCTCTCCGCAGTTGCGAAATTCTGTATCAATAACCTACCAACCTACCCTCATCTTGGCTACTGAGGATGCATTCACACATCTCCAAACCATTATCCCAATATCCAATCCTTTAAGTTTGTCCTGTAGCTTAATATGATTTCAGTAGTTTTTAGTAAACGCAGACCATCCTAGCTACATGAGGTATACAAAGGGAGGTACTCCAAGATGTCTTCCAAATCTCCTATAAAATTTACTGGAGGTCAATCATGACAAAATTAGCCTAAATTCAGAAATTTATAATTTTCCTAATTAATCTGATATTTATTTAATTTTTCCAAAAGATTGGTCATGGATGATTTTAAACATGAACTACATGATTTTCTAAAGTAATGGCCACCTAAAAATTAAAATCACTAAATAACAAAGATATATCAATAAATATTAATTTCCATGATTTTACAGAATTGATTTAGCCTCTAATTAATTTATCCAATTTAATTCTATTAACCATATGTAAAGAAGGAAGTACCAAAATTATTCATCAGAAAATTACATAAAAATTACAGAACCTTAATATGGTAAAAATAGGGTTACTGTGCAAAAATCATAATTTTACAGGCTTGCTAGACACCAAAATAATTTAATTATATTTTCATGGGAAACAATATTTAAAGAACCAACTCTTCGAAATAATCTTCCAAAAATCCCATAAGAATTCACAGAGCTTTTAAACATAATAAAAAGTCCTCTGAATAAAGTTCATCAATTTTCAGCAAGTAGTTACTTCATAATAAATTCTTAAGTAAATGATACAAATTACTAAATTGTTAATAAAGTAACCAAAATAATGATCCAAAATTCATAATAAAATCTCCAGAGCTTGTACTAACTTTAAAAACTACTCTACCCAAATCTCATCACTGTTTAGTGAGTTGTAGTGACATTTTCTATCTCTACAAGGTTTGTTCTCTAAACTAGGGTTAGGCTTTTGAGGGACCTATTTACTTTAGAATCAATTTAAATTTCTGCAAGAGGATTCTAACTACCCTAGAATTCTCTCTATCAAGTTTCAAATCATAACCAGGTAATTTGACCACTTGCCCTTCACAAACAACCAAGAACCATCCTTAGGGTTTTGCCTTGGGACCTAGGGCAATTGTACCCCGATCCACCTCAAAATCCATGAAGGGTGCTAGGAATCTTGCCTAGTCAGTTGTAAAAATCTCAGCCTCTGTTGAGGTGATATGACCACTCAAATCACAAAGTACACTCTTGACCTAAAAATTGCTTAATAGGGCAAAGCTTAGGTTTGTTCATTTCCAATCTAAAACATCTCCAAATGAGATGAAAAATTATACAGAACCTTATGATGAACCCAGAGACCACTCACCAAATTTTGGGAGGGTTTGGAAGTCATTAAGCCATCTAATTAATTTACCCTAAGAATATTAAATTTTTTCTAAAAACTATAGAAAAACATTCTCTAAAAATTCCCATATTTGGACAGGACCTAGGTATAACTAGGTTAGACTCCCTGCCCAAATTTCAGATCCTTTGGAAGAGGAATGAAGGGTGGGCACACATTTTAATCTCTGCTTAGCTCTAGGTATAGATCCCACTAAAAGAGGTGCCCTGGTCAAACCAGTTGACCAAATTGACCCAAATAAACTTTAAGATAAAGTAGACCCATAGGGCTACAAATTATATGTTGACAATTTCCTCGTATAGAGCTTTTAAGTATTTGTCATTAATTTTTCTAAGTGACAGTTATTTCAGTACAAAAAATAATTTTTAAAGTAAAGAATTTAAATGATCAACACAGATCTTGAAGTAGATCAAACAGTGTTGGGCCGTCTTCTTCCTCCAGCCTATGGCCATGATTGGCCGAACTTGGAGCTCATTCCAGGTGTTGCCGCCGGCCATCCAGCCTCCTCCCTGGTGGTGCTAAAGATCACGGCAGTGAACCAGTCGCACAAGTAATATAAAATGGGCGAATTTCCTCAAGTATCGATCTCTCAAGGAACACAGTAAGGTGGAGTTAATTTCGAGGAGGACTTGATATTGAAGTCCTTATGTCGGAGGTAATGAAAGGGGGTTTGGATTGCGATAAAAGAAAGTAAAAATCTATCCACTACTCCTATGCAACGCCGCTATGCGATGCTTCACCAGGCGGGATGGAAGACTAGTCGGGCCGCTATGCACCGAATCACAAGGCGGATGGGCGAGTAGGCAAGCAGAAGAACTAGAATTTGAGGGTCGTAAGCACCTCTTCGCAACGCACGCCACTAGCAATTGCTAGTGCGGCAAGGGTGGATGGAGGTGGATGGAGCAAGGCGTACCTCAAGCAATATATAACGAAAATACAAATCACATAGACCTGATTTTATATAAATGTATTCTACAATTAAGCGTACATCATCTATAAATGAAGTTTACAACAACACATAAACAACAACAAAGGAAGAACAAGACAAGAGATCGACCGTATCCAAAGTCTTGCTGAGGATTCACGGTTGGAATCATCGGGTTATCAATCCGCGTCCAAGCTCGGTCCTCAACTGCATCCGGGGTAGAGAAGGGCATTCACCACCTTCTAATGGCCTGTCTTCTTCATCTCACGATAGCGGAAGAAAGTTGCAAGCTTCCCCTTGCTTGGTGTCCATGGCATTGAAGCTTGAAATAAGCCCAAGTGATGTTGGAGGAGGCCGAGAGGTTGCTCCGGCTTTGATTTGGCGGTGAAAGCTTGCCCGGAGCCCCTCCCTAAGGTGGAGGATGAAGGGAAATGGCAGAACCCTTCGTCGGGGATGAAAAATGGTGGAAGAAATTGGGGATTTAATTAGGGCGAGACCTGCGCTATTTATAGAAAACAGAATTAAACACTGCGCACGATCACAGGCGCACGACCAATGGTCGTGCGCGGTATTGCCCGTGATCGTGCGATATGACGGCAGAACTTGCACAAAAGAAGGCATGACTGCGCACGACCGGCAACGCACGAGCAGTGATCGTGCGCGGTATTGCTGGTGACCGTGTGATATGGCGGGGCAGAACTTTTACAAGAGAATCCAGACTACGCACGACCGATGATCGTGCACCAAAGAGGTTGATGGTCGTGCGTGTGTAAAAACGCACGACCATTGACTCTTTTGCCAAAAAATGGTGAAAGCCCTATCCCGGACGCCCACATGATCCCCGAACCTGTAGGAAAACTGGACGGGTTGTCGATCATGGCAGTCACAGATATTAATAAAATGCATAGCAAGAGGGAAATACACACACGTACAGAAATAGGCTAAAAAAAGTGCACAAGACGTGGAATGTCGCAGCGAACCAAAAGGAGTGCTAATGGCGCTAAATGGTAGTGCAAAGACATGCAAATGAGCCCAGATGAGTCCGGAATTAAGTATAAAATATGAACTCATCACACCCCTAGACTTAACAATTTTCGCATCCCGAGCAAACACAATCTAAGCAGGCAGGTAAAATAATCTAGCTGACATAGAAATTGAAATACTGAGTACCATGCGAAGTCGCATGCTCGCGTGCATAAAAATACAATAGAAGAAATTCCTAAGTATGCAAAATAGTTTATATTTTTCACAATGCGTATCAACATTTTATTACTACTCAAAAATAGAATCACGGTGAATCAACTGGTCACGCATAGGAAGAAAGTAGACTGGCCACTAAGGTGAGCTTTGCCAAAGATCGGGGCTCAGGATCACCTCCAAAGGAATCCACCAATATCGGGGACCATACGCTAGCCCATTCACACTCTCTCCACGGCACTAGTTAGACTCAAGCGCAAATCTGTAGGACTTTAGGATAATCACGGGGCTTGGGTTACGGTGAGGTAAATAATGATAAAAAAGAAAGGCTTTGCACCTAACCCAAATAAGCTAGCCTAAAAGAATCCCTCAGCTAACCACAATATAACCAGGTGCACCACACCCCCAGACTTGATTTTTCCAACATGGGTGTGCGCACCGCCTACTCCAAATCAAAATCATCTCCAAAAAGATTTTCAATCAAACTTTTTCTTTTCACTTTTCATTTTCACTTTTTTTTAAATCATTTTCTTTTCTTTTTCATCTTTTTATTTTCATAATTTCAGCAGATATAACTTGGAAGCACTTCCACATTTTCACAAATAATAACACCACATCACAACCCAACATGAAAATATAAAACACTAAGCTCGACTTGGGTGTGCGACTAGGATTGGCTATAAGGCTTTGGTGAAATAATGATGGAGCTGAATCAAAAGAAGGGTAGGCACAATGGGGCTTAGCGAGGATATGACGTTTGGAACGGTACAAAGCTCAGCCGGGCCAAAATGATGACCTACATCACGCTCACGCTAGAAAAACCATGCACCAATGCTTTGGAAGTAGCTTGGGGCAAGTTCTTAGCCACCGAAAAAGATAATCCTTCCTCCCCACTCGAGCAAAACGAGTCTAGTGACGGCTACACACATCCCTACACTACCGTTTGATTCACACCAGATTCACAACTTTTGAGTAGAATAAAAAGATCTTCACACAAATGGAAAAAAATATAAAGCGATAAGCATAAAGAAAAATTAATTCTACACAAATTTCTACACAAGACGAGAGCAGTTGACTAGAAACATAGTAAGGTCAACATTTTACTCCGTCTCACAATCCTAAGCCAGCACCATAATTTTCCCAAATCAAACAAAAACACAAGTTTATCTCGTGGCACGGTAACAACTAAGCACGCGCTCATGTGGGTGCAGTGGTGTGCAATGCAATGAACTAATCAAAATAAAACTATAAAAGCTTCTAGTATGCACATGAAATGTGCACGTGCAAAAGGTAACAAAAAATAGATCTCCCCTAGACTTAAACTAAGCAGCATAGCAAACGATATAGAAATTTAAATCAAAAAGAGCTAAGGGAAGAGGTTACCTAATGCTCAGCTAGTGAGCATACCAGAAGATGCATGAAAAGTAGAAGCAGGCCCGCCAAACGAAGAATCACAACCTCGCCAATGCATAGTTTCCATGAATACCTGCAGGGGTGAGCTCCGCAAAAACAAAAGAAAAATATACAAAAAGAAATACTAAAACAAAAATGAGACATGAGAAAAACAAATGCAGAAAATATAAGATAACTACTGGGGTTACTGTCATCCCAGCATGACTTATTAAATTCTATACAGTTCTAGCTAATGGGCCTATGAAAAGAAAAATGAACAGGTAACTATTCCATTATCCGTTGCGGTAGCAAGTACCGATACGGAGAAAGAGCAGTTACCCCTCTGCCTAAATAATCATACCTGCTCCTCGCAGGAAGAGGAAATAAGAAGTAATATGAGGAGGATTCCTGGTCCTCACTCATCTCACCACAAAAAATATCCTTGCCTACCAAGGTATCATCCACTACAGGTTCGTAGGAAGCGACGGCAGCGGAAAAAATTCCAGGCGCATCGACAACTTCACATACCCGTGGGGATTCCACCTGCACAGGCTCAGATAAAGAAGGGGGATCAAGTAATAAAAAAGATGAAGAACATAAGGAAATAATCGGGGGAGTGGTCCCAGTCTCACTCCCCAAAGGCTGAGATAGAAAAATATTGTCGGCATTGTCGACAATGCTACAAGACTCGGCCGGATCCATAGAGGTCTCCACCAAGACTTAGACTTTCTCCTTTGGTATCGAGAGAAAATCCTCGACACCAGGAAGGTTGTCCTCCTCCATGGGAGTGGAAACAATCCATATATCACATGCCTCAACTTGTGTTGCATCGTCAAAAATGTCGTAAGAAACGACTGAAGTAGAATGCACAAAAAGCGGAAGAATTGTGCTTGGATAAAAGTCAAGCGCAGGTTCTTCACAAAGAATCGGCTCCACGCTTGGAGATGTATGCACAGGAGAGATTGGCTCAGCCTCGTCGAAGCCTCGATCAGCCACACATCTTGTGGTTGTGTCCACATCATTCCCTTAAACAGATGGAGGTGACAGGGATACATAACCTGACGATGAAGGTGTACAACCAAGGGTAGGAGTCGGGATTATCCGGATGTCCGGCTCATCATCCTCTTCCAAAACACAGAGGTACTCGGCACAGTCCTTCAAGACATGATCTATTCCACGACAATACAAACACTTTCTCCCAGTACTCTGCGGTCCTTGTGGGGCCGGAGAGGAATAAGATAACGGTGTTTGAGGCGAGGACGAATGACCAGAAGCTCGGGGCACAGTGTTTGAAGGGCTGTACGAATACAGCATCTCATGCATTGTGCGCTGAGGCTTATGCTCAATATCTCTCGTAGGGCATTCATGACTAGCGTGGGAGGAATTTCACACCAACGACATTGGGCATAAGAATATCCCCACATGGTATTGAAATAGAAGATTCAAAATAAATTGTGCAAATTACAAAATCCAACAATATATTACTACAGTTGCCTAAACAAACAAGAAAAAGGAAAGCTAAACAGAAATAGAACAAAACAAAAGCGATTTACAAAGGAAAAGGAAAGCAATTTCAGGTCTCCCTCTCCAGCAACTCGCACGACTTTGTTCCCCGGCAACGGCGCCAAAAACTTGGTGCTAAAGATCATGGCAGTGAACCGGTCGCACAAGTAATATAAAATGGGCGAATTTCCCCAAGTATCGATCTCTCAAGGAACACAGTAAGGTGGAGTTAATTTTGAGGAGGACTTGAGATTGAAGTCCTTAGGTCGGAGGTAACGAAAAGGGGTTTGGATTGCGATAAAAGAAAGTAAAAATCTATCCACTACTCCTATGCAATGCCGCTATGCGATGCTTCGCCAGGCGGGATTGAAGACTAGTCGAGCCGCTATGCACCGAATCACTAGACGTATGGGCGAGTAGGCAAGCGGAAGAACTAGAATTTGAGGGTCGTAAGCACCTCTTCGCAATGCACGCCACTAGCAATTGCTAGTGTGGCAAGGGTGGATGGAGGTGGATGGAGCAAGGCGCACCTCAAGCAATATATAAGGAAAATATAAATCACATAGACATGATTTCATATAAACGTATTCTACAATTAAGCGTACATCATCTATAAATGATGTTTACAACAACACATAAACAACAACAAAGGAAGAACAAGACACGAGATCGACCGTATCCGAAGTCTTGCTGAGGATTCACGGTTGGAATCATCGGGTTGTCAATCCGCGTCCAAGCTCGGTCCTCAACTGCGTCCGGGGTAGAGAAGGGCTATCACCACCTTCCAATGGCCCGTCTTCTTCGTCTCACGATAGCGGAAGAAAGTTACAATCTTCCCCTTGCTTGGTGTCCATGGCATTGAAGATTGAAATAAGCCCAAGAGATGATGGAGGAGGCCGAGAGGATGCTCCGGCTTTGATTTGGCGATGAATGCTTGCCCGGAGCCCCTCCCTAAGGTGGAGGATGAAGGGAAATGGCGGAACCCTTCGTCGGGGACGAAAAACGGCGGAAGAAATCGGGGATTTAATTAGTGCGAGACCTGTGCTATTTATAGAAAACAGAATTAAACACTATGCACGATCACGTACGCACGACCAGTGGTCGTGCGCGGTATGGCCCGTGATCGTGCGATAAGGCGGCAGAACTTGCACAAAAGAAGGCATGACTGCGCACGACCGGCAACGCACGAGCAGTGATCGTGCGCGGTATAACTAGTGACCATGCGATATGGCAGAGCAGAACTTTCACAAGAGAAGCCAGACTGCGCACGACCGATGATCATGCGCCAAAGAGGTCGATGGTCGTGCGTGTGTAAAAACGCACGACCATTGACTCCTTTGCAAAAAAATGGTGAAAGCCCTATCCCGGAGGCCCATACGATCACCGAACCAGCAGGAAAACTGGACGGGTTGTCGATCATGGCAGTCACAAATATTAATAAAATGCATAGCAAGAGGGAAATACATACACACACAAAAATAGGCTAAAAAAAGTGCACAAGACGTGGAATGTCGCAGCGAACCAAAAGGAGTGTTAATGGCGCTAAATGGTAGTGCAAAGACATGCAAATGAGCCCAGATGAGTCCGGAATTAAGTATAAAATATGGAATCATCACCTGGCGGGCCACCGCCACCACCACCTCCGTTGATGTGGTGACAATCGCCGGGCGGCGGCGCGGCCGCCGGAGAGGTGTTTTTCGGAGAAGCTGAAAACTATGTTTTTGCGGGAAAAACAAGGAAGAGAAGCTCTTCCCGATCGAGCACCGTTGAGCTCGATTATCAATCCTAAAGAGTTCTAAGATCTACCCGTAGAAAGAGATGAGGGGAGGACCTTGTTCGCGGGCTGGAGGCGTGCAAGTCGACGGAAAGCCATTGGCGCGGTGGTGGCGTCGCCAGAATTCTTCTACAACACAGCACAAAGCTCCAATCCGTCGGGTCGGGTGGAAACTTCATCTCTAAGTCCAGGGAGTCTTTTAAAGGGGAGAAATGGGAATACGGGTGGGTATCGGCTGTCCAGCCATTAATGCCTCCTTACATGCATGCTTCGGCCATGGTGGAGGGAGCTGAAACGGCTCAAAAACAGCTAATAGAAGGCTGGAAACTCCTCCTTTCTCTGAGAGGAGTTGAATCCAGCCATTTAAAGGGGGAGAGGATGGAGCCGAGCCTTAAAAGCCATTAATGGCCATGAAAGCTGGTTTCCGGCCATGGCCGTGTCTCCTCCTCGTTTTCAAAACCGACAGCCACGTGGTATTGACCAGTCAACATTTTAAAATAAGACTTAATTGGTTCTTAATAATAGAAACGGACCAATAATGCATTCGGGCCCACTATCTAGGCCGCCTCGGTTAAGCTGACCATCAGCAAAGCTTAGACAAAGATTCTAAGTAAAATTACAGTGAGTGAGCTCAACTCACTCAACGCAATCCAAGCTACGACATTGAGTGAGCTCTGCTCACTCAACCTTATTCATGATGCGGCGTTGACTGAGCTCTACTCACTCAACGCTATCCAGGATATGTCATTGAGTGAGCTCTGCTCACTCAACGCAATCCAAAATACAGCCCTTCCAGACTATGGAGTTGAGTGAGCTCAGCACACTCAACTCCATCCAGATTATGGCGTTGAGTGAGCTCTTCTCACTCAATGCCATGCAGCCTACTCAAGGTGGCGTTGAGTGCAGTCTGTGCACTCAACGCCGTCTAGCTTATGGCATTTAGTGAGCTCTGCTCACTTAACGCCATCCAGCCTACTTAAGATGGCGTTGAGTGCAGTCTGTGCACTCAACGCCGTCTAGCTTATGGCATTGAGTGAGCTCTACTCACTCAACGCCATCTAGCCTAATTAAGATGGCATTGAGTGCAGTCTGTGCACTCAACGCCGTCTAGCTTATGGCGTTGAGTGAGCTAAGCTCACTCAACACAATCCAGACTACGGCGTTGAGTGAGCTCAGCTCACTCAATGCCATTCCATGGTCACGGGCGTGACAGGTCGGTCACGGGCATGCCAGGCCCATGTTTAAATTCTGAGCTCGCCGATCGTCTTTTTGAGGTCGATGATCGTCGAAGGGGTAACGCCCTAGGTCACGGGCGTGACCAACCCGTGACTCGAAATCTCGGTCGATAGACTTCAATTCTTGGGTTTCCTAGGGTTCTGTTATGACAAAACCACTTCTAGGGGTCTACTTGGAAATGGGATGTTACAAATCCAAATAAACAAAACAAAGATTTCGTCCCCGAAATCAAGGTTAAGCCTACAGGGCTCCTATCGGGGAGAAAGAAACTTGTAACATCCCATGAGAGTTGAAAGATTTACATCTCGACGCCATGTTTGCTATGTGAGGTTTGAAGGTGATATTCAAATCTAAGACCAATTCGTCCAATTGACAAGTCTAGACTCCAATAAACAAAAGATTAGCCCCTATTCTTGAAATTTCAGTCCTACTGGTTTAAAAAAAAAAAGTAAATTGATCGTCCTGAGAGGTTGTGAGGTAAACCTGACTGAACATCTCCGGATACTTTTGTTGCATCAGGTCCTGCGGTTCCCAGGTTTCCTCCTCCTGACCGTGGTTCCTCCACAGAACTTTGACTAACGCAACCTTCTTACGTCGCAAGACCCGTACTACCGTGTCATTTATCCTGGTCGGCTCCAAGTTGACTGATCAATCTGAGGCCACCGGGCCATCTGCTGTGGAAATCAGCTGCTCTGGCATTAGCAGAGCCCTTTGTAGTGAGGAGACATTGAAGACGTCAAGCAATCCCGCTAATTCCGGTGGTAGCTCCAGTCTATAAGCTAAGGGGCTGATCCGCTCTAGGATCCTATAAGGCCCCATATATCTCGGACTGAGCTTCTTCCGCCCGCGAACCCGCGAAACCCCGTGCATCGTCGTATCTTCAAGAAAACTCGGTCTCCCACTTGGAACTCCACCTGATGATGCCTCGCATCGTAATATTTGGCCTGCCTACTCTGGGCCACCAACATCCTGTCCCGGATCAATCTAATCTGAGCATCTGTATCTCCCACAAACTCCGAGCCTAGTGCCCGCGGATCCTCATCCTGAACCCATGATAGTGGGGTCCCACACCTTCGTCCATACAACACCTCATATGGAGCCATGCTTATGCTGGACTGGTAGCTGTTGTTATAGGAGAACTCGAGCAGTGGTAAGAGCTTATCCCAAGGTTCCCCACGATCCAATATGCATAGCCTCAGGAGGTCATCCAATGTCCGATTGGTGCTTTCCGTCTGCCCATCCGTCTGGGGATGGAATGCGGTGATGAAGGTCAATCGCGTGCCTAAGTAAGCCTGCACGGATCTCCACTCCCTGGAAGTGAACCGGCCATCCCGATCCGACACGATCGTCCTGGGCACCCCGTCGTATCGAACAAACTGCTCAACACCTGCCAGTCCTTTTATGAAATCTTCCGACACAAACGAGTGCGATGCACCGGTGTCGAAGAGCGTGTGATCGGGCTTGCCGCCTATGAAAACTATGCCTGAGGTAATTAAGTGTCTTAGTATTCTGGTTATAGTTTGTCTTCTCTTAGTTTCTAACTAGGCTATGTCTATAAACTAGTTCCTAGGAAGGGAAATAAAAATTTAAAGGTACTGACATACCTGCGATAACCTACTCTGGGTTCCGGGGCTGTGTTAAGTCTAGAGCATACACCTGCTCCCTCTCTTTCCTGTGGCCTCGGATCTGATATCCTCACCCTCGATAGTTTCCTCGGCCGTCAAATTGCCGGGGAGGAGGGGTGCCCTGAAGTGCTGGTGGGAGTGCTCACCTCATAGGACAGTTCCTCTTGATTTGCCCTGACTGATTGCACTGAAATCACACCGGTGCCTGCTCTACTATCTTTGGAATCTCCAGCATCTGTAAGGGCTGGAGAGCCAATACCCCCTGACTCATTTTCTCCTGCCCAATCTCCTGATGAGGTTGATCCCTGTTCCCTCTCTCCCCAATAACCTGGCCTAAAGGATGGTCACTACGACCTCCAATCACTACATCGTCAGCTAGTCTCTTCTGGCTCTTTAATGTAAGCTGATCCGCTTCTCTCTTTTTAGCCATCTCTAGAATCCTGGCCAAACTCCCCTCTGAGATGAAGAGGTGGGCCTGTCTCATGTCGTCTTCCAGCCCCTTGTAAAACCTCCTGGAAAGCCAGCGTCGTACAACGTATAAGCGTCGGCATAGCGGGCCAGGTGACTAAACTCCTGATAATACTCAAACACCGTCCTGTTCCCCTGCCTCAACCGCAGGAACCTATCCTCCAGCTCGTCCCTCGCCGACTTAGGTACGAAATGTCCCAAGAGCGCTGCTCTTAACTCCTCCCAAGTAATATCTGCACAATCCATACCCGCAAAGGTGGTGTCCAGCTGTGACTTCCACCACCTCTTTCCATGTGACTCCAGGAAGGAGACCGCCAAAGCAACTGCCTCCTCAGTGGGGCATCAGATCCCCACAAGCATCTCGTAAATGGTATCTAACCACTCCTCAGTGCATACTGCTGATTCCGTCCCCAGGTAGGATGGAGTTTCACATATGATTTCCCTTATGGGCAAACCACTTCTTCCGCTGCTAGTTTGTCCGCAAACTAAGCTCGCACGGGGGTGGCCAAAGGTTTGTGGACTACTTCTCTTTCGATCGAGGTCTGCTCTGATACCACTTGTAAGACCCCATTTTTTTTCTTTTTCAACCATCGGGGTCTTATGCCCAGAATTGCTGCTTTGCGGTGGCACCAACACTCGGGAAGGCCGCCACTACAAAACGCCAACTTTGTCGGCCTTTTACGATAATAAAGAGAGAGAAATAAATGCAACTTGTCCACATATCATATATGAATACAAATCACAGCAAGTCCATCAATATATAGAAAGTAAAAGTACTGCAAAAGAATAGTACAGATGAATATATAAACGGGCTCAGCCCGGTACATCAGAGTCCTCCCTACAAATCACTTATCGCGGAAGCTATAAGAAATGCTAATCACTCATGGAGCTGGTCACAGGTACTCTGGAACTAGAATGGCCCACTTCCATGCGCACCGTACTCTGCTGGTGCTTGTCCCTGGACTGCTGGTTCCTGTCTCCCATCCGGAGCTCCTGTAATGTTGTTGTTCGAAAAACATTAGTCATAAAGACTAAGCCCTATCATCCCCTATGTAACATCCCATTTCCGGCTAGACCGCTAGGAGTCGGTTTGCCGTGACAGAACCCTAGGATGCCCAAAAATTGAAATACATCGACTGAGATTTCGGGTCACGGGTTGGTCACGCCCGTGACCGACCCATCACACCCGTGACCTAGGGCGTGACTCCTTTGACGATCGTCGATCTCATGGAGACGATCGTCGAGCGAAAAATTTTCAACCCGGGCCTTTCACGCCCGTGACCTAGGGCGTGACCCCTTCGAAGATCGTCGATCTCAGCGCGACGATCGTCGAGCGTAGAATTTGCGTCATGGCACTGTCACGCCCGTGACCTATGTATCACGCCCGTGACCTAGTGCGTGACCCCTTCGACGAACGTCGATCTCAGCGGGACGATCGTCAAAGCGCGGAATTTGCGTCTTGACCCTGTCACGCCCGTGACCCATGTGTAACACCCGTGACCTAGGGCGTGACCACCCTTAGACGATTGTCGATCTCAGTTCAACGATCGTCGAACTCAGAATTCGCCACTCGGGCCTGTCATGCCCGTGACCCATGTGTAACGCCCGTGACAAAGGCCGAAACGTCAGCTAGACTGGAAATTTCTGTAACCCGATTCATAATCAATTCTGATTATGGGAATTTACAACAAGAGTAATTATGGGCCGTTTCCTCCTTTAATTACTTAATAAGAAAAAGAGAGTGAGGTCCAATAGGAAATCGCCACCAGGTAAACGCCTCTTCTCATTCCAACGTTTCCTTCTCTCCACCATAACCGAAAAACCATTCGTTAAGGGAGCTTTTATTGCCATGAATGATTCACCCTTCCCCCTCCCCACTTGGAGATCTATAACAGCCTCATTAGAACAAGAGGAGAAAGTTACATCCTAGACCAAATGAATTCAGATTTCTGCTCTTACCGTCGAAGAAGTTCGGGAACGCCACCACCGCGCCATGACAATCCGACGTTCATCTCGCCTTCAAACCGCGAACAAGGTCCTCCTCTACTTCTTCTCTTATGGGTAGATCTTAGGATCTTAGAAATGAAGTTCGTGTTCAACGGAGCCGAACCTATCTCGAGTTTTCATGGATAAACCATGAAAAAATATATTTTCGGGTATGCCGGAAACCGCCACCTCCGGCGGACAAACCACCGCCGACCGATAGCCATCGCCTCGACGGAGGTGGTGGTGGTGGATGGCCAGGGAAGTGATCGGACGGCCGGCGACGGATCGCGGAAGAGCTACAGGAAATATGAGTTTTCTGTTCTGGTTTTCGGCTTCTGTAGAAGATGAACTGTAAAATCAATTTATAATATATAAATTATGTATATAGTACATAATGAAAAGTTAAATTAATTGAGTACATTTTGAGGCTGCAAAACGAGGCACCTAGAGGCCGATTTAGGAAAAATGACCAGTCACAAAAGTTGTAACCCTTCGAGTCTAGATTAATTTAAAATTTGTTTCAACTCGTTTGGGTAAGCGTTTCAACCGCAGAACCCGTTTTAATGGGGGATGTACCTAGAGTTGGGCAGAAATTAAAATGGATGCCCACTCTTCGTCCTTTGTCCAAATGACATGAAATTTGGGAAGAGGGTTACCCTTAGCAATATTTAGAGGCTGTCCAAAAATGGGAAAATTTGGAGACACTTTGCCTAAAGTTTTTGTTTTAATTTAATTAAGTTGGAGGAATTTATTTAAGTGGTCAAATGACCTCCAAACCCTCTTAAATTTTTGTGACTGGTCCCTGGCTATAAAACTTAGCTCTGTACAAATTTTCAACTCACTTGAATTAGTTTTGGATAGATAGTCACCTATTCTTAACTAGGCAATAGTGAGGCATTTTTGAGTAAAAAGTGCACTAGAGGTTAGAATGGTCATATCACCTCAACAGAGACTGATATCTTGACCACTGACTTGGAGGGGTTATTATAACCCACTTGGAGAAAATGGTGTGGTTTAGGGTTGATTTACCCTAGGATCCAAGCTCAAATCCTAAATGGAGGGTTTTGTGGGATGAGAAGGACATGGTGGCAATTGCTCTCGTATTGCCTTGAAACTCTGTGAGTTGACATTAGCATGATAAGAATCATCTGAATAGAATCTTGGAGAATTTGGAGACAAGTAGATACCTCAAAACCTAAATCTTAGCTTTAGGGTAAAATACTAATTAAGCACAATCCATCACTAAACTTTATCTAAAGGCTGTGAATTAGGGTAGAGTAAGTTTTGGAGTGGGTAGAAGCTATAGAGATTTTACTGGAATTTTATGATGTTTATTTACAACACTTCATTTGTAAAGTTTATTTTAGGCCTAATTGATGTTTTAATTATTTGGATCTTTCTGTTCATTAAAACCCCATGCAATCTTGGAAATAAATGTTTTAGGACAGAATGGTTACCCTTGAATTTTTGTATAATTTTTACTTGAGTAAATCCAATACTTCCTTCACAAATGTTAAAGAGGGGTTTTATGCTTTGAAAATTAATTAGGGATGATATTATTACTGAAAAATTATGAAATTGGGCCAATGCTATTTTTAAGGCTTTATCTGCATATTTTAATTTATTTATAATTTTTGAAAGAATATTCTCTGTACTTGGTTCATAAATAATGGAAGATAGTAAATATTGCTAAAATAGTTTTAGTGCCCTTTTGATGATAGAAAATTATGATACTTTGGATTTACCCTATTGAGATAACCTACTATTTATTATAAATTTGCTGGACATCTTGCATGAGAACTTAGGGTTGTTCATGTTCAAACTGGTAGCCCTTGAAATTTTTGAGGAAATTAATTAAATGCCAGATAAATTAGGAAAATTACCACATTCTGGATTTAGGCTATTTATATCATGATAAGTCTCCAGTAAATAGTTTAGGGCATTTGGATGAGTTTTGGGATCATTGTATAACCAGTTCGACATAAATTCTAGGTTGGTCTGCATATAGCAAATTTGTGAATTGCAATAGGACATGATCTGAGAAATTCATTGGAGTTAGTCATTTTGTCTGGGTGGACAATTGTGGATGATATCACAATAGGATGATATGAAGAGTAGAGAGAAGTAGTGATAGCTAGGGTTAAGAGGTGCTCGGGTTCGACGAAAGATCGTCTTTCCCGAAGAGAGGAAGGTTAAAAATCACCCTAGGATAGTCTATCGTAATATGAGAAGGGAATGGGTAAAGGGGATCAACCAATAACAATAAGTGTCTTGCGAAAGGGAACGATGAGCTTCAGCTACCATCATAGTTCCTCGTGCCCTTTGAGAGCCCTTCACGGGAAATACCGGGGGCAGTCCTGGGTTAACGTAAACTGCAATAACAAACTGATAAGAGTAACTTGGTAATTAGGGTTGCATCTTTAACAAACACTATTCACACAGGAAGATTTATGGGAGCTTCGGCTCGGTTGGTTAAGAGACGGACGGAATGGTCCGGGGAGCTTCGGCTCGATTGGTTAAGAGACGGACGTTTTAGTGCGGGGGGCTTCGGCTCGGTTTTTTTGTGTTTACGATTAAATTTACATGTGCAAAAAAGGAATAAAAATTAATGTGGTGGGTCTTCGGTATTGGAGGGTCGAAGCAACGACGCCAATACGATGACTCGACAAGTGTGGTTAGCACTTCGCCAACAGAAGTCCGGTGCGCCAGCCGGCAAGAGTACGCAGGCGTCTGCTTAGTGCACCAAGCGTTGAGGCATACGATAGGTCTGACCGGTAGTGCTTTACTGGTTTAGAGGTGGGCGAGGCCTAACCCACTGCTTCCGTTTGCCACTACGGAGGTATCCTGTGTAACACCCCAAAAAGACCCCAAAAAGACTCATATTGGGTTTGAGGTGTAGGTCAGGTTACACGGCCTAGGACACGGGTGTGTCCCAGGGCGTGTCGGGGGTACACGGCCTGGGACACGGGCGTGTCCCAGGGCGTGTCACACAAATAAAATGAGATCCGAGTCAGAAGATTACACGGTCTTGAACCAAGCCTTGAACACGGGTGTGTCAGGTTGGACACGGGCGTGTCCAATGCCGTATGCCTACCCGTGTACTGCTTGCAGCTCGATGAGGCAGGGGTGACACGGGCGTGTCTCAGGAATGACACGTGCGTGTCAGGTTCGACACGGGCGTGTCGATGACCGTGTTCTGGTAAATCTCAGTCGGTTCGAATACCGCGTGTGCCGCTTAAGGGTACACGGCCTGTGACACGGGCGTGTCACAGGCCGTGTCAGCCAAAAATTGAGTTTTTGGGCAAATCGTGGCCGTTCAGAATTCTCTCTTTTGATCCAAGGGCTCAGGTGATTTCCTAGCTGGATTTATTCCGTGAAGGCTGATGAAGACTTCATTCTTCATTTCCTTAAGGAAGAGAGAAAGAGAGAGGAGGAAGAAGAAGGAGGAGGAGATCAAGCCACCGGCGGAGTTCCCGTGGTCCGATTCGTGATCCGAAGCCGGCGTTGTGAAGGCAAAGCTGCTGCGGTTCTTTCTCACCGGCTAGTTTTCGATGGCTCCCAAGAGATCGACAAGGGTAACGATCTCCCTTCTTGGACATGTGAAGTCCTTCTTTTCTGCATTGCATAGGGAAAACCCTTCCCTGCGAGTGTGCGGTGGGTTGTGGTGTCCCTTGGGGTAGATATGTGAAGTCCCCCTTGTTAAAGGACGGAATTGGAGTACGGCTCTAGGCATGCTGTGTGAAACCCATCTGGACATAGTCTGTATTGGTGATGCTTGTTTGTATATCGGATAAGGCTCCGTGATTATGGCTTGTGTTGCCTTGTGCCTACCTGTTGATTGGTGCAGCAGGAAGTACTAGATGATGTCCAGGAAATGAAGAGGGTTGGATGCAACTCTTGTGGCCGCACGTTGCCACTTTATGAGCGGTTGAGCCGTTGGGCTGCAACTCGATGAAAAGGCAGATTGCCGAACAGAAAAGGTGAAACCGACCCGCGCCTATAAATATCCATGGATACTTCCGTATTCGAGGTGGCACGCCGACTTGAGCAACGGGGGGGGTGGCTGATCCATACCTGCGTTAGGTCCGTCCGACTTGGAAGCCTGGTTATAGGTTTTGTTGGAGCGCCTAATGAGAGTCTTAGGCCCGCGCGCCGGAAAGACTAGAATGCTCAAATACCGTGTAGACGGTGGTGTTGACCCTGGTATTCCGGTACACCAAGAATGTGCCCTGAGTGCACGGACTATCGGGCCGTGTGGCCGATAGTTGTGATGGCTTGAATGTGCCTGCGCGCACATAGTTGCTATTTGATGATGCCAATGCTTTGCAGGGAAAGAATGCTCATGCCCCGAGAAAGGGGTAGGATTGTTATAATTGGGTCAGCTGAATGCTGACCATTGCATTGTTTGCCACCGGTTGGGTGGATTGTTCCCATGCAGGTGCTGGAGAGCCAAGTGGTAAGTGATGGGCTGAAGCCCTACTGCTGTTGCTGCTGCTGCTGCGGCTAGCCCTTGAAGGCTAAGCAAATGGTTTTGTTTATTTTGTTTTCCTCATGTATGGCCGGCCTGCGCGCCGAGGTTTGTAATCCATGTTGTATGGAAAGAGGAACTGTAAGCCTTTAAGGCCAAACTCATGTATTTGTTGTACATTCCGTGGTTATATATAAAGGTGGTTTATATATTGGACATTCCTGGTTAGAGTTCAAATTAAAACTTAAAGCTTCCGCTAGAATGCTCTGAGTTAGGATTCGTGTTTGGTTGGGTATTATCCTGTGACCTCACCGTCTGTTGGTGGCATATAGTGTGGGGCCCCGGCCGGACCTTCTACTATACGTCATCTAACGGATGGGGTCGTTACATTTTGGTATCAGATTCGTTCGGTCTTCCTCTATCGAATTCGTGGATGAATTCTTTTATGTGGTGGCGAGCGCGTGTTTATGCGCCCTGCTGTAACGCTAATGCACTCTGGAATGTCCACTACGGAATGTACAACATCTTGTTTGAGGAATCTGCGCGTTCCTTTTTGTGTTGTTTTGCTTGCATACGTTCGCTAATGTGTGTCTTGTCCACCTATAGGTGACGCGTAGTGGTGCTGGGCAGTCTGAGCCCCAGCGCTCTGATGAGAGTGCGGCACCAGCTGAGGTGCCAACACCTCCTCCATCTGCGGAAACTATTCGTTTAGTTGCTGAGGCTCTATTTGCCATGATTCAGCCGACCGGTTGAGCGCAGCCGGCAGTAGTGCCAGTTCGTGTTGATGCAAGACCCGAGCCGGTTGAGGCTGTAGATCCACGAGCAGCTGACCGCCAGTTGAAGCAATTCATGAGCTTCAGTCCTCCTACGTTTATGGGAATGGGATCCCCAACGCAGGCAGAAGATTGGTTATCGCGTGTCAAGAGGATAATGACAGCGATCAGGGTGGAGGAAACTCTAAAGGTCACCTTGGCCACCTTCATGCTTGAAGGAGAGGCGCGTTTGTGGTGGGACGAGGTTGAGGTACACCATTTGGCGGGCAGGCAATTAACGCAAGTGTCGATTGAGGAGTTCTCTCGGATATTTCTAGCGAAGCATGTCCCAGCGGCGCAACACATTGCTATGGAAAATGAGTTCCAACGGTTAAAGCAAGGGGAAGATAGCATGGATATCTACTTGCACGAGTTTACCAGGTTGGGACGGTATGCGGGTACAATCTTCGCGGATGACCAAAGGAAAACGAATCGGTTCTATGAAGGATTGCGGGATGAGTTGCGATTCCTGCTTTCGAGTTCAGTGAACCAAGGGTTTCAGGCATTGGTTGATACTGTGTGTGCGTTGGAGAAGGACATGAGGCGGGTGCAAGGGAATAAGGGCTTGGTTGCGTCGAAGCCAGAGTTTCAAGCACCTCGCCCGAGTAAGTCGTTTTACCAGAAGAAAGGGGGCAAGAGGTCCAAGCCGTCTGGGTAAGTGACTACGACCGTTGTGTCGGGAGCGACATCAAGGCCAGATTCTCGTACATGCTATAACTGTGGCCGGGTGGGGCATATGGCTCGTGACTGTCGGGTTGTTCAGCCCAAAGGGGACAAGAAGACGGGTGCGTCTTATGCTGAGAAGGGCAAAGCGGTGGTTGATTCATCTGCGTCTCAGGCACAGCCCCGAATCTATCAGCTTGGCCAACAGGAAGCGATTAAGCAAAGTGACGTCGTCATAGGTACGAGTTAAGTTAGCTTACTTGCTTATGTGCTATTGTTTTTGGTTATGTATAGCTTGTGCATGATGTGTGTGCTGCAGGCTTTGTCCTGATTCGGAATAATTTGGCGAGAGCCCTGTTTGATACGGGTGCTTCGCATTCTTTTCTGTCGGAGGATTTCGTATCTCGAATTGGTGTACCATGTCATGTGGCGGTGGATAGTACAAGGGTGCTATTGCCGAATGGCTGTGTGATGCTTGCAGATAGGGCTTGCGATGTGGATGTGCAAATAGGAAGTCGGGATTTCGGTTTGAGTGCAGCTGTGCTACCGTTATCGGAGTTTGATGTGATCTTTGGTATGGACTGGCTCTCGGAGCAGCGTGCCTTTATTGATTGCAACTCCAAGGAGATTACACTGGGCCAGAATACCGGACTTGTGACGAAGTTCGCTGGTATGCGAGGAGTTGGCGGGACTCTGTTGTCTGCACTCCAAGTCGTCAATGCTGTTCGGAAGGGCGCGGAGTTATTCTTCACGCTAATTCAGGCTGTTGAGCCAAAGGCCAGTGTCGGTGAAGTACTAGTTGTGTCCGAGTTTGCCGATGTGTTTCCTAAAGATCTTCCTGGGTTACCACCCCAGCGGGAGATTGACTTCTCTATTGAGTTGGTGCCAGGTGCGAAACTGTGGCCCGCTCTCCATATCGCGTCGCGCCAAAAGAGATGGCTGAGTTGAAAGTCCAATTGCAAGAGTTGTTGGAGCAGGGATATATACGCCCAAGTATGTCACCTTGGAGCGCGCCTGTTCTATTTGTGAAAAAGAAAGACGGTAGCTTACGGTTATGTATTGACTACCGCGAATTGAATAAGCTGACGGAGAAAAACAAATATCCGATTCCGCAGATTGATGACCTCTTTGATCAGTTGGCAGGATCAACGGTCTATTCCAAATTGGATTTGAAATCGGGATATTATCAGCTGAGGATTAGGGAAGGTGGCATTCCCAAGACGGCGTTTGGAACACGCTACGGTCATTATGAGTTCACGGTAATGCCGTTTGGCCTATGTAATGCGCCTTCGGTATTTATGGACCTAATGCATCGAACGTTCCGAGAGTACTTGGATTTGTTCGTTATTGTGTTTATCAATGACATCTTAGTATATTCTCAGTCGGAAGAGGATCATGCAAATCATTTACGGTTGGTCTTGCATACCCTGCGGAGGAATAAGCTTTATGCCAAATTCTCAAAGTGTGAGTTCTGGCTCTCTTCAGTAGCCTTTTTAGGCCATGTGGTAAGCGGAGAAGGTATCGCGGTGGATCCGTTGAAGATAAGTGCCATTCGAGATTGGCCAGTGATGTCTTCAGTGGCCGAGGTCAGGAGCTTCCTTGGACTTGCGGGCTACTATAGACGGTTTGTGGAAAACTTCTCACGGATTGCTTTACCTCTGACCACGCTGACGAGAAAAGATCAAAAGTTCATTTGGACGTCGGAGTGCGCGCGAGCTTTTGAAGACTTGAAGAGTCGTTTGACCACGGCGCCTGTGTTGACATCGCCATGTGGTATAGATGGGTATGAGATCTATAGTGATGCTTCCGGGAGCGGCTTAGGCTGCGTTCTTCTGCAGTTTGGTAAAGTGATTGCTTATGGCTCACGCCAGTTGAAAGTGCATGAGCGGAATTACCCCGTCCATGATTTGGAGTTGGCGGCGGTAATCTTTGCGCTCAAGTTGTGGCGGCACTATCTATATGGCGTTAAAGTGGATATCTATACAGATCATAAAAGCCTAAAGTATTTGTTGGATCAGAAGGATCTGAATATGCGACAACGAAGATGGATGGAGTTCCTTGGGGACTACACCTTCGAGATTCACTATACTCCAGGGAAGGGAAATGTGGTCGCTGATGCTTTGAGTCGGAAGACTCCGGTACGGGCAAGCTGGTTGCAGAGGCATGATCAGCGTTTAATCCAGGAATTGGACGCGTTGGAGATATCTTGTGTTGACAAGGGTTCGTCAACCGATGCATGCTTGAACTGGACGGAGGTTCAATATGACCTTACAGATAGAGTTCGGCGAGCAACAGAGCTTGATGAAAGCCTCCAGCGCTATGCAAAAGATGGGCCGGATGACCAATTCTCTTGGGATAACGGTTTGTTACGAAGAAACGGTCGAGTGTGCGTCCCGAGTGTGGGTAAATTGAGGGAAGAGGTGATGTACGAAGCTCACTTTGCAAAGTACTCAGTTCACCCAGGGAGCACAAAGATGTACAGAGATCTGAAAAAGCTGTTCTGGTGGCCCGGACTAAAGAAAGATGTCGCACGTTATGTGGCTGAATGCAATACCTGTGCGTTGGTGAAGGCAGAATGCCTGAAGCCTGGCGGTTTCCTGAAGTCGTTACCTATTCCAGAGTGGAAGTTCGATGACATTTCGATGGATTTCGTACACGGGTTGCTGAGATCTCAACGCGGTCATGATTCAATCTGGGTGATTGTGGATCGGTTGACAAAAGTGGCGCACTTCCTTCCAAACAGAAGAGACGATTCAGTGGAAACCTTGGCCAAGCTTTATGTGGAGCAAGTTGTTCGACTGCACGGTGTTCCTCGGAGCATCGTTAGTGACCGTGATGGGCGGTTCATATCGAATGATTGGCGGCTCGTTCATCAAATGTTGGGTACAAAGTTAGCGTTTAGTACGGCCTTTCATCCCCAAACGGATGGCCAGACTGAACGAACCAACAGGACGATGGAGGATATGCTCCGCATGTGCGCCCTAGACTTTGGTAAGAGATGGGAAGATTATATATTTCTTGTCGAATTTGCCTATAATAATAGCTACCAAGCAAGTATTGGTATGGCACCATTTGAGGCGTTATATGGTCGTAAATGCCGTACACCATTAGCTTGGGCAGAAGCAGGCGAATCTAAGCTGAGTGGGAAAAAGGAAGTCGAAGAAGCTACCTCGCTCATACGCTCTATTCGGGAGAGGCTATTGATAGCCCAAGATCGTCAAGCAAAGTACTACAATGCCAAACATCGGAACGTGGAGTTCGCGGTGGGTGATTGGGTATATTTAAAGATCAAACCCTTCAAAGGCGTGTCCAGGATTCAGCGATTGAAAAAGCTAAGTCCGAGGTATCTTGGTCCGTTTTAGGTGGTGGAGCGAGTTGGGGAAGCTGCTTATCGACTAGCACTTTCAGCAGACTTGGGTGGATTACATGATGTATTTCACATCTCAGTCCTTCGTAAGGCAGTGAAGGATCCAGCTTAAATAGTGGAGAATGATCGGGTACCGGTCGAGTATGGGCTAACGACGAGGGTTAGACCCATTCGGATTGAGGATCGAGCCGAGAAACAGTTGCGGAACAAAGGGATCGTGATGGTCAAGGTCCGATGGGACAATTGTGGCCGTGAAGAGCTAACATGGGAGCGAGAGCAGACCATGCGAGCTGAATATCCCGAGCTGTTTGTATAAATTGTAGACCGTGTACTTTTGTTATATCAGAATTCTCCAGTTATAGTACTGTTGGTTCTTGTTTCCTTACCGTGCAATTTCGGGACGAAATTTTGTTAAGGGGGGGAGGATTGTAACACCCCAAAAAGACCCCAAAAAGACTCATATTGGGTTTGAGGTACAGGTCAGGTTACACGGCCTGGAACACGGGCGTGTCCCAGGGTGTGTCGGGGGTACACGACCTGGGACACGGGCGTGTCCCAGGGCGTGTCACATAAATAAAATGAGATCCGAGTCAGAAGATTACACGGCCTTGAACCAAGCCTTGAACACGGGCTTGTCAGGTTGGACACGGGCATGTCCAATGCCGTGTGCCTACCCGTGTACTGCTTGCAGCTCGATGAGGCAGGGGTGACACGGGCGTGTCTCAGGAATGACACGGGCGAGTCAGGTTCGACACGGGCGTGTCGATGACCGTGTTCTGGTAAATCTCAGTCGGTTCGAATACCGCGTGTGCTGCTTAAGGGTACACGGCCTGTGACACGGGCGTGTCACAGGCCGTGTCAGCCAAAAATTGAGTTTTTGGGCAAATCGTGGTCGTTCAGATTTCTCTCTTTTGATCCAAGGGCTCAGGTGATTTCCTTGCTGGATTTATTCCATGAAGGCTGATGAAGACTTCATTCTTCATTTCCTTAAGGAAGAGAGAAAGAGAGAGGAGGAAGAAGAAGGAGGAGGAGATCAAGCCACCGGCGGAGTTCCCGTGGTCCGATTCGTGATCCGAAGCCGGCGTTGTGAAGGCAAAGCTGCTGCGGTTCTTTCTCACCGGCTAGTTTTCGATGGCTCCCAAGAGATCGACAAGGGTAACGATCTCCCTTCTTGGACATGTGAAGTCCTTCTTTTCTGCATTGCATAGGGAAAACCCTTCCCTGCGAGTGTGCGGTGGGTTGTGGTGTCCCTTGGGGTAGATATGTGAAGTCCCCCTTATTAAAGGCCGGAATTGGAGTACGGCTCTAGGCATGCTGTGTGAAACCCATCTGGACATAGTCTGGATTGGTGATGCTTGTTTGCATATCGGAGAAGGCTCCGTGATTATGGCTTGTGTTGCCTTGTGCCTACTTGTTGCTTGGTGCAGCAGGAAGTACTGGATGATGTCCAGGAAATGAAGAGGGTTGGATGCAACTCTTGTGGCCGTGAGTTGCCACTTTATGAGCGGTTGAGCCGTTGGGCTGCAACTCGATGAAAAGGCAGATTGCCGAACAGGAAAGGTGAAACCGACCCGCGCCTATAAATAGCCATGGATACTTCCGTATTCGAGGTGGCACGTCGACTTGAGCAACGGGGGGTGGCTGATCCGTACCTGCGTTAGGTCCGTCCGACTTGGAAGCCTGGTTATAGGTTTTGTTGGAGCGCCTAATGAGAGTCTTAGGCCCACGCGCCGGAAAGACTAGAATGCTCAAATACCGTGTAGACGGTGGTGTTGACCCTGGTATTCCGGTACACCAAGAATGTGCCCTGAGTGCACGGACTGTCGGGCCGTGTGGCCGATAGTTGTGATGGCTTGAATGTGCCTGCGCGCACATAGTTTCTATTTGATGATGCCATGCTTTGCAGGGAAAGAATGCTCATGCCCCGAGAAAGGGGTAGGATTGTTATAATTGGGTCAGCTGAATGCTGACCGTTGCATTGTTTGCCACCGATTGGGTGGATTGTTCCCATGCAGGTGCTAGAGAGCCAAGTGGTAAGTGATGGGCTAAAGCCCTACTGCTGTTGCTGCTGCTGCTGCGGCTAGCCCTTGAAGGCTAAGCAAATGGTTTTGCTTATTTTGTTTTCCTCATATATGGCCGGCCTGCGCGCCGAGGTTTGTAATCCATGTTGTATGGAAAGAGGAACTGTAAGGCTTTAAGGCCAAACTCATGTATTTGTTGTACATTCCGTGGTTATATATAAAGGTGGTTTATATATTGCACATTCCTGGTTAGAGTTCAAATTAAAACTTAAAGCTTCCGCTAGAATGCTCTTAGTTAGGATTCGTGTTGGGTTGGGTATTATCCTGTGACCTCACCGTCTGTTGGTGGCATATAGTGTGGGGCCCCGGCCGGACCTTCTACTATACGTCATCTAACGGATGGGGTCGTTACATCCTGGGAGGTAACGGCTCCGAAAGGGGGAACTAAAGGTCTGTGTGCACAGAGTCGGGTGTGAGAGTTGCACTTGCATGTTCCATCATACCCACTTGCATGTCATAGCATAATCGATTCATTTAACCCCTGACACCTAAAGTATAAGTGGAAGGGACGCTTATACATTAGGACTTGATAAAACGACCCCTTGGTCTATAAGCTTGTGTGGGCAAGTTTATAAATTAAGGTTAAATTCAATATATATATATGCTGCTGTTTGATAACCGACACCCCAACGTATAAGTGGTATGGGACACTCTATACGATGGGAGCTTTGCAGAAGATCCCTTGGCTTATGGGCTTTCACACATAAGTTAAGGTTACTTTACCTACTTTCTGTTTCTGCAATATTTATTATAGAATTGCTAGATTAGTTCCGCTGCCACCTATTTCTTTGATTAATTATCCACCTTCATGTCCTTCCCTTTCTTCCTCTCCGCTCGGTACCTAGGAGCCATGGGGGAAGGGGTAGGGGATGATAGGGCTTAGTCTTTATGACAAACGGTTTTCTAACCGCATCATTTTAGGGAATCGCGGAGCCCAGCACAGGGGAGCAGCCCCAGAGACCGGTGCACTTGTAGATGGGGCAGTCTAGCTTTGTAGTTCATACAGCCGGGACCGTGAGTTTCGACACTGAGTAGATGTTTGTTTTTGCTTCCGCATGAGTGATTTGTTGTGAGGACATGTTGTACCGGCATAAGCCCGTATTTTTAGTACTCTGACATATTATTCTGTGGACACTCCCATCGTGGAGTTTTATTTCTATATATGTGATTTATTTCCAGTGGACTTGCTCTTACTTCAATTATTGTGCTACCTTTCTGTGATTGAATTGGCCAGCAGAATCAGCGCCTTGTGGTGATGACCCTTCAGGGCGTGAAGGTGTCACCGCAAAGTAGCGATTCTTGGCCTAAGACCCCGATGTTTTTAAAAGAAAAAAAAGGGGGTCTTACACCCTACCCCTCCCCCCACGGCTCCTAGGCACCGAGCGGAGAGGAGGAAAGGTAAGCTACAAAGGTGGAGAATAAGAAAGGCGGGTGACAGCGGAACTAGTCTAACAGTAATCCTATGGTGTATAAACAGCTAATCAGAACAAAGAACATCTAGCAGTTATACGATAGTGAGCAGTAAAGTAGACATGTAGCAAGTAGTATATATATAAGAAGACAAACACAAAATAAGTAAGTAACCCTAACTTATATGAATGCCCATACAAACTTATAAGTTAAGGGGTCTTCTGCAAGGCTCCCATTGTATAAAAAGTCCCATACTGATTTATACGTTGGGGTGTCAGTTGTATGTAAATATGTGTGTAGTGATATGCTACGCAATGATTCATGCAAGTGCAACTCACACACACGACTCTATGCGCACAGACCTTTAGTTCCCCCTACTCAAGAAGCAAGCTTCACTCCCAGGAACCTCCGTAGTGTCAAATGGAGACAGTTGATCGCCCCCCCCCCCCACTCCTAGGCGGGTATCCACACTACCGGGCCTAGCCCTTCCATACGCCCATAGAAGAACACAACCCAGAGTATCCGCATACTAGTGCTGGCTGTATCCACCAGACTTTCTTTGGCTAAGTGTCCCACACCGCCGAGCCTACGTAAAGACATCGGTGTGAACGACAGTCAAATACCGAAAACCCACCACCTTATTATGTATTTAAACCCTTGAGCCCTCGGCTCCCCGGAATGTCCCGTCCGTGAATCTACCTTCAGAAGCTACCGTCTGAATGACAATCAAACCAACCTAATCTACCTCCCGAACTATCGGGCTGTGTGAATGTGCAACCCTAGTTATACTAGTTGCTCTTTTGGTTTATTATTCATACGGTTTACATTAGCCCAGGACTGCCCCCGGCATACCCCGTGAAGGGCTCTCAAAGGGTACTAGGAACTACGATGGGCTGAAGCCCAAAGCTCCCTTTCGCAAGGCACTTAATATTATTGATTTCTAACCATTTCCTGATCCCCTTCAAATTACTTTGGAAATAACCTAGTGTATTGAGACACTTCCTCTCCTACCGAGGTGGACGATCTTTCGTCGGTCCCGAGCGCCTCTTATGACTCGACAACCTACCAACCTACCCTCATCTTGGCTACTGAGGATGAATTCACACATTTCCAAACCATTATCCTAATATCCAATCCTCTAAGTTCGTCCTGTAGCTTAATATGATTTCAGAAGTTTTTACTAAACGCAGACCATCCTAAGCTATATGAGGTTTACAAAGGGAGGTACTCCAAGCTGTTGTCCAAATCTCCTATAAAATTTAATGAAGGTCTAACATGACATAATTTGCCTAAATCCAGAAATTTATAATTTTCCTAATTAATCTGATATTTATTTAATTTTTCCAAAAGTTTGGCCATGGGTGATTTTAAACATGAACTACATGATTTTCTCAAGTAATGGCCACCCAAAAATTCTAATCACTAAATAACAGAGAAATATCAATAAATATTAATTTCCATGATTTTAGTAAATTGATTTAGCCTCTAATTAATTTATCCAATATAATTCCATTAACCATATGTAAAGAAGGAAGTACCAAAATTATTCATCAGAAAATTACATAAAAATTACAGAATCTTAATATGTTATAGAAAGGGTCACTGTGCAAAAATCATAATTTTATAGGCTTTCTAAACACCAAAATAATTTAATTATGTTTTCATTGGAAACAATACTTGAAGAACCAACTCTTAGAAATAATCTTCCAAAAATCCCATAAGAATTCACAGAGCTTTTAAACATAATAAAAAGTCTTTTGGATAAAGTTCATCAATTTCCAGCAAGGAGTTACTTTATAATAAATTCTTAAGTAAATGATACAAATTACTAAATTGTTAATGAAGTATCCAAAATAATGATCCTTAATTCATATTAAAATCTCCAAAGGTTGTACTAACTTTAAAAACAACTCTACCCAAATCTCATCACTGTTCAGTGAGTTGTAGTGACATTTTCTATCTCTACAAGATTTGTGCTCTAAACTAGGGTTAGGGTTTTGAGGGACCTATTTACTTTAGAATCTATTTAAATTTCTGCAAGAGGATTCTAACTACCCTAGAATTCTCTCTATCAAGTTTCAAATCATAACCAGGTAATTTGACCACTTGCCCTTCACAAACCACCAAGAACAATCCTTAGGGTTTTGCCTTGGGTCCTAGGGCAATTGTACCCAGATCCACCTCAAAATCCATGAGAGGGTGCTAGGAATCATGCATAGTCTGTGGTCAAAATCTAAGCCTCTGTTGAGGTGATATGACAACTCAAATCACAAAGTACACTCTTGACCTAAAAATCGCTTAATAGGGCAAAGCTTAGATTTGTTCATTTCCAATCTAAAACATCTCCAAATGAGATGAAAAATTATACAGAACCTTATGATGAATCCAAGGACCACTCACAAAAATTTGGGAGGGTTTGGAAGAAATTAAGCCATCTAATTAATTCACCCTAAGATTATTAAATTTTTTCTAAAAACAAAAGAAAAAAATTCTCCAAAAATTCCCATTTTTGGACAGGCCCTAAGTATAGTTAGGTTAGACTCCCTGCCCAAATTTCTGAACCTTTAGAAAAGGGATGAAGGGTGGGCACACATTTTAATCTCTGCTTAGCTCTAGGTATAGATCCCACCAAAAGAGGTGCCCTGGTCAAACCAGGTGACCAAATTGACCCAAATGAATTTTAAAATAAAGTAGACCCATAGGGCTATAAATTATATGTTTACCATTCCCTCATATAGAGCATCTAAGTATTTGTCCTTAATTTTTCTAAGTGACTGTTATTTCATTAAAAAAATCATTTTTAAAGTAAAGAATTTAAATGATCAGCACAGATCTTGAAGCAGATCCAATAGTGCCTGGTCGTCTCATTCCTCCAGCCTAGAGCAATGATTGGCCGAACATGTAGCTCATTCCAGGTGTTGTCGCTGGCCATCCAGCCTCCTCCCTGGCCGGCCACCGCCACCACCACCTCTGTTGAGGTGGTGGCCATCGCCGGGCGGCGGCGCGGCCGTCGGAGAGGTGTTTTCCGGCGAAGCTGAAAACTATGTTTTTACGGGAAAAACAAGGAAGAGAAGCTCTTCCCGATCGAGCACCGTTGAGCTCAATTATCAATCCTTAAGAGTTCTAATATCTACCCATAGAAAGAGAGGAGGGGAGGACCTTATTCGCGGGCTGGAGGCGTGCAGATCGACGGAAAGCCATTGGCGCGGAGGTGGCATTGCCAGAATTCTTCTACAGCACAGCACAAAGCTCCAATCCGTCGGGTCAGGGTGGAAACTTCATCTCTAAGTACAGGGAGTCTTTTAAAGGGGAGAAATGGGAATACGGGTGGGTATAAGCTCTCCAGCCATTAATGCCTCCTTACATGCATGCTTCGTCCATGGTGGAGGGGAGCTGAAACGGCTCCAAAACAGCTAAGAGAAGGCTGGAAACTGCTCCTTTCCCTGAGAGAAGTTGAATCCAGCCATTTCAAGGGGGAGAGGATGGAGCCGAGCCTTAAAAGCCATTAATTGCCATGAAAGCTGGTTTCCGACCATGGCCGTGGCTCCTCCTCATTTTCAAAACTGACAGCCACGTGGGATTGACCGGTCAACATTTTAAAATAGGACTTAATTGGGTCTTATAAGAGAAACGGATCAATAATGCATTCGGGCCCACTATCTAGGCCAGCCCGGTTCAGCTGACCATCCGCCAAGCTTAAACAAAGATTCTAAGTAAAATGGCATTGAGTGAGCTCAGCTCACTAAACGCCATCCAAGCTATGTCATTGAGTGAGCTCTGCTCACTCAACGCCATTCATGTTGCGGCATTGAGTTAGCTCTGCTCACTCAACGCAAACCAGGATACGGCATTGAGTGAGCTCTACTCACTCAATGCCATCCAAAATACAGCCCTTCCAGACTATGGCGTTGAGTGAGCTCTGCTCACTCAACTCCATCCAGATTATGGCATTGAGTGAGCTCTTCTCACTCAACGCATCCAGCCTACTCAAGGTGGCGTTGAGTACAGTCTGTGCACTCAACGCCATCTAGCTTATGGCGTTTAGTGAGCTCTGCTCACTCAACGCCATACAGCCTACTTAAGATGGCGTTGAGTGCAGTCTGTGCACTCAACGCCGTCTAGCTTATGGCGTTGAGTGAGCTCTACTCACTCAACGCCATCCAGCCTACTTAAGATGGCGTTGAGTGCAGTCTGTGCACTCAATGCCCTCTAGCTTATGGCGTTGAGTGAGCTAAGCTCACTCAACACCATCCAGACTACGGCGTTGAGTGAGCTCAGTTCACTCAACGCCATTCCAAGGTCATGGGCGTGACAGGTCGGTCACGGGCATGCCAGGCGCATTTTGAAATTTCTGAGCTCGCCGATCGTCTTTTTGAGGTCGATGATCGTCGAAGGGGTCACGCCCTAGGTCACAGGCATGACCAACCCGTGACTCAAAATCTCGGTCGATAGACTTCAATTCTTGGGTTTCCTAGGGTTCTGTTATGACAAAACCACTTCTATGGGTCTACTTGGAAATGGGATGTTACAAATCCCAATAAACAAAACAAAGATTTCGTCCCCAAAATCAAGGTTAAGCCTACAGGGCTCCTATCGGGGAGAAAGAAACTTGTAACATCTCATGAGAGTTGAAAGATTTACATCTCGACGCCATGTTTGCTATGTGAGGTTTGAAGGTGATTGTCAAATCTAAGACCAATTCGTCCAATTTAAAAGTCTAGACCCCAATAAATAAAAGATTAGCCCCTATTCCCTAAATTTCAGTCCTACTAGTTTAAAACAAGAAAGTAAATTGATCGTCCTGAGAGGTTGTGAGGTAAACCTGACTGAACAGCTTTGGATACTTTTGTCGCATCAGGTCCTGCGGTTCCCAGGTATGCTCCTCCTGACCGTGGTTCCTCCACAGAACTTTGACTAACGAAACCTTCTAACGTCGCAAAACCCGTACTACCGTATAATTTATCCTAATCGGCTCCAAGTTGACTGATCAATCCGAGGCCACCGGGCCGTCTGCTGTGGAAATCAGCTGATCTGGCCGTAGCACAGCCCTTTGTATTGAGGAGACGTTGAAGACGTCAAGCAATCCCGCTAACTCCGATGGTAGCTCCAGTCTATAAGCCAAGGGGCCGATCCGCTCCAGGATCCTATAAGGCCCCATATATCTCGGACTGAGCTTCTTCCGCCCGCAAACCCGCGAAACCCCGTGCATCGGCCATATCTTAAAGAAAACTCGGTCTCCCACCTGGAACTCCACCTGACGATGCCTCACATCGTAATATTTGGCCTGCCTACTCTGGGCTTCCAACATCCTGTCTCAGATCAATCTAATCAGAGCATCTGTATCTCCCACAAACTCCGAGCCTAGTGCCTGCCGATCCTCATCCTGAACCCATGATAGTGGTGTCCCGTATCTTCGTCCATACAACACCTCATATGGAGCCATGCTTATGCTGAACTGGTAGCTGTTGTTATAGGAGAATGTTGGGGCTGCGGTCCGGAATCGCCCTCGCACTGCGGTGCTATGCGGTAATGTCTTAACTGGCTGCCCCGTGGATCCGCCCGAGGACCTTTGATATAAAGATTAGTGGCTCCGTCCTCCATCAGTCCGGGCTTTTTTGTGCGAGTGGTTGCGCTAAGTCCTCTCAAGTAGTATCAGAGGGGGTCGTGGGTTCGAAACCCCGGGGTCATTTCCGGGGGGGGGGGGGGGGGGTGGATTGTTGGGGCTACGATCCGGAATCGCCCCCGCGCTGCGGTGCTATGCGGTAATGGCTTAACTAGCTGCCCCATGGATCCGCCCGAGGACCTTTGATATAAAGATTAGTGGCGCCGTCCTCCATCAGTCCGGGCTTTTGGTGCGAGTGGTTGCGCTAAGTCCTCTCAGAGAACTCGACCAGTGGTAAGATCTTCTCCCAAGGTTCCCCACGGTCCAATATGCATAGCCTCAGGAGGTCATCAAACGTCTGATTGGTGTGTTCCGTCTGCCCATCCGTCTGGGGATGGAATGCGGTGCTGAAGGTCAATCGCGTGCCTAAGTAAGCCTGCACGGATCTCCACTCCCTGGAAGTGAACCGGCCATCCCGATCCGACACGATCGTCCTGGGCACCACGTCGTATCGAACAAACTGCTCCACACCTGCTAGTCCTTTTACGAAATCTTCCGACACAAACGAGTGCGAAGCACCGGTGTCGAAGAGCGTGTAAGCGGGCTTGCCGCCTATGAAAACTATGCCTGAGGTAATTAAGTGTCTTAGTATTCTGGTTATAGTTTTTCTTCTCTTAGTTTCTAACTAGGCTATATCTATAAACTAGTTCCTAGGAAGGGAAATAAAAATTTAAAGGTACTGACATACCTGCGATAACCTTCTCCGGGTTTTGGGGCTGTGATAAGTCTAGAGCATACACCTGCTCCCTCTCTTTCCTGTGGCCTCGGACATGATATCCTCGTCCTCGATCGTTTCCTCGGCCGTCAAACTGTCGGGGAGGCGGGGTGCCCTGAAGTGCTGGTGGGAGTGCTCACCTCATAGGACAGTTCCTCTTGATTTGCCCTGGCTGATTGCACTGAAAGCACACCGGTGCCTGCTCTACTATCTTTGGCATCTCCAGCATCTGTAAGGGCTGGGGAGCCAATACCCCCTGACTCCTTTGCTCCTGCCCAATCTCCTGACGAGGTTGATCCCCGTTCCCTCTCTCCCCAATAACCTGGCCTCAAGGATGGTCACTGCGACCTCCAATCATTGCATCGTAGGCCGGTCTCTTCCGGCTCTTGAATGTAAGCAGATCCGCTTCTCTCTTTTTAGCCATCTCTAGAATCCTGGCCAAAATCCCCTCTGAGATGAATAGGAGGGCCTGTCTCTTGTCGTCTTGCAGCCCCTTGTAAAACCTCCTAGAAAGCCAGCGTCGTCCAACTGATAAGCGTCGGCATAGCGGGCCAGGTGAGTTAACTCCTGATAATACTCCAACACCGTCCTGTTCCCCGGCCTCAACCGCAGGAACCTATCCTCCAGCTCGTCCCTCGCCGACTTAGGTACGAAATGTCCCAAGAGCACTGCTCTTAACTCCTCCCAAGTAATATCTGCGCAATCCATACCCGCAAAGGTGGTGTCCAGGTTTGACTTCCATTACCTCTTTCCATGTGACTCCAGGCAGGAGACCGCGAAAGCAACTGCCTCCTCAGTGGGGCATCGGATCCCCGTAAGCATCTCGTAAATGGTATCTAACCACTCCTCAGTGCATACTGCCGATTCCGTCCCCAGGTAGGATGGACTTTCACATATGATTTCCCTTATGGGCATACCACTACTTACGCTGGTAGTTGGTCCGCAAACTAAGCTCGTACGGGGGTGGCCCAAGGTTTGTGGACTACTTCTCTTTCGATCGAGGTCTGCTCTGATACCACTTGTAAGACCCCATTTTTTTTTCTTTTTCAACCATCGGGGTCTTATGCCCAGAATTGCCGCTTTACGGTGGCACCAACACTCAGGAAGGCCGCGTCTACAAAATGCCAACTTTGCCGGCCTTTTACGATCACAAAGAGAGAGAAATAAATCCAACATATCCACATATCATATATGAATAAAAATCATAGCAAGTCCATCAATATATAGAGAGTAGAAAGTACTGCAAAAGAATAGTACAGATGAATATATAAACGGGCTCAGCCCGGTACATCAGAGTCCTCACTTCAAATCACTCATCGCGGAAGCTATAAGAAAGACTAATCACTCACGGAGCTGGTCACAGGTACTCTGGAACTATACTGGCCCACCTCCATGCGCACCGTACTCTGCTGGTGCTGGTCCATGGACTGCTGGTTCCTGTTTCCCATCCGGAGCTCCTGTAATGTTGTTGTTCGAAAACCATTAGTCGTAAAGACTAAGCCCTATCATCCCCTACCCCTACCCCCACGGCTCCTAGGCACCGAGCGGATATGAGTAAAGGGAATCTACAAAGGTGGAGAATAAGCAAGGCGGGTGATAGCGGAACTAGTCTAACAGTAATCCTATGGTGTATAAACAGCTAATCAGAATAAAGAACATCTAGCAGGTATACGATAGTGAGCAATAAAGTAGACATGTAGCAAGTAGTATATATATAAGAAGACAAAGACAAAATAAGTAAGTAACCTTAACTTATATGAATGCCCATACAAACTTATAAGTTAATGGGTCTTCTGCAAGGCTCCAATCGTATAAAAAGTCTCATACCGATTTATACTTTGGGGTGTTAGTTGTATGTAAATATGAGTGTAGTGATATGCTACGCAATGATTCATGCAAGTGCAACTCACGCACACGACTCTATGCGCACAGACCTTTAGTTCCCCCTATTCAAGAAGAAGGCTTCACTCCCAGGAACCTTTGTAGTGTCAAATGGAGACAGTGGATCGGCCCCCCCACTACTAGGCGGGTATCCACACTACCGGGCCTAGCCCTTCCATACGCCCCTAGAAGAACACAACCTAGAGTATCCGCGTACTAGTGCTGGCTGTATCCACCAGACTTTATTTGGCTAAGTGTCCCACACCGCCGAGTCTACGTACTGACATCGGTGTGAACGACAGTAAAATACCAAAAACCCACCAACTTATTATGTATTTAAACCCTTGAGCCCTCGGCTCCCCGGACTGTCCCGTCCGTGAATCTACCTTCAGAAGCTACCATCTGAATGACAATCAAACCAACCTAATATACCTCCAGAACTATCGGGGTGTGTGAATGTGCAACCCTAGTTATACTAGGTGCTCTTTTGGTTTATTATTCCTATGGTTTACGTTAGCCCAGGACTGCCCCCGGCATACCCCGTGAAGGGCTCTCAAAGTGCACTAGGAACTACGATGGGCTGAAGCCCAAAGCTCCCTTTCGCAAGGCACTTAATATTATTGATTTCTACCCATTACCCGATCGCCTTCAAATTACTTTGGATATAACCTAGTGTATTGAGAATCTTCCTCTCCTACTGGGGTGGACGATCTTTCGTCGGTCCCAAGCGCCTCTTATGACTCGACAACCTACCAACCTACCCTCATCTTGGCTACTGAGGATGAATTCACACATTTCCAAACTATTATCCTAATATCCAATCCTCTAAGTTCGTCCTGTAGCTTAATATGATTTCAGCAGTTTTTACTAAACGCAGACCATCCTAAGCTATATGAGGTATACAAAGGGAGGTACTCCAAGCTGTCTTCCAAATCTCCTATAAAATTTACTGAAGGTTTAACATGAAATAATTAGCCTAAATCGAGAAATTTATAATTTTCCTAATTAATCTGATATTTATTTAAGTTTTCCAAAAGATTTGCCATGGGTGATTTTAAACATGAACTACATGATTTTCTCAAGTAATGGCCACCCAAAAATTATAATCACTAAATAACAGAGAGATATCAATAAAAATTAATTTCCATGATTTTAATAAAGTGATTTAGCCTCTAATTAATTTTTCCAATATAATTCCATTAACCATATGTAAAGAAGGAAGAACCAAAATTATTCATCAGAAAATTACATAAAAATTACAGAATCTTAATATGGTACAAAAAGGGTCACTGTGCAAAAATCATAATTTTATAGGCTTTCTAAACACCAAAATAATTTAATTATGTTTTCATTGGAAACAATACTTAAAGAACCAACTCTTAGAAATAATCTTCCAAAAATCTCATAAGAATTCACAGAGCTTTTAAACATAATAAAAAGTACTTTGGATAAAGTTCATCAATTTCCCGCAAGGAGTTACTTCATAATAAATTCTTAAGTAAATGATACAAATTACTAAATTATTAATGAAGTATCCAAAATAATGATCCTTAATTCATATTAAAATCTCCAAAGGTTGTACTAACTTTAAAAACAACTCTACCCAAATCTCATCACTGTTCAGTGAGTTGTAGTGACATTTTTTATCTCTACAATATTTGTGCTCTAAACTAGGGTTAGGATTTTGAGGGACCTATTTACTTTAGAATCAAATTTAATTTCTGCAAGAGGATTCTAACTACCCTAGAATTCACTCTATCATGTTTCAAGTCATAACCAGGTAATTTGAACACTTGCCCTTCACAAAACACCAAGAACCATCCTTAGGGTTTGGCCTTGGGTCCCAGGGCAATTGTACCCCAATCAACCTCAAAATCCATGAGAGGGTGCTAGGAATCATGCCTAATCAGTGGTCAAAATCTCAGCCTCTATTGAGGTGATATGACAACTCAAATCACAAAGTACACTCTTTACCTAAAAATAGCTTAATAGGGCAAAGCTTGGGTTTGTTCCTTTCCAATCAAAAACATCTCCAAATGAGATGAAAAATTATACAGAACCTAATGATGAACCCAAGGACCACTCACCAAAATTTGGGAGGGTTTGGAAGTCATTAAGCCATCTAATTAATTCACCGTAAGATTATTAATTTTTTTCTAAAAATTAGAGAAAAAAATTCTCCAAAAATTCCCATTTTTGGACAAGCCCTAAGTATATCTAGGTTAGACTCCCTACCAATATTTCAGATCCTTTAGACCAGGGATGAAGGGTGGGCACACATTTTAATCTCTCCTTAGCTCTAGGTATAAATCACACCAAAAGTGGTGCCCTGGTCAAACCAGTTGACCAAATTGACCCAAATGAATTTTAAAATAAAGTAGATCCATAAGGCTACAAATTATATGTTTACCATTTTCTCATATAGAGCTTCTAAGTATTTGTCCTTAATTTCTCTAAGTGACTGTTATTTCAATACAAAAAATCATTTTAAAAGTAAAGAATTTAAATGATCAGCACAGATCTTGAAGCAGATCCAACAGTGCCTGGTCGTCTCATTCCTCCAGCCTAGAGCCATGATTGGCCGAACCTGGAGCTCATTCCAGGTGTTGTCGCCGGCCATCCAACCTCCTCCCTGGCCGGCCACCGCCACCACCACCTCTGTTTAGGTGGAGGGCATCGCCGGGAGGCGACGCAGCCGTCGGAGAGGCATTTTCCGGCGAAGCTGAAAACTATGTTTTTACGGGAAAAATAAGGAAGAGAAGCTCTTCCAGATCGAGCACCGTTGAGCTCGATTATCAATCCTAATGAGTTCTAAGATCTACCCGTAGAAAGAGAGGAGGGCAGGACCTTATTCGCGGGCTGGAGGCGTGCAGATCGACAGAAAGCCATTGGCGCGGTGGTGGCATCGCCAGAATTCTTCTACAGCACAGCACAAAGCTCCAATCCATAGGGTCAGGGTGGAAACTTCATGTCTAAGTCCAGGGAGTCTTTTAAAGGGGAGAAATGGTAATACGGGTGGGCATAGGCTCTCCGGCCATTAATGCCTCCTTACATGCATGCTTCGGCCATGGTGGAGGGGAGCTGAAATGGCTCCAAAACAGCTAAGAGAAGGCTGGAAACTCCTTTCCCTGAGAGGAGTTGAATCCAGCCATTTCAAGGGGGAGAGGATGGAGCCGAGCCTGAAAAGCCATTAATTGCCATGAAAGCTGGTTTCCGGCCATGGCCGTGGCTCCCCCTCATTTTCAAAACCGAAGGCCACGTGGGATTGACCGGTCAACATTTTAAAATAAGACTTAATTGGGTCTTAATAAGAGAAACGGACAAATAATGCATTCGGGCCCACTATCTAGGCCGGCCCGGTTCAGCTGACCATCAGCCAAGCTTAAATAAAGATTCTAAGTAAAATGGCGTTGAGTGAGCTCAGCTCACTAAACGCCATCCAAGCTAAGGCGTTGAGTGAGTTCTGTTCACTCAACGTCATTCATGCTGCGGCGTTGAGTGAGCTCTGCTCACTCAACCCAAACCAGGATACGGCGTTGAGTGAGCTCTGCTCACTCAACGCCATCCAAAATACAGCCCTTCCAGACTATGGCGTTGAGTGAGCTCAGCTCACTCAACTCCATCAAGATTATGGCGTTGAGTGAGCTCTGCTCACTCAACGCCATCCAGCCTACTCAAGGTGGCGTTGAGTGTAGTCTGTACACTCAACGCCGTCTAGCTTATGGCATAGAGTAAGCTCTGCTCACTAAACGCCATCCAGCCTACTTAAGATGGCGTTGAGTGCAGTCTGTGCACTCAACGCCGTCTAGCTTATGGCGTTGAGTGAGCTCTACTCACTCAACGCCATCAAGCGTACTTAAGATGGCATTGAGTGCAGTCTGTGCACTAAAAGCCGTCTAGCTTATGGCATTGAGTGAGCTAAGCTAACTCAACACCATCCAGACTACGGCGTTTAGTGAGCTCAGCTCACTCAACGCCATTCCAAGGTCACGGGCGTGACAGGTCGGTCACGGGCATGCCAGGCCCATAATTAAATTTCTGAGCTCGCTGATCGTATTTTTGAGGTCGACGATCGTCGAAGGGGTCACGCCCTAGGTCACGGGTGTGACCAACCCGTGACTCGAAATCTCGGTCGATAGACTTCAATTATTTGGTTTCCTACGGTTCTGTTATGACAAAACCACTTCTAGGGGTCTACTTGGAAATGGGATGTTACAAATCCCAATAAACAAAACAAAGATTTCGTCCCCGAAATCAAGGTTAAGCCTACAGGGCTCCTATCGGGGAGAAAGAAACTTGTAACATCCCATGAGAGTTGAAAGATTTACATCTCGATGCCATTTTTGCTATGTGAGGTTTGAAGGTGATAGTCAAATCTAAGACCAATTCGTCCAATTGACAAGTCTAGACCCCAATAAATAAAAGATTAGCCCCTATTCTTGAAATTTCAGTCCTACTGGTTTAAAACAAGAAAGTAAATTGATCGTCCTGAGAGGTTGTGAGGTAAACCTGACTTAACAGCTCCAGATACTTTTGTCGCATCAGGTCCTGCGGTTCCCAGGTATGCTCCTCCTGACCCTGGTTCCTCCACAGAACTTTGACTAACGGAACCTTCTTACGTCGCAAGACCCGTACTACCGTGTCATTTATCCTGATCGGCTCCAAGTTGACTGATCAATCCGAGGCCACCGGGCCGTCTGCTGTGGAAATCAGCTGCTCTGGCCGTAGCAGAGCCCTTTGTAGTGAGGAGACGTTGAAGACGTCAAGCAATCCCGCTAACTCCGGCGGTAGCTCCAATCTATAAGCCAAGGGGCCGATCCGCTCAAAGATCCTACAAGGCCCCATATATCTCGGACTAAGCTTCTTCCGCCCGCGAACCCGCGAAACCCCGTGCATCGGCCTTATCTTCAAGAAAACTCGGTCTCCCACCTAGAACTCCACCTGACGATGCCTTGCATCGTAATATTTAGCCTGCCTACTCTGGGCTTCCAACATCCTGTCCCGGATCAATCTAATCTTAGCATCTGTATCTCCCACAAACTCCGAGCCTTGTGCCTGCGGATCCTCATCCTGAACTTATGATAGTGGGGTCCCGCACCTTCGTCCATACAACACCTCATATGGAGCCATGCTTATGCTGGACTGGTAGCTGTTGTTATAGGAGAACTCGAGCAGTGGTAAGAGCCTCTCCCAAGATTCCCCACGGTCTAATATGCATAGCCTCAGGAGGTCATACAACGTCTGATTGGTGCATTCTGTCTTCCCATCTGTCTGGGGATGGAATGAGGTGCTAAAGGTCAATCGCGTGCCTAAGTAAGCCTGCACAGATCTCCACTCCCTGGAAGTGAACCGGCCATCCCGATCCGACACGATCGTCCTGGGCACCCCGTCGTATCGAACAAACTGCTCCACACCTGCCAGTGCTTTTACGAAATCTTCCGACACAAACGAGTGCGAAGCACCGATGTCGAAGAGCGTATGAGCGGGCTTGCCGCCTATGAAAACTATGCCTGAGGTAATTAAGTGTCTTAGTATTCTGGTTATAGTTTGTCTTCACTTAGTTTCTAATTAGGCTATGTCTATAAACTAGTTCCTAGGAAGGGAAATAAAAATTTAAAGGTACTGACATACCTGCGATAACCTGCTCCGGGTTCCGGGGCTGTGTTAAGTCTAGAGCATACACCTGCTCCCTCTCTTTCCTGTGGCCTCGGACCTGATATCCTCATCCTCGATCGTTTCCTCGACCGTCAAACTGCCGGGGAGGCGGGGCGCCCTGAAGTACTGGTGGGAGTGCTCACCTCATAGGACAGTTCCTCTTGATTTGCCCTGACTGATTGCACTGAAAGCACACCGGTGCCTGCTCTACTGTCTTTGGCATCTCCAGCATCTGTAAGTGTTGGGGAGCCAATACCCCCTGACTCCTTTGCTCCTGCCCAATATCCCGACGAGGTTGATCCCCGTTCCCTCTCTCCCCAATAACCTGGCCTCAAGGACGGTCACTGCGACCTCCAATCACTGCATCATCACCCGGTCTCTTCTGGCTCTTGAATGTAAGCTGATCCGCTTCTCTCTTTTTAGCCATCTCTAGAATCCTGGCCAAACTCCCCTCTGAGATGAAGAGGAGGGCCTGTCTCATGTCGTCTTGCAGCCCCTTGTAAAACCTCCTGGAAAGCCAGTGTCGTCCAACTGATAAGCGTCGGCATAGCGGGCCAGGTGAGTAAACTCCTGATAATACTCCAACACCGTCATGTTCCCCTGCCTCAACCGCAGGAACCTATCCTCCAGCTCGTCCCTCGCCAACATAGGTACGAAATGTCCCAATAGCGCTGCTCTTAACTCCTCCCAAGTAATATCTGCGCAACCCATACCCACAAAGGTGGTATCTAGCTGTGACTTCCACCACCTCTTTCCATGTGACTCCAGGCAGGAGACCTCCAAAGCAACTGCCTCCTCAGTGGGGCATCAGATCCCCACAAGCATCTCGTAAATGGTATCTAACCACTCCTCAGTGCATACTGCCGATTCTGTCCCCAGGTAGGATGGACTTTCACATATGATTTCCCTTATGGGCATACCACTACTTCCGCTGCTAGTTTGTCCGCAAACTAAGCTCGCACAGGGGTTGCCCAAGGTTTGTAGACTACTTCTCTTTCGATCGAGGTCTGCTCTGATACCACTTGTAAGACCCAATTTTTTTTTCTTTTTCAACCATCGGGGTCTTATGCCCAGAATTGCCGCTTTGCGGTGGCACCAACACTCGGGAAGGCCGCCACTACAAAACGCCAACTTTGCCGGCCTTTTACGATCACAAAGAGAGATAAATAAATGCAACATGTCCACATATCATATATTAATAAAAATCACAGCAAGTCCATCAATATATAGAAAGTAGAAAGTACTGCAAAAGAATAGTACATATGAATATATAAACGGGCTAAGCCCGGTACATCAGATTCCTCCCTACAAATCACTCATCGCGGAAGCTATAAGAAAGACTAATCACTCACGGAGCTAGTCACAGGTACTCTAGAACTAGACTGGCCCACCTCCATACGCACCGAACTCTGTTGTTGCTGGTCCCTGGACTGCTGGTTCCTCTCTCCCATCCGGAGCTTTTGTAATGTTGTTGTTCGAAAACCATTAGTCATAAAGACTAAGCCCTATCATCCCCTACCCATCCCCCTACTGCTCCTAGGCACCGAGCAGAGAGGAGGAAAAGAAGCTATAAAGGTGGATAATAAGCAAGGCGGGTCACAGCGGAACTAGTCTAACAGTAATCCTATGGTGTATAAACAGCTAATCAGAACAAAGAACATCTAGCAGTTATACGATAGTGAGCAGTAAAGTTGACATGTAGCAAGTAGTATATATATAAGAAGACAAACACAAAATAAGTAAGTAACCTTAACTTATATGAATGCCCATACAAACTTATAAGTTAAGGGGTCTTCTGCAAGGCTCCCATCGTATAAAAAGTCCCATACCGATTTATACGTTGGGGTATCAGTTGTATGTAAATATGAGTGTAGTGATATGCTACGCAATGAATCATTCAAGTCCAACTCACTCACACGACTCTATGCGCACAACCTTTAGTTCCCCCTATTCAGGAAGCAAGCTTCACTCCCAGGAACCTCCGTAGTGTCAAATGGAGACAGTGGATCGGCCCCCCACTCCTAGGCGGGTATCCACACTACCGGGCCTAGCCCTTCCATACGCCCCTAAAAGAACACAACCTAGAGTATCCGCGTACTAGTGTTGGTTGTATCCACCAAAATTTCTTTGGCTAAGTGTCCCACACGGCTGAGTTTATGTACCGACATCGGTGTGAACGACAGTCAAATACCGAAAACCCACCACCTTATTATGTATTTAAACCCTTGAGCCCTCGGCTCCCCGGACTGTCCCGTCTGTGAATCTACCTTCAGAAGCTACTGTCTGAATGAAAATCAAACCAAACTAATCTACCTCCCGAACTATCAGGGTGTATGAATGTGCAACCCTTGTTATACTAGTTGCTCTTTTGGTTTATTATTCCTACGGTTTAAGTTAGCCTAGGACTGCCCCCGGCATACCCCGTGAAGGGCTCTCAAAGGGCACTAGGAACTACGATGGGCTGAAGCCCAATGCTCCCTTTCGCAAGGCACTTAATATTATTGATTTCTACCCATTACCCGATCCCTTTCAAATTACTTTAGATATAACCTAGTGTATTGAGACTCTTCCTCTCCTACCGGGGTGGACGATCTTTCGTCGGTCCCGAGCGTATCTTATGACTCGACAACCTACCAACCTACCCTCATCTTGGCTACTGAGGATGAATTCACACATTTCCAAACCATTATCCTAATATCCAATCCTCTAAGTTCGTCCTGTAGCTTAATATGATTTCAGCAGTTTTTACTAAACGCAGACCATCCTAAGCTATATGAGGTATACAAAGGGAGGTACTCCAAGATGTCTTCCAAATCTCCTATAAAATTTACTGAAGGTCTAACATGACATAATTAGCCTAAATCCAGAAATTTATAATTTTCCTAATTAATCTGATATTTATTTAATTTTTCCAAAAGATTGGCCATAGGTGATTTTAAACATGAACTACATGATTTTCTCAAGTAATGGCAACCCAAAAATTATAATCACTAAATAATAGAGAGATATCAAAAAATATTAATTTCCATGATTTTAAAAAATTGATTTAGCCTCTAATTAATTTATCCAATATAATTCCATTAACCATATGTAAAGAAGGAAGTACCAAAATTATTCATCAGAAAATTACATAAAAATTACAGAATCTTAATATGGTACAAAAAGGGTCACTGTGCAAAAATCATAATTTTATAAGCTTTCTAAACACCAAAATAATTTAATTATGTTTTCATTGGAAATAATACTTAAAGAACAAACTCTTAGAAATAATCTTCCAAAAATCCCATAAGAATTCACAGAGCTTTTAAACATAATAAAAAGTCCTTTGGATAAAGTTCATCAATTTTCAGCAAGTAGTTACTTTATAATAAATCCTTAAGTAAATGATACAAATTACTAAATTGTTAATGAAGTATCCAAAATAATGATCCTTAATTCATATTAAAATCTCCAAAGGTTGTACTAACTTTAAAAACAACTCTACCCAAATCTCATCACTGTTCAGTGAGTTGTAGTGACATTTTCTATCTCTACAAGATTTGTGCTCTAAACTAGGGTTAGGGTTTTGAGGGACCTATTTACTTTAGAATCTATTTAAATTTCTGCAAGAGGATTCTAACTACCCTAGAATTCTCTCTATCAAGTTTCAAATCATAACCAGGTAATTTGACCACTTGCCCTTCACAAACCAGCAAGAACCATCCTTAGGGTTTGGCCTTGGGTCCTAGGTCAATTGTACCCCGATCCACCTCAAAATCCATGAGAGGGTGCTAGGAATCATGCCTAGTCAGTGGTCAAAATCTCAGCCTTTGTTAAGGTGATATGATAACTCAAATCACAAAGTACACTCTTGACCTAAAAATCGCTTAATATGGCAAAGCTTAGGTTTGTTCATTTCCAAACTAAAACATCTCAAAATGAGATGAAAAATTATACAAAACCTTATGATAAACCCAGGGACCACTCACCAAAATTTGGGAGGGTTTGAAAGTCATTAAGCCATCTAATTAATTCACCCTAAGATTATTAAAATTTTTATAAAAAATATAGAAAAAAATTCTCCAAAAATTCCCATTTTTGGACAGGCCCTAGGTATGTATAGCTAGGTTAGACTCCCTGCCCAAATTTCAGATCCTTTATACAAGGGATAAAGGGTGGACACACATTTTAATCTCGGCTTAGCTCTACGTATAGATCCCACCAAAAGAGGTGCCCTGGTCAAACCATTTGACCAAATTGACACAAATGAATTTTAAAATAAAGTAGACCCATAGGGCTACAAATTATATGTTTACCATTTCCTCAAATATAGCTTCTAAGTATTTGTCCTTAATTTTTCTAAGTGACTGTTATTTCATTACAAAAAATCATTTTTAAAGTAAAGAATTTAACTGATCAGCACAGATCTTGAAGCAGATCCAAAAGTGCATGGTCGTCTCATTCCTCCTACCTAGAGCCATGATTGGCTGAACCTGGAGCTCATTCCAGGTGTTGTCGCCGGCCATCCAGCCTCCTCCCTTGCCGGCCACCGCCACCAACACCTCCGTTGAGGTGGTGGCCATCGCCGGGCGGCGGCGCGGCTGTCGGAGAGGTGTTTTCCGGCGAAGCTGAAAACTATGTATTTACGAGAAAAACAAGGAAGAGAAGCTCTTCCCGATCGAGCACCGTTGAGCTCGAATATCAATCCTAAAGAGTTCTAAGATCTACCCGTAGAAAGAGAGGAGGGGAGGACCTTATTCGCGGGCTGGAGGCGTGCAGATCGACGGAAAGCCATTGGCGCGGTGGTGGCATCGCCAGAATTTTTCTACAGCATAGCACAAAGCTCCAATCCATCAGGTCAGGGTGGAAACTTCATCTCTAAGTCCAGGGAGTCTTTTAAAGGAGAGAAATGCGAATACGGGTGGGTATAGGCTCTTCAGCCATTAATGCCTCCTTACATGCATGCTTCGGCCATGGTGGATGGGAGCTGAAACGGCTCCAAAACAGCTAAGAGAAGGGTGGAAACTCCTCCTTTCCCTGAGAGGAGTTGAATCCAGCCGTTTCAAGGGGGAGAGGATGGAGCCGAGCCTTAAAAGCCATTAATTGCCATGAAAGCTGGTTTCCGGCCATGGTCGTGGCTCCTCCTCATTTTCAAAACCGACGGCCACATGGGAGTCAACATTTTAAAATAAGACTTAATTGGGTCTTAATAAGAGAAACGAACCAATAATGCATTCAGGACAACTATCTAGGCCGGTCCGGTTCAGCTGACCATCAACCAAGCTTAAACAAAGATTCTAAGTAAAATTTCATTGAGTGAGCTCAACTCACTAAACGCCATCCAAGCTATGGCATTGAGTGAGCTCTGCTAACTCAACGCCATTCATGCTGCAGAGTTGAGTGAGCTCTGCTCACTCAACGCAAACCAGGATACGGCGTTGAGTGAGCTCTGCTTTGACTATGGCGTTGAGTGAGCTCAGCTCACTCAACTCCATCCAGATTATGGCATTGAGTGAGCTCTGCTCACTCAACGCCATCCAGCCTACTCAAGGTGGCGTTGAGTGTAGTCTGTACACTCAATGCCGTCTAGCTTATGGCGTAGTGTAAGCTCTTCTCACTCAATGCCATCAAGACTACTTAAGATGGTGTTGAGTGCAGTCTGTGCACTCAATGCCGTCTAGCTTATGGCGTTGAGTGAGCTCTACTCAATCAACGCCATCCAGCCTACTTAAGATGGCATTGAGTGCAGTCTGTGCACTCAACGCCGTCTAGCTTATGGCGTTGAGTGAGCTAAGCTCACTCAACACCATCCAGACTACGGCGTTGAGTGAGCTCAGCTCACTCAACGCCATTCCAAGGTCATGGGCGTGACAGGTCGGTCACGGGCATGCCAGGCCCATGTTAAAATTTCTGAGCTCGTCGATCGTCTTTCTGAAGTCGACGATCGTCGATGGGGTCACGCCCTAGGTCACGGGCATGACAGGTCGGTCACGGGCGTGACCAACCCGTGACTCGAAATCTTGGTCGATAGACTTCAATTCTTTTGTTTCCTAGGGTTCTGTTATGACAAAACCACTTCTCGGGGTCTAGTTGGAAATGGGATGTTACACTCGGTCCACATCTACCCGAGCCTCCTTTTGAGCTGTAGTACTCAGGGTGCTCTGCTATTGTGTTCTTAGCATTGAGGCGTATGGAGGCCTAGGTCTGGTAGTGTGGGTGCTTGACTATTTGTGGAGATGCTCTCTCTACTGTCACCATCTTGCCACGACGGATGACGCCTGAGATATTAGCTACCTGCTCGAAAAGTGGGAAGTACAAGTCTGTGTAGATATAGCAGTTGCATGTGTGTGAGCATGGGTGAGTCATTGCATTGCATTCATATCATTACATTACATTAGATACACAAGATCCTTAACGTATAAGTTTGTATGGGCACTCTTATATGATGAGTTATTTTACTATTGAGCCGATCCTTAACTTTTATGTCTATATGGGCATTCATATCGGTTAAGTTACTTACTGCTATAGATTCAAATTTATATACTACTATTGATGGTAGAACTGCTAGAGTTTGTTGATTTATACAATTGTTGTAATTACCTTGATATACACTGATAATGATTTATCCTATACCACATGTTTGTACTACTATTTATATATATATTAAACCCTTGTCCTTTCTCCTCCTGGGGCCTAAGAGTCGTCGGGGGAGCGGATGTGATTTCCACTTAGTCTTTTGACAAACAGTTGCTATGTCTCCTTTTTTAGGGGGAAACCCCGCAGATAGAGAAGCAACAGATTATATAGGAGGACAGTCAGGCCAGGGCGATTGGGCCTGAAGTGACGGTACCATTGCTTCCGTCAGTGAATGATGTGAGATTTTGAGAGATTCATATTGTAGCCTTTTGGCCTTTTATACTCTGATATTATAGAAGCCTTGGTTTCTTCTTTTATTTATTGTACTTATGGACTTATATACTACTGTGCAATTTTGACTTCTGTTTTTTCTTTATGACAGGTTGGCATTGATGATATGTTTAGCCGATAGGATAGGAGTCTTGTAGTACAGGTTAGCCCGTGTGCTAACATTACCACAAGGAGGCTGTTTTGGGCATAAGACTCTCCTCGGCTGACTTTTGTGCTCCGGGGGGTGCGGGGGTCTTACATGGGGTAGGGTCGTTATAAATTATTCAGCTAAAGCTGGCACTTGCCTTTTTTTGCCACCTTTATGCTGGAATGTACCTATGCAGGTGTTGGAGAGCCGAACAGGAAATAGAGGGTTGCAACCCTTTTGATGTTATATCGGCCCTCAAAGGCTAAGAGAAGAGTTTTTTATTGTTTTCAAGTGTGGTCTGCCTGCGTGCAAATGTTTGTAAACTACTTTTGTGAAGAACAATTATAAGGCCTTATGGCCAGACATTTTTGGGGTATATTTTATATGACATTCCTATGTGGTTATAGTGGACATTCATGATACTTGAGTTCTATTGACCTTTGAAGCTTCCGCTAGAATTCTCTGAGTTAGGATATAGTTGGTAGTTATGATATTCATATGTATCTCTTCTGACTGTCTGTGGAATTTGGCATGGGGCCCTAGCCGGACGTTTTGTTATATTCTACGTTGATGGATGGAGGTGTTATAATTTGGTATCAGCTTCTTGATAAGTTGAAAATATACGTATTTTTATGTACATTATTTAAGTTGTTTTAGTTTATTTTTTGTTGTTTTTAGTTATTTTTCTTCAATAAAATGTTTCTTTTTTATAAATACTCTTCTAACTTGGTTTATTTTGTCATTTGAATTTTTTTACAGAAATCATAAATTTTTCAAAGTACACGCCCGTGTCAAAACTGGTCACGCTCGTGACCAGACCGTGTTACTTTGATTCCTACAAAAATCAGCCGCCTACAATGCCAACGTGAAGACATGACCGTGTTAAGACCCGATACGCCCTGTGTCGTGCCACTCAATACTCGACTCATTTAATTCGATGATCGGCATTTGATGCTTTGTAAGTCACGCCAATGTTCTGATTGACATGGCCGTGTCGATCCCAGATCGACGTTCGTCGAACCCAACTCAACGAATTGCTCTCAGCATTCTCCATTCGTCAAGCTGAGCTCGACGAATTAATCTCAACGCTCGACAAATTTCTCTCAACGCCATCTCCACTCAATGCCATCTCCACTCAACGCCAACTCCACTCAATGCCATCTCCTGCTGAGCTCAATGAATTCAACACAACGCCATCTCCACTCAACTCCATCTCCACTCAACGCCATCTCCACTTAAAGAAATCTCCTCTTAATGTCATCTCCACTCAACGCCATCTCCTGCTGGCTCCACACTTAACGCCATCTGCACTCAATGCCATTTCCTGCTGACTCAACACTCAATGCCATTTCCACTCAACTCCATCGCTAATTAATTACATCTCTTGCTTACTCAATACTCAATGCTTGTCAACCCAATCCAAGACTAACTGTTGCCGACATCAAACTACAAACTATCTTGTCACTCCCCCGCGATACGCCCCTAGTCACGCCCGTGACCGACACGTGTCCAATTCTAGAAGCTTCTAGAAATTGACCAGTCACCAAAATTTTGACTTCTTTAGCACGCTATACCTTACACGCAACCTTACATGCCCGTGACCAGTGCGTGTCACCTCCTTTTTTTCCTATAAATGTAAATTTTCTGTAATTTCCAATGTTCACCTTTTTGGAACCATTTTGTTGTAGGTGGGCTGCCTTGGTGTATTTCCATGCTATGTAAGGAGAACTTTCTCCCTCCCTCTCTTAGTTTTTTAGCTTTCTTTGTAACTCTTTTTTTAGCTTAATAAAATTTGTAGATTTTCTCTCCTTATGTTTTTTGGAATGCATTGGAGTGCCCAACTTTTAGTAATCTTTTATCTTTATTTTTCTTTTTAAAAATGTGTGTGTGAGTGTGTGAGAGAAATTTTAGTTTTTAGCTTTTTAGTTAGCTTTTCTTTTTGTTTTTTATTTTCATTCTTATGAGTTTATAAAAACATTTTTAAAGTGTTTTTTTGTTTTATTTTCTTTTACTTAGTTTTTATTTTCGTAAAACTTTTTGTTACTTTTTACTGTATTTCCACTTGTTAAGCTCTTTTATAAAATTATAAGAATAAAAATGTTGTCATTTTAATTTTTGGAGCACTTTGCTCTTTTCTATTACGAAGAGTGTGTGCGTGTAGGAGTTGGATTTTACAGCTTTCTTTTATCCCTTTCTTCAATTACGTACAGTGCGTGCGTATATGAGTTAGTTTTTCTTGCTTTCCTTTACCGCTTTCCTTTTCATGATTTCTTCAATTATGTAGAGTGTGTGCGTGTGTGCATTTATTTCCCACCTACTCATACGAGTAAGCCTCGCCTTCATTTCCCTCCTACTCATTTTAGTAGGAATTGTTATTTTCTATTTTTATTTCCAGCCTACTCATTCGAGTAGGACTTGTCATTTACCGCCTACTCGTTTGAGTAGGACTTGTCATTTCTCGCCTACCCATTTTAGTTCGACTTGAACTTTCAATTTTGCATTTCTTTTCTTAAGTCATCCCCATTCTGATGAGTGGTTAATCGCTATTAGCCCTTAGTATCGAAGAGCATTGGGACAGATAAAATCGTTTAAAATAATTAAAGGTCTTCCTTTTCACTTTAATTAAAGCACTTAAGGTTTGCCTTGGGTATACGACATGTAGGACCACATATCGATGTGTGGGCTCTATTTCCATTGTCCATATGCTAGCTTGCCAAGAGGCCATGCGTATGGACCGATCACCCTTGGGTATAGAGAATTGCGTGCATAACCTGAAGAGAGGAGAAGCATAATTCTCCCGGATTGGGTTCCCCACCCAATAGCGGTGTACTTAGCGTAATACAGGCATTGAGAGGAATCCGTCATCGGACGAGAGTTCGGTAGAATAGTCTAAATCTTCAGGTGAGCGATATCCCTATAGCTAGGTGAGCTCATTCTTTTGAAGCCTCCACGGCAAAGTCGCCCTTTAATTAATTTGAAATTTAGGATCTCTAGTTATTAAAAGTTATTTTAGTTCAAATTCCGTCTGTACCATTGCGCTATTTCTTCATCGGCTTTTTATGTTTTTATTTTTAGCCTTTTATATATATATATACGCCTTAGATAATTAAATAATCACACGATAAAATATTATTGGTAAAATAATAGTCCGTCCCAGGAAAGAGTAGAAATAGTCAACCCGTCCCCGAGATCAATACGACCATGATATTCCCCACCGTAATATCCTTTACTACGCGCGATAGGTGCACTTGCCTCAATTCGTTAAAACTCGGTTTCAATCCTTTTTTATATCAAACAAATCTGATCTTCCCGCCAATCAAATTAAATAAACCATTTTATAAATCTAACCAACCCACCCAGGGAGCAGCGAGTTTTAACCATCAAGTTTTTGGCGTCGTTGCCGGGGACGGAGCCAGCGTGCGTATGGACCGATCACCTTTGGGTAAAGAGAATTGCGTGCATAACATAGAGAGAGGAGAAGCGTAATTATCCCAGATTTTGTTCCCCACCCAATAATGGGGTTCTTAGCATAATGCAAACGTTAAGAGGAATCCTTCGTCGGATGAGAATTCAGTCGAATAGTCTTAATGTTTAGGTGAGCGATATCCTTATAGCTAGGTGAGCTCATTCTTTTGTAGCCTCCACGACCTAGTTGCCTTTTAATTAATTTGAAATTTAGGATCTCATGTTAATAAAAGTTATTTTAGTTAGAATTCCTTATGTACCGCTGCGTTATTTCTTCATCGGCTTTTTATGCTTTTATTTTCTGCTTTTTTTTATATATATCCGCCTTAAATAATTAAATAATCACACGACAAAATATTATCGGTAAAATAATAGTCCCTCCAAGTAAAGAGTAGAAATAGTCAACCCGTCCCCAAGAACAATATGAGCCCGATATTCCCCGCCGGAAGATCCTGTACTACACGTGATAGGTGCACTTGCCTCCTTTCGCTAAAACTCGGTTTTAACACTTTTTTATATCAAACAAATCCACGCGCCCAGCCAATCAAATTAAATAAACCATTTTATAAATCTAACCATCCACCTGGGGCACCGCGAGTTTTAACTATCATGTTTTTGGCGCCATTGTCGGGAAATTTCCGAGTAGTTATTTTGAATTTCTGGAGCCTATTACTTTTACCTTTCTTTTTTTATTATTTCATATATATATATTTATCTAAAAAAATGAAATGACGTGGTTTCCTTAAAAATCTAAAAAACTAAAAAACTAAAAATTAAAACTCTAAAAAACTAAAAAAATCTAAAAATCTAAAAAAACTAAAAATAAAAAAGAAACTAAAAAACTAAAATATCTAAAAAAAACTTTAAAGCTACAAAAAAAATCCCTCCCATATCTTAATTTGTTTTCTTTTCTTGCAAATCAAAAAATTCTAAATAGTAAAAAAAAATTTATTTTTATCTCGCCTCGGCTTCGTCTCGCGCTATTATGAGCGATAAGGGAACGCACATCTATAAGGCTCATATAGTTAAGATGTTAGCTATTTACGAGTCACCCACGCACTTTCCCCCTAGCACCCGTAAAGTTCTTGCTATTTATATCTTTTTTATATTTTCTGTTATATTTTTTTGTTATTTGTTATTAATAATGCAGGATTTCTAACGGGACTCCCCGAACGCGTTTCATGGAAGTTTCCTCCCTCCTGTTCTCTTTTTTGTACATACCTGCATTTTATTTCATATCATTCCTCATACTTATATTGTCATATTGTGGACAATGTTGGAATTAATTATGGGGGTGTTTTCTTATTTTCTGCACTTTCTTTTTGTAGCACTTTTATATTCTGCAATAATTTAAAAAATTACGAAAAAATATGCAAAAATAAAAAACTCCAAAATTTTGCTTGTTTTTATAATCAAAAACTCAAAAAAAATCATAAAACCAAAATTCAATAAATAATATTTTTTACTTTGTAAATAAATGTTTTGTAAATAATCTCTTTCCCCTCTTTTTTTTCTCTTCCCTCTCTTTGCAAATATTTTTTTTATTTTTATTCTCTTTCCCCTTTTACTTCCCCTCTCTTTTTGTAAATAACATTGATGCAGGCCCAAGGTTTTGACGGATTTAACAACGCATTCCTATGTTCGACACTTTAATTAAATTTCTAGCGCGCGGTTTCTCTACTTAGCACTATCGGATATCCAAGCAATTAATGTCACAAATTCAATATTAACAAATTAATCAACGCAAAGGGATGCTAAACCTTATTTTAGATTGAACAAGGGCTATATGCCAATGTTCGCTCAAGCGAAAAGGACCCACCTGATCCGGACATTTAGCAATTAAAGTTACATTATGTGCAAACATTCACACATCCAATAAAAGAATATTCAGACTAAATAAGTGATTTAAAACTAAGTCCAAAATAATCCCCAAAATTAATTAATAAGAGAGTTGCCAAAATCTCTTGAACTCAGGGAGAAATCAAGGTAAGAAACCGATTTCCACTAGCATTCACTAGATTTACCCGAACCAAGTTTTACGAAAAATATTCGGAATAATTAACGCTTAAAGATTAGATTTAAATTATCACGATTTCATTATAAATCAGGACAAAATACTAGCCTTCTAATTCCACCAAAAACCTTACAAAATAATATAGAAGAAGTCACACAAGAGGTGTAGGAATTGTTACACAATCCCAAGAAAGTCCGTCCACAATATTGAGTAGAGGAATCGCTCACGATGGTGGTTGATTTCAATTCTCCATGTGAAACCACGGATCCGCACCAGACGATGAAGATGCTATTCGTTTACTTTGTAATAACCCTAGGAGAGGGAGAAACCTTTAAGACAATATATATATATATGGAAAGTGGGGAGAGAAAAGGTGATGGAAACCTTAAGGAGGGAGGAGGTGGAGTGGTGGCCGAATTTTGAGAGGGAGAAGGAGGGTTAGCGTCTTGGGAGAGGAGAAAACAAGCCTTGGACGAATTTTGAAGTGGGAGAGGAGGAAGAGGAGGAGGGAGAGGAGAAGGAAGGGAAAAATTTACCTAAGGGGGAAGAGGGGAAGAGGGGGAAATTCAATCTTTGAATTTAGGTTTCAATTTTTTTATTCTCTAATTATTCCTTCAAAACCATGGATATATATAGCCTACACCACTCAATTATCCTCCATTCAAAATTCAAAATTCAAATTGAGAATATGATGGTTATATGCACCCATAATAGCACATGAAATTAGATAATTAAAACAACACATGATGGTTATAAGCACCCATAATTACACATGAAATGAAAATTAAAACATGAAATTAATACTTAAAATAAAATTGCTAAAATATTAAAATTATTAAAAATATATAATTATAATTATATATTTTTAAATAATGGTGGCGGATGTCAATCCCATCCTCGAGCTTGCAGCAGCGATCGTCCCAATCGACGAACTCTCTCAGACAGGGATCATTGGCGGCCGTGTCAGCAACGTCTCCATCAATCCTCTCCCAGTTAAAATTACTCATCACCGATGAGTGGCCCGTATGGGGGGTATAGTCGGAAGTAGCAGAAATATGGGGCAAATCTGGCCCCGCAATCCGTGTCGTAGTAGCATGAACATCCATCAGTACTAAGAACCTATTAGGCACACAAACAACAAGACTTTCAAGAAAGTCGAAAGGGTGTCAAGCAAAAGAAAATAAACAATAATATTTCCATCCGGTTTAAGAACCAAGGATTCAACATGGAAAATAGACTCGATAGTACTAACACTCCCCATCCCAAGAGAATATTTAGTGGTAGGAATAGACGACGGTGAAAGACATACAGGTAGAACAGAGACATACAGTAAAAAGTCCGAAAACTTGAAATAAAGTGAAACACCCTGTATTATATGAAAATCTAAAATAAAAGCATAAAATCCGACGTTCTTCATTATAATGGATGGGTTGGCCTTCCTACGTATTAATTTATCAACGGAGCCAGAAGGGTTCCGCTCGGGGACTGACCAGACTAAACCCAAATTACTAGCTCGAGTATCGGGCAGTCTTGAAAAGGCGTGGAAGTGCGTGCGACATAACTTAAGAAGAAATACTAACGCCCAAGACACATGAGGAGAGAATCCATGTGCTACATGACTAGACCCAAACACGGAGGATAAGGTGTTTAAGTCGGGTGGCACGGGAGCCTTATAATCAGGGATGATTTTTATGGGCTCAAGAACCATAGTATTAATTTCAACTTTTATATTTTCACGCTTGGCATGAAGATATTCCAAGGTGAAATGCTCATCATTAATAATTGAATTGGATGCTCCCGAATGTGAAAAAATGTGCGAGCGAAATAACTCACGGGACCTAACTAAAGTCACTAACATTGTGAAATGAGGGTCATCAAATTACGGAGGATAAATGCGTGTGACTGGGTGTGGTATATAACTATATCTTGAAGACACCATATCCAAAGGCACACTTGCCAAAGAAACAGAGTTAGTCGTAGTAGGGGATGGAACCGTAAACGGATACGCAGAAAAATGAGCTGTCAAAAGTAACACGTAGTAATATCTATAAGGTGCGGTGAAAAGTCCAAATACTAGCACGCTCAACATAGTAATGTCTATATGCTGTGGCAATGCTAAAGTAGGAACTACTATGGTGGGCGTGACATAATAACTCAGACTAAGTCTACCGGTTCCACGTCCTAAAAAGTCAACTAAAGTGGGAAAATAAATAGGGGGAAGGGTCAGTAAAATCAAACCCGGGATAAAATTAAAATCAGTACAAATTTCACCCAACGGTGACGACATCAAAGTACTCTCATCCGGGTGTACAATAACAGAATCGTCCAAATTTACCCTTCCCTCACATGGTAACTCATCCACAATAATAATGGGGACATCGTCACTCTCAGGCTCCTCAGGTAAGTCAGATAAGACCTCAGTGACTGTATTCATAGCCTTTATTGTGATTGGAATTGTATCTTGGAGAGGGCACTCAATACTAAGGTGAACATACACAATGCTAGTAGGGAACGTAATTAGCAAAGAGATACTCTCACAGATCGGACTACCATCATTCCAACCATCGTATTCTAGATAACTAGGTATTCCCTCACTTTCAGATTCATCAGAATCATCGGGAACTATCGTTCGTGACGAAATAAACTCACTTAGTTGGTCATCCACAGGATTAAGAGATACCACATCTACATCAGCATCCTCATGGGTATCAGTCACTGTATCAGGAGTCTTAGACGTCGAGGATAAATGAGTCAAAGCACTAGGAGTAACATCCTTTAAGTCCAAAGCATAATACCTAACAGGAATGGTATCCCTAATGGGTGGTGGTGGTCCTAAGACGGCCTTTCCGGTCTGACACAAGTGAGCTTTATTCCTAGGAATATAGTGCTTCTCAATTTCAAATGCCGTATTAAAAGTGGTTTCTAGATCGGTGTGAAAATAATGCCGTAATTTTCCCTGAATGTAGGGGTTTAATCCCCTAAGAAACCTAGAGAGGGTGATCTCTGTCAACTCCTTCACACCACTTCTAACCTTCATATCCTTAAAAAGATGCATATAATACGAGACCGGCTTATTCCCTTATTTAAGGTTAGCCAAATCATCCATAATAGTCAATTGGTCTGGGAATTTTGTTTATAATCATTCCTAAGGGTAGGCATGGATCTAGTGCCATAACTATACTCAGTCATAGGCTAAGTATTAGCAGGACGAAGGTAGGCGAGATCAAATTGATCCGAGAGTAGGCTACGCATGTGCGGCCAAGCGTAACGATAGCTACCAACACGATGCTCTTAGTTTTTAAAAAATAACTAAGCTTGACCTACTAATCTCTCTCGGGCAAAGTTCACCTTTTTGGGGTCATCCATAAGTGATAATTAAAATAATGCTCTAATCCCTTAAGCCAATCTCTAAAAATTTTTGGGCAACCTAAACTGTCATAAGTAGGATAAAGGTGGTGTACCGTAGGGGTGTGTCTTGCCATATCCTTAGCATAAAAATAGTCTAATCGGGCAGCATATACGTCATATTCAATGTTAGTGAGAACCTGAGAGAAAATCTCACCCAGAACTGGTGCACATGCAATGAATAATTAACCTAGTCCTATTTAATTTCCAAAGATGCAATTGTTCCTGCTAATTACTTAAGATAACAAATGTAATTTTTTTTCTTGCTGGAAAAAATATGAAGATTATTATTTTTAGTATTTTTTTGCTGTGAAAATAAAAATATAGGCCGTTATTGGCAGACCAAAATTAAATTTTATAATGACTTAATAAAAATAATGACTAAATGAAAAATATATATTTTTTGGATTTCTTACTAAGAGAATGATGGAAAAATTCCAGATTTTTTTTTTGAATTTTAAAAAATTTGAAAATTTTAGGTCGCTTTTTGCAGACCAAAAATTCAAAATTTCTTTATATGTTCTGCAATGAAACATGCAAATGCGTGTCGGTGCTCAAAGCAAAAGGGGGACGGGGCCAATTAGTAAATTGACGTGAACTTCCCTATGTTACCAAATTGATGTAGGCCCATGATTTTGATGGATTAAAAATGCGTTCTTATGTTCTATACTTTAATTAAATTTCTAGCGCGGAGTTTCTATACTTAGCACTATCGGATATCAAAGCAATTAATGTCACAAATTCAATATTAACAAATTTTATCAACGCAAAGGGACGCTACCCCTTATTTTAGATTGAATAAGGGCTATATGCCAATGTTCGCTCAAGCGAAAAGGACCCACCCGATCCGGACAAATAGCAATTCAAGTTAAATTATGCGCAAACATTCACACATCCAATAAAAGAATATCCGGACTAAATAAGTGACTTAAAACTAAGTCAAAAATAATCCCCAAAATTAATTAATAAGAGAGTTGCCAAAATCTCTTGAACTCAAGGAGAACTCAAGGTAAGAAACCGATTTCCACTAGTGTTCACTAGATTTACCCGAACCAAGTTTTACGAAAAATATTAAGAATAATTAACGCTTAAAGATTAGATTTAAATTAGCACGATTTCAATATAAATCAGGACAAAATACTAGCCTTCTAATTCCACCAAAAACCTTACAAAATAATATAGAAGAAGTCACACAAGAGGTGTTGGAATCGTTACCCAATCCTAAGAAAGTCTATCCACAATATTGAGTGGAGGAATCTCTCACGATGGTGATTGTTTTCAATTCTCCACGTGAAACCACGAATCTGCACCAGACGATGAAGACGCTAGTCGTTTCCTTTACAATAACCCTAGGAGAGGGAGAAACCTTGAAGACAATATATATATGGAAAGTGGGGAGAGAAAATGTGATGGAAACTATGAGGAGGGAGGAGGTGGAGTGGTGGCCGAATTTTGAGAGGGATAACGAGGGTTGGCAGCTTGGGAGAGGAGGAAATAAGCCTTGGACGAATTTTGAAGAGGGAGAGGAGGAAGAGGAAAAGGAAGGCAAAAATTTGTCTAAGGGGGAAGAGGGAAAGAGGGGGAAAATTCAATCTTTGAATTAAGGTTTCAATTTTCTTATTCTCTAATTATTCCTTCATAACCATGGCTATATATAGCCTACTCTACTCAATCATCCTCCATTCAAAATTCAAAATTCATTTGAGAATACGATTATTATATGCACCCATCATAGCACATGAAATTAAATAATTAAAACAACACATGATGGTTATAAGCACCCATCATTACACATGAAATGAAAATTTAAACATGAAATAAATACTTAAAATAAAATTACTAGAATAATAAAATTATTAAAAATATATAATTATAATTATTTAATTTATAATTATATATTTTTAAATAATGGTGGCGGACGTCAATCCCATCCTCGAGCTTGTGGCAACGATTATCCCAATCGGCGAATTCTCTCAGACAGAGATCAATGGCGGCCGTGTTAGTAACGTCTCCATCAAACATCTATTTCTCTTCCCTTTCTTGTAAATAAATTGTTACAAATTTTAAAACATCAAAAAAGATATAGAAAATCAAAAAACAAAAGATAATAAATCTAAAGATAAAAAAAAAGATAACAACTGAAAATACAAAAAAGATAATAACCCTAAAAAACCAAAAAAAAATTATTGTTTATTATGAAACAAATATACTATTTTAACCTCCTTGATTTACAAAAATTTTGTTTCGAGTTTTATTTGTAATCGAATTTTATTAATCCTTTATTTATTATTTGTTTATTAATTATAGTTTGATAGATTTAAATATTTGGGGTTAAGTTTTAAAGAATATTTTTTTAATTTCTTTTTCTTATGATAGGAAACTTGTTTTCAACACTACTACTTCTCATTTTTCATAAATAGAGGCACATGTATTATGTTAGAAAATAACAACCATGGATTTCAATCTTCCTGCTTTTAGAAACAAAGGAACGTTCAATTTATCAAAGTTGCTCTCAATTTTTTTTTACTAAAATCTAGTTTTCTCTTTGAAACCCCATCTCACTTTTTTTCATGTCTTACTTAGCATGATTATCATTTTTATCCTAAAAAGAACCTATTTCAATGGGAATAAGATTTCATTCCGTAAACATAGACATCCAATATTTTAAAAGATTATATGTTATGGAGTAAGAGGATAAAATTCATTACTCATATACATATACATTGGGTTAATATGAAGTTGATTCAAAATATTTATTATTAGGAAAATAAGATTTCCTAACCAAAGCCCTCTTCATAAACCAAAGCCCTCTTCATAAACCAAAACAAACCCCCTTAGCCAATTTCAATGATTCGAAATTTAATAATAAATTCCTTTTGAGTGCTTAATTCTTAAATTGCAATATTTTCTTTAAGTTTCATAAGCTAAAGTTTTTTTTATAATTCCAATTTATCTTTATTAAACTAACAATTATAAATTTCGCTTTCTATTTGTTTACATTTAGAAGTCTTTTTGGCCGAAACTCTTCCTCTATTTATAACATTTTCATAATTTCGGACTTAACACTTTAAACCCAGGATATTTATTTTGATCTCTTTCAATTAATTTAAGCGGTAGCTAAATTTAGAATTTTTTCAATTCCCTCTAAGTTCATCTCCAACTTTTTCTCTGGAATAGCAAAAGCTTTAGAATTGGGGTATTTGATAAGTTGTAAATATACGTATTTTTACGTATGTTATTTAAGTTGTTTTAGTTTATTTTTTTGTTGTTTTTAGTTATTTTTCTTCAATAAAATGTTTCTTTTTTGTAAATACTCTTCGAAATTGGTTTATTTTGTCTTCTAAATTTTTTGAAGAAAACATAATTTTTTCAAAGTACACACACGTGTCAAAATAGGTTATGCACGTGACCAGGGGGTATTACTTTGATTCCTGCAAAAATCAGCCGCCTGCAATGCCAACGTGAAGATACAACCGTGTTCAGACCCGACACGCCCCGTGTCGCGCCGTTCGATGCTCGACGCATTAAATTCGACGATCGGAGTTCGACGCTCTGCAAGTCACGCCCGTATCCCGATTGACACGACCGTGTCTATCCTATATCAACATTCATCAAACCCAGCTCAACGAAATTCTCTAAGCGTTTATCGTTCGTCGAGCTAAGCTCGATGAATTCATCTCAGCGCTGGATGAATTTATCTTAACGCCATCTCCACTCAACACCATCTCCACTCAACGCCATCTCCACTCAAGGCCTTCTCCACTCAATGCCATCTCCTACTGAGATCGAAGAATTCCACTCAACGCCATCTCCACTCAATACACTCTCCACTCAACACCTTCTCCACTCATCGCCATCTCCACTCAATGCCATCTCCACTCAATGCCATCTCCACTCAACGCCATCTCCACTCAATGCCATCTCTCGCTGACTAAACACTCAACGCCATCTCCACTTAACTCGATCTCCTGCTGGCTCAACACTCAACACAAGTCAACCCAGTCCAAGATTAATTGTTGCCGACATCAAACTGTAAGATTTCCTATCACACCACCGCGATACACCCCTAGTCACGCCCGTGACCGACACGTGTCCCATTCCAGAAGCTTCCAGAAATCGACCAGTCACCAAAATATTTACTTCTTCAGCACGGTAGACCCGATATGCCCCCTAACAAGCCCGTGACTTGGGCGTGTCACATCCTTTTTTGTCTAGAAATGTAAATTTTCGGTAATTTCCAATGTTCACCTTTTTGGAACAATTTTGCTGTAGTTGGGATATCTTGGTGTATTTCCATGCTATGTAAGGAGAACTTTCTCCCTCCCTATCATAGTTTGTTTTAGCATTCTTTGTAACTCTTTTTTTAGCTTAATAAAATTTGTAGATTCTCTCTCCTTATGTATGTTTGGAATGCATTGGAGTGCCCAACTTTTAATGGTATTTTATCTTTGTTTTTGTTTTTAAAAATGTGTGTGTGAGTGTATGAGAGAAATTTTAGTTTTTAGCTTTTTAGTTAGCTTTTCTTTTTGCTTTTTATTTTCATTCTTATGAGTTTATAAAAAAAATTTAATGTGTTTTTTTGTTTTATTTTCTTTGACTTAGTTTTTATTTTCGTAAACCTTTTTGTACCTTTTTACTTTATTTCCACTTTTTAAGCTCTTTTATA